>CM056734.1:79729158-80329158 GCA_029844215.1 Przewalskia tangutica
TATGACATTAGTCCATAACCTCTTTGTGCATGCACCAAATTTATTTCTGATCCCCATCGTCACACTTGTTACATCCAAAATTATGGGATGTTACATCATTCTTCACTTAGAAACATTCGTCCTCGAATGTTGAGGTGACAAAGCTAATCCCCGTCACGTAGCCAGAAAATGCAACTATCTTTTCCATGACCATATTACCCTTCCATTCAAGAGCTGGCTTGCCTGGGAACTGAAATGTTACACCCCGTAAGTCCAGGACATGTATAAGATAATGTACGTAAGGAATCAAGACTTGGAAATTGGTACGAAAGGAAGAATTGTTTTTTCGACGGAAAATCTTCCGGGCGTCGGAAAGGAAAAATGTTCGTTGTTGAGAATTGGATTCTCAAAATGCATTATTTGAAGAGTATGGAACTTATTAACATTATGGAAATTTATTTTTACGGATTTGGTCATGTGGGGCCCACCCGAGGAATTTTACGTTTTGTGGGGCCCACGAGAGTTACGGAATTTTATGGACGAATGAGAGGGAGACACATGGCACCCCCACATATGGTCTTGGACGATTTTTAGTAAGGGTAAAATGGTCATTGACCATGGTTAAAGATCAAGTCTTCAAGCTTGAGATTGTTGACCAAGGTCAACTTGTCCACTAGGCTATTTAATTAATGATCCTCATCCAAGCCACACATTTGTTATAATCTAAGCCCTCCAATGTGTTTTATATACTACCCTAGTGCAAGACAAGGTCTTCCAACACTTAGAAAAAATCACAACATTTTTTGTCTCTCTTAGAAGCTCTCGGGTTTGGTTTAGTTCCAACAAGAAAATTTTGTAGTTTTGATCCATTAGCCACAAGACTTAAACCGAAGGTCCCTAAGGGTATTGTAAGGATATCTCAATAGAAATATTTCGGAAAAACGGCGTTTTCACGTTAGTCGCAAGGCGGAAACTTAAGGAGTTCTTCAACTTTGAAGTTGGAACTTGAAGATGGGTTCTTCATAGGCTTCTAAGGAGTGCTTGGAGCGGATTGGAACTTAAGGAAAGGAGCTAAGAATTGCTAAAGAGAGACTTTGAATCTTGGAAATTTTAAGGGCTTATAAAGGTATAATTCTTGTCATTTTAGTAATTGAGATTACTTGTTGTTGTAGCTATGGTTATTAGCAAGCATGAGATATATAGTATGAAGTTTGATAAGGATATTGGCTATTGGAACCCTAATCCGAAAACTAGCATGTTAGCCTTAAGACTACAATTCAAGTTGATTATTAGTTTAAGTCGTCGCATGTTGTATAAAGAAGGAAATTGTAGTTGTTGAAGTTGTTTATGACTATATAACATGTTAGACCTTAGAACTTGGAATTGGAAAAGGATTGGAAAAGACTTTGAATTGTTGGTTATGTTGTTGGCCGAGAATGGCTTGAATTTGGAACTACTTCGTATTAATTGTGGGGCGGAATTTTACACGTATTGTAAGGCGTGTAATCCCCTTTGTTTGGTTGTTGTTTTGAGCCTTAAATGTGGCGTGTTGGTTATTGTATTCGGCCTTGAAAAAGGTGGCAAAGTGAGTAGAAACAAAGGAAGTCTTCGCCGATTTTCCGTAGAATTAGAGGCCAGTATACTTAGTATTATTCTCGTTAGAGACTAGAATTTGATAGTCTTCGTGACCGTTATAGGTTGACACTTCACGCACGGCGATTCGACAGCTTGTGGATTTAGCCGAAAAGGTATGTGAACTATCTCTTCTTCTAGCATGATTCCTTAAGATAAAGAAAGTATGTCCTACTCCTTAAATGATCCATTCCTTGGTTGTATTTGGATTGCCTAAAATAGAATTCATTCTATGTACTCACTTGATTGTACTTTGATGTTTAAATTGTAAGTTGTATAATCCATTTCCTTAGTGAAGTTTGGATTCTTAAAAGTGAAAGTATTTTACTTAAAGTACATAGAGTCTTGAAAAGGAAGTGGTTTCCAAACCTTTTGGCTAGTGCCTTAGTTCCAAAACCTAAGGGTTGTTGTAATGACTTTAGGGGAGTTAAAAGAGTGATTTACTTAATTGTTTTAAGAGAGGAGAAATAACATGATTTAAGAGAAGTAACTTGTTTTAAAGGTGTGAGTTACTTGAGGTTTAAAAGTAGAAGAAACTTGTTTTCTAAATATTAAGAGACTTGAAGTATTTTGAAAGTTAAGAAACTTGATTTGTAAGTATGTGATACTTGGTTTTAAGTATAAGTCTCTTGGTTATAAAAAGGAATGAATATGTCTAAAACCATAAAGGGTTATAACGGCTTTATGAGAAGTTGGTTATAACGGCTTTATGGAAGGTTAAGAAAGTTGTCTATTTTGATTATTAGGCATAAGTTGCCTAGATTGTGAAAATTTGAAGTTACTTGATTTCAAGCTTTGAAAAGAGTTTTCTAAAAGTGTAGTAACTTACTTTGAAAAATAGACACACCTTGATACTACGGGTGTTAGTATCTCGGGGTTTTACATAAAAAGGAGTCTTTTGAAAAGAATGTACGTACGTAGTACTTTGGCTTGTTTAATTGAGAATTATGCTATGTGTGCCTTGATAAGTACTTTGGCTTGTTTAATTGAGAATTATGCTATGTGTGCCTTGATAAGTACTTTGGCTTGTTTAATTGAGAATTATTCTCTGTGTGCCTTGATAAGTACTTTGGCTTGTTTAATTGAGAATTGCCAATGTGTGCTGGTGATAGCATTTGAGTACAAGTATTATGTTTTATTACGTTGCCGCGACTTCTACCGGTTGAAGAATTCGTCTTATCAGAAGTTTACTTGGACGTACCGACAGTGATGTGGGATTCCACGGGTATGCTTCCATTATTTGTGTTACCCTATGGTCATGCTTATACGATGTGGGATTCCGGGGCATGCGACCACGAGGGATACCTCTTGGACATGCTTATACGATGTGGGATTCCGGGGCATGTGACCAGGAGGCGGGTTAGATTCCCGGATTTGTTTGTGTTACCCTATGGTCATGCTTATACGATGTGGGATTCCGGGGCATGCGACCACGTGGGATATTTTTATGGATTGGCCCTCCATGAGATTTAGTGACGCAGGTTGGATCTGGTAGTTAGCTTTCATACTTGCCCCGCTCAGTTGATGACGCAGGTTGGATCTGGTAGATAGCTTTCGTACTTGCCCCCGTCAGTGCTATTCCACAGTTTGGTACGATAGGCTCCGGTAGATAGCTTGCGCACTTGCCCCGGTCATATCTCGTTCTGCTGGTTGGATCTGGTAGTTAGCTTTCGTACTTGCCCCCGTCAGTTGTTGACGCAGGTTGGATCTGGTAGTTGACTTTCGTACTTGCCCCCGTCCGTTTTATGATCTGAGTTGGATCTGGTGGTTCGTTTTCCTACTTGCCCGCAGTTTTTAGAACACGTGGGACTTGGTGTTCATGTATGCCTATTGGTGTTATATTATATCATGGATCGCAGTGGCGAGGCGATTCCACGCATGATTGATATTGGGCGTGAGACCCATGGTTATATTTTAGTAATGACTTTGAGGAATCGTCCACGACTTGATATGATTGCTTATGTATCGTATCGTAGGTTGGCTATCATACATGTCTCCTGTTTTGTTTAGACTATTATGATCTCATTACAGTACTTACTGTTTCACATACTTGGTACATTCTTCGTACTGACCTCCTTCGGGGGGCTGCGTTTATGCCGTAGGTTTAGGTACGTTGTTTGGTGATCGGCAGGTGTAGGACCCTGCTCAGAGTTTTGGATAGCTCCTTCAGTTCGAGAGTTTATCTTTTTGGTATAAGTTCTTTCGATGTGCTTTGTACGATTATGGGTACGGCGGGCCTTGTCCGGTCATAGTTCGATAACTCTTAGGTCCGTATTCATACGCTGGATCGACTCTTGTATGCATGTTGTCTTTTGATTATGTATATTATGGCAGCCTTGTCGGCTTTGCCCTTGTACGTATGTTGATTTTGAAAAAAAAAATGAGGTGTTATTAAATTTCCGCAGTTTACTTAGTTGTTAAGGTAGAAGGGTGCCCAGGTAGGGCACCAGTCACGGGCCCGAGGTTCGGGGCGTGACATGAAATTTAACAATCTTTGTTCGACAATCAACATTAGAGTAGCATGATGCCATTAAATCCGTGCCCATAATAATATCAAAATAAACTATTTCTAGTTCTACCAAATCTGCTAAGGTCTGATGGCTACAAACTAATACTGTGCAATTTCGATAGACCCATCTAGCCACTACTGACTCACCAACTGGTGTAGATACCACAAACTAATACTGTGCAATTGCCTACGTGAACCTACAACCATGAAATGCAACGTCCCTCGACAAAAAAGTTGTCAGTACGATTGATGTACTGAGTATGTCAGACAAGAATAATAGCATAACAGAGATACAACAATAACTGAAACAAAAATAGCTGACCAGCAGTAAATGCCTAAATGTCATGCACGGTGTAGTATACTTATACATCAACCTCATCGAGCATCTTCCTTACCGTAACAACCTCTGTGAGCATCATTTCATATCGGCCTCTGTGGGCATAATATGCCTAAATGTCATGCATGATGCAAAAGACATTTTTGAAAAAAACACATTCTTCCGAGTCAACCTGGTCAAATAAGAAATAATAGAAGAGAAACCATTCACGAACCACTGATAATAACTTGCAAGAACCACAAAACTTCTAATCTCAGTCACTGAAATAGGTCTGGGCCAATCTCAAACTGCCTCAATCTCTTAGGACTTGCCATGATGCCATCCTTAGATACCACATGCATCGGGTATATTAAACTGCCATAATTTTTAGGAAGCATTGGTCTTTTCCAAGATCGATTGAGTTTGGATTACTACTAGTTGAATATTAGAGTGGAGAATATCCTGATCTTAATCAATCTTGGATTAGATTGATGCACTCTGAAGCTGATCAAACAAGTCATCAACGCGGGGAATTGTATACTTATTTATGATAGTAACCTTGTTCAATTGCTGACAATCAATACACATCCACATAGTACCATCGATATTCTTTACGAATAACACCAGATCACCCCAAGGTGAAATACTTAGTCTAATGAAATCCTTACTTAACAAGTCCTGCAATTGCTCTTTTTAACTCCCTATACTCTGCGGGTGCCATCTTTAAGATGGATAGAACTAGAAAGCAGGGCTAAGAGTACCCTTTCATTTTAACCTTTGAATACCCGGCATGGCCAACATAACTTTCTTAGCATGACAGTCCTGAATAGCATGATAAGGCGATAACCAGTCCATATCTAGGATAATATTAAAATCTACCATATCAAGAATAACCAAGTCTACTAAAGTGTCATATCCCATGAAGGTAACTACACATGACCTATCAACTCGATCCACTACTACAGAATCACCAACAAGGGAAGAAACATAAATAGGCATATCAAGTAAATCACATAGCATATCTAGACACGTAAATATAACAACTCGTAAAGACCTTTTACCTATTTTACTTAGAAACCTCTAAATTACCTTTTCCAAGTCTTTACTTATACATTTATGACTTGTGGTGATTGGTGGCACAATTCTTGATATAATTGGTGAGTTTCAGATCATTCTAAATAAGTTTAGAAATCCTTGAGTAAAGAGAATAGAAAGGTTTGATTTATAGTTGATTTTTGAGTAAACACGTCTTTTATGTGGTTTTATCAATTCCATTAGGTCCGAAATGATATTTACGACTTAGTCTAATCTTTGGTTCGATTCTTGAGGTAATTGGGTGGTTGGTTGAGAAATAGAGGAATTAGAACTTAAGAGTTGACTTTGATAAACCTAGGTCGATGAGACCTTTTTAGGAAATTCGAGTGCGCGAGCATGTATTGAATGTGTTTGATGATAGAAATGCATATTTGGTTTGTGTCTATAGGGTCCCGGATGATTTTCGAGTGTTGGTTCGAGAGTTTGAGAAAACCAGAAATTTTAGCTTCATATGTCAAATGTTTTCCTTCATCGCGATCGTGATGAGGGTCTCACGACTGTGATGAAGGAAGGGGATATGAGTCATAGTCATGGCGGTCTAAGTCATGATCATGCAAGAGGGAAGCTGGGCCGAGTCTGGGTTGTGCTTCATGATCTTGATAGGTAGGCCTCGCGATCGCGAAGGCCATTATGGCACTTGGGTAGAATTAAATCCCCTAAATTTGACTTTCATTTTTTTCACCCATTTAAAAGCTAGAGAGATTCTAAATATTGGCCACACAAGAGCTCTTCCTATCCATAACCACCTCTGTGGGAATCATGTTATATCATATTGGCCATATATGCATCAATATTGGCCTCTTCGGGCTCTTTTGTGATAGTCTGTACCAGCTGCAGGTGGTGTGCGTATATAACACTTTCCCTTTTCCCCATCCCCTATATATATAATATTTACCATATAGTAGTGTGCACAGCACAAGTGGGTCCATGGTAATATATGAATGCATATGAAAATGCATGAATGACAATAAAATATCCTGAGTGACATAATATCCTTATACCCTCGGCTAACATTGTGAATATCAACATATTTTCCATATGCCTAAATAAGGACTTATGAACATATTTAGATATGCCTTTTACATAAGAATCAATAATATGGACATTCTTAACTGCTAGGAGTAGAATAAATTATGGAGAAATATCACAGTTATATTTCGTTATATGAAACATGCCAAAAGAAATAAATAATTTGCATTAACATACCTCGATTCCACTTAAAAGTTAGTCATGTTGTTGGGAAGGAAATTAGATATCTGATACTATAATTGTTAATCACAAGTAACAAGAAAGGTGCAATCTTTCTTTTTCTTATTACTGGAACAAAAAAGACATTTGATGTCTTTAAAATGTGAAAGTGGTGGAACTCCTTTTTGATAAATCATTTTGGTATTGTGTTGATAGGATTACGCTGCCTCCTATTTCTACTAACTAAACCAAATAATTCCTCATCATTATGTCCTCCACTTAGCCCTTAATAGCTAACACAATCACACGACACCACATTAATAATTTAGTCTAGTTGTTTTAGGTGCTTTACTCGTAAGGCTATACCACTAAACATTGTACCACATTAAGATGAATTAATCTCATAATTAATTAATTATACACACAATTAATTCTTGACCCCAATTCATTTAAACCTTGATAACTTATAAGACCTTTATATACTCAATGTCATAATTTGTGATATGACATTAGTCCATAACCTCTTTGTGCACGCACCAAATTTATTTCCGATCTCCGTCGTCACACTTGTTACGTCCAAAATTATGGGATGTTACATCCTTCTTCCCTTAGAAACATTCATCCTCGAATGTTGGGGTGACAAAGCTAATATCCGTCACGTAGCCTGAAAATGCAACTATCTTTTCCACAACCATATTACCCTTCCATTCAAGAACTGACTTGCCTGGGAGCTGAAATTTAACAATCTTTGTTAGGCAATCAACATTAGAGTAGCATGATACCATCCAATCCGTGCCCATAATAATATCAAAATAAACTATTTCTAGTTCTACCAAAACTGCTAAGGTCTGATGGCTACAAACTAATAATGTGCAATTTCGATAGACCCGTCTAGCCACTACTGACTCACCAACAGGTGTAAATACCACAAATGGATCCCTTATCAACTCAAGCTCCATACCAAATTTACAGGTAATAAAAGGAGTGATATATGATAGATTGGAGCCTAGATCTAACAACGCATACACATTATGTGAAAAGATCGATAATATACCTATAATGATACCAGGTGAGGACTCCTGATCCTGTCGTTCCATCAATGTATAAATGCGGATCTGGCCCTACGTCTTCATTGACCAAATAATGTATGCTGACCTTGCCATGATAGGCGTACTGACTGTGATGAAGGAACTATAGATCCGATTGGCTGGGCTCTAACACCTCCGTTTCCTATCAGACAATCTCACTTAACATGACCAGGTTCACCATAAGAATAACACACATTTGATCCCTGTCGGTATGGCACTGTATGAGCCCTACCACACTGCTCGCATTGAGGCAATGTCGGCCTCATATGAATAGAATCTCATCTATAATAAGACCTTGACGCTTGTGAATCTTGGCCTGGTCCCGATTGAACAATTCGATCCATCCTCGACCCTGAAAATGGTATTGATGTGCTAGCTGCCGGGTAGGATGAGCGTCCATAAAACTATGGCCTGGGCCCACCTCCAAAATCTCCTATGTCATCGACGGATCGGGCCCTCTTATGGTGACCCTTATCACGTTCTCGATCTACCCGTTGTTGCCTCTTACGATCCTCCAATTTTTGTGTATAATCCTGAATGAGAGCAATATCCATATTTAGATTCAGAGAAGCCATAGTACATTCATTGACCAAGTGCGGCCCTAAGCCGGTAACAAATCTATGTACCCGGTTACTCATCTCTGCTATAATTGTAGGAGCATATCTGATCAATGAATTAAACTTCAAGCTATATTCTCGGACACTCATGCTGCCCTGATCAAGACGTAGGAACCTGTCCTGCCTGGCCCGTCGAAGCTCGACTGGATGAAATTGTTGTAGGAAGGCTTCTGAAAACCCTTTCCATCATGCCGGTGGGTCACGTGGTCCCCTACCTTGCTCTCATGTCTCATACCAAGTCACCGCGATATCCCACAGTTTATAAAAATCAAACTTTACTGACTCAGTATCGATAGCATCCATCACCCGTAAGGTACACTGTATCTGATCCAAAAAATTATGTGGGTCTACGTTCAAGTCTGATCTTGTGAATACTGGAGGGTATAGATTAATAAAATCCCGATCTCCCGTGCTAGAAGCTCTATCAGAAGGACTGAGAACCTGATATTGGGCCTGAGCGACCACCAATTGTGTCAATAACTGCACAACACTTCACATATCAAGATCCTCCATTGGAGTATCAAGTGGAAGAGATGGGGGTACTGCAGCTTCACTAATCTCTTCTGATGGTGGTGAACTGGGAGAATCGTATGAAGGAATCGCACTGTAAGTCTCACTCTGGCCCTCACTAGAGGGTGTCAATCGGCTATCACATTCGCCTGCAGCTGTATCCAACACCCTTAAACTCTTGAACTTCTTCCTTGCTGTAGGCATTGCTGGAATCGTAAACACGACAAATTAGGAATGAAATGATAGTAACTCAGCTCTACTGCATGATTTATGAGATGAAAGAATGGAAACCATCCCTAAATGTTAAATATCCTCATGTTTATAAGTATGATGCACAACATACCCGTAAATAAGACTCTAGTAGACACAACTTGTAGACTCCCTAGGACAGACATGCTCTGATACCAAGTTTATCACGACCCACACTGGAGTGCCGCGATGGGCACCCAGATCCCACCCACCGGGTATCGCCAATCTTTCATTCAACACCTAATCGTAACTAAACACGGACTAAGCCGAAAAAGATTATGAAAACTCTTAACCAGAAAACCAACATATATATATATATATATATATATATATATACCCATATCAAGACCGATAAGGTCATACAAGTCTACTACACATACACGACACCATTTACAAGCCTCTAAATAGTATACGATATCAAAAGGTCGGGACTGGGCCCTGCCATACCCATATATACAAAAAAAAAAATTACCGTACCAAGATAGACCGACACTTTTAAACAAGGGGAGTGCTCCAAAAAACCACTAAGTTAGCAACCTACTAACGTGGATCGTCGCATTGCCTACGTGAACCTATAGGCATGAAATGCAACGTCCCCCGACAAAAAGACGTCAGTACGACTGATGTACTGAGTATGTC
The DNA here is from genome assembly GCA_029844215.1 of Przewalskia tangutica. Lineage (NCBI taxonomy): Eukaryota > Viridiplantae > Streptophyta > Magnoliopsida > Solanales > Solanaceae > Przewalskia > Przewalskia tangutica. The sequence continues at coordinate 79,738,981 of CM056734.1, forward strand.
AGACATGAATAATAACATAACATAGATACAACAATAATTGAAACAAAAATAGTCAACCAACAGTAAATGCCTAAATGTCATGCACGGTGTAGTATACATATACATTAACCTCATCGAACATCTTCATTACCGTACCAGCCTCTGTGTGCATCATTTTATATCGGCCTCTGTGGGCATAATATGCCTAAATGTCACGCATGATGCAAAAGACATTTGATCTGAACATTGAAAAGACACATTCTTCTGGGTCAACCCGATCAAATGAGAAATAATAGATGAAAAACCTTTCACGAACCACTGATAATAACTTGCAAGACCTATAAAACTTCTAATCTCAGTCACTAAAATAGGTCTGGTCCAATCTCAAACTGCCTCAATCTTCTTAGGATTTGCCATGATGCCATCCTTAGATACCACATGCATCGGGGTACATCAAACTTCCTCAATTTTTAGGATGCATTAGTTTTTTCCGAGATCGATTGAGTTTGGATTACTACTATTTGAACATTATAGTGGAGAATATCCCGATCTTAATCAATCTTGGATTAGATCGATGCACTCCGAAGCTGATCAAACAAGTTATCAACGCGGGGAATTGGATACTTATTTATGATTGTAACCTTGTTCAATTGATGACAATCAATACACATCCACATAGTACCATCGATCTTCTTTACGAACAACACCAGATCACCCCAAGGTGAAATACTTTTTTTGATGAAAAGGTAAATGTGTATTAATAGTCATCAAAATGTACATGTTTTGTGGGCGTACCCACGGGCATAATGACGATGTAAATCTAGTGTGTCCCTGCTAGGCAGATCAACACAGGATTTAAGTTCGTCAATAACAAAAAGTTCAAGCTAGCCCACAAGCCAGGTAGTCGTGAGTGCCCAAGCTAGCAATAGAGAAGTGCATCCCATAAAATAGTCTTAAACTATGACAATTCCCTTTATGTAGAAAATAAGGTTGCAGTCGTGGGCCTCCTTAAACCCTTGCCATGGTAAACCCAAATGGGACAAACCCACGATCAAGGGAAGAGTACCTATTCGGACATGGGTAAAGACCCACCCTCGTCACGTTATGCCTCTGAGAGTAATCGCCATAGTACCTACCATCCAGATAACCTACTATCTCATGCTTGCCCACAGTCGGGAAGTCATGAGGTACAAAGCGGAAAGGACTCCCGCCAATCCCACATTACAGGTGATCGGGAGACTCCAGCTGATCCCACAAGTTGGGTAATTTTGAGATTTGCAAAAGGTGAGCCGAGAAGGCCTCAGGTCCAAACAAACAATCCATTGTCCTAGTTTGTGTCCTGAGATAAAAATCTGTCCTGGAAAAGGGGGTATAATGCAAATAAAATTTTGTAGACGCTGGTATTGATCCCAAAAAGAATAGCTTCTCTATCAAGTCTCGACCCGTCAAAAATAATCTTGTTCCTCTTAGTCCAAATGTGGTAGACGGTGGGGGCCAGCCCAACCCACTTAGCTTTAGCTTGCCAACTTGTACCATGCCCCTCTTTCTTAATATATTTCACAGCGCTATCTATGGTGGTGATAGCCCTTCGGATGTCAAGCTATGTCTTGACCCTGGACCAAAGATAACTACTGACGGTGCAACTGAAGAATAGGTGCACTATTGACTCATCAGAATGGCCGCAAAAGGGAGCACCTTCTATCAATGTCCATATAAGTGACTCTATCCTTCGTTCGTAATCTTTTCCTCGCACAAAGCCATAGAATGAAAGACTACTTTGGAGTGATACAGGAACTCCAAACATCCTTCGCCCAAATCATCGGCTACCCATGTGTTCTGAAGTAATCATAGGCATTGTGACTGCTACGATATCATGCCGCCATGGTAGTAGCCGCCCGATCATGGGACCCTTCACGGTCAAGAATGATGTCACGAATAATGAGAAGCCGTTTGAACAAAGGTGAGTCGTCATTCTTTGCAACCCACATCCAAATGTTGTTATTGTTGCTAAGATACTTGTGATTGATCTATTTAATCTAGAGCGTGTCCTTCTTTGATGGATATTCCAAAGGCATTTAGCAAGCAAAGCAAGGTTCCAAGCCTTGAGATCCCTGATTCAGAGGCCACCCTCGGATTTCGGCCTGTACACTCCTTCCAGTCTACAAGCGGGTGGTTGGAATGCCACAAGAAGGTCCTACAAGCCCGTAAACTTTCTTACAAACCGCAATAGGCACTGACAGCATAGATAACCAGAAGCATTCCACACCTTGGAGTACAGACTTGATGAGCTCAAGCCTGCCCGCATAAGATAAAGTAGCGCTCATCCACGAGTCAGTGTACCCTGCAATTTTGTTTACAAAATGGTCATATTGTACCTGTCTCATCCTCTCCACGGCTAGGGGAATGCCGAGATAGCGGAAAGGCATAGTGTCGGTGTTGAAGCTAGTAATCTGCTTAATATCATCAAGGTCGTGTTCCGTAATACCAGGCGTGTACAAGCTAGACTTGAGGGCATTAGAACTGAGACACGAGCATTTCTGAAAATCTCGAAGGCATTCCATGAGGATCCAGACGGATGTAGTGTCCCCTCTCGACATAAGAAGCAAATCATCGGCGAATGCAAGGTAGGAGATCCTTAAGCTTTTGAACTTGGGGTGGTAGTGGAAAACCGGCGTCCGAGTGTTCTTGTTGACCATCCTCGAGAGATATTCCAAGCAAATAAGAAACAAGGTAGGGGAGAGAGGGTTCCCCTGTCTGAGCCCATTTCAGCCCTTAAAATGGCCATGTAAGCTCCCGTTGATAGAAATCGAATATGAAGTCGTGGAGACGCACTCCATAATACAAGCCACCAGCCTTTACGGGAAATTCAAACTAATCAAAATAGCCATGAAAAATTCCCAATTCACCGAGTCGAAGGCCTTTCGGAGATCAACTTTGAGCATGCATCTACTTGAGACCCTCTTGTGGTTGTAACCCCTCAAAAGCTCTTGAGCTAGGTGTATGTTGTCAGACATACTTCTGCCTTGGATAAAAGTCGCCTAGGCTGGATCAATGAGAAAGTCCAAAACCGGCACCAACCGTGAAACAATAATCTTGATGACGATCTTGTACAAGATGTTGCAACGAAATAGGTCTGTAGTCGCCCACCGTTGGGCAGTGGGTAGATTTAGGAATAAGGGCGATGGTAGTGTGATTTATCTGTTTGAGAAGCTTTCTCGAACTGAAGAACTCTTTAACCGCCTCACAGAACTCCCCATCAACAATATTCCAAGCTTTCTTGAAGAAACCCGAAGAGTAGCCATCCGGACCAGGAGCTTTGTCATTCCCGATACCGAATAATGCCCCTTTAATCTATGCGTCCGTGACATCTCTAATGAGATCATCCCCTTGTTCCGCCGAAAGACAATTACCCCCGGAGATGACACCAATATCAATAGGTTCACAAACGTCTCTAGTTCCAAGTAACCCTTTATAGTAATTGATGAATTCTGTCGCAACTTGGTCACCAGAGTTCGTAAGAGAACCATCACTCTTGGTAGTGGCCGCAATGAAATTCCTTTTGGAGTTGCGCTTGACCATACCATGAAATAACTTAGTGCACCTATCACTGTGCTTGAGATGCTTGCATTTGGCAAGCTGTTTAAGGAAACTCATCTCCGCGTCAATAAAAACCATGGACTTGTGCCTGAGGTCGGTAACCCGCGTGTGTAAATGGTCAAGATGCGGGTTGATCAAAGCATCCTGTTGAGCAATATCAAGATCCTCATTTGCCCTTTTAACCTGGGAAGAGATATGAGAGAAGTCCTTCTCATTGAGCTGCTGCAAGGGTCCTTTGAGGCTAAGTAACTTCCGACATAACCAGAATTGAGCATTGCCGTCAATATTGTGTTACACCCCGTAATTCTAGGATATGTTTAAGAGAATGTACGTAAGGAATCATGACTTTAAAAATTGGTACGAAAGGAATAATTGTTTTTCCGAAGAAAAATCTTCCGAACTTCGGAAAGGAAAAATGTTCGTTGATGGGAATTAGATTCTCAAAATGCATTATTTGAGACGTATGGAATTTTGTAACATTGTGGAAATTTATTTACGGATTTGGTCACGTAGGGCCCACCCGGGAAATTTTACGTTTTGTGGGGCCCACGAGGTTTTCGATATTTTGACGAATTATGGAAATTTTGGGAAACGGAATGTTATGTACCAATGGGAGGGAGACACGTGTCACCCTCCACATGGTCATCTTGGACGAAAAAGATCATTAAAGAATAGCCAAATTGGCTTGATATTTTTGACCAAGTCTTAGGGTCAAGTTGCAAGCTTAGTCATCAAAATCTTGGCCACACATTTGGTTCAATCCTAGCCCTTGATTTTGTTATATATTGCACACTAGTAGCAAGACAATCTCACTACACTTAAAAAAATTTCCAAAACTTTTCTAGCTCATGAGGAGCTCTCGGCAATGACCCTTTATTCACACAATATTTTTGTAAATGTGGATCATAAATCCCAATATTCAAACCCAAGGTCCCTAAAGGTATTCTAAGGATATCCCAATACAAAAATCCCGGAAAAACTACGTTTTTACGTTAGTCGCAACATGAAAACCTAAGGTGTTCTTCAACTTTGAAGTTGGAATTTGAAGAGAAGTTGTTTATGAATTTCTAAGGGTTGCTTGGAGTGGATTGAAATGTCAAGAAGAGGATCTAAAGTTGCTAAGGATCGACTTTAGGTTTTGGATTGTATTCGGGCTTAAAAGAGGTAATAATCTCCGTCTTGCAATTGTAATTCAAGATTTCATGTTGTAGTAGTTGATAGATGAGCATGCGATATTTAGAATGAAGATTGATAAATGTTATGGAATTTGGAAGCTTAAATCCGAGATTGGCATGTTAGCCATTAAAATTGGAAATCAATTCGGTCGATAGTTATAATCGTCGCATGTTATATAAGAAATGGGATTATAGTTGTTATAATTGATTGTGACTATATAACATGTTAGAATAACAACTTGGATTGAAAAGGAATTGGAAAAGAATAGATGTGGTGTTATCCTTGTGATTGCCGAAAATGGCTCAAGTTATTGGACAGTTTTACTTTAATTGTGGGGCAAATTTTGTTACACCCCGTAGTTCCAGGGTATGTATGTGAGGACGTACGTACGAAAATACGACACAAAAATTGGAAAGGAAGAAAGATGTGATTTTTCGACGGAAAAGTTTCCGGCTTTTGTGAAGGAAAAAGGTTCGTTAATGGGAATTGGATTCCCGGACTTGGTATTCGGACTTCTGGGATTATTTTAGAATTTTGGATTTCAATTTCCGGAATTGATCATGTGGGGCCAACGGGAGAATTTACGGTTTTGTGAGGCCCACTTTATTTTCGGACTTTTGGCATTACAGATATTTTCAGAAAATGAAATATTTTGGACCAATAGGAGGGCGACATGTGTCACCCTAGGTGGTACTTGGTGGACGAATTGATTGGCACGTTTTTTCCATTTTAAAGGCCAAAAACATTTGGTCAAAGTCTTGCAAGATATTTGTGGAGTAGATAGATAAGTGGGACCCACACACACATGGCCCAATCTAGACCACACACTTGCTTTAATCCTAGCCCTTGATTTCTCTATAAATACCCCCCTTAATGCAAGACTTTATTCATCCACACTTAGAGATTTCCAAGCTTGAAAATTCCCTCCATTCCCTCTCCTTGTGCTCTCGGCTTTGAGCCTCCCTTTTGACCCAAATATTGTCCAAAAATCCTTAAACTTCTAAGTGTTCTTCCTTAGTGTATTAGGAAGATTAGTAACCAAGAGTTAGAAAAGATTTCACACCCCTAGCCTAAGAACCTCCCCTTGGCCGAAACTAGCCACATTTAAAGCCTAAGTGTTCTTCACTTTTGAGTTGAAGTGTTAAGAAGTTGTTTAGAAACTTCTAAGGGTTGCTTGGAGGCGGGTTGAGCGTAGGAATGGAGCTAAACGTTGCTCGTGATCGACTTAAAAACTTGGATAATTTTGGGCTTGTCGAGGTAATGATCTATGCCCCCTATCAGAATTGGATATTACATATTGTAGTAATTTAGAACCGAGTATAAGATATATTGGAAGGATGTTTATAAAAGAACCGAATCAGATTTACATTTGGATCAGATTTACAGAGACTTGTAGTATTATTATTGAGGGAAAATTGCACACGCCCGTTAGACGTGTAATCCCCTTGGAGTTGTTGGCTTGGTAACAAGCCTTGTTAGGAGGTTATTTATGTGTTTGCGGGGGGGAGGTGCTGCCGAATTTTCCGTAGAATAAGGAACTATTTACTTAGAATATGCTACGAAGAGAACTAGAGGTTGATAGATATATTGTGGTTATTATAGGTGGATTTTCTACGCGCGGCATACTCAACTTGGCTTGTGGATTTAGCCGAGGAGGTATGTGATTCTTCCTATACTCTTGAGCATGATTTGTTGTAAACTATATATTACGGTAGACGTACGAGTGTGAAATGAATTTGGTTTATTTAAAACATAAAGTGTTATAATAGCTTTATGGGAAGTTAGTTATAACGACTTTATGAAGTTAAAATAAGAGACTTTACTTATAAACGGATTGATTTTGGAAAAGGAGAAGTAACTTGATTTAAGTATTGGTTACTTGTTTTGAAAAAAGTAATTTACGGGGTTTTAAAAGTATACTTGATATTATCTTAAAACTATAAAGCACTTGGTTTAAAAAGTATAGAGTACTTGATTTTAAAAGTCTTGTAAGGATTTTCTGAAAGGTGTAGTAATTTGGTTTGAAAAGAAAATGTGTTTGATACTACGAGTGATAGTATCGTATGGCTTTTACGTAAAAAGAGGTCTTTTTGAAAGAATGAAAGTATGTAGTATTTTGGGGTTGGAACCCGGATTGTTGACATAAAATAAAAGTACCTTAAACTTTCCTATGCCGCGTGATAGCTTTGTGGTGCAAGTGTTTGATTTTGTGCTACCGTGTTCTCGTGGGGCCAGGCTATTTGATTGATTGTTGGACATACCGACGTTGGATGGTCCACGGGTATCGCCCACTTTGAGTATTATCCGTTATTTCTTTTGGACATATCGACACGATGGGTGCCCACGAGTACGCGCCCACTTTGAGTATTATCTTGTTATTTCCTTTGGACATACCGACACGATGGGTGCCCACGTATGCGTCGATGAGGATGGTTTCACGCCATGCTTATACCGAGGTAAGATGCCCGCATGCGGTCATTGTGATGGGTTAAATCCTCGTTATGTTATTAGTCCATGGACCGCTAATCCATGAAGCTTGCCGCGTGACGAACAATCACGGCTTGATTTGTACACGTGGTTACTGTGCACACTTTAGATACTTGTCCCGGTCATTTCTCGTATCGCAGCTCGTAGATAGCTTAAGATACTTGCCACGGCCATATCTCGTGAGACGGAGTTCGCACGCTTAGCTTAAGATACTTGCCTCGGCCATTCGTGGCTGGTTTGGTTCGTAGTTGGCTTCCGCATGGCCCGTGAAGTTTTATGACTAGCCTTCGGATCCGTAGTTGGCTACTCTACTCGCCCGATCGGTTTAATGACGCAGCAGATCTAATGTTCGAGTTCACATACGGGTGTTGTTTTACATCATGCATCACCGCGATGAGGAATGGTTCCACGCATGATTGATATTACGGGCGTGAGACCCATAGTTATGCGTGAGTGATTATTTTGAGGATACGTCGCCCTTACTTGACATAATCATACTTATTGCGAAATGATTTTATAAAATGATGAAATGTGATTTCATTACGATTTTCGATTTCACATACTGGTACTGCCAGATCGACCTCCCGGGCCGCGTCATGCCGCAGTAGAGGTACACCGCTTGTTGATCCTCGCTCATGTGATCGCAGTCAGAAGTTTGAAGCTCGTTTCTCCGAGGCTTATCTTTTGGTATAGTCCTCACACGTAGTACTTGTACATTCGTGGTATGGCGGGCCCTGTCCCGTCATAGTTATTGTTACATTCTAGAGGTCTTGTAGTACTGCCAGTGTGGTTTGTAAAAGATTGTAATCGTTTCTGGTTATATCAGATATACGTGAAGGTGACCATTTTGGTTAACCTGCTTTTTCTTATCTTGTATCTTGTTTCTGCTTAAGTTTTGTTTCACGATTTTCTCGATGTTGTATCACTAGGGTTCCCGGTAAGGCACGATCATGCCCGAGGTCGGTCGTGACAAAAGTGGTATGAGAGCAGTTATTCCTCTGATAGTGTATACAGACCGTATCTAGTAGAGTCTTGATTATCGGTGTGTTGTGCACCACATCAATAATCAGGAGGCTATAGGATATTTAGGATTGGTTTCCATTCTTCTCACTTTGAGATTGTGCCTTAGAGCTGTGTTATAAGTTGGATCCCTCTGAAGTATTTCGTTTTTACCAGTTATGCCTCCTCGCAAGGCAACCCGCACGATGGCAAGGCAATGAGGAGTCGCTAGTAGGACACAGAGGAGTACGAGGGCGCAGGCCCGGTTATTACTTGAGATAGTGCTTCAGACGGCGAGTTTTGCGATGCCGCCCAAATTTCCAGAGTTTAGAGCGCGGCAGAGGCTACCGAGACCACAAGACTGCGCCCGCCCCACACCGGAGCAGAGGAGATGGGTTACGAGGAGATGGCCCGATTACTAGCCGTGATCGTGGCGGACACGAGGATAGCCGGACGCAGATCCCGAGCACCCGTGGTTCACCCGAGATCGGATAGTTTGAGGCTACGGACTTTCTCGAGTCGCCCGCCGAGTTCTACGTCGAGGCACGAGGATGATCCGCAGGAGTTCATCCGAAGCGATTCTGGATCATGAGAGTGATCAAGGCTTCGAGACCGAGTCGAGTCCTAGGTTCGCATCGGCCGCGTGATACCGCAATGATCGTTTGATTCATTGAGCCGCCCCGGGGTGAGCATGCACCTCCAACAGTATGGGACGAGTTCTCAGAGGCTTTTCTCAGCCACTTTTTGCCTCCGCAGATGAGGAGAGCATGGGCCGGCGATTTACGATCTTTGAGCAGAGGCGACGGTTCGGGAGTACAACGTGGAGTTCGACTCGTTGGCTCGGTATGTCCCCGCGTTAGTAGCATATATGGAGGACAGAGTGCACCGCTACGTCACAGGGCTTGATGACTACTTGGCAGAGTCTTGCTCAGGTGTAGTTCTTCACCGGCATGGACATTGCCCGTGATACAGCTTATGACTTGCGTGTGAACGGAGAGGCCGACGGATTGACCAATACCAAAGAGAAGGCCAGACAGCAGGTCCTTTGGTGACTTTAAGGGCAGACCGCCTCAGCAGCAGACTAGTTATACGCCTCCGCCCGATGCAGTGGTCCTCACGCCTTCGTGGCTTCGGGGTATTCGGAGCGGTCGTGGCTCCAAGGGTTCAGGTTTTCGGGGAGTTGGGGTGCTGGCCAGATGAAGCTACCCCGACCTCGGTGTGGCCAGTGTGGTAAACCCCATGCGGGAGTGCCACAAGATTCGAGGGCTTGTTTTACATGCGGCCAGGCCATTTTGCGAGAAATTGTCCGACCGAGGTAGCGCGGATGTAGACTCGACTTTCGGGATCGATGGATGGTTCTTCGCCGATAGCTAGGCAGATGTTCATACACCTACAGCCATGGCAGGGTAGTGGTGGAAGTTCCCGCCTAGCGGTCCTTGGAAACCGCCTATTTGATTTCAGGTATATCCTTAACCCTCTAGAGATTAGTATATGTGATAAGATGCGTATAGTTTAAGTGTTATGTTCAGATAGCATTGTGTTAATTGTGATTAGAAAACATGGTTAGTTGAAAAGGGAAGATTGGGGACAGGGAAAATTATGAGCCTTAGAATATTGCACGTGGAGACCTTAGATGCGAGGCCGTCTTGAGTAAAAGATTTTTTTTTACGATTGACCTTTGTCGGAGTGCATAGCATACGTGGTGTATAATTGTGTGATAAGTCCCTGAGTGGTGTGAAATGAAAGAGGGTAGTGGAGCTAAGAAGACCACTAGGTTTTCGTGACTTGATTAGTGAGATTGTTCCGGATTGGGGAACAAGAGCTTGGCGCGATAAATGGGTCGGGTTGAGGCCGTTAGGGTCAACCCGCAGCCCGGATTAAAGTAAGGAAAATTTGTGGTGGTCCCGCTATGTGATAGGGTCACGAGGGTGCTAGGCCCAAGTTTAGGTAACCATCGTACGAGTTCGCGGATGTGTCCGACCAGAATCAAATCGGGAAGGCCGGGAATGGCCTTAGAGGAAATTGAAGCTAGTGAGATGACCAAGTTTGGAGGTAGTGACTCCAAAGTTTTGGAAACTGAAGCGATGACTGAAGTGTGGAACATATACTATAGAGAGTTCGAGTGTACAAGAAGGGTACGACGAGTAAGAAAGGAAGCGAACATGTGTTAAGAGGACGGAAGTGATCATTTCTCTTGTGAGGTGAAGATGTGAAGGGAGTATCCTTTAGACCATAGGTGGGAGCTTTTTGTGATGTTAGAGGTGATTCCTCGTTGGCTTGGATTTGAGTTTTGCGCGCATGTTATATTCTGGCCAGTGGTGGCATGATCGGTTTGCCAAGTGTAGTAGTGGAGACTATACCGGCGCATGCGTGTTTGGAGACTTAGAAGGAACATTCGGGACGAATGTTTCTAAGGGGGGAAGAATGTTACACCCCGTAGTTCCAGGGTATGTATGTGAGGACGTACGTACGAAAATACGACACAAAAATTGGAAAAGAAGAAAGATGTGATTTTTCGACGGAAAAGTTTCCGGCTTTTGTGAAGGAAAAAGGTTCGTTAATGGGAATTGGATTCCCGGACTTGGTATTCGGACTTCTGGGATTATTTTAGAATTTTGGATTTCAATTTCCGGAATTGGTCACGTGGGGCCCACGGGAGAATTTACGGTTTTGTGAGGCCCACTTTATTTTCGGACTTTTGGCATTACGGATATTTTCGGAAAATGAAATATTTTGGACCAATAGGAGGGCGACATGTGTCACCCTAGGTGGCACTTGGTGGACGAATTGATTGGCACGTTTTTTCCATTTTAAAGGCCAAAAACATTTGGTCAAAGTCTTGCAAGATATTTGTGGAGTAGATAGATAAGTGGGACCCACACACACATGGCCCAATCTAGACCACACACTTGCTTTAATCCTAGCCCTTGATTTCTCTATAAATACCCCCTTAATGCAAGACTTTATTCATCCACACTTAGAGATTTCCAAGCTTGAAAATTCCCTCCCTTCCCTCTCCTTGTGCTCTCGGCTTTGAGCCTCCCTTTTGACCCAAATATTGTCCAAAACTCCTTAAACTTCTAAGTGTTCTTCCTTAGTGTATTAGGAAGATTAATAACCAAGAGTTAGAAAATATTTCACACCCCTAGCCTAAGAACCTCCCCTTGGCTGAAACTAGCCACATTTAAAGCCTAAGTGTTCTTCACTTTTTGGAGTTGAAGTGTTAAGAGAAGTTGTTTAGAAACTTCTAAGGGTTGCTTGGAGAGGGTTGGAGCGTAAAGAATTGGAGCTAAACGTTGCTCAGGATCGACTTAAAAACTTGGATAATTTTGGGCTTGTCGAGGTAATGATCTATGTCCCCCTATTGTAATTGGAAGGATGTTTATAAAAGAACTGAACTGTATTTACAGTAGAATTGTGTAGTATTATTATTGAGGCAGAATTGCACACGTCTGGTTAGACGTGTAATCCCCTTGGAGTTGTTGGCTTGGTAACAAGCCTTGTTAGGGGAGATTATGTATGTGTTTGCGGGGAGGTGTCGCCGAATTTTCCGTAGAATAAGGAACTATTTACTTAGAATATGCTACGAAGAGAACTAGAGGTTGATAGATATATTGTGGTTATTATAGGTGGATTTTCTACGCGCGGCATACTCGACTTGGCTTGCGGATTTAGCCGAGGAGGTATGTGATTCTTCCTATACTCTTGAGCATGATTTGTTGTAAACTATATAGTACGGTAGACGTACGAGTGTGAAATGAATTTGGTTTATTTAAAACATAAAGTGTTATAATAGCTTTATGGGAAGTTAGTTATAACGACTTTATGAAGTTAAAATAAGAGACTTTACTTATAAACGGATTGATTTTGGAAAAGGAGAAGTAACTTGATTTAAGTATGGGTTACTTGTTTTGAAAAGAGTAATTTACGGGGTTTTAAAAGTATACTTGATATTGTCTTAAAACTATAAAGCACTTGGTTTAAAAAGTATAGAGTACTTGATTTTAAAAGTCTTGTAAGGATTTTCTGAAAGGTGTAGTAATTTGGTTTGAAAAGAAAATGTGTTTGATACTACGAGTGATAGTATCGTATGGCTTTTACGTAAAAAGAGGTCTTTTTGAAAGAATGAAAGTATGTAGTATTTTGGGGTTGGAACCCGGATTGTTGACATAAAATAAAAGTACCTTAAACTTGTCTATGCTTGTGGTGATAGCTTTGTTGTGGTGCAAGTGTTTGATTTTGTGCTACCGTGTCTCTCGGTGGAGGGTCGGCTATTTGATTGATTGTTGGACATACTGACGCGTTGGATGGTCCACGGGTATGCGTCCACTTTGAGTATTATCTGGTTATTTCTTTTGGACATACTGACACGATGGGTGGCCCACGAGTATGCGTCCACTTTGAGTATTATCTTGTTATTTCCTTTGGACATACTGACACGATGGGTGGCCTACGGGTATGCGTCCAGTAAGATGGTTTCATGGCCATGCTTATACCGAGGTAAGATGCCGGGGCATGCGGTCATTGTGAGGGGTTAAATCCCCGGGTTATGTTATTTCCATAGACCACTAATCCATGAAGCTTGCCGCGGTGACGAACAATCACGGGCTTGATTTGTACATGTGGTTACAGGCACACTTTAGATACTTGTCCTGGTCATTTCTCGTATCGCAGCTCGTAGATAGCTTAAGATACTTGCCACTCATATCTCGTGAGACGGTAGGCTCTGCACGCTAGCTTAAGATACTTGCCTCGGCGATGCGTGGCGGTTTGGATCCGTAGTTGGCTTCCGTACTTGCCCGTGAAGTTTTATGACTAGCCTTCGGATCCGTAGTTGGCTACTCTACTTGCCCGTCGGTTTAATGACGCAGCGTGATCTAGTGTTCGTGTTCACATATGGGTGTTGTTTTACATCATGTATCGCCAGCGATGAGAATGGGTTCCACGCATGATTGATATTATGGGCGTAGACCCATAGTTATGTGAGTGATTATTTTGAGGATACGCGCCCCTTACTTGACATAATCGCTGTTTACTTATTGCGAAATGATTTTATAAAATGATGAAATGTGATTTCATTACGTATTTTCGATTTCACATACTGTACCGCCAGATCGACTTTTCGGGCTGCGTTCATGCCGCAGGTAGAGGTACACCAGTTGTTGATCCTCGCTCATAGGATCGCAGTTCAGCGTTTGGGAAGCTCCGTTTCTCCGGAGGCTTATCTTTTGGTATATATCACGACCCGATCCCGGGCCCGTAACTGGTGCCTTACCCCGGGCACCCTAGTGATACAACATCAGAGAAAATCAGCGGAAATAAAAACTAAAACATGAGACAAGACATAAAGTATGAAACAAAGCAACCAAAACGGTCACCCTCCCGAATATATACATATATATATCAACTCAAGCTTAAATCCTTTTACAAACCCCGCCACAACAAGATCTAAAGACCTCTAAGAATGTAACCATAACTATGACAGGACAGGGCCCCGCCATACCCCTGAATGTACAAGTAACTACACTGACAGGGGACTATACCAAAGATAAGCCTCCGGAGAAACGGAGCTTCCCAAAATGCTGAACTGTGATCCTATGAGCGAGGATCCACAACCGATGTACCCTACTGCGCATGAACGCACCAAGGAGGTCGATAACAGTACCAAGTATGTGAAATCAAAATATCAGAATGAAATCATAGTAGTCTATATAAAGCAGAGACATATATGATAACCAAACTACGATATAATATGTAAGCGATCCGCCAAGTCGTGACTCACGCCCTCAAAGTCATTACTCAAATATAACTATGGGTCTCACACCCACAACATCAATCATGCCCGTGGAATGCCTTCCTCACTGCCGGCAGTCTATGATATAATCACACCAAGAAGTACACATGAACACTAGGTCCCACCTGTGTCATAACAACCGTCACGGTAAGTACGGGCGCTAACTACCGATACCAAAGCCGCGTCATCAATCGATCGGCAAGTACGAAAGCCAACTACTAGATACCGCGCCGTACTAACAATACTATACAACCAAACCACGGTCGACACGGCAATTACGAAGCCGACTACCAGTACCAAGGCGCGGTCACGAATGGCCGGCAAGTACGAAGGCTAACTACCAGGTACCAAGGCCGTGTCACGAGACTTCATCACTAAACTGAACGGAGCAAGTGCGAAGGCTAACTACCACGTACCAAGGCCGAATCAACCACGAGACGGGGCAAGTACGAAAGCCAACCACCAGATACCAAGGCCGAATCAGTAAAACCTCATGGAGAGCTAGTCCATGGAATAACGCTATCAACAGGAGCGCACCCGTGGAATCCTCCGTCACTGCCGGTACGTCCAAGTAAGATCATAACAAATCAACCGGCCCTCCATCGAGAGACGCGGTGGTATAGAAATACAATACTGGCACAACAAGGCTATCACACGCAAACATAGGCAAGTTACACACAACTCAAGGTACTTTCATTTTATGTCAACAATACGGGTTTCAAACCCAAAAATAATACTCACTTTCATTCTTTCAAAAAGACTTTTTTTTACGTAAAAGATACTAATACTCGTAGTATAAAAAAAAACACATTTCCTTTACAAACCAAATTACTTTACTTTCGTAAAAACCTTTACAAGACTTTTAAAATCAAGTACTCTATACTTTTTAAACCAAGTGCCTTTCTTTTAAAACAACATCAGGTATACTCTTTAAAACTCAAATACTTACTCTTTTCAAAACAAGTAACCTATACTTAAATCAAGTTACCATTTTAAAACTAATGATAAAACCATTCTTTTGCTTTCATAAAGTCGTTATAACTAACTTCCCATAAAGCTGTTATAACACTTTATGTTTTAAACCAATTTAAGACAAAACCATGCCTCTCTTTTAAACCAAAAACTCTTTAATTCCTCAAGTCTCTTTTCTTTTAGAAATCAAGTTCCTTTTAAAGACCAAATACTCATTACTCGCGAATGAGGTTTCACAACTGTTTAACACAAACCAAGTCCTTAATATTTCCTATCAAGTCATTTATAAGTCAAGTCTCTTATCTTTCAAGATCAAGTCTCTTAATTTCTAAAATCAATAAATCATTCTTTTACCTACATAAAGTCGTTATAACTAACTTCCCATAAAGCTATTATAACACCTTATGTTTTAAACCAATTTATTCACTTAGCACATGTACGTCTACCGTACTATATAGTTCACAACAATCATGCTAAAAAGATAGGAAGAGGTTCACATACCTCGCGACGATTATCGACAATTAGAAAAATGCTCCAAGTACTACAACCTTGCTAGCCTTTTCCACCCTTCAAGTAGAATACGCTACTCGTAGTACTTCCACCTATACTGGCCATAAAAACGTCTATCAACTTCTAGATCTCTTCGTAGAATATTCTAAATACCAGATTCCTTTATTCTACATAAAATTCGGCAGCACCTCCCCCCCCCCCCCCCGCTATCACAAAAATCTCCTCCCCTATCAAGGCCCGCTACCAGGCCAACAACTCTCAGGGGATTACACGTCTAACCGGACGTGTTCAATTCTGCTTCACAATAATACTACACGAGTCTACTGTAAGTACAGTCCAATGTAAATACAGTTCAATCCTTTATAATCATCCTTCCAATATAATATACTCAAGTATAACTACTACAACATGTAATATCCAATTACAATAGGGGACATAGATTATTACCTCGATAAGCCCAAAATTATCCAAGATTATATGTCGATCCTGAGCAACGCTTAGCTCCAATTCCTTACGCTCCAACCTGCTCCAAGCGACCCTTAGAAGTTTCTAAACAACTTCTCTTAACACTTCAACCAAGCTTATGAAGGTTTTCTAGGGTTTCATTTTGCGACTATTGGAATAAAGTAGCATTTCCGGGCTCCTAGTATTAAAACAACTTTGGAATACTACTAGGGATACTAGGCCAAGGTATTTGGGATTATACAACAATACACAAGGTATTTTCTACACAAGAGGGGGGGAGGGACGAAAACACTTCAAAGGGGAGGGAGTATTTGCTTGGAAAGTATTGGTGAGGGATGAAATTATGCTTCAAGCTAAGGGGGTATTTATAGAAGAATCAAGGGCCAAGATCAATGTAAGTGTATGGTCAAGATTGGGCCATGTGTGTGTGGGTCCCACCACACCACATGGCCAACGATTTAGGCTTCCAAGTGTCATGGCCATTCGGCCAAGGGGACAAGTGGCTAGCTACTTGTCCCACCAATTTCGACCCACATGGCCACTCAAGGGGTGACACGTGTCGCCCCCTTACTCGTCCAAAATATTTCGTCTTCCGAAAATATCCAAAATACCGAAAATCTCAAAAACAAAGCGGGTCCCACAAAACCGTAAATTTCTCCCGTGGGCCCCACGTGACCATTTCTGAAAATAAAATCCCAAAATTCTAATATAATCCCATTAACGAACCTTTTTCCTTTACAAAAACCGGAAACTTTTCCGTCGAAAAATCACATCTTCCTTTCTTTACAAATTTTTTGTCGTATTCTCGTACACACATCCTCACATATATACCCTGGAACTACGGGGTATAACAGTATAGTCCCCTGTCACTGTAGGTACTTGTACATTCAGGGGTATGGCGAGGCCCTGTCCCGTCATAGTTGTTGTTACATTCTTAGAGGTCTGTAATACCGCTGGCGGGGTTTGTAAAGGATCAGAATCGTTTCGGTTATATTGTATATACATGGCGTGACCGCTTTGGTTAACCTATTTTTCTTATCTTGTATCTTGTTTCTGTTTAAGTTTTTGTTTCACGATTTTCTCTCGATGTTGTATCACCAGTGCCCGGTAAGGCACGGTCATGCCCGAGGTCGGGTCGTGACAAAATTTTACACGTCCTATTAGGCGTGTAATCCCCTTTGGTTAGTTAAATTGTTGAGCCTTAAATGTGGCATGTTGGTTATTGATTTCGGGCCTTGAAAAATGTGGAAAAGTACGTAGAAACAAAGGAAGTGCTGCCCAAATTTCTGTAGAATAAGAGACCTAGCACTTAGTATTATTCCACGTTAATAAGCTAGGAGTTGATAGACATGTTATGGTTATTATAGGTTGAAGTACTACGTGTAGCGTATTCTACTTAAAGGGTGGAAAAGCTAACAAGGTTGAAGTACTTTGGAGCATAGTGCTACGTATCGTTAGTCGTCGCGAGGTATGTGAACCTCTTCCTTCTTTTGGCATGTTCTACGTATGAAATATACATGTGGTGTTATTTCATGATTCCTTCTACTCTTAGAAGTTAAGAGGTACGTATGTTGATTTACTCTATGTAAAAGGTATGTCTAAGTTATCCTAAGTTCTTACCAAGTCTTATGGGGGATGTTGGTAAGAGTCGTTAGGAAGTATGTGGAGTCGAGGTGACTTTGCCAATTTACTGCACTAATGAGAATAGGTATCGAACAAGCCATTGCATCGTTAATAAAAAATGTATCGACAATCAATTATATTGAAATAAGTAGAATTCTCTATCTGCATAGAAACTAAGATAAGACAAAATTGTATTACATTTTCTAGATCATGGATGCTTTAATAAGATCGTTATAAACGAGTATAACCTATTCACAGCTCATAAAAGTATATGTTACTTAATTTAAAGAGTTTATGTTATGAAGTTTTAAGACTATGAACCTTGATTTCTTAAAAGGTTATGAGACCTTATTTTTCAAGTTATGGAACTTGATTCTTAAAAAAAAGGAATGACTTGATTTAAAAAGTATGGTTTCCATGATTTATTTCAAAAGTTAAGAGGCTTGATTTCAAAAGAGAATGTAACTTGAGTTTTCAAAAGAAAAAGTTTATTGACTTAAAAGAGAAGGTGTTGCATGATTCTTTTATGAGTATGCATGTACATAGTACTTTTGGGTTTAGTTTTCCCTAATGTTGTAAGAAATGAAAGTGCCTTAAGTTCTCCAAAATGAAAGGTTGTTACAATAACTTTATGGGAAGTTGTTATAACGACTTAAGAAGAAGTAAGAAAAGATGGTTTAAAATGTTATGTGATTTACCGCGTCCCGCAAATGGGCCGGGTTACGTTATGTGAGACACCGCGTCCCACAAATGGTCCGGGTTACGTTATGTGATACACCGCGTTCCGCAAATAGGCCGGGTTACGTTATGTGATACACCGCGTCCCACAAATGGGCTGGGTTACGTTATGTGATACACCGCGTCCCACAAATGGGCCGGGTTACGTTATGTGATACACCGAGTCCCAAAAATGGGCCGGGTTATGTTATGTGACTTTACCGCGTCCTACAATAGGCCGGGCAGTATACCTTTATGGGCAGACTTATGTGACTTTAGCGCGTCCCAGAATGGGCCGGGCATTATACCTTTATGGGCAGACTTATGTGACTTTACCGCATCCCAGAATGGGCCTGACAGTATACCTTTATGGGCAGACTTATGTGACTTTACCGTGTCCCAGAATGGGCCGGGCAGTATACCTTTATGGACAGACTTATGTGACTTTACCGTGTCCCAAAATGGGTCGGGCAGTATAACTTTATGGGCAGACTTATTTGACTTTACCGCGTCCCAGAATGGGCTGGGCTGTATACCTTTATGGGCAGACTTATGTGACTTTACCGCGTCCCAGAATGGACCGGGCAGTATACCTTTATGGGCAGACTTATGTGACTTTACCGCGTCCCATAATGGGTCGGGAAGTATACCTTTATGGGCAGACTTATGTGACTTTACCGCGTCCCAGAATTGGTCGGACAGTATACCTTTGTGGGCAGATTTAAATGGCTTTACCGCATCCCATAATGGGCCGGGCAGTATACATTTGTGGGAAAACTTTTTATGACTTCACCGTGTCCCGTAAATGGGTCGGGTTACGTTATCATGTATGGATAATCAGAGTGAACTCCAAAATGAGACGTCCCTCCAAAAAGGGCCGGATTATGTTATGCAAGATACGTAAGTTATGTGTTTATGAACTTGATGATTTTTCCTAAGTATGTATGCAAGAATTCGATTATAACTCTTATTGAAAATGGGAAAAGATAATAATGTACGATTAAGTTCATGAGTTGTAATGGCACGGTAGGATCTGGTACTAATTTTTTTTATACAGTTATGATTTGGTTACTGTACTTTATTTCCGTTCCATACTCGGTACCTGTTGTACTAAGCCCATTCGGGGGGCTGCGTTCATGCCCGCAGGTGTTAGGTACACAAGTTGGTGATCTTTGCTCTTAGGATCTCTGTTCAGTTTTTGGGAAAAAGCTCCATTTACTCCGGAGGCTTATCTTTTGGTACGGATCCCTGTTGATGTAGATTTATGTATATTCAGGGGTATGACGGGGCCCTGTCCCGTCACAGTGATTATGCCAAAATTCTTAGAGGTCTGTAGTCATATCTTGTGGGTCGGGTTGTAAAGAAGAAGGATGTAACTGCTTTTGACTATGTATATATATATATATATATATATATATATATATATATATATGTCCAGGGAGGTAGCCTTATCGGCTAGCCTGTTGTTTATTTCCTGTTAATGTACGTTATGAGTTTCATGTATGTTCCGCTGATTTTCTCTAATGTATACCTGTAAGGGTGCCCAGGTAGGGCACCAGTCGCGGGTCCGAGGTCGGGTCGTGACATATTGTGCTCCCAATCATCCGTTACAATCCTTCCAAAGTGTTCATGGGTAGCCTACATGTTGAAGAACTTGAAGGGTCTATTATGCATTCTCGGATGATCCAAGATAGTGACAATGCATGGCGTATGGTCCGAGAAGGGCCCGGACCGACGGAAATGTGCATTGCCATACCAACCCGCTTGTAACCAATGTGCGTTAATGAAGGCCCTGTCAAGCTTGCTCAATGTATTGCTACGACTGAACGTGAACTCGCAACCTGTCGAAGACAAGTCCGTGAATCTCAAATCCCGGAAACAATCTACAATATCCTTCGTGTCGTAGCTGGAGATGGGTGCCATGTTGAAATGCTCATCCTCCTTCATAACCATGTTGAAATCACCAAGTACTAGCCACGATCCAGTCATGGGGGTCCCGTACTCCCTCAACTTCTCCCATTAGCCCCTATCGACAACCGTGTGAAGCCCGTACACGAAGGTGACATGGATCCTCTTGGAGTATATATCACACATGACACCGCAATGAATGGATTGCGGGTTGATGTCAAGCACTTGTAGAATGAATTTGGCCGGGTTGAATAAAATAAATATCCTCCCCGCCAGATGATGGGCAAAATTATCCAACACCTCCCAATTGTGAAATTTTCGAAGCCCAGAAACGATCAAGCATCGTGTTGTTGAGCTTTGATTCCAGGATACCAAAAATGTCAATGTTGTTCCCATGCACCATGGAGAAAATCTCCTTTTGCTTGGAGGAGCGGTGCAGGCCCCTTATATTCCCAGAAGCAATGATCATTTCGATAACAGAGGGGGAATAGTCCCCTTCGTGATATCTTCCTTAGTGCTAATAGAGATGGTGCCACCATAAGGTCCCTTCTTTTTAGTGGGAAGGGTCGTCATTCTGCTCAAGGGTATGGGCAAGCTTTGCCTTCAATTGCTAGCCTTAGCTTTTGCCTTCGTCCTCACGCCCTCGTGCCCCTCCTCCTTATTGGTACCTTCCGAGTTCCCACCTTTCCCAACCTTAGCCGATGGGCCAAAAGGTTGAGCTTCCATATCTGTCCGACCCATGCCAGCTTCGGTCTGTGTCCCCGCAGGCTGTCCACCAATATTAGAAACCATTGAACTACCTGCTCTTTCCGCGGGTTGTCCTATCCCGTCAGTATCAATAGACAGTCCTGTGCCAGCCACATTTTGTATCCCCACAAGTTGGCCCCCATCTCTGATCGAAATCCCTCAGACATTCCCCCTCTCTATCCTAGGTTTAGTCCGACCTTTGCCAACTTCGGTTTGGGACCCTGAATACTGGCCACCATAAGTCTAAGGATCAAGAGTCTGAGCATGCGCGGGCTGATTATCACGGATACAACTCCCAGGTGTACCCGGGCCTTCACAAGAGAGTTCAAATAGGTGTGCACTCCTTGACCTTCTCTATACCGGTACTGAGCTCTCATTTGCGGACCTGTACTAGGCGCGGTTTGTGACCCTGTGCTAGTTTTCACCTTCCCTCTCTTCATTACTTCCGTGAACCCATCATCTGTCATAGCACCCTTATCTTTTCCCGCCCCTGTCTGAGTCCCCGAGGGCTGGCCTCTCTTGTGCTCATCCGAAATAGTAGACATAACATAACCTTGCTCAAGGACTGCCTCAATGGCTGATTTAGCTTTGCCGTCGACTACATTTTGCACCAAGATATTACTGTGCATGTCCACAAGCTTCCGGAAGATCGCAGATTGTTTAACGACCGGGCTCATGGTGCCCGTGTCATTAACCTTGGCAAATTGTGCCTTCACCAGCCTCAGTTTGTGGTTCCGACGGTTGGTCATACGCATAATTTGGAGTCCCCTTAGTGCCAGTCGCATTAAGAGTATCCACTAGTTGGCCTGAAGGCTGCCGGGTCTCGTCCTTGCTTCCCTTTGATTCCGGGGGACCTATATGGTCTCTCGGTGTTGAGTTCTGACCTTTGTCAACCCCGGTTTGTGTCCCCGAAGGCTGACCACCCGAATCTGCTACCGCTCTCGAGCACATACGCAATCCAACCTCTCTCTGAATCACGGGTTGGCTCTCCATTATGCGTATCTCACCAACACTCCAATTAGTACCCGCGGGGGCCCTAAAGTCACCCGCAATAAAGTTCTGACATTTGTCAACCCCGGTTTGTGTCCCCGAAGGCTGACCACCCAAATTCGCTACCGCTCCCAAACTTATACCTATGCCAATCTCGCACTGAATCACGAGTTTGCTCTCCAAGCGTGTCTCGCCAACACTCCATTTAGTACCCGCGGGGCCCCTAGAGTCACCCTTAATAAAGTTCCGACCTTTGCCAGTCTTGGTTTGTGCCCCAGAAGGCTGGCCACCCGCACCCGCAACATCTAAATTCCGACATGCATCAACCACGGTTTGTGGCCCCAATGGTTGACCTCCTCCTTCCGCATCCTCTAAAATCCAACCTATGCCAGCCCCGGTCTGTGCACCCGAAGTCTGGCCACCATTTTTAGCATGACTACCATTCCCATTAGTATCCGTAGTATCGTCTTCCACCTCGGGAGAGTCCAAGTAGGTGTGTACCCCCTTTGCCTTGTCATTGAGGGTTTGTGTCACGCCTTTACCTTGTACCCGCCTATTTGTGTCGGCGTAATGCTTCTCACAACCCGTAGTGGAATGCCCAATCATATGGCATTTCTCACAATAGTCCGGGAGCTTTTCATAAACAAGATTTTGGTCAATGATGGTGCCGTCCCAAAGCTTGAGTTCAATAGCATCAAGTGTACATTTGGAGATGTCTATCTCAATTAGAGCCTGTGCATACGAGAGAAGCTCTTTTTCACTAGTGAGCTTATCGGTCCCAATAGGTTTGCCAAAACATGACAAGATACGGCTCAAAGCGTTAACGTTCCAAAGCTTTAATGGGACAGATGAGAGCCTTACCCATATTAGAAATGTACATATCTCATGCTTGTCAAATGTGAAGCAATGAGGCATGTCTTTCAACAGAAGTGGAGTGCTATAAACAAAGTGTGGCCCATTGGCCATGACCTTCTCTTTGTCAACTTCCGTGTTAAACTTGAAGACAATCCAACCCGAAGAGTGGACATTAAAGCAGTATGCAACTCCCCATGAGCGACATAGCTTCCTTAATGCCCCAAGCTCCCCGGGTAGGACCCCGCGAAGTAGCCAACCAAAAGATGCCCCACAGTTTCCGTAATATTATCCAAATCACCCCTAGGTAAGTCCAGAGGGCCCACATTACGACAATCATCGACAAAATGTAGACGTTTTCCATTCGAAACATCACGGTTTCCTTTGACTATGGATGCATAAGTGTTAGGCATATTTTATATGCACTTTTAGAGTCATTTTTAGTTAGTATTTTGTCCATTTTTGTTCAAATATGTGTCGTGTTAGGGTATTTTTCTTTCTTTTGAGTCACAGTGGTTTAAAAAGGTAAAGTGGCGAAAAAGAGAAATAATTGGGCAGAAAAGGAAGTTCTCGAGCCAAAAATTGATGAAAGCTGACAATCCGGACAAAGGCGAAGCAGCGCAGGAATGCAGGGCCACGGCGCCCAAAGATCTGAGAGGCTACAGGAGTTAAGGCGCCGCGACGCCGAGGCAGAAAATTGTCCAGATCCGAAAGGGAATTGGCCAAGGGCGAGGAGGAAAATGGTACACATTTTTGTAGCTTATAAAAGGCCCTTTGGCAGATTTTTTAAGGGTGACTCAACCTTTCTTCACAACACAACATAGTTTTTGGAGGCTATAAGATTGGAGACTTGTTCCAAAGTATTTTCTTTTCTTTGCTTTATTTTAATTTTGTTCATGTTGGATATTAATTTGGTTCTTAGCATGTCTATGGCTAGGAGCTAAACTTTTAATTAGGTTTTTCCTTTCGAATCTCTTGAACCTCGTCTTTATGAATTAATGCAGTATTTTAGTTTCTTCTTCATATAGTTAAGATTTATTCAATATTTGATTTTATTGTTTGATAATTAATTGATCACTAGTTATCAT
This sequence comes from Przewalskia tangutica, assembly GCA_029844215.1. Classification (NCBI taxonomy): domain Eukaryota; kingdom Viridiplantae; phylum Streptophyta; class Magnoliopsida; order Solanales; family Solanaceae; genus Przewalskia; species Przewalskia tangutica. The sequence goes on from CM056734.1 coordinate 79,762,885, forward strand.
CACTTATATGATTTCGAATCAATAACCGAGAGGGGAGATTTGAATATGCTGTAATTGAATAAACATAAGTTAAAATCGTGGACGAAAGTACCCCGATACTTGTGATCATAGGTTATTGTTCTTAGTCCTCCTATGTGGTAAAATCTATCATAGAAATATAGAAGATTTCTGCACTGGGATTGAGCGTTTATATATCCTAACCTGAATATAAAACAGTCTAGCTAACCTGCTATCTTAAAATAGAAGAAGAACCTTTATTGCTGCATTAAGGATTAAAGCGAGTGGATAGTCGAGGAGATTAGAAACCTTATATCTCATAACTGATTAAAATAAAGTATTTTAGTTAATTTATGCAATTACTTCAGTAGTTTATAGATAAAACCAAAACAAAATATCGATAGTCAAATAGATAACTTATGATAGATGTTTGGTAATTGAAAACCAGTCCCTGAGGACGATATTCGGTCTTACCAAGACTATATTACTTGAGCGATACGTACACTTGCGTAAAGCATAAGGAAAATCGCTAACAAGTTTTTGGAGCCATTACCGGAGATTGGCGTAGTTTCAATATCAAACTATCTATTCTTAATTTCTAATTTGGCTTTTATTTTCTTTTTATTAATTTCTTTTATTTGTGGAACCGTGCGCCGTGATTTGTTTATTGCTTTTGATCCATCTCAGTGACCCAGCGAACATGGACCACCACTATCACGGGCTACAGAACTATCAACAACAATGCAACCCTCATGTCCCACAGGAAGATCAAAATGGGTTGCAGGCGGCCATACTCATGCTCACTAAGCGCCAGACTCAGTTCATGGATGAGACAAGAGTGTCTCTAAAAAATTTAGAGATACAAATAGGACAACTCGCTAGCATGCAGAGCAACATAATACAAAGGAACCACCCTGACAATATTGGGGTGAATCCGAAAGAGCAGTGTCAGGCCATTGATCTAAGAAATGGTGAACTAGTGGAAGCTAGCTCACCACCACCGTGTTCAGAGAAGGAGGACTCAGAAGACTCTCAGGATTTCCAGCGCCGCGACTCCACTGAGCAGGGTCGCGACGTCGATATATCAGACAACGTAGTGGTTGCTGGAGACCTTCGTCAGAAACAAAGAACATTTCCAGCAGTTGTTGACGCACCCCAGGTGAAGATACCATATCCCCAGAAGCTAAAGACAAGTTCTCTTGACAAATAATTTTCTAAATTTCTGGAAATCTTTAAAAAACTGCAAATCAACATTCCATTTTCTGAGGCTCTAGAGCAGATGCCGAGTTATGTAAAGTTCATGAAGGAGATCCTCAGTAAAAAAAAATGAGGTGGGAGGAGTACGAAACTGTGGTGTTGACAGAAGAAGCAGTGCCATCCTACAGAGGAAGTTACCTCAGAAGTTGAAAGATTTGGGGAGCTTCACCATCCCTTGCACTATAGGGAAGTTTGAATGTCAGAAGGCCTTGTGTGATTTGGGGGTAGGTATAAATCTGATGCCCTATTCGGTGTTTTTCAAACTTGGAGTGGGGGAAACACGACCTACAACCATCACCTTACAGCTAGCCGATCGCTCCATCGTCCATCCTAGAGGAATCATCGAGGATGTGTTGGTTAAGGTGTACAAGTCTATCTTCCTCGCTGATTTCATCATCTTAGACATGAAAGAAGATGAAATGATTCCCATTATCCTTGGCAGGCCATCCCTAGCCACAGGACAAACACTCATTGATGTTCAAAAAGGTGAGCTGAGACTTCGTGTTCAGGAAGAAGAGGTGATTTTTAATGTATTCCGGGCAGCAACCTTTCCAAGAGAAAGCTACAACTGTTATGCTATTGATGTGATGGAAACGACAGTTTCAAAGAACAATCTCAGGAATGTGGGTGCTCTTGAGTGGGTGATAACACAATGTGACTAGGACATAAGTGATGATGCAGAGTTGATGGAGTATGTGGATTGGATGGATTCTTATGAGCCATGTTATAAGAATAAATATGAAAGGCTAGGGCAGATGTGTCACGACCCGACCCCGGGCCGCGACTGGTGCCCTAGCTGGGCACCCTTCTAATCATACAACATAATAAACTGCGAATGATAAATAACACTTTTTTTTTAAAACCAAGGCCAAGCCGATAAGGCTGCCATAATCATAAAAATTACCCGAAAGGGTCTACACTGCTTAACAATGTAAAAACAACTCTAGCGACCCATTAGATGAATACTGGACCTCTAAGATTTGAACAAATACTATGACGGGACAAGGCCCCGCCGTACCCCTGAATATACATAGCCATGACAACTCCGGAACATTGGAGCCATCTCAAAATGCTGAATCAGGATCCTAAGCTCGCGGATCCACAACTGTGTACCTAAACCTGCGGACATGAACGCAGCCGAAGGGGTCGCATAACAACAATTTAATATGGAGCGGAAAATAAGGTACATAAACAAATCATAATCGTAAAAAGAATGACAGGGGCAAGTATAAAAAGGGTAAATACCAGATCCTACCGTGTCATTACCATCTCGTGAACTTAATCGTACCTCATTATCTTTTCCCATTTTTACATAAAAGTTATAGTCACATTCTTACGTACATGCTTAGGAAAAACCGTCAAGTTCATTACCATATAACTTACTTACCTTGCATAACATAATCCGACCCTTTATGGAGGGACGCCTATACTGCCCGGCCCAATCTGGGACGCGATAAAGTCACATAGTCTGCCCATAAAGGTATACTGCCCGGCCCAGTCCTGGGAAGCGATACTGTCATATAGTCCGCCCGTAAAGGTATCTTGCCGGCCCATTTCTGGGACGCGATAATATCACATAAGTCTGCCCATAAAGGTGTACTGCATAAAAATAGGAGGCTCACGATCAAAGCAGGGTCCCTCGCCCGCAATATCGATAAGAAATCCTACTCCTGGGACTATTTCACCCGCATAGGTCCTGTGGACCCGCATGAGGTATTCCTCGCATAGTCAGACTACCGCGTGGGACTATTTCACCCGCATAAGCCCATAAGGACTCGCGTGAGGTATTCCTCGCATCATGGGTATCAAATCCACGAATGTGGTATAACGTCTTGGGGGTTTACCCCTCATTTATACTCTTACCCTGAAGCAGGTGGTATAACGTCTTGGGGATTTACCCCTCATTTATACTCTTACCCTGGAGAAGGTGGTATAACGTCTTGGGGGTTTACCCCTCATTTATACTCTTACCCTAACTCAACCGGCCATCATACATAACATAAGCCCTACCGGCTTATCATACATCACATAAGCACTACCGACTTATCATACATAACATAAGCACTACCGACTTATCATACATAACATAAGCACCACCGGCTTATCATACATTACATAAGCAAGTTAAGAAATCCCCTAACTTCTTATTAGCTTGTTCATATACACTCTCATTTTTGTTTACTTAAGGCACTAACATGTCATTATAAAATCCGGGAATTTGACCCAACGTACTACGTGCCTCTACTCCTTTAAAATGATTCTCTTTCAAATAAAACTTCCAAGATACTAATAACCGTAGTATCAAGTCATTTCTACTTTTCACGACAAGTCACAATACTTTTTAGAAATACATTTATAGGCTTCTAAATCAAGTGACTTCTTTCTTTAAAACTTTAAGCAATTGGTACCTTTAAAACAATTTGCCCTTCTTTATTTCAAATCATTTCTTTGCTTACATTACTGAAGAAAACCATTCTTTTAATCTTCCATAAAGTTGTTATAACCAACTTTCCATAAAGCCGTTATAACTTTTTATGTCTTAGACAAATTCTTTCCTTTTATGACCAAGAAACTTATACTTTCAATTCAAATCACATAGCTTTCAAAATACTTCAAGTCTCTTAACTTTTAAGAAAACAAGTTTCTTAACTTAGAATATCAAGCTTCTTAACTTTAGAAATCAAGTTTCTTAACTTTTAAAACAATTCATTACTTCCTTTAAGAATCAAGTCCCATAACTTGAAAAATAAAATCTCTTAACCTTTTAAGAATTGAGGTTCATAGTCTTAAAACTTCATACGTAAATTCTTATAAATTAAGTAACATATACCTTGGTGTGTTGTGAATGAGTTATACTTATTTATAACGATCTTAATCGAGTAGCCATGATCTAGAAAATGTAATACAATTTTGTCTTATCTTAGCTTCTATGCAGATGGAGAATTCTACTCATTTTAACTTAATTGATTGTCATTACATTTTCCTTTATTAACGCTGCAGTGGCTTGTTCGATTCTTATTCTCATTTGTGCCGTAACTTAGCCAAGTCAACTTGGCTCCAAATACCTCCTAACGACTCTTACCAACATCCCCCATAAGACTTGGTAAGAACTTAGGATAACTTAGACATAACCTTTACGTAGAGTAAATCAACATACATACCTCTTAATTTCTAAGAGTAGAAGGAATCATAAAATAGTACTACATGTATATTTCATACATAGAATCATGTCAAAAGAAGGAAGAGGTTCACATACCTCGCGACGATTATCGACAAATAGAAAAATGCTCCAAAGTACTTCAACCTTGATAGCTATTCCATCCTTCAAGTAGAATACGCTATACTTAGTACTTCAACCTATAATGGCCATAATACGTCCATTAAACCTCTAGCTTTAAACGTAGAATATTCTAAGTGCAAAGTCACTAAATTCTACGGAAAATCGGACAGCACTTCCTTTGATTCTACATACTTTGCCACCTTTTTCATGGCCGAATTCAATAACCAAACACGCCACATTTAAGGCCCAACAATTCATCTAACCAAAGGGGATTACACGCCTTAACAGGACGTGTAAAATTCCGCCCCACAAATTAATACGAAACTAGTTCCATATTTAAAGCCATTCTTGACTAAACATATACAACAACACAAAGTCCTTTTCCAATTCTTTTTCAATCCAACTTCTTAGGTCCAACATGTTATATTGTCATAAAACAACTTAACAATTATAATTCCTTCCTTATATAACATGTGACGATTAAACTAATAATCCAATTGAATTGAAATCTCAAGGCTAAACATACTAGTTTTCAGATTAGGGTTCAAATAGTCAATACACTTATCAACTACATATTATAAACCGCATGCTTGCTAATATCCATAGCTACTACAATAAGTAATCTTAATTACTAAAACGACAAGAATTTTACCTTTACAAGCCCTTATAATTTCCAAGATTCAATGTCGCTCCTTAGAAATTCTTAGCTCCTTTCCTTTACGCTCCAATCCGCTCCAAGCACTCCTTAGAAGCTCATGAAGAACTCTCCTTCAAGTTCCATCTTCAAAGTTGAAGAACACCTTAGGGTTTCGCCTTGCGACTAACGTAAAAACATCGTTTTTCCGAAATCTTTCTATTGAGATAACCTTATAATACCCTTAGGGACATTGGGTTAAAGTCTTGTGAATTATGGACAACAATTGCAATTTTTTTGTGAGGAAATCTCCCTAAAGCCGAGAGCAACATGGCTAGCACAAAGCTTCTCTAAATTTTTTCTAAGTGTTGTGAGCTAAGTCTTGCTACTTAGGATGATATATAACACATTGGAGGGTCTAGATTACAACACATGGTAAGTTTGGATGAAAGGGATCAAGCCAAGTGGCTATTGACTTAGTCAACAATCTCAAGCTCAAGCCTAGCAAGACTTTCTCATCTTTACAATGGTCAAATGACCCTTTTTCCCTTGCAGTAATTCGACCAAGCCATGTGGGGGGGGGGTGCCACGTGTTGCCCTCCCATTCGTCCATAAAAATTCCGTAACCCTCGTGGGCCCCACAAAACGTAAAATTCCTCGGTTGGGCCCCACATGACCAAATCCGTACAAATAAATTTCCATAATGATAATACATTCCATAATCCTCAATTAATACATTTTGAGAATCCAATTCTCTTCAACGAACATTTTTCCTTTCCGACGTTCGGAAGATTTTCCGTCGAAAAAACAATTCTTCCTTTCGTACCATTTTCAAGTCTTGTGTTCCTTACATACATTCTCTTAAACATGTCCTTGAACTACGGGGTGTAACATTCTTCCCCCCTTAGAAACATTCATCCTCGAATGTTCTTTCGGAGTCCAATCTAATTAGAGCGCGACATAGTCTCCTTTTACTACACCCTTCTTACAACATATGCCACCCATGGCCACATAACAATACTTATACTATAATGTCAACCTTGGCACTCACGAAGCCAACTAGCCCATACTCATAATAACCTCAAAGTCCGTCATAATCATCTCTACTAGGTCTACTAGGGTCTGACGATCAGATCATTCTGCAAATCTCATATACCCGCTCAGCTACCACCCCAAACACTCACGGGTGTAGTTACCTTGAAAGGTTCTTATGGATTCAGGCTCTATTCTTTTACACTTGGTTGCTATCCTTCTTACTGGTCGCACTCTTTCCGTACTTCCAACTCATACTAGCATACATATATAACCCCCATACCGATTCTGGCCCCCAATCTTTTGGAGTCACTCTTTTAAACAACATAAGGCCATTTTCGGCCCTCACGACCTGGTTCCGGTGGAACGCGTCCACGAACCCATAAAACAATTAACTAGACTTGGGCCTTGCACCCTCGTGACCCTGTCACGTAGCGGAACTACTACCAACTGATCCCACTCTATTTCAGGCTATGGGGCGACCCGTAACAGGTACTCACCCCGACCCGCCGTCGCACTTAACTCTTACCCTTAGTATGAATAAAATCTTATTGTCTGAGAAGGCCTTATATATACCTAAGGTCTCGGCGGTTATCAATACTCTTAGGCTCGCAATTTCCATGCTCCAAGCCTACCTTACCAGTCCCCCCGTAAACGGGTACAATAACTTCTCATAATACCATAATCGTGTCGTCTTGATCACCACAACCCTTACTTACTCTATACGGATCTCATCCGTACAATCCTCTTACGCATACCACGTAGCTTAATCTATTAACACGGCATTCCATTAAGTTTCTTAACATGACTTCTTAAGGGTCCACTGCCTTATCAGACAGCTCATCCTTCCCCAATTATCTCAAAATAAAACATAAGACCTTGGCGAGAATTCATTAACTGTTCCATACCTTCCCGGTATCTAGTTAGTCTTTACCAACTCCTGGTAATCTAAAATCATTCTAGGCAACACGCGTCTGACCCTCATACATAACTCCGTATATCTGTATGTCATAATTCCAACTATACTATAATCATTACCCACCTGGATACGCAATCCACATAGTCCTTCCCGGTCATCACGCTTTCTCAGAAATGCGATCAACATAACTCGTTAGGAGAGCGACTTAACAACACAAACTCTATCGCACGATCTCAGAGTGAGAAGAATGGAAACCAATCCTAAATGTCCTGCAGCCTCCTGATTATAGATGTGGTGCACAACACACCGATAATCAAGACTCTACTAGACACGGTCTGTAGACATTTTCCGAGGACTAACTGCTCTGATACCACTTTTGTCACGACCCGACCCCGGGCAGCGACTGGTGCCCTACCTAGGCACCCTTCTAATCATACAACATAATAAACTACGAATGATAAATAACACATTTTTTTTAAAACCAAGGCCAAGCCGATAAGGCTGCCATAATCATAAAAATTACCCGAAAGGGTTTACACTGCTTAATAATGTAAAAACAACTCTAGCCACCCACCATTACGATGAATCTGCACTCTAAGATTTGAACAAATACTATGACGGACAAGGCCCCGCCGCACTTCAATATACATAGCCATGACAACCTGCAACATTGGAGCCATCTCAAAATGCTGAATCGTGATCCTAAGCTCGCGGATCCACAATCAGTACCTAAACTGCGGACATTTAACGCACTTCGGGCGAAGCCGATAACAAAAATCGAATATGGAACGAAAAATAAGGTACAGTAAACAAATCATAACTGTACAAAAGAATGACAGGGGCAAGTATAAAAAGGGTAAATACCAGATCCTACCGTGTCATTACCATCTCGTGAACTTAATCGTACCTCATTATCTTTTCCCATTTTTACATAAAAGTTATAGTCACATTCTTACGTACATTCTTAGGAAAAATCGTCAAGTTCATTACAATATAACTTACTTACCTTGCATAGCATAATCCGGCCCTTTATGGAGGGACGCCTATACTGCCCGGCCCAATCTGAGACGCGATAAAGTCACATAGTCTGCCCATAAAGGTATACTGCTCGGCCCATTCCTGGGACGCGATAATGTCATATAGTCTGCCCATAAAGGTATACTGCCCGGCCCATTTCTGGGACGCGATAATATCACATAAGTCTGCCCATAAAGGTATACTGCATAAAAATAGGAGGCTCACGATCAAAGCAGGGTCCCTCGCCCGCAGTATCGTTAAGCAATCCTACTCCTGGGACTATTTCACCCGCATAGGTCCTGTGGACCCGCATGAGGTATTCCTCGCATAGGCTGTACCCGCCCGCATGGGACTATTTCACCCGCGTAAGCCCATAAGGACTCGCATGAGGTATTCCTCGCATCATGGGTAGCAAATCCACGGAACAGGTGGTATAACGTCTTGGGGGTTTACCCCTCATTTATACTCTTACCCCAAGCGGTGGTATAACGTCTTGGGGATTTACCCCTCATTTATACTCTTACCCTGGAGAAGGTGGTATAACGTCTTGGGGGTTTACCCCTCATTTATACTCTTACCCTAATTCAACCGGCCATCATACATAACATAAGCCCTACCGGCTTATCATACATCACATAAGCACTACCGACTTATCATACATAACATAAACACTACCGACTTATCATACATAACATAAGCACCACCGGCTTATCATACATTACATAAACAAGTTAAGAAATCCCCTAACTTCTTATTAGCTTGTTCATATACACTCTCATTTTTGTTTACTTAAGGCACTAACATGTCATTATAAAATCCGGGAATTTAACCCAACGTACTACGTGCCTCTACTCCTTTAAAATGATTCTCTTTCAAATAAAACTTCCAAGATACTAATAACCATAGTATCAAGTCATTTCTACTTTTCACGACAAGTCACAATACTTTTTAGAAATACATTTATAGGCTTCTAAATCAAATGACTTCTTTCTTTAAAACTTTAAGCAATTGGTACCTTTAAAACAATTTGCCCTTCTTTATTTCAAATCATTTCTTTGCTTACATTACTGAAGAAAACCATTCTTTTAATCTTCCATAAAGTTGTTATAACCAACTTCCCATAAAGTTGTTATAACTCTTTATGTCTTAGACAAATTCATTTCTTTTATGACCAAGAAACTTATACTTTCAATTCAAATCACATAGCTTTCAAAATACTTCAAGTCTCTTAACTTTTAAGAAAACAAGTTTCTTAACTTAGAATATCAAGCTTCTTAACTTTAGAAATCAAGTTTCTTAACTTTTAAAACAATTCATTTCTTCCTTTAAGAATCAAGTCCCATAACTTGAAAAATAAAGTCTCTTAACCTTTTAAGAATTGAGGTTCATAGTCTTAAAACTTCATACGTAAATTCTTATAAATTAATTAACATATACCTTGGTGTGTTGTGAATGAGTTATACTTATTTATAACGATCTTAATCGAGTAGCCATGATCTAGAAAATGTAATACAATTTTGTCTTATCTTAGCTTCTATGCAGATGGAGAATTCTACTTATTTTAACTTAATTGATTGTCATTACATTTTCCTTTATTAACGCTGCAGTGGCTTGTTCGATTCTTATTCTCATTTGTGCCGTAACTTAGCCAAGTCAACTTGGCTCCAAATACCTCATAACGACTCTTACCAACATCCCCCATAAGACTTGGTAAGAACTTAGGATAACTTAGACATAACCTTTATGTAGAGTAAATCAACATACATACCTCTTAATTTCTAAGAGTAGAAGGAATCATAAAATAGTACTACATGTATATTCCATACATAGAATCATGTCAAAAGAAGGAAGAGGTTCACATACCTCGCGACGATTATCGACAAATAGAAAAATGCTCCAAAGTACTTCAACCTTGATAGTTATTCCATCCTTCAAGTAGAATACACTATACTTAGTACTTCAACCTATAATGGCCATAATACGTCCATTAAACCTCTAGCTTTAAACGTAGAATATTCTAAGTGCAAAGTCTCTAAATTCTACGAAAAATCGGACAACACTTCCTTTGATTCTACATACTTTGCCACCTTTTTCAAGGCCGAATTCAAGAACCAAACACGCCACATTTAAGGCCCAACAATTCAGCTAACCAAAGGGGATTACACGCCTTAACAGGACGTGTAAAATTCCGCCCCACAAATTAATACGAAACTAGTTCCATATTTAAAGCCATTCTTGACTAAACATATACAACAACACAAAGTCCTTTTTCAATTTTTTTTCAATCCAACTTCTTAGGTCCAACATGTTATATTGTCATTGTTACACCCCGGAATTCCAGGATATGTTTATAAGAACGTACGTAAGAATTCAAAAACGTTAAGATTTGAGACGAGTAAAAATTTATCGGAATTATGGAAATGTCGAAAAACGAAATATTGTTACGAATGGGAGGGCGACACGTGTCACCCCCCCCCCCCCCCTTATGTTGTCTTGGATGAATTTACCATGGGCAAAATGGTCATTTGACCATTAAATAGATGAGTAAGTCTTGCTAAAGTCTTGAAGCTTGACATTGTTGACTAAGTCAAAGGACACTTGGACTTGATCCATGTGAAGCTCATCCTAGCCACCCAATTGTACTAATTTTGACCCTCCATCATGTTATATATGTATACTAGTGCAAGACAAGCTCCACACTTAGCAAAATTTTCAAACAAATCTTGAAGAACTTCATAGAGCTCTCGGCTTTAGTGGGAAGCAAGATGAAAAAAATTTCGTTTGTTGTCCAATAATCCCCATACTTTAAACCAAGGTTCCTAAGAGTATTGTAAGGTTTTCTCAATAGAAAGATTTCGGAAAAGTGGCATTTTTGTATTAGTCGCAAGGCGAAAACCTAAGGGGTTATTCAACTTTGAAGTTGAAACTTGAAGATGAGTTCATCATAAGCTTCTAAGGGTTTCTTGGAGTGGATTGGAATGTCAAAAAGAGGCGCTAAAGTTGCTAAGGATCGACTTGTAATCTTGGATCATATTTGGGCTAAATGAGGTATAATCTTCGTCTTACTTTTGTAATTGAAGATTCCATGTAATTATAAGTTAGAAATTATCATGTGATATGTGTTATGAAGATTGTTAAGTGTTATGGAAATTTGGAAGCTCAAATCCGAAAATGACATGTTAAGCCATTTGGAATTGAAATACATTTGGTCGATAGTTAGAATCGTCGCATGTTTACCTACTTGAGGATTGTAGTAGTTATAATCAATTGTGGCTAGATAACATGTTATATTAAACCACTTGGATTGAAATGGCAATTGGATAAGAATTGGTGTTATTGTACTCAATATGGCCGAATTGGACTAGTAGTTTGTATTAGTTTGGTATCTTTGGTGGGGCGGAATTTTACACGTCTAGTAGGCGTGTAATCCCCTATTGTTAATTGCATTGATTGGGCCTTAAATGTGGCGTGTTTGGTTATTGAATTCGGCCTTGAAAAAGGTGGCAAAGTGAGTAGAAACAAAGGAGGTGCTGTCTGATTTTCCGTAAAATTTAGAGACTTTACACTTATAATATTCTACGTTTGAAGTAAGATGTTAATAGACGTACTATGGTCATTATAGGTTGAATACTACGTACGGCGAATTGGACTTAGCAAGTGGAACTTTCTTATCTATTGAGCATGAATAAGTTGTAAATGTATAGTACGGTAGACGTACAAGAGTTTGACAATCTAGTCTATTTGATATCCTTGGCTTATTTTAAGAATGTCCAAGTTGGTTGAGTTAGGGAGCTAACTCACTTGTTAAATATTAAGGATATCTTGGTTTTCAAAAGTTAAGAGACTTTAAGTATGTTGAAAGTATTATTGATACTTGTTTTGTTGGAAAGTTTAAGTCTCTTGGTTATAAAGAAGTATGTAAGTTGCTAATGTATAAAGCTAGTATAACGGCTTTATGAGAAGTTGGTTATAATAGCTTTATGGAAGGTTAAAAAGAGTGGTTTACTCTAAGTAATTTAAGTATGTTAAATGACTTGAAATAACGAAAGGCAAATTGATTTAAAGGCATCAATTGCTTAAGGTTTTTTTTAAGAGATAAGTCACTTGTTTTAGAAGCCCGAAAATGTATTTTCTAAAGAGGTATTGTGACTTGTATTAAAATGTAGTTATGACTTGATACTACGGTTATTAGTATCTTGAAAGTTTTATTTGAAAATGAGTCATTTTAAAAGAATAGAAGTATGTAGTACTTTGGGTTAAATCCCGGATTTATAATGTCATGTTAGTGTCTTAAGTAAACCAAAATGAGAGTGTATATGAATAAGACTAATAAGAAGTTAGGGGGATTTCTTAACTTGCTTACTTATTGTGTGATAAGCCGGTAGTGCTTATGTTATGTACGATGGCCAGTTGAGGTAGGGTAAGAGTATATCTGAGGGGTAAGTCCCCAAGATAGTTATACCACCTGCTTTACCACCTTCTACAGGGTAAGAGTATATCTGAGGGGTAAGTCCCCAAGATAGTTATACCACCTGCTTTACCACCTTCTCCGGTAGAGTATATCCGGAGGGTAAGTCCCCAATATAGTTTTACCACCTGCTTTACCACCTTCTTGATTTTAAGAGTATATCTGAGGTTTAGATCCCCAAGATCGTTATACTACCCGCCTGTAAGAGTATAAATGAGGGTAAATCCCCAAGATCGTTATACCACCGCTTCCGGATTTGCTACCTATACTTTTGATTACTCTCATTGTTAGTAAGACAACGTGTAATCGTTAATTGAGTTATCATACTTGTCTCCGCTTATTATAGACTTATGATTTCATTACGCATTTCTGGCCACATATTTGGTACATGTTGTATCGACTCCTTCGGGCCGCGTTCACGCCGCAGTAGTACTGAGTTGTTGATCCTCGCTCTTAGGATCATTGTTCACCGCTGAGAAGCTCCTTTATTCCGAGGTTTATCCACTGGTATTGTCGGTTGTTGTACATTCGAGAGTGCAGCGGGCCCTGTCCCTCCAGAGTTGTTAGTCTTAGAGGTTTGTAGTCACATTGTGGTGTGGGTTGTCAAGAGAAAAAAATGTATTGTTTGATTTGTATAGTTTACGGAAGGTGGCCTTATCGCCAGCTTTGTTGTTATTTTATGTTTGATATTTTATCGGTTGTGTATGTTCACGCTATTCTCTCGATATATATGAAAGCGGTGCCCGTGTAGGCACGATCATGGCCCGGCCGGTCGCGACAAAAGTGGTATCGAGCGATTAGTCCTCGGAAAGTGTCTACAGACCGTGTCTAGTAGAGTCTTGATTATCGGTGTGTTGTGCACCACATCTATAATCAGGAGGCTGCAGGATATTTAGGATTGGTTTCCATTCTTCTCAGTCTAAGATCGTGCGATAGAGCTGTATGGTTAGGGTCGTCTCTCTCTAACAAGTTATGTTGTTTGCAGCTACGAGAAAGGCAGCAGTGACCCAGGAAAGATTACGTGGATTGCGTATCCAGGTTGGTAATGTTTGTAGTATAGTTGGTATTGAGACATACAACTATACAGATTTATGTATGGGGGTCACATATGTGTTGCCTAGGATGATTTTAGATTACCAGGTTTTGGTAAGGACTAAATAAATACCGGGAAGGTATGAAAGAGTTTAATGAATTCTCATCAAGGTTTTACGTACTAATTTGAGATAATTAGGAAATGATGAGCTGTCTGAGAAGGTAATGGACCCTTAAGAAGTTATTATTAAGGGAATTAATGGAAGACTATGTTAATAGATTGAGCTACGTAGTAGGATTTCGAGAATGGTACGGGTGAGATCCGTATGGAGTAAGTATGGTTGTTGTGGACAAGACAACCCGATTATAGTATATTGAGAAGTTTTTGTACCCGCTACGGGACTGATAAGTTAGGCTAGGAGCATGGAAATTGTGAGCCTAGGAATGTTGCTAACCACCGAGACCTTAGATATATAAGGCCTTCTGCAGTAAAAATTAAGACGGACGAGGAAAAGAGTTAAATACGACGCCGAGTCGGGTTGGGGATCTATTAAGGGTCGCCCCATAGCTTGAAATGAAATGGGATCAGTTGGTAGTAGTCCCGCTATGTGACAGGGTCCCGAGGGTGTAAGGCCCAAGTTTAGTTAATCATTTTACAGGTTCGTGGACGTGTTCCACCGGAACCAGGTTGTGAGAGCCGGAATGGGCCTTATATTGTTTAATTTAGTAACTCCAAGGATTGGAGGCCAGAATTAGTATGGAATTTATGTGCGTATGCTAGTATAAGTTTGGAAGTACGGAAAGAGTACGACCAGTGAAAAAGAGAGCAACCAAGTGTAAAGAAATAAAGCCTGAATCTATGAGAACCTTTCGAGGTGACTACACCCGTGAGTGTTGGGTGGTAGGCGAATGGTAGATAATTGCCGGTAACGATACAGTCGTTGGACCCTAGAAGACCTAGCAGAGCTGTTATGACAGACATTGAGGTCATTATGAGTACGGGCTAGTTGGCCTCTTGTTATGCCAACGTTGACGCAGAAAGTGAGTAATAATTGAATTTGGAGGAATTTATGTTAAGTGCCCTTGGAGGTACTTAGAGTTGGTCATGGCGGTGGCGAGGCCACGACCTTCTGATAATTTCAGAAAATGTACAAGGCAAGAATAAAATAAGCACGAGTTACCGCGGAAAGTCGAGGCATCTTTGGTAGGTTGGAAAATTCTACACGAACTTAAAGCGCGCGTGATGAGTAGATAATTTTGGACCGAAAGAGGACCTGATTAGGGTTGTGACTCCAAGGAAAGTTTAAGAAAGGGAGATAAGTTCTTCCCCACGTAAAGGACGGTTTACGTATTATGGGTTATGTGTACCCGTGTTAGACGCAGGATATGAGATGTAAGGTCTTGATCGTCGTGCCATAGGTTACGATTGTAGATAACCGTGGGAAAAGTGTTGTGTTGGGTAATTATGAGCGACGTATGAATTGGTCGAGTATCGTAAAGATATAAATGCAGATTATGCGCTCGTATGAAGCATGCGATTATGAATCAAGTTAGAAATACTTTTGCTAATATTAAGCCTAAGGTAAGGATATGGCCGGAATGATAAAGGAGAATACGACTATGGTTATGTAAGTTGCACGAGATATGATTACCCCAGACTAGTGTAAAGACCATTAGTAAATAATGGGCAGTAAGAACACATCGAGGGAAGGTGGTAGCATCGGGTTACTACTTGACGAGATCAAGGAAATCTCCCCCCCCCCCAAAATTATGATTGACAGGAAGTCTTAGCCAGGAGGCAAGCAGAAGAATCAATTATAAGTTAGTGACCAAGTTTGGTTGCAGCAGAGAAAGGGAAACATGAACCATAAGTGAGATTAAGGATACCCGAATTTTTTTTCCGCAGGAATGAGAAAGACTTTCAGTTATTGGAAGATAAGTTGACCACGACTACAGTTCTAACCCCTCCTGTGAGACTAGAGGGTTAGGTTATTATGATAACACGTTGGGTGTTGGGCTAGGTTGTGTGCTGATGCAACACGATAATGTTAGAGCCTATGTTTCCCGGCAGTTAGGGAAGCATGAGAGAAATTGCGCCACTCATGATTTAGAGCTGGCGGCAGTTAAATCCTGCCTTGAAGACTTGGGGACATGACGTATATTATAGACTTCATATGGATATTTGTGCAGACCACAAAAGCCTCCGGTATACCTTCAGACAGAGGTAGTAGAATTTGCGACAACGACGGTGGTTAGAGTTATTCAAGGATTGTGATATCGATATCCTATACCATCCGGGGGGAAGCCAAGACAGTTACAGATACTCTTTGTCGTGGATCTATGGGCAGCCAGATAGACAGGATGTGGTCCGTGAGATTCATCAGCCACCGAGCCGAGGGGTTCGGTTATTTGTTTCCAAGGTTAATGAAGTTTAGATCCGAGAGGTTGCCGAGTCTTCCGTCGTTGAGGAGGTAAAGAGGCGACAATATGAGGATCCAATTATGATACGGTATCGAGATACGGCTCTCCGAGAAGAGAAGAGCCTGTTTGAGTAGCACCGGATGAGGTGCTGTGATATGAGGATAGATTGTGTGTACCGGTCTTTGCAGACTAGTCGGCGAGTTTTAGGAGGCATACGGTGATTATTGCTCAAATTGTTGAGTCGACTAAGTTGTGTCGTGACTTCGGATGTATGTATGGGTAAGATGACCGGAAAAGGGCGTAGCGAGTTGTTCTTTGAATATCCGAATTAGTAGCAGGTCATGGTTGAACACCAGAAGCCCAGTGGGCTATTGCAGGCGATTTAGACCCCGACTTAGACATGAGAGGTAATTAATTTGGATCTTTTACAGGGTGGCATCGTACTCGGAGGAAGTGCGACTCCCTGGGGGTCATGGTAAACGGGCTGGCGAAACCAGTCGTGTTCTTCTGGTTAGGACCACTTGTTCGGCTGAGTTTTATGCCAGCTTTTATAGCAGGGAGACTGTGAGACTGCACGGGGTCCCTACGTTTATGATGTCAGACAGATGAGCTCGGTTGCAGATAACTTCTGGAGGTTTTTTCCAGAAGGGTTTTAGGGACACAGGTGAGTCTCAGTGTTGCATTACACCCTCGGGACCAGCGAGGCGGGCGTACTATCCAGGCACTTGAGGATAGGTTGCGGGCCTGTGTTCTTGATTTCAGAACTATCCGGGAGGGTTAATTGCCTCTTGTTGTGTTACGTACGATAACAGATACCCTTCCAGTATTCAGATGGCCCTGTATGAGGCCTTGTATGTAAGAAAGTGTAGATCGCCCGTTGGATGGTTCGACATAGGCGAGGTTCAGTTATTTGGTCCATACTTGATTCAATTTGTGGATAAGGCGAAGCTTATCCGGGAAAGTTTATTAGTAAGCTTAGAGTCAGCAGAAGCTTTATGCAGATAACCGACGTTGACACATGGGGTTTCAGCTTGACATTTTAGTACAAGCATTGTTATGTGGCCACGTGTGGCATTATTGGTATGTAGGGGTGGTAAGGAGACTTTATGGCTATCTTTATGTTTGACTCCCAAAAGAACATTCGGGGATGAATGTTTCTAAGGGGGGAAGAATGTTACACCCCGGAATTCCAGGATATGTTTATAAGAACGTACGTAAGAATTCAAAAACGTTAAGATTTGAGACGAGTAAAAATTTATCGGAATTGTGGAAATGTCGGAAAACGAAATATTGTGACGAATGGGAGGGCGACACGTGTCACCCCCCCCCCCCTTATGTTGTCTTGGACGAATTTACCATGGGTAAAAGGGTCATTTGACAATTAAATAGATGAGTAAGTCTTGCTAAAGTCTTGAAGCTTGACATTGTTGACTAAGTAAAAGGACACTTGGACTTGATCCATGTGAAGCTCATCCTAGCCACCCAATTGTACTAATTTTGACCCTCCATCATGTTATATATGTATACTAGTGCAAGACAAGCTCCACACTTAGCAAAATTTTCAAACAAATCTTGAAGAACTTCATAGAGCTCTCGGCTTTAGTGGGAAGCAAGATGAAAAAAATTTCGTTTGTTGTCCAATAATCCCCATACTTTAAACCAAGGTTCCTAAGAGTATTGTAAGGTTTTCTCAATAGAAAGATTTCGGAAAAGTGGCGTTTTTGTATTAGTCACAAGGCGAAAACCTAAGGGGTTATTCAACTTTGAAGTTGAAACTTGAAGATGAGTTCATCATAAGCTTCTAAGGGTTGCTTGGAGTGGATTGGAATGTCAAAAAGAGGCGCTAAAGTTGCTAAGGATCGACTTGTAATCTTGGATCATATTTGGGCTAAATGAGGTATAATATTCGTCTTACTTTTGTAATTGAAGATTCCATGTAATTATAAGTTAGAAATTATCATGTGATATGTGTTATGAAGATTGTTAAGTGTTATGGAAATTTGGAAGCTCAAATCCGAAAATGACATGTTAAGCCATTTGGAATTGAAATACATTTGGTCGATAGTTAGAATCGTCGCATGTTTACCTACTTGAGGATTGTAGTAGTTATAATCAATTGTGGCTAGATAACATGTTATATTAAACCACTTGGATTGAAATGACAATTGGATAAGAATTGGTGTTATTGTACTCAATATGGCCGAATTGGACTAGTAGTTTGTATTAGTTTGGTATCTTTGGTGGGGCGGAATTTTACACGTCTAGTAGGCGTGTAATCCCCTATTGTTAATTGCATTGATTGGGCCTTAAATGTGGCGTGTTTGGTTATTGAATTCGGCCTTGAAAAAGGTGGCAAAGTGAGTAGAAACAAAGGAGGTGCTGTCCGATTTTCCGTAAAATTTAGAGACTTTACACTTATAATATTCTACGTTTGAAGTAAGATGTTAATAGACGTACTATGCTCATTATAGGTTGACATACTACGTACGGCGAATTGAACTTAGCAAGTGGAACTTTCTTATCTCTTGAGCATGAATAAGTTGTAAATATATAGTACGGTAGACGTACAAGAGTTTGACAATCTAGTCTATTTGATATCCTTGGCTTATTTTAAGAATGTCCAAGTTGGTTGAGTTAGGGAGCTAACTCACTTGTTAAATATTAAGGATATCTTGGTTTTCAAAAGTTAAGAGACTTTAAGTATGTTGAAAGTATTATTGATACTTGTTTTGTTGGAAAGTTTAAGTCTCTTGGTTATAAAGAAGTATGTAAGTTGCTAATGTATAAAGCTAGTATAACGGCTTTATGGGAAGTTGGTTATAATAGCTTTATGGAAGGTTAAAAAGAGTGGTTTACTCTAAGTAATTTAAGTATGTTAAATGACTTGAAATAACGAAAGGCAAATTGATTTAAAGGCATCAATTGCTTAAGGTTTTTTTTAAGAGATAAGTCACTTGTTTTAGAAGCCCAAAAATGTATTTTCTAAAGAGGTATTGTGACTTGTATTAAAATGTAGTTATGACTTGATACTACGGTTATTAGTATCTTGGAAGTTTTATTTGAAAATGAGTCATTTTAAAAGAATAGAAGTATGTAGTACTTTGGGTTAAACTCCCGGATTTATAATGTCATGTTAGTGTCTTAAGTAAACCAAAATGATAGTGTATATGAATAAGACTAATAAGAAGTTAGGGGGATTTCTTAACTTGCTTACTTATTGTGTGATAAGCCGGTAGTGCTTATGTTATGTATGATGGCCAGTTGAGGTAGGGTAAGAGTATATCTGAGGGGTAAGTCCCCAAGATAGTTATACCACCTGTTTTACCACCTTCTCCAGGGTAAGAGTATATCTGAGGGGTAAGTCCCCAAGATAGTTATACCACCTGCTTTACCACCTTCTCCAGGGTAAGAGTATATCTGAGGGGTAAGTCCCCAAGATAGTTATACCACCTGCTTTACCACCTTCTTCAGGGTAAGAGTATATCTGAGGGGTAGATCCCCAAGATCGTTATACCACCTGCTTCAGGGTAAGAGTATAAATAAGGGGTAAATCCCCAAGATCGTTATACCACCTGCTTCAGGGTAAGAGTATAAATGAGGGGTAAATCCCCAAGATCGTTATACCACCTGTTTCCGTGGATTTGCTACCTATACTTTTGATTACTCTCATTGTTAGTAAGACAATGTGTACTGTTAATTGAGTTATCATACTTGTCTCCAGTTTTATTATAGACTTATGATTTCATTACAGTACTTTCAGTTTCACATATTTGGTACATGTTGTACTGACCTCCTTCGGCCGCGTTCACGCTGCAGTAGAGTCTGAGTTGTTGATCCTCGCTCTTAGGATCATTGTTCAGCTGTTGAGAAGCTCCTTTATTCCGGAGGCTTATCCCTGGTATTGTCGGTTGTTGTACATTCAGGGGTATGGCGGGGCCCTGTCCCTCCAGAGTTGTTATTCTTAGAGGTCTGTAGTCACATTATGGTTTGGGTTGTAAAGAGAAAAAAATGTACTGTTTTATTTGTATAGTTTACGGAAGGTGGCCTTATCGGCTAGCCTGTTGTTATTTTATGTTTCAGCATTTTATCAGTTGTGTATGTTCCGCTGCTATTCTCTGATGTATACCGAAAGGGTGCCCTGTAGGGCACCGATCCGAGCAGAGTCGGGTCGTGTGATCATAAAACAACTTAACAATTATAATTCCTTCCTTATATAACATGTGACGATTAAACTAATAATCCAATTGAATTGAAATCTCAAGGCTAAACATACTAGTTTTCAGATTAGGGTTCCAATAGTCAATACACTTATCAACTTCATATTATAAACCTCATGCTTGCTAATATCCATAGCTACCACAATAAGTAATCTTAATTACTAAAACGACAAGAATTTTACCTTTACAAGCCCTTATAATTTCCAAGATTCAATGTCGCTCCTTAGAAATTCTTAGCTCCTTTCCTTTACGCTCCAATCCGCTCCAAGCACTCCTTAGAAGCTCATGAAGAACTCTCCTTCAAGTTCCATCTTCAAAGTTGAAGAACACCTTAGGGTTTCGCCTTGCGACTAACGTAAAAATGTCGTTTTTCCGAAATCTTTCTATTGAGATAACCTTACAATACCCTTAGGGACCTTGGGTTAAAGTCTTGTGAATTATGGACAATAATTGCAAATTTTTTGTGTGGAAATCTCCCTAAAGCCGAGAGCAACATGGCTAGCACAAAGCTTCTCTAAATTTTTTCTAAGTGTTGTGAGCTAAGTCTTGCTACTTCGGATGATATATAACACATTGGAGGGTCTAGATTACAACACATGGTAAGTTTGGATGAAAGGGATCAAGCCAAGTGGCTATTGACTTAGTCAACAATATCAAGCTCAAGCCTAGCAAGACTTTCTCATCTTTACAATGGTCAAATGACCCTTTTTCCCTTGCAGTAATTCGACCAAGCCATGTGGGGGGGGGGTGCCAAGTGTCGCCCTCCCATTCGTCCATAAAAATTCTGTAACCCTCGTGGGCCCCACAAAACGTAAAATTCCTCGGGTGGGCCTCACATGACCAAATCCGTACAAATAAATTTCCATAATGATAATACATTCCATAATCCTCAATTAATGCATTTTGAGAATCCAATTCTCTTCAACGAACATTTTTCCTTTCCGACGTTCGGAAGATTTTCCGTCGAAAAAACAATTCTTCCTTTCGTACCCTTTTCAAGTCTTGTGTTCCTTACATACATTCTCTTAAACATGTCCTTGAACTACGGGGTGTAACATTCTTCCCCCCTTAGAAACATTCATCCTCGAATGTTCTTTCGGAGTCCAATCTAATTAGAGCGCGACATAGTCTCCTTTTACTACACCCTTCTTACAACATATGCCACCCATGGCCACATAACAATACTTATACTAAAATGTCAACCTTGGCACTCACGAAGCCAACTAGCCCATACTCATAATAACCTCAAAGTCCGTCATAATCATCTCTACTAGGTCTACTAGGGTCTGACGATCAGATCACACGCAAATCTCATATACCCGCCGCCTACCACCCCAAACACTCACGGGTGTAGTTACCTTGAAAGGTTCTTATGGATTCAGGATCTATTCCTTTACACTTGGTTGCTATCCTTCTTACTGGTCGCACTCTTTACGTACTTCCAACTCATACTAACATACATATATAACCCCCATACCGATTCTGGCCCCCAATCTTTTGGAGTCACTTTAAACAACATAAGGCGATTTTCGGCCCTCACGACCTGGTTCCGGTGGAACGCGTCCACGAACCCGTAAAACAATTAACTAGACTTGGGCCTTGCACCCTCGTGACCCTGTCACGTAGCGGAACTACTACCAACTGATCCCACTCTATTTCAGGCTATGGGGCGACCCGTAACAGGTACTCACCCCGACCCGCCGTCGCACTTAACTCTTACCCTTAGTATGAATAAAATCTTATTGTCTGAGAAGGCCTTATATATACCTAAGGTATCGACGGTTATCAATACTCTTAGGCTCGCAATTTCCATGCTCCAAGTCTACCTTACCAGTCCCCCCGTAAACGGGTACAATAACTTCTCATAATACCATAATCGTGTCGTCTTGATCACCACAACCCTTACTTACTCTATACAGATCTCATCCGTACAATCCTCTTAAGCATACCACGTAGCTTAATCTATTAACACGACATTCCATTAAGTTTCTTAACATGACTTCTTAAGGGTCCACTGCCTTATAAGACAGCTCATCCTTCCCCAATTATCTCAAAATAAAACATAAGACCTTGACGAGAATTCATTAACTGTTCCATACCTTCCCGGTATCTAGTTAGTCTTTACCAACTCCTGGTAATCTAAAATCATTCTAGGCAACACGCGTCTGACCCTCATACATAACTCCGTATATCTGTATGTCACAATGCCAACTATACTATAATCATTACCCACCTGGATACGCAATCCACATAGTCCTTCCTGGGTCACTGCTGCCTTTCTCGTAGCTGCAATCAACATAACTCGTTAGGGAGAGAAGACCCTAACAACACAGCTCTATCGCACGATCTCAGAGTGAGAAGAATGGAAACCAATCCTAAATGTCCTGCAGCCTCCTTCTTATAGATGTGGTGCACAACACACCGATAATCAAGACTCTACTAGACACGGTCTGTAGACATTTTCCGAGGACTAACTGCTCTGATACCACTTTTGTCACTACCCGACCATGGGTCGCGACTGGTGCCCTACCTGGGCACCCTTCTAATCATACAACATAATAAACTGTGGAAGATAAATAACACTTTTTTTTTTAAAACCAAGGCCAAGCCGATAAGGCTGCCATAATCATAAAAATTACCCGAAAGGGTCTACACTGCTTAACAATGTAAAAACAACTCTGTGAGCCACCCATTACGGATGAATACATACCTCTAAGATTTGAACAAATATTATGGGACAAGGCCCGCCGTGCCCTGAATATACATAGCCATGACAACTCCGAACATTGGAGCCATCTCAAAATCTTTGAATCAGATCCTAAGCTCGCGGATCCACAATCGTAATACCTAAACTGCGGACATGAACGCGGCCCGAAGAAGTCGATAACAAAAGTGCAGAATATGGAACGGAAAATAAGGTGCGATAAACAAATCATAATCAGATAAAAGAATGACAGGGCAAGAATAAAAGGGTAAATACGGATCCTACCGTGTCATTACCATCTCGTGAACTTAATTGTACCTCATTATCTTTTCCATTTTTACATAAAAGTTATAGTCACATTCTTACGTACATGCTTAGGAAAAACCGTCAAGTTCATTACAATATAACTTACTTACCTTGCATAACATAATCCGCCGCTTTATGGAGGGGGCCTATACCTGACCCGATGGGACGCGATAAAGTCACATAGTCCGCCCATAAGGTATCTTGCCGACCCATTCCGGGACGCGATAATGTCATATAGTCGCCCATAAAGGTATAACTTGCGACCCATTTCGAACGCGATAATATCACATAAGTCGCCCATAAAGGTATCTGCGTAAAAATAGGAGGCTCGCGATCAAAGCGGTCCTCGCGCGATGTCGATAAGCAATCCTACTCGCGGGACTATTTCACCGCGTAGGCCACAGTGGACCCCGCGTAGGTATTCCTCGCATAGGTCGTACCCGCCGCATGGGACTATTTCACCCGCATAAGCCCATAAGGACTCGCATGAGGTATTCCTCGCATCATGGGTAGCAAATCCACGGAACAGGTGGTATAACGTCTTGGGGGTTTACCCCTCATTTATACTCTTACCCTGAAGCAGGTGGTATAACGTCTTGGGGATTTACCCCTCATTTATACTCTTACCCTGGAGAAGGTGGTATAACGTCTTGGGGGTTTACCCCTCATTTATACTCTTACCCTAACTCAACCGGCCATCATACATAACATAAGCCCTACCGGCTTATCATACATCACATAAGCACTACCGACTTATCATACATAACATAAGTACTACCGACTTGTCATACATAACATAAGCACCACCGGCTTATCATACATTACATAAGAAAGTTAAGAAATCCCCTAACTTCTTATTAGCTTGTTCATATACACTCTCATTTTTGTTTACTTAAGGCACTAACATGTCATTATAAAATCCGGGAATTTAACCCAACGTACTACGTGCCTCTACTCCTTTAAAATGATTCTCTTTCAAATAAAACTTCCAAGATACTAATAACCGTAGTATCAAGTCATTTCTACTTTTCACGACAAGTCACAATACTTTTTAGAAATACATTTATAGGC
This sequence comes from Przewalskia tangutica, assembly GCA_029844215.1. Classification (NCBI taxonomy): domain Eukaryota; kingdom Viridiplantae; phylum Streptophyta; class Magnoliopsida; order Solanales; family Solanaceae; genus Przewalskia; species Przewalskia tangutica. The sequence continues at coordinate 79,787,240 of CM056734.1, forward strand.
TTCTAAATCAAGTGACTTCTTTCTTTAAAACTTTAAGCAATTGGTACATTTAAAACAATTTGCCCTTCTTTATTTCAAATCATTTCTTTGCTTACATTACTGAAGAAAACCATTCTTTTAATCTTCCATAAAGTTGTTATAACCAACTTCCCATAAAGTTGTTATAACTCTTTATGTCTTAGACAAATTCATTCCTTTAATGACCAAGAAACTTATACTTTCAATTCAAATCACATAGCTTTCAAAATACTTCAAGTCTCTTAACTTTTAAGAAAACAAGTTTCTTAACTTAGAATATCAAGCTTCTTAACTTTAGAAATCAAGTTTCTTAACTTTTAAAACAATTCATTTCTTCCTTTAAGAATCAAGTCCCATAACTTGAAAAATAAAGTCTCTTAACCTTTTAAGAATTGAGGTTCATAGTCTTAAAACTTCATACGTAAATTCTTATAAATTAAGTAACATATACCTTGGTGTGTTGTGAATGAGTTATACTTATTTATAACGATCTTAATCGAGTAGCCATGATCTAGAAAATGTAATACAATTTTGTCTTATCTTAGCTTCTATGCAGATGGAGAACTCTACTCATTTTAACTTAATTGATTGTCATTACATTTTCCTTTATTAACGCTGCAGTGGCTTGTTCGATTCTTATTCTCATTTGTGCCGTAACTTAGCCAAGTCAACTTGGCTCCAAATACCTCCTAACGACTCTTACCAACATCCCCCATAAGACTTGGTAAGAACTTAGGATAACTTAGACATAACCTTTACGTAGAGTAAATCAACATACATACCTCTTAATTTCTAAGAGTAGAAGGAATCATAAAATAGTACTACATGTATATTCCATACATAGAATCATGTCAAAAGAAGGAAGAGGTTCACATACCTCGCGACGATTATCGACAAATAGAAAAATGCTCCAAAGTACTTCAACCTTGATAGCTATTCCATCCTTCAAGTAGAATACGCTATACTTAGTACTTCAACCTATAATGGCCATAATACGTCCATTAAACCTCTATCTTTAAACGTAGAATATTCTAAGTGCAAAGTCACTAAATTCTACGGAAAATCGGACATCACTTCCTTTGATTCTACATACTTTGCCACCTTTTTCAAGGCCGAATTCAATAACCAAACACGCCACATTTAAGGCCCAACAATTCATCTAACCAAAGGGGATTACACGTCTTAACAGGACGTGTAAAATTCCGCCCCACAAATTAATATGAAACTAGTTCCATATTTAAAGCCATTCTTGACTAAACATATACAACAACACAAAGTCCTTTTCCAATTCTTTTTCAATCCAACTTCTTAGGTCCAACATGTTATATTGTCATAAAACAACTTAACAATTATAATTCCTTCCTTATATAACATGTGACGATTAAACTAATAATCCAATTGAATTGAAATCTCAAGGCTAAACATACTAGTTTTCAGATTAGGGTTCCAATAGTCAATACACTTATCAACTTCATATTATAAACCTCATGCTTGCTAATATCCATAGCTACTATAATAAGTAATCTTAATTACTAAAACGACAAGAATTTTACCTTTACAAGCCCTTATAATTTCCAAGATTCAATGTCGCTCCTTAGAAATTCTTAGCTCCTTTCCTTTACGCTCCAATCCGCTCCAAGCACTCCTTAGAAGCTCATGAAGAACTCTCCTTCAAGTTCCATCTTCAAAGTTGAAGAACACCTTAGGGTTTCGCCTTGCGACTAACGTAAAAACGTCGTTTTTCCGAAATATTTCTATTGAGATAACCTTACAATACCCTTAGGGACCTTGGGTTAATGTCTTGTGAATTATGGACAACAATTGCAAATTTTTTGTGTCGAAATCTCCCTAAAGCCGAGAGCAACATGGCTAGTACAAAGCTTCTCTAAAAAATTTCTAAGTGTTGTGAGCTAAGTCTTGCTACTTAGGATGATATATAACACATTGGAGGTCTAGATTACAACACATGGTAAGTTTGGATGAAAGGGATCAAGCCAAGTGGCTATTGACTTAGTCAACAATCTCAAGCTCAAGCTCAAGCCTAGCAAGACTTTCTCATCTTTACAATGGTCAAATGACCCTTTTGCCCTTGCATTAATTCGACCAAGCCATGTGGGGGGGGTTCCACGTGTCGCCCTCCCATTCGTCCATAAAAATTCCGTAACCCTCGTGGGCCCCACAAAACGTAAAATTCCTCGGGTGGGCCTCACATGACCAAATCCGTACAAATAAATTTCCATAATGATAATACATTCCATAATCCTCAATTAATGCATTTTGAGAATCCAATTCTCTTCAACGAACATTTTTCCTTTCCGACGTTCGAAAGATTTTCCGTCGAAAAAACAATTCTTTCTTTCGTACCCTTTTCAAGTCTTGTGTTCCTTACATACATTCTCTTAAACATGTCCTTGAACTACGGGGTGTAACATTCTTCCCCCCTTAGAAACATTCATCCTCGAATGTTCTTTCGGAGTCCAATCTAATTAGAGCGCGACATAGTCTCCTTTTACTACACCCTTCTTACAACATATGCCACCCATGGCCACATAACAATACTTATACTAAAATGTCAACCTTGGCACTCACGAAGCCAACTAGCCCATACTCATAATAACCTCAAAGTCCGTCATAATCATCTCTACTAGGTCTACTAGGGTCTGACGACTGTATCATTACCGGGCAAATCTCATATACCCGCTCAGCTACCACCCCAAACACTCACGGGTGTAGTTACCTTGAAAGGTTCTTATGGATTCAGGATCTATTCCTTTACACTTGGTTGCTATCCTTCTTACTGGTCGCACTCTTTACGTACTTCCAACTCATACTAACATACATATATAACCCCCATACCGATTCTGGCCCCCAATCTTTTGGAGTCACTCTTTTAAACAACATAAGGCGATTTTCGGCCCTCACGACCTGGTTCCGGTGGAACGCGTCCACGAACCCGTAAAACAATTAACTAGACTTGGGCCTTGCACCCTCGTGACCCTGTCACGTAGCGGAACTACTACCAACTGATCCCACTCTATTTCAGGCTATGGGGCGACCCGTAACAGGTACTCACCCCGACCCGCCGTCGCACTTAACTCTTACCCTTAGTATGAATAAAATCTTATTGTCTGAGAAGGCCTTATATATACCTAAGGTATCGACGGTTATCAATACTCTTAGGCTCGCAATTTCCATGCTCCAAGTCTACCTTACCAGTCCCCCCGTAAACGGGTACAATAACTTCTCATAATACCATAATCGTGTCGTCTTGATCACCACAACCCTTACTTACTCTATACAGATCTCATCCGCACAATCCTCTTAAGCATACCACGTAGCTTAATCTATTAACACGACATTCCATTAAGTTTCTTAACATGACTTCTTAAGGGTCCACTGCCTTATCAGACAGCTCATCCTTCCCCAATTATCTCAAAATAAAACATAAGACCTTGACGAGAATTCATTAACTGTTCCATACCTTCCCGGTATCTAGTTAGTCTTTACCAACTCCTGGTAATCTAAAATCATTCTAGGCAACACGCGTCTGACCCTCATACATAACTCCGTATATCTGTATTTCACAATGCCAACTATACTATAATCATTACCCACCTGGATACGCAATCCACATAGTCCTTCCCGGTCATCGCTCTTTCTCGTAGCTGCAATCAACATAACTCGTTAGGGAGAGAAGACCCTAACAACACAGCTCTATCGCACGATCTCAGAGTGAGAAGAATGGAAACCAATCCTAAATGTCCTGCAGCCTCCTTCTTATAGATGTGGTGCACAACACACCGATAATCAAGACTCTACTAGACACGGTCTGTAGACATTTTCCGAGGACTAACTGCTCTGATACCACTTTTGTCACTACCCGACCACGGGTCGCGACTGGTGCCCTACCTGGGCACCCTTCTAATCATACAACATAATAAACTGCGGAAGATAAATAACACTTTTTTTTTTAAAACCAAGGCCAAGCCGATAAGGCTGCCATAATCATAAAAATTACCCGAAAGGGTCTACACTGCTTAACAATGTAAAAACAACTCTAGCCAGTCCAGCCCACAGATGAATACATACCTCTAAGATTTGAACAAATATTATGACGGGACAAGGCCCCGCCGTACCCCTGAATATACATAGCCATGACAACTCCGGAACATTGGAGCCATCTCAAAATGCTGAATCAGGATCCTAAGCTCGCGGATCCACAATCGTACCTAAACTGCGGACATGACGCAGCCCGAAGAAGTCGATACAACAGTGCAGAATATGGAACGGAAAATAAGGTACAGTAAACAAATCATAACTGTACAAAAGAATGACAGGGGCAAGAATAAAAAGGGTAAATACCAGATCCTACCGTGTCATTACCATCTCGTGAACTTAATTGTACCTCATTATCTTTTCCCATTTTTACATAAAAGTTATAGTCACATTCTTACGTACATGCTTAGGAAAAACCGTCAAGTTCATTACAATATAACTTACTTACCTTGCATAACATAATCCGGCCCTTTATGGAGGGACGCCTATACAGCCCGGCCCAATCTGGGACGCGATAAAGTCACATAGTCTGCCCATAAAGGTATACTGCCCGACCCATTCCTGGGACGCGATAATGTCATATAGTCTGCCCATAAAGGTATACTGCCCGGCCCATTTCTGGAACGCGATAATATCACATAAGTCTGCCCATAAAGGTATACTGCATAAAAATAGGAGGCTCACGATCAAAGCAGGGTCCCTCGCCCGCAGTATCAATAAGCAATCCTACTCCTGGGACTATTTCACCCGCATAGGCCCTGTGGACCCGCATGAGGTATTCCTCGCATAGGTCAGACGCCAGCATGGGACTATTTCACCCGCATAAGCCCATAAGGACTCGCATGAGGTATTCCTCGCATCATGGGTAGCAAATCCACGGAACAGGTGGTATAACGTCTTGGGGGTTTACCCCTCATTTATACTCTTACCCTGAAGCAGGTGGTATAACGTCTTGGGGATTTACCCCTCATTTATACTCTTACCCTGGAGAAGGTGGTATAACGTCTTGGGGGTTTACCCCTCATTTATACTCTTACCCTAACTCAACCGGCCATCATACATAACATAAGCCCTACCGGCTTATCATACATCACATAAGCACTACCGACTTATCATACATAACATAAGTACTACCGATTTATCATACATAACATAAGCACCACCGGCTTATCATACATTACATAAGAAAGTTAAGAAATCCCCTAACTTCTTATTAGCTTGTTCATATACACTCTCATTTTTGTTTACTTAAGGCACTAACATGTCATTATAAAATCCGGGAATTTAACCCAACGTACTACGTGCCTCTACTCCTTTAAAATGATTCTCTTTCAAATAAAACTTCCAAGATACTAATAACCGTAGTATCAAGTCATTTCTACTTTTCACGACAAGTCACAATACTTTTTAGAAATACATTTATAGGCTTCTAAATCAAGTGACTTCTTTCTTTAAAACTTTAAGCAATTGGTACATTTAAAACAATTTGCCCTTCTTTATTTCAAATCATTTCTTTGCTTACATTACTGAAGAAAACCATTCTTTTAATCTTCCATAAAGTTGTTATAACCAACTTCCCATAAAGTTGTTATAACTCTTTATGTCTTAGACAAATTCATTCCTTTAATGACCAAGAAACTTATACTTTCAATTCAAATCACATAGCTTTCAAAATACTTCAAGTCTCTTAACTTTTAAGAAAACAAGTTTCTTAACTTAGAATATCAAGCTTCTTAACTTTAGAAATCAAGTTTCTTAACTTTTAAAACAATTCATTTCTTCCTTTAAGAATCAAGTCCCATAACTTGAAAAATAAAGTCTCTTAACCTTTTAAGAATTGAGGTTCATAGTCTTAAAACTTCATACGTAAATTCTTATAAATTAAGTAACATATACCTTGGTGTGTTGTGAATGAGTTATACTTATTTATAACGATCTTAATCGAGTAGCCATGATCTAGAAAATGTAATACAATTTTGTCTTATCTTAGCTTCTATGCAGATGGAGAACTCTACTCATTTTAACTTAATTGATTGTCATTACATTTTCCTTTATTAACGCCGATGGCTTGTTCGATTCTTATTCTCATTTGTGCAGAACTTAGCCAAGTCAACTTGGCTCCAAATACCTCCTAACGACTCTTACCAACATCCCCCATAAGACTTGGTAAGAACTTAGGATAACTTAGACATAACCTTTACGTAGAGTAAATCAACATACATACCTCTTAATTTCTAAGAGTAGAAGGAATCATAAAATAGTACTACATGTATATTCCATACATAGAATCATGTCAAAAGAACGAAGAGGTTCACATACCTCGCGACGATTATCGACAAATAGAAAAATGCTCCAAAGTACTTCAACCTTGATAGCTATTCCATCCTTCAAGTAGAATACGCTATACTTAGTACTTCAACCTATAATGGCCATAATACGTCCATTAAACCTCTATCTTTAAACGTAGAATATTCTAAGTGCAAAGTCACTAAATTCTACGGAAAATCGGACATCACTTCCTTTGATTCTACATACTTTGCCACCTTTTTCAAGGCCGAATTCAATAACCAAACACGCCACATTTAAGGCCCAACAATTCATCTAACCAAAGGGGATTACACGCCTTAACAGGACGTGTAAAATTCCGCCCCACAAATTAATATGAAACTAGTTCCATATTTAAAGCCATTCTTGACTAAACATATACAACAACACAAAGTCCTTTTCCAATTCTTTTTCAATCCAACTTCTTAGGTCCAACATGTTATATTGTCATAAAACAACTTAACAATTATAATTCCTTCCTTATATAACATGTGACGATTAAACTAATAATCCAATTGAATTGAAATCTCAAGGCTAAACATACTAGTTTTCAGATTAGGGTTCCAATAGTCAATACACTTATCAACTTCATATTATAAACCTCATGCTTGCTAATATCCATAGCTACTACAATAAGTAATCTTAATTACTAAAACGACAAGAATTTTACCTTTACAAGCCCTTATAATTTCCAAGATTCAATGTCGCTCCTTAGAAATTCTTAGCTCCTTTCCTTTACGCTCCAATCCGCTCCAAGCACTCCTTAGAAGCTCATGAAGAACTCTCCTTCAAGTTCCATCTTCAAAGTTGAAGAACACCTTAGGGTTTCGCCTTGCGACTAACGTAAAAACGTCGTTTTTCCGAAATATTTCTATTGAGATAACCTTACAATACCCTTAGGGACCTTGGGTTAATGTCTTGTGAATTATGGACAACAATTGCAAATTTTTTGTGTCGAAATCTCCCTAAAGCCGAGAGCAACATGGCTAGTACAAAGCTTCTCTAAAAAATTTCTAAGTGTTGTGAGCTAAGTCTTGCTACTTAGGATGATATATAACACATTGGAGGTCTAGATTACAACACATGGTAAGTTTGGATGAAAGGGATCAAGCCAAGTGGCTATTGACTTAGTCAACAATCTCAAGCTCAAGCTCAAGCCTAGCAAGACTTTCTCATCTTTACAATGGTCAAATGACCCTTTTGCCCTTGCATTAATTCGACCAAGCCATGTGGGGGGGTTCCACGTGTCGCCCTCCCATTCGTCCATAAAAATTCCGTAACCCTCGTGGGCCCCACAAAACGTAAAATTCCTCGGGTGGGCCCCACATGACCAAATCCATACAAATAAATTTCCATAATGATAATTCATTCCATAATCCTCAATTAATGCATTTTGAGAATCCAATTCTCTTCAACGAACATTTTTCCTTTCCGACGTTCGGAAGATTTTCCGTCGGAAAAACAATTCTTCCTTTCGTACCCTTTTCAAGTCTTGTGTTCCTTACATACATTCTCTTTGTTATACCCCGTACTTCCAGAGTATGTATGCGAGGACGTACGTACGATTATTCAAGCCCTAATTAGTTTAAGAATGAACTTGTGAACTTTCAACGGAAAAGATTCCGAACCTTGTGAAGGAAATTCTACGTTTTTAATATTTTAACCGATTACGAATTTTTTCCGAGAGACAAAATATTTGGACCAATAGGAGGGCGACATGTGTCACCCTTAGTTGGCATGGGTTGGACGAAATGTGGGGCTAGTGGACAAGTCAAAAAGTCAAGTCTTGCAAGATATTTTCTTTGGGTGAGTGGGAGTAGGTTGGGGCGTTTTTTATAGGCAAGTGGGGGTTGGCCTTGGACGATTTTAGGGTGCAAGTGGAAGGCCACATGGCTCTTTGTTGTGGGGGACATATGTCCCAATGTTGTGGTGGACATATGTCCCAAGGTTGTGGTGGACACTTGGTGGAAGACTCCACTCACACAAGCTATCTAATCTTCACCCTCCATTTGTGTTAATCTTGGCCCTTGGTGATTCTATAAATACCCCCCTCTTGTGCAAGACTTCTTCATCCACAAAACAAATTCCAAGTCTCCAAACATCCTTCCCTCTAGTTGTGTTCTCGTCCAAAGTCCTCCCCTCTTTCCTAGTTCTCGTCAAACACCTTTTCCCTTCCTTGTTGTTCTCGTTGAAATTCCCCCTTGGTAGAAAAATTATTCTCCAAGTATTGTTACTATGCCAAAATACCTTGTAGTATTCCAAAGTTACCTCTACACTAAAAGCCCAGAAATACTACTTTATATCCATTAGTCACAAAACGAAACCCTAAGGAAAATCTTCATAGTTGGTTGAAGTATTAAGTAGAAGTTGTTTGGGAACTTCTAAGGGTTTCTTGGAGCTATCGTAGCGTGCAGAATAGGAGCTAAACCTTGCTCAGGATCGACATTTATCTTGGATAATTTTGGGCTTGTCGAGGTAAATATCTTGTCCTTCTATTGTAATTGGAAATTACATACTGTAGTTGTATAGAAATAAGTATAAGATTTATAGAAGGAGGGTATAAAAGAAGAGAATTGAATCAGACTTACATAGATCGTATTCTGATGAGACTTGAGTAGTTTGACGGGTAGGGAAGTGCTGCCCAATTTTCCGTAGCATTAAGAACCTTCTGCTTAGAATATTCTACAGAGTAGTCTAGACGTTGATAGACGTATTTGACTATTATAGGTTGATACTCTGCGCGCGACATATTCGACTTGGCAGGTGGATTTCGCCGAGGAGGTATGTGATTCTTCCTATCCTCTTGAGCATGATATTTTGATATATATATATAGTACGGTAGACGTACGTGTGTTAACTAAAACTGGTTTTACTCTGATGTCTCTTGACATGAGTTTTAAATAATAAGAATCTTGAAGTATTTTAAAAGAATTATGAATCATTTTTGAAAGAAGAGTAATAATTGGTTTTAAAAGCTTAAAGAGTTATACTAGCTTTATGGGAAGTTAGGTATAACGACTTAAGAAAGATAAAAGAAACGGTTTACTTATTTGTTTATGAAAGTCTTGTATTGATTTCTGAAAAGTGTAGTAAGATGGTTTGATAAGTAAACATGTTATGATGCTACGTGTGTTAGTGTCTTGTGATGTTGTGTAAGGGGGTTATTCTTGTTGTGCTTACGTTGTTAAACGTTAAGCTCGTTGTACTGTTATTATATCACATACCCCCCTGACTTGTTATGATGCCGAGGACTTGCCACCCTCGATGCGGGGAATACCTCATGCGGTCTGTGTGACTATGATTCGAGGAATACCTCATGCGGTCTGTGTGACCATGCGGAGCTGCGGGAGTTCCAGGATGATCACTCCGGGTGTGTTACCCGATGCGAGGTATACCTCATGCGGTCTGTGTGACTATGATTCGAGGAATACCTCATGCGGTCTGTGTGACTATGCGGACTGCGGGAGTCCAGGAGGATGCCGCGGGTTAGCTGCCCCCGATGCGAGGAATACCTCATGCGGTGCAGGTGACCTATGCGAGTCGCGGAGTTCCAGGATTAGGCTCGCATAATGATACTATGGGCGATTGGCCTTGCTTCGATCATTAGCGGCCTAGAAAAGACCAGTTATGTTATATCTATTTTGCTTTTGGTTATGCTGTGGCACTATGTGCGGTTACATTGGTTGTTTCGTACATATTTGTAAAATTGGTTTTAAAATGATATGATTTCATTTAAAGTACTTTCTGATTTCACATACTTGGTACTGTTGTCTTGACCTCCTTGAGCTGCGTTCATGCCGCAGGTAAGGGGAAACAGGTGATAGATCCTCATTCTTAGGATCCTTACTCTGGTGTCAGGAGCTTCATTTCTCCGGAGGCTCGACTTTTGGTACGACTCTCCCTGGTGTTGTAGATATTTTGTACATTCAGGGTATGGCGGGGCCCTGTCCCGCCATAGTTGTTTACTTTTCCTAGAGGTCTGTAGTCCTGTTGTAAAGTTAGGGATGTAACTGCCAGACTTGGTACATATATATATGCCGAAAGGCAACTTTTTCTCAGATAAACTGTTTCTCATTTCATATTGTTTCATGTCTTGTTTTTATATTCCGCTGGTTACTCTGATGTATGCCTACTGGGGTGCCCGGGTAAGGCACCAGTCACGGGCCCGGAATCGGGTCGTGACACTCTTAAACATGTTCTTGAACTACGGGGTGTAACAAGATGCCAGAAATATCAGTACCATCTATCGAAAAAGCTTCAGAGTTAGAGTTGAAGACGCTACCTGATCACTTTCACTACCAGTATCTAGGTGAAAATAATACATTGCCGGTAATTGTTTCTGCTAAACTATCTAAAGTAGAGACTGAAAAATTGTTGAGAGTATTGCGAGCCCACAAGCGTGCTATTGGTTGGACATTGGCAGACATAAGAGGGATAAGTCTTTCAACAGTGATGCATAAGATCCGTCTAGAAGATAATAGCAGATCCTCCATCGAGGTACAGAGGAGACTAAATCCAAACATGAAGGAGGTGGTGAGGAAAGAAATCATGAAATGGCTTGATGCTGGGGTGATTTATCCTATTTCTGACAGTGCATGGGTGAGTCCTGTACAAGTGGTTCCCAAGAATGGTGGTATGACTGTGGTGACTAATGAAAAGAACGAGCTCATTCCATCTAGAACAGTTACATGATGAAGGATTTGCATTGACTACCGCAAGTTGAACAAGACAACCAGAAAAGACCACTTCCCATTGCCCTTTCTAGATCAGATGATGTACAGGCTCACAGGACACGACTATTATTGCTTCCTAGATGGTTACTCAAGGTATCACCAGATTTCCATATCACCAGAAGATCAGGAAAAAACGACATTCACCTGCCCCTTTGGTACGTTCTCTTTCAGAAGAATGCCATTCGGGATCTGCAATGCACCTGTTACCTTTCAGCGGTGCATGATGGAAATCTTCTCTGACATGGTGGAGAGGACCATAGAGAATTTCATGGATGACTTTTATGTCTTTGGGTCTTCTTTTGATGAGTGTTTGAAGCATTTGGAAGCAGTGTTGCAACGGTGCGAAGAGTCCAACCTTGTGTTGAACTGAGAGAAGTGTCATTTTATGGTAAATGAGGGTATTGTCTTTGGCCACAAAATATCCAGCCAAGGCATTGAGGTGGACAGAGCAAAGATTTCAGTGATTGAAAATCTGCCACCCCCAGTGTCAGTAAAAGGGGTTAGAAGTTTCCTTGGGCATGCTGGTTTCTATAGAAGATTCATCAAAGACTTCTCAAAAATTCCGAAACCCATTTCCACCTTGCCGATGAACGGAGTCGCTTTTGAATTCAATAAGGAATGCATGACTGCGTTCCAGACACTCAAGGGGAGGTTGATTTCAGTATCTATAGTCATTGCGCCGAACTGGAAGCTCCTATTTGAACTAATGTGTGATGCACATGATTATGCAGTGGGAGCAGTTCTTGGGCAGAGGGTTGATAAGGTATTGAGATCCGTCTACTACGCTAGCAAAACTCTTAATGATGCACAATTAAATTATGCCATAACAGAGAAAGAGCTTCTAGCGATAGTATACACATTTGAGAAGTTCAGGCCATACCTAATTGGGAATAAGGTGATAGTGTACACCGACCACTCCGCTATAAAGTACTTGATGACAAAGAAGGATGCAAAACCCCATCTTATCCGATGGGTGCTGTTGCTACAAGAGTTTGACATGGAAATCCGTGATAAGAAGGGGACAGATAACTTGGTTGCTGACCACCTATCAAGGCTGGAAAACAAGGAGAGCCAGAACACCAAGAATGTGCAGATAAATGATCACTTTCCAGATGAGCAATTGTTTCAGGTAAGCACTGGTTTGAATTTACTCTGGTACGCTGATTTTGTTAATTTTCTTGCAACCAAGATAGTACCCCCGGGATTTACAGGACAACAGTTGAAAATTTTCTATTCTGAAGTAAAACACTACTACTGGGAGGAGACAATTCTCTACAAGCACTGCGCCAACCAAGTCATTAGGCGTTGTATATCAGAAGATGAGATGCACCAGATTCTCACCCATTATCACATCTTACAATGTGGTGGGCATTTTGGAGCATCACGAACAACCGCCAAAGTACTACAGAGTGGTTTTACTGGCCATCCCTATTCAAAGATGCCAACACATTTGTGAAGGGTTGTGATCGTTGTCCGCGAACTGGGAACATATCAAAGTGAAATGAAATGCCCTTGAATGGGATCTTGGAAGTGGAGCTGTTTGATGTTTGGGGGATCGACTTCATGGGCCATTCCCGTTGTCCCTTGGGAATTAATACATCCTTCTTACAGTGGATTATGTGTCTAAATGGGTAGAAGCAGTGGCTACCAAAGAGAATGACAGTAGGACTGTCCAAAAATTCCTCCAGAAGAACATATTCACAAGGTTTGGTACTCCCAGAGCCATCATCAGCGATGAAGGAAGCCACTTTTGCAACAAGCAGCTTGACACACTACTTTCCTGCTATGAAGTCTACCACCGTACCACATTTTGCTATCACCCTCAGGAAAATGGGCAACCTAAAATTTCTAACAGGGAAGTGAAAAACATATTGGAAAAGACAGTGGATGGATCAAGGAAGAATTGGTCTATCAAATTAGATGACGCACTTTGGGCGTATAGAAAGACATTCAAAACTCCCATTGGAATGTCACCATACTGGTTAGTCTTTGGGAAATCATGTCATCTACCAGTGGAGTTGGAACACATGGCTTATTGGGCAATGAAGAAGCTGAACATGGATGCCAAGGCAGCAGGGCAGAAGAGCCTTCTACAACTGAGTGAGTTAGATAAATTTAGATACAACGCCTATGAGAATGCAAAGATCTACAAGGAAAGAACCAAGGCATGGCATGATAAGAACTTGATCCCAAAAGACTTCCAATCAGGACAACAAGTGCTCTTATTCAACTCAAGGTTGCACCTCTTTCCAGGAAAGCTTAAATCTCGATGGTCAGGCCCTTTCACTGTTGAAAGAGTATTCCCTTATGGTGCAGTGAAGTAAGAGGAAGAGAGGGAGCCCCATTCAAAGTGAATGGACAGAGATTGAAACCTTACTTGATAAATGATATGGAACATGTGAGATCTGTGATCCATCTCAAGCTAATATAAAGAGGAGCATGCGTCCTGCTACAAGACGTTAAAGACAACGTTAGTTTCCACTATTTAGCCATTTCTTAGATCCCAGGGCAATGGATCACAGACTCACAATCTTGTAATCCCAACACTTTAGAAATTTTGTTAATTTTTCTCATGAACAGACTCACAATATTGTAATCCCAGGCAGATCATGGACTAGAAGCAGAAGGGTAAAGAATGAGAGCCGTCAGAAAAATGGCGTCGCGGCTCCGAAAGTCCAGAGAACCTGCAGGAGTTGCAGCGCCGCAACGCTAAAAATCAGGGCCGCGATGCCTATCAGAAAGTGTCTGTCATGCATTACCCGCCAACGCCACCACCACCATTTTAAACCGTAAAGTCTGTAAGTCATCCCGTCTTTTTATTTTGAGTCTTGTACACATTAGGGAAAATGTGTCATTTAAGTTTTGGGGGGGGGGGGGGGTTCTTAGTCTATTTTGTGTGTCTATTGTGTGTTTTAGTGTCTATTTGATTGTCTTGTTTATGTTTTATATGAGTCAAATTTTTTTCATGCATGTTGTAGTTACTTGAAACGCCTAGTGAAGTAAGTGAGATAATGTAATAGAATTAGAAGTAAAAATCTGAATGCTTAAGTTAGATATGTCAAGAATTCATGAAATCGAATTATTTGGGGTACATGTGCTTAATTTATGCGTTGTTAATGATAAGGTCTATGTGTCTGCTAGCTTGTTATTTGAGGCGAAATAGTTAGGATGTACATGTTATGGAGATGACTCAGGCATTTTTTTTGTTAGCCCTTCTTATCATTCACTGCATATCTTTGAAAATAAATTGAATCCCTAATCAGCCTCTTTGAGCCTAAATAAGATCTTTCTTTGACATCCTATGATTCCATGTTTGTGCCATAAGTGATAATTGAAAACTCTTGGATGAAAAGTGTTGAAAAAGAAACGAAAAGAGAATTGAAAAATTTGATGCACCCCAATGAATGAAGAATATGCAAAAGCCTAAGTTTGGGGGTGCTTGTTATAATGTATCTCATTCTCTCAAAAGAAATGAGGGGAGAAGATAGGTATGAGACTAAAAAGAAAGTCAAAAAGGAGGAAGAATGAGTTGAATGAAAATAGCTTATGGTACATAATTTGGGCCTAAATGCCTATTTTTACCTACCCCTGCCTAAGCCTACATTATAACCCTGAAAAGTCTTGAAGATCTCTGGTATTTATGTCTATGATTAGTGGAGAATAACAAGTGAACATGCCATAGAATTTTGAAATTGACATGCATAGGTTAGGTATTCGTACTTCCATTGAGCATGATTGAAATGAATTTGCAAAATATCTGACTTAAAATTCTAGATTGCTAAAAATTCATGCTATATATGTTCCTGTATATTATCCCAACTTACATTCATGTATTTCTAGTGAAATTTGTGCAGCAAGTTGATCAGAGTGTTTGAGTCTTTTATTTTCTTTTATGTCTTTGATTCTGTTTTGATCTTTACTCGAGGGCGAACAAATGTTAAGTTTGGGGGTATTTGTTAGACATATTTTATATGCACTTTTAGAGTCATTTTAGTTAGTATTTTGCTCATTTTTGTTCAAATATGTGTCGTGTTAGGATATTTTTTTTCTTTTGAGTCACAGTAGTTTTAAAAAGGTAAAGTGACGAAAAAGAGAAATAATTGGGCAGAAAAGAAAGTTCCCGAGCCAAAAATTTATGAAAGCTGGCAATCCAGAAAAAGGCGAAGCAGCACCATGGCGCAGGAATGCAGGGCCACGACGCCCAAAGATCTGAGAGGCTACAGGAGTTAAGGCGCCGCGACGCCAGTCAGCAGGGCCGCGGCGGAAAATTGTCCAGATCCGAAAGGGAATTGGCCAAGGGCGAGGAGGAAAAGGGTACACGTTTTTGGAGGTTATAAAAGGCCCTTTGGGCAGATTTTTTAAGGGTGACTCAACCTTTCTTCACAACACAACATAGTTTTCTTGGAGGCTACAAGATTGGAGACTTGTTTCAAAGTATTTTCTTTTCTTTGATTTATTTCGATTTAGTTCATGTTGGATATTACTTTGGTTCTTAGCATGTCTATGGCTAGGATCTAAACTTTTAATTAGGGTTTTCCTTTCGAATCACTTGAACCTCGTCTTTATGAATTAATGCAGTATTTTGGTTTCTTCTTCATATACTTAAGATTTATTCAATATTTGGTTTGATTGTATGATAATTAATTGATCACTAGTTATCATCACGTATATGATTTCAAATCAATAACCGAGAGGGGAGATTTGGATATGCTGTAGTTGAATAAACATAAGTTAAAATCGTGAACGAAAGTACCCCGATACTTGTGTAGCTTCATAGGTTATTGTTCTTAATCCTCCTATGTGGTAAAATCTATCATAGAAATATAGAAGATTTCTGCACTGGGGTTGAGCATTTATATATCCTAACCAGAATATAAAACAGTCTAGCTAACCTGGTATATTAAAATAGAAGAAAAACATTTATTACTGCATTAAGGATTAAAGCGAGTGGATAGTCGAGGAGATTGGAAACCCTATTTTCACCATAACTGGTTCAAATAAAGTATTTTAGTTAATTTCTGCAATTACTGCAGTAGTTTATAGATAAAACCAAAACAAAATATCGATAGTCAAATAGATAACTTAGGATAGATGTTTGGTAATTGAAAATCAATCCCTGAGGACGATATTCGATCTTATCAAGACTATATTACTTCAGCGATACGTACACTTGCATAAAGCATATGGAAAATCGCTAACAATAAGCCTTCTTGTTGTTCTGGCTCACGTGAAATACTTAGTCTAATGAAACCCTTACTTAACAAGTCCTGCAATTGCTCTTTTAACTCCCTATACTCTGCGGGTGCCATCTTTAAGATGAATAGAAATATAATGCAGGGCTAAGAGTACCCTTCCATTTTAACCATTGAATACCCGGCATGACGAACATAACTTTCTTAGCATGACAGTCCTGAAAAGCATGATAAGGCGATAACCAGTCCATATCTAGGATAATATTAAAATATACCATATCAAGAATAACCAAGTCTACTCAAGTGTCATATCCTATGAAGGTAACTACACATGACCTATAAACTCGATCAACTACTACAGTATCACCAACAAGGGAAGAAACATAAATAGGCATATCAAGTAAATCACATAGCATATCCAGGCACGTAAATATAACAACTCGTAAAGACCTTTTACCTATTTTAATTAAAAACCTCTAAATTACCTTTTCCAAGTCTTTACTTATACATTTATGACTTGTGGTGATTGGTGGCACAATTCTTGATATAATTGGGTGAGTTTCAGATCCTTCTTGATAAGTTTGGAAATCCTTGGGTGAAGAGAATAAAAAGGTCTGATTTATAGTTGATTTCAGAGTAAACACATCTTTTATGTGGTTTTATCAATTCCAATAGGTCCGAAATGATATTTATGACTTAGTCTAATCTTTGGTTCGATTCTTGAGGCAATTGAGTGCATTTTGGGTGGCTGGTTGAGAAATAGAGTAATTAGAACTTAAGAGTTGACTTTGGTAAAACTCAGGTCGATGAGACCTTTTTAGGAATTCCGAGTACGCGAGCATGTACTGGATGTTTTTTATGATAGAAATGCATATTTGGTTTGTGTCTATAGGGTCCCGAATGATTTTCGAGTGTTGGTTCGAGAGTTTGAGAAAACCAGAAATTTTGGCTTCATATGTCAAATGTTTTGCCGAATTCTCCTTTTTCCTAGAAGCGTCTGCATCACCATTGAGTCATTCAGCCGCAAATGTACTTGTAAGGTTTTCCAAGTTCGTGCCTTCGTACTTCATTATGCACCCAAGATTGCATTCCAGAAACTTGTTGTGCAACACCTTCACCTCGATCTCAACATAGATCTTAGCCAAAGTCACCATTGAGCTAGTATTCTCGCCCACAAGACCATACTGCCCAATTCTTTGACTTTTATATCAAACGCCTCCCTCCGTTCGCTTCTGCCTCACGATCTAGTGCTTGAACTTCCGCCAGTCAAAATTCACAATGCGTAGCGATATCCTGCGCTCTGATACCAATTGTTACAGGGCTGATTTTTTTCGGTACGACAACCATCTTCCCCAAGCCAACTTCAGCCTTTCCCTAACTCGATTACCCACACTTAGAACAACACAGGCAACAAGTAAATAAATGGAACACAATGTTTACGGGAAAAGCCCAACTTTTTTATTATTAACACAATAATACAAATGACTCCCATTTACAAGAGGCTACAAAACAACGATCGACACTCAACACGCCGATCTGCCCGACCTTCAATAGCCGGACTGCTTTGAACTTCGACCCCATGAATGATCAAACACTTTGGCCCCAAGGCTGAACGAACTTGACCAACCTGGCTCGCTGGTCCACCGATACTGCTCGCCGATTATGCTCTATAACGTCGACCTCTAGGTTGACCACACCTTGGCCCCTAGACTGTTCATCACCCACACACACAAACCCTTAGGATCTTTCACAGCCCACAAACCCGCTAGGATCTTTCACAGCCCACACTAGTAGGATCACTCTCGGACCCTTACTTTAGTCACTGCCACTCGATCCAAATATTTGTCACTGCCACTCGACCCTCACCTTTGTGTGCCTAAGTGAACCATTTCGGTACACACTTAGAGGATTACATTTCTGAATTCTGGACCGTCTAATGCCTAAGACGCACTAGACTATTTATAAGGGGAAATCTGCCTTCGGCAGTTACATAGGGGACAAGGGGCGTGCTTGGTACATGTCAGCCCATAATATAAGGAAACACTCAAGCCACATTCGGCATAACAAAGGGCCCATCTCCCCACTCATGTCTTCATCTGCAATCATCCGGAAGTGGGCGCAACCATCGCGTGTATCACACACACGACGTAATAGTCGCATGTACCACACACACGGGCGTAACTGCTGTCATGTCACTGATCCGTGCACCTTCGCAACCGCCTCATGTCATGCCACTGATCCATGCCATGTCTCTGTATTTTCCGCCGTCGTCATGTGTCTCGCGCATGACCGACGATTACTCAGCTTCGCCCCCAACTCATAGCCGAATTTCCTTACCATTTCGCCCATGTCTGCCTTTGTCTGGATCATCGCATGATCCTCGGCCAGTCGTGCCGACCATGCCCGTCTGCCGAGCCGACCATGCCATGTCTTCCCCCATGCCTCGGCCAGTCGTGCCCTTTTGCTCGCCGGTCCGAGACGACCATGCGATGCCCTTTTGCTCACCGGTCCGTGCCGACCATGCCCGTCTCGCACGCATGCCCGATAGGTGCGATGCGCCTTCATCAAGTCTGCCTTACCTTCGGCCTACCCGTGACAACCCACGTCTGCCGAGTCATCCCAAGACTTTGACTTGCCAACCTAGGCCATTGTCGATGCCTATCACAACCATAAACACCTATTCGTCTGATGTCCGTCATAGTCGAATTCCAGGGGTGTAACAAACCACCAGCACCAATTGAATTTGACGTCCTCGTCGAACTGATTTAAGGTGACTCCTCCTCCTTACACGTTGAACTGCCTCGATAAAGAACCCTTCTTACAAATAGCCTCTGCCATTTGCTTCCTTTCCCATTACCTCACAATCATGTCCATCTTTCTCATGCTAAGTATCTAGCGACCAAGAACCCATCTCGAACCCTCCTTCAAGCCTGTATGTGCACCACAGTCAGCGTCCATTCGAACCATTCCTGCCCTCAATTTTCAGCATCTTCACAACAAGACTAAGAAACTTTCATGGAAAGTTAGGCATTATATTTCATCCTGCCCGATAACTTTAACATTTTAAGCAAAATCACTTACAACCTGAACCATTTTACTCGATTCAGCACACCAAGGTATAACACCACGGTGTTTAGCTACTGCCAGCATCCTGTGTCTTTCGAAACCGTCAGGCCAACATCCCTCATGCCCCTCACTTCCGCTTCGAACAACCAGTAATTTTTCAACACACAAAATAATTAAATTGTCACCTTGTTCTCCATGAACCCTTCTCACAAGGTTTATCAAATCATGGCTGTTATACCCCGTAGTTGCAGGGTATGTATGTGAGGACGTACGTACGTGAGTACGGCAGAAATTTTGAAAAGAAAGAAAGATGTGAGTTTTCGACGGAAAAGTTTCCGGTTTTTGTGAAGAAAAAGGTTCGTTAATGGGAATTGGATTCCCAGATTTGGTATATGGGCTTCTTAAATTATATTAGAATTTTGAGATTTTATTTTCAGAAATAGTCACGTGGGGCCCACGGGAGAAATTTACGGTTTTGTGGGGCCCGCTTTATTTTTGAGATTTCCGGTATTTTGGATATTTTCGGAAGACGAAATATTCTGGGCGAATCGAGGGGCGACACGTGTCACCCCCATGTGGCACCCTTGGCCGAAATAATTATTGTGCACAACACCCGACTAGAGTCGTTTTTCGACGAAACGTTTTTCATAACTTGCGAGGGGAAAATTCCGGCTATGTCTTTTCTTATTTTTGCGGATTTTTCCGAGAGACGAAACATTTTGGACCAACGAGAGGGCGACACTTGTCACCCTCAAGTTGGTGGAGTGTGGGGCGGAAATGGCTTGGACGATTGGGGTGTCAAGTGGGCAAGTTGTTGGTAGATATTTGTGTAGATATTTGTGAGGGTTTTAAGGAGTAGGGTCTAGGGGGCACTTGGGCAAATCTTGGCCCTACACTTGCTTAGCACTTGGCTAGATCTTGGCCATTGATTGGCCTTTGCTTGCCCTATAAATACCCTCCCCCTTTGAAGACTTCTTCATCCAAATAAATTTCCTAAGTCTAAAAACCTCCCCCCTTCTCTTGTTGTGTTCTCGTCCCTCCCCCCCTTGGTGAGGCCCCTTGGCCGAGAACCCCTCCCTTGGCGAGAGTTCCCCACTCCTGAGTGGGGTTGGTAGAAAGTACACCCCATGTGGAGTTGTCTCGTATAAATACCCCCCCTCTTGGTAGAAATACTCTCAAAAGTATTGTTGTTATACCCAAAATTACCTTAGCCGTATACCTTGTATTATTCCAAAGATACCTCTATACGTAGAGCCCGGAAATACTACCGTATGTCCTTTTTGTCTCAAACCGAAACCCTATGGAAAATCTCCATAGTTGGTTGGAGTATTAAGAAGAAGTTGCGTAGAACTTCTAAGGGTTGTTTGGAGCGGGTTGGAGCACCCAGAGTAGGAGCTAAGCGTTGCTAAGGATCGACATATATACTTGGATAATTATGGGCTTATCGAGGTAATTATCTTGTCCCCCTATTGTAATTGGAAATACATGTCGTAGGAATATATAGTTGAAGTATACTATATATAGACTGAACATAGTTTTGCGGCAATGTCCTTGGACTTAAGCCTGAATCTAAAGAAGGGAACTGAACTGTAATTACGTGGGGCGTATTCTGATGAGACTTGTGTAGTTGTGGATAGGGATGTCTTTGCCCGATTTTCCGTAGGATCTTGTATCTAGATTTAATCTACCGAGTAGTCTAGACTTTGATAGACTTGTATAAACTTTATAGGTTGAATGTTCTGTGAGTAGCATGTGCTACTTGGAAGGTGGACAAGGCTAGTCGGGTTATAGCCGTGGAGCGTTTTGCTAATAGTCGATAATCGTCGCGAGGTATGTGATTCTTCCTATCCTCTTGAGCATGATATTTTAAAGAATATATATATAGTACGGTAGACGTACGTGTGTTAACTGAATAATAATTACGGCAATGTCTTTTGACTTAAGCCTGAATAATCTTGAAGTATTTCAAAAGAATACTGAATCATTTTAACAGAAGAGTAATACTTGGTTTTAAAAAGGCTTAAGAGTTATACTAGCTTTATGGGAAGTTAGGTATAACGTCTTAAGAGAGATAAAAAGAATGATTTATTAATTTAAGAAGTTAAGAGACTTGATCTTAAAAGATAAGAGACTTGACTTAATTGAATTTTGTTAAAAAGTGTGAAACCTCATTCGTGAGTAATGAGTACTTGGTTTCCAAAAGGAATAATGTTTTACTGATTTCGGAAATCAGAATAAGTATCGAACAAACCACAACAGCGCTAATAAAGGGAAATGTTTTGACTAATAAAGTATTGTTAAAACCAGTAGAAACTTCCATCTGCATAGAAGCTAAGATGAGACAAAATGATATTACATTTCCTAGATCATGGCTGCTGTAATAAGATTGTTATGAACAAGAATAACCTACTCACACATAAGGTATATGTTTCTCAAATTGTTTTAAAGGATTAAAACTATGAACTACGAAACCTTTCGAAAATGAGAAACTTAAGTAATTGAAATTAGGCAAACTTGAACGTTTGGAAAAGAATGTTGTTACTTGATTTTACAAAGAGAAGTGTTTTGATTTACTTGAAGATAATAAATCTATTTTCATATACTACGAGTATTGTGTGACTATTTGTGAAAGAACATATCTCTTAAAGAGTTAATGTATGAAGTACTTTGGGGATAAAAACCCGATCTTGTTAATCATATAGTAGAAAGTACCTTGTGTGAATAATTTGATTGTGTTGGTTTGTGATAGCCTTGTAAATACTTTCTTGTTTGATTTGATAAATAAACATGTTAGGATGCTACGTGTGTTAGTATCTTGTGATGTTTGTGTAAAGGGGTTTCCCTTGATTGTGCTTATGTTGTTTAAACGATAAACTGTTATGTTGGTATTATACCACTCACCTTGATTCCGGGGGTTAAGCTGCCCTCCGATGCGGGGTAGACTCAGGCGGTCTGGGACCATGATTCGAGAATACCTCATGCGGGTCCTGGGGGCCTATGCGGAGCTACGAGAGTTCGAGTTAGTATCGGCCTTTATGGTCATGCGGTCTATGTGGCTACGCGGATCGCGAGTCGGGGCGATCTTGGGAGTAGCTACCCTCGATCGGGGAATACTTCATGCGGGCCATTGGAGTGGCCTATGCGGAGTCGCGGGAAGTTCGAGGCTAGACGCGCGCATTAGATCTGCGCGAGTGGCGGCTTTGATCATGTGATGCAGACAGATCTCATGATCTGATTTATGTCCTTGTTTATGCGGGGTTTTAGTAATCGGCTATGCCTTCGTACTTACCGTTGCGGTTTTATGATGACAGGTGGGACACGGTGTTCATGTGTATTCCTTGGTGCTTTCATATCATAGGCTGGCGATGAGGAAGGTATTCCACGGGCATGATTGATGTTGTGGCGTGAGACCCATTGTTATATTTGAGTGATGACTTGGAGGCGTGAGTCACGACTTGACATAATCGCTATTTATTGTGAATCGTAGTTTGGTTATCATACATGTCTCTGCTTTATATAGACTACTATGATTTCATTTACGTATTTTCGATTTCACATACTTGGTACTGTTATCGACCTCCTTGGGCCGCGTTCATGCCGCGGTAAAAGGTACACCGATCGTTGATCCTCGCTCTTAGGGTCACGCAGTTGACGTTTGGGAAAGCTCCGTTTCTCGAGGCTTATCTTAGTATAGTCCTCAGTGTTGTAGGTGCTACATTCGGGGTATGGCGGGCCCCTGTCCGTCGTTGTTGTCATATCATTCGTAAGTGCATGTAATCTTGTTGTGGCGGGGGTTGTTATGGGATGTAATCGCTCAAATTGTTATTTATATATCCGAAGGTAACCGTTTTGGTTAGCTTTGTCTTCTTATTTCAACGCCTTATTGCATTGGCTTCATGTTATTGTTTTATGTTCGCTGATTTTCTCGATGTATGACTACTTGGGTGCGGGTAAGGCACGATCCACGAGCCGGGCAGTCGTGACAAAAGTGGTATCGAGCGATTAATCCTCGGAAAGTGTCTGAACCGTATGTTATACCCGTATTTCCGAGGGTATATGCGTGAGGACGTGCGTATAAAATTTGAGCCTTAAAGTTAGGCTAAGTTCGAAATTGTGCACAAGTGTCAAAAGAGTCGTTTTCCGAAGCGTTTCCCACGACTTACGTAGGAAAATTCGGCTATGTCAATAATAATTTTTGCGGATTTTTAGAGGCGTAACATTTTGGACCAGCGGGAGGGTGGCATGTGTCACCTCACATTGGAAGAGGTTGGACGACAAATGGGCTAGTCTTGCCGTTTTTGTGTTGAAATTTTGGTCAAGGGTTAGGTAGGATATTTTGTGTAGATGGATAAGGTAACACATGGCTAAATCTTGACCTTACACTTGCTATACACTTGGAAGAATCTTGGCCCTTGGTTGGCGTGGCTTGACTATAAATACCACGCTTTGTTGATGAAATTCTTCATCCAAATATTTTCTAAGTGTTAAAAATCCCTCCCTCTCCCTTGTGAAGTTTTCGTCCACCACACCCCTTTGAGTGAGCTTGGCGAGAGCCACCTCCCCTTTGTAGTGCCCTGGCCGTAGGGTACACCCCTAGCCTTGTTGTCTCGTATAAATACCCCCCTTTTGTGGTATAGAAATACTCTCCAAGTATTGTTATAATGCCCAAATACCTTGTAGTTTTCCCAAGGTTACACTTATACAAAAGCCCAGAAAATACTATTATACTTCCCTCAGTCACAAAAACGAAACCCTAAGGAAAAACCTTCATAGTCGGTTGAAGTGTTAAGTAGAAGTTGGTTAGAACTTCTAAGGGTTGTTTGGAGCGGGTTGGAGCGCACGGAGTAGGAGCTAAACCTTGCTCAGGATCGACATAAACTCGGATTATTTTGGGCTTATCGAGGTAAACATTCTTGACCTTCTGTGGTAATTGGAAATTACATGTTGTAGGAGTATATAGTTAAGTATACTATATATAGAACTGAGCATAGTTGTGCGGCAATGTCTTTTGACTTAAGCCTGAATAATACTTACGGCAATGTCTTGTGACTTAAGCCTGAATTTTAAGAAGTGGCGACTGTAATTACATAGGGTGTATTACGATGACTTGTGTAAATTCGTGAGTAGAATTGTACCGCGTCCGATTAGGCGTGCAAACCCCACGGTTGGCTTGGTAGCGGCCTCGATTGAGGAGGAGATTTCTGCCGATGCGGGGAGGTCTTTGCGAATTTTCGTAGAATATTCTACATTAAGATCTAGGATGTTAATAGGCGCCTTGTGGCCTCTATAGGTTGAAGTACTACGTATGGCGTGATCTACTTAGCTTAGGAGTAGCCAGCGGTTTGAGGTACTTGGAGCATTTTGCTATTAGTCGATAATCGTCGCGAGGTATGTGAACCTCTTCCTATCTGTTCTAGCATGATATGTGTATAACTATGTAGTGCGGTAAGCGTACGTGTGTTTAATGTATTTGATTGGTTTGAAACATAAAGTGTTATAACGGCTTTATGGGAAGTTGGTTATAACGACTTTATGTAGGTAAGCAAATGCTTTGTGGTTTCAAAGTAAATCGATTTGACTTATAACGGATTTGATGTGTAGTAATAAAGAACTTGAAGTGTTTCAAAAAGACCTTTTTGAAAGAAGAGTAATACTTGGCTTTGAAAACATAAGAGTTGTACTAGCTTTATGGGAAGTTAGGTATAACATCTTAAGAGTGATAAAAGAATGGTTTCTTGATTTTTGAAGATAAGAGACTTGACTTAATGGTATTGATATGAATTTTGTTAAAAGTGTAAAACCTCATTCGTGAGTAATGAGTACTTGGTTTTAAAATGAATAATGTTTCTTGATTTTGGAAATCGAATGAGTATCGACAAACCAACTGCGGCGTTAATAAAGGAAAATGTATTGAATAATGAAGTATGGTATTAAAACCAGTAGAAACCTCCATCTGCATAGAAGCTAAGATGAGACAAAATGATATTACATTTCCTAGATCATGGCTGCTTAATAAGATTGATTATAAACAAGAATAACCTACTCATATAAGACATATGTTTCTCAAGCGTTTAAAGGAGAATTATGTTTTAAAGGATTAAAACTATGAACTACGAAACCTTTTCTAAAATGAGAAACTTGAGCATCTGAAATTAGGCAAACTTGAACGTTTGGAAAATAAGGTTGTTACTTGATTTTACAAAGGAAAGCATTTTAGTTTACTTAACAATGTTAGTCACTCTATTTTTATACTACTGTATCGGGTGACCTTTGTAAAAGAAATGGATCTTTAAAGGAATTTAACATCGTAGTACTTTAGGGTTAAAAATCCGGACTTTGACATGAAATGAAAGTACCTTGAGTTGTGTATAACTTGCCTATGCTTGTTGTTATGAAACTTGACCATGTTACGTGTGATAGCCTTGTTGTGCAAGTACTGTGTTCTACTCGACTAGGTTCATCCGAATGTATTTCACTCGACTCTAGGTTCATCCAGAATGTATTTCACTCGACTACGGTTCATCCGAATGTATTTCACTCGACTCTAGGTTCATCAGGAATGTATTTCACTCGACTCTAGGTTCATCAGGGAATGTATTTCACTCGACTACCGTACATCAGGAATGTATTTCACTCGACTACTGGGTTCATCAGGAATGTATTTCACTCGACTACGGTACATCAGGAATGTATTTCACTCGACTCTGGTTCATCAGGGAATGTATTTCACTCGACTCTAGGTTCATAGGATGAGCAGGAATGTATCCCTGCGTTTCTATCTGGGTCCATGAGATGGGCGAGACATGTATTATCGTATCACATGATTTGTACCTAGGCTCAGCGGTGAGGAAGAAGTTCCACGGGCGTGAGGATGACTTTGAGGCGTGAGTCCACGACTTGACATAATCGCTTTTATGTTGTGAGCGTAGTTTGGTTATCATACATGTCTCTGCTTTATATAGACTATTATGATTTCATTTCTGATTTTTACGGTTTCACATACTTGGTACTTGTTATCGACCTCCTTGAAGGCTGCGTTCATCTGCATGAAAGAAGTACCATTGTCGATCCGCGTTTAGGATCTCATTTCGTCTTGGGAAGCTCCGTCCCTTGAAGGCTTATCTTTGGTATGTTACCACAGTGCAGGTCCTTGTACATTCGGTATGGCGGAGCCGTCGTCATGTTGTTGTATAAATCTTAAGTGCATGTAATTGTTGTAGGCGGGGTTGTAAGGATTATGCTATTCAAATGTTTATGTATATATATGTTGAAAGGCAACCGTTTTGGTTGGCCTATTTTCTTTCATCTTAATCCATGTCTATTTACATGTTTAAGTTTTATTTCCATTGGTTTTCTCGATGTTGTATCACTAGGGTGCCCGGTAAGACACGATCCACGGGCGGGTTGGTCGTGACAAAAGTGGTATCGAGCGATTAGTCCTCGGAAAGTGTCTGAGGCCGTGTCTAGTAGAGTCTTGATTATCGGTGTGTTGTGCACCACATCTATAATCGAGGAGGCTATAGGACATTTAGGATTGGTTTCCATTCTTCTCATTACGAGATCGTGCCTTAGAAAGTGTGATAAGTTGGACCCTCTCGACGTATTCCTTTCCTTTACGATTATGCCTCGCGTAAGACAACCCGAGCCCGGATGGGCAAAGCGGTCGAGGAGGCTGTTAGTGAATCTGAGAAGTGCGAGCGCGAGCGGTCGATGCACGAGCAGTGCTTGACGGCGGGTTTCGCGACGCCGCCAGACCATCGAGTTTAAGCGCAGCGATGGCTGCTGAGACTCTGATACACGAGCCTCGGTCCACGGCTGGAAGCGGATGAGATAAGTACAAGAGATGGCGATTCTTGGCGAGTCGTGGCGAATATGAGATAATTTGAATCACGGCGATTCGATCCGATAGCACCGTAGTTCACCGGCGAGCGGATTTGAGATTACGGGATTTTATGAGGTGTAACACGCCAGTGTTTGATGGGTCGAGGCCTGAGGATGATCCGCAGGAGTTCATCCGGCAATTACTGGGTCGTAGAGTGATCAAGGCATCGGATACGAGTCGGTGGTCTAGGTTCGCATCGGTGCGTGATACCGCATGATCGGTAGTTTGATTCGTGGGAGCTGTCGGGAGAGAATGCACTTCCGGTATATGGGGCGAGTTCTCAAAGGCATTTCTTGCACACTTCTTGCCTCGCGGATGAGAGGGCTCGGGTAAACAGTTTTTGACGTTGAGCGGGGCGGGCGGACGGTTAGAAGTACAATGTGGAGTTCGACTCATTAGCTCGGTATGTTCCATTGTAGTAGGCGATATGGAGGGCGAGTACCGCTACGTCACCGCTAGATGATTACTTGGCGAGCTTATGCGGGTGTAACTCTTGGTGGGCATGGACATTGCCGCATGCAAGCTCATGCACTAGGATCTGAGGCACGCAGAGGTCGACGGAATGGCCGAGATCGCGAGAAGAGGCGAGCAGCGGGGTCCTTTGGTAACTTTCGGCGGACCGCCTCGGCGATCTAGTTATGTACCTCCGCGATGCAGTGGTCCCCGCGGTCGTTAGGGCGTTCGGGGTATTCGGAGCTGGTCGAGCCGGGGCTTCCAGTTCCACATGTATCGTGAGTGCTAGCGGCCAGGATTCATGTCCTCGGTGTGCGATGTGGCAAACATCATCGGGAATGTCGTCTTTTTGCGGTGCTTGTTTCACTGCGGCCGTCGGGGCCATGTGACGAAGCGTGCTTATAGGAGAATGCGGCGGCTTAGCGCGACCTGCGAATCGATGGCGGGTTCATCGCGCCCTACGGTATCGCCTGCGGGCGAGGCCTATGATTAGAGTGGGCGGTAGGTTCGGTATATCCCTAACCTGCAGAGTTTTGCATGCTTGATATGATGATCTTATTGTTGTGTGCTATATGCGGATAGCGTTGTGTTATATTGTGAGTTAGAAAACATGGTTAGTTTGAAGAGTAAGTATGGGGGCATGGAAGGTGTGAACCTTAGATTATTTCACGATTGAGACCTTACGGATAAGGTCGTCTTGACTAAAAGATTCATTTTATGTTTCACTTTTATCGAGTGCGTAGTATCGTGGGATATATTTGTGTGATAAGTCCATGGGTAGTGTGAAATGGAAGTGGTAGCTTTCATGATGTGAGTTAGTAAGAATTGTTCCGTGTCGGGAGCAAGGGTTTAAGCGCAATTGTGGGTCGGGTTGAGGGCGTGTTGCGGGTCAACGTGCCGGATAAGGTGGGGTCGGTTAGGTGGTCCGCGGATGGTAGGTCACAGGTGCTAGGCCCAAGTTTAGATGACCATCGTATGAGTTCGTGGATATGTTCGACCAAAATCAGTTCGTGAAGGCCGAGAATGGCCTAGAAGAAATCGAGGTTAGTAAGATGACCAAGTTTGGAGTAGTGACTCGAGGTTGGAAACGAGCGTTGATCGAAGTGTGATGCATTATACTAGAAGAGTTCAAGTGTTAGAGAAGAGTCTGACGAGTAAGGGTAGAGCGAGCATTTATTGCGAGCATAGATATGATCATTTCTTGTGAAGAGAGAAGGTCACGAAGGATGTATATTTTAGACCTCGGGGATCGCATGCGATCGGTACCATTTGTTGGGTCGCGGGTGACACTAGAACCTCGCGCAAAGTGACAAAAGTTTGTGATGTTAGAGGTGTTTCCTCGTGGACTTGGATGTAAGTATTTGCGGGTGTTTCGTGGCGGTGTGGCGGGTTTTGTTCGTAAATATAGTAGTGAAGACTATCTTTGGCGCATGTTTGTTTTGAGGCTTAGAAGGAACATTCGGGACGAATGTTTCTAAGGAGGAGAATGTTATACCCGTATTTCCAGAGTATGTACGTAAGGGCGTACGTATAAAATTTGAGCCTTAAAGTTAGGCTAAGTTCGAAATTGTGCACAAGTGTCAAAAGAGTCGTTTCACGAAAGCGTTTCCACGACTTACGTAGGAAAATTCGGCTATGTCAATAATAATTTTTGCGGATTTTTAGAGGCGTAACATTTTGGACCAGCGGGAGGGTGGCGTGTGTCACCCTCACATTGGAAAGAGGTTGGACGACAAATGGGCTAGTCTTGCGTTTTTGTGTTGAAATTTTGGTCAAGGGTTAGGTAGGATATTTTGTGTAGATGGATAAGGTAGCACATGGCTAAATCTTGACCTTACACTTGCTATACACTTGGAAGAATCTTGGCCCTTGGTTGGCCATGGCTTGACTATAAATACCACTTTGTTGATGAAATTCTTCATCCAAATATTTTCTAAGTGTTAAAAATCCCTCCCTCTCCCTTGTGAAGTTTTCGTCCACCACACCCCCCCTTTGAGTGAGCGTGGCCGAGAGCCACCCCCTCCCCTTTGTAGTGCCCTAGCCGTGGGGTACACCCCCCTAGCCTTGTTGTCTCGTATAAATACCCCCCTTTTGTGGTATAGAAATACTCTCCAAGTATTGTTATAATGCCCAAATACCTTGTAGTTTTCCCAAGGTTACACTTATACAAAAGCCCAGAAAATACTATTATACTTCCCTCAGTCACAAAAACGAAACCCTAAGGAAAAACCTTCATAGTCGGTTGAAGTGGTAAGTAGAAGTTGGTTAGAACTTCTAAGGGTTGTTTGGAGCGGGTTGGGCGCCGCGGAGTAGGAGCTAAACCTTGCTCAGGATCGACATAAACTCGGATTATTTTGGGCTTATCGAGGTAAACATTCTTGACCTTCTGTGGTAATTGGAAATTACATGTTGTAGGAGTATATAGTTAAGTATACTATATATAGAACTGAGCATAGTTGTGCGGCAATGTCTTTTGACTTAAGCCTGAATAATACTTACGGCAATGTCTTGTGACTTAAGCCTGAATTTTAAGAAGTGAAGCTGAATGTAATTACATAGGGGTGTATTCTGAGTAGAATTGTGTAAATTCTTGTGAGTAGAATTGTACACGTCGGTTAGACGTGCAAACCCCACTGGTTGGCTTGGTAGCGGCCTCGATTGAGAGGAGATTTCTGCATTGCGGGAGAGGAGTCTTTGCGAATTTTACGTAGAATATTCTACATTAAGATCTAGGATGTTAATAGGCGCCTTGTGGCCTCTATAGGTTGAAGTACTACGTGTGGCGTGATCTACTTAGCAGGAGTGGCCAGAAGCGGTTTGAGGTACTTGGAGCATTTTGCTATTAGTCGATAATCGTCGCGGTATGTGAACCTCTTCCTATCTGTTCTAGCATGATATGTGTATAACTATGTAGTACGGTAGACGTACATGTGTTTAATGTATTTGATTGGTTTGAAACATAAAGTATTATAACGGCTTTATGGGACGTTGGTTATAATGACTTTATGTAGGTAAGAAAATGCTTTGTGGTTTCAAAGATGGCGATTTGACTTATAACGGATTTGATGTGTAGTAATAAAGAACTTGAAGTGTTTCAAAAGACCTTTTGAAAGAAGAGTAATACTTGGCTTTGAAAACATAAGAGTTGTACTAGCTTTATGGGAAGTTAGGTATAACGTCTTAAGAGTGATAAAAAGAATGGTTTCTTGATTTTTGAAGATAAGAGACTTGACTTAATGGTATTGATATGAATTTTGTTAAAAGTGTGAAACCTCATTCGTGAGTAATGAGTACTTGGTTTTAAAATGAATAATGTTTCTTGATTTTGGAAATCAGAATGAGTATCGACAAACCACTGCAGCGTTAATAAAGGAAAATGTATTGAATAATGAAGTATGGTATTAAAACCAGTAGAAACCTCCATCTGCATAGAAGCTAAGATGAGACAAAATGATATTACATTTCCTAGATCATGGCTGCTTAATAAGATTGATTATAAACAAGAATAACCTACTCACAAATAAGACATATGTTTCTCAAAACGTTTAAAGGAGAATTATGTTTTAAAGGATTAAAACTATGAACTACGAAACCTTTTCTAAAATGAGAAACTTGAGCATCTGAAATTAGGCAAACTTGAACGTTTGGAAAATAAGGTTCTTACTTGATTTTACAAAGGAAAGCATTTTGGTTTACTTAACAATGTTAGTCACTCTATTTTTATACTACGGGTATCGGGTGACCTTTGTAAAAGAAATGGATCTTTAAAAGGAATTTAACATACGTAGTACTTTAGGGTTAAAAATCCGGACTTTGACATGAAATGAAAGTACCTTGAGTTGTGTATAACTTGCCTATGCTTGTTGTTATGAAACTTGACCATGTTACGTGTGATAGCCTTGTTGTGCAAGTACTGTGTTCTACTCGACTACCGGTTCATCCGGGAATGTATTTCACTCGACTACCGGTTCATCAGGAATGTATTTCACTCGACTCTAGGTTCATCCGGAATGTATTTCACTCGACTACCGGTTCATCCGAATGTATTTCACTCGACCTAGTTCATCCGGAATGTATTTCACTCGACTACCGCATGCATCAGAATGTATTTCACTCGACTACCGGTTCATCCGGGAATGTATTTCACTCGACTACCGGTTCATCCGGGAATGTATTTCACTCGACTACCGGTACATCCGGGAATGTATTTCACTCGACTAACGGTTCATCCGGGAATGTATTTCACTCGACTACCGGTACATCCGGGAATGTATTTCACTCGACTACCGGTTCATCCGGGAATGTATTTCACTCGACTACCGGTTCATGGGATGAGCAGGAATGTATCCACACGTTTCTATATTGGGTCCATGAGATGGCCGAGACATGTTATACTTAGTACATGGTATGTACCTAGGCCGGTAGTGAGGAAGAAGTTCCACGGGCATGAGGATGACTTTGAGGCGTGAGTCACGACTTGACATATCTTGCTTTTATGTTGTGATCGTAGTTTGGTTATCATACATGTCTCTGCTTTATATAGACTATTATGATTTCATTTACGATATTTTTACGGTTTCACATACTTGGTACTTGTTATCTTGACCTCCTTGAAGCTGCGTTCATGCCAGGTAGAAGTACACCATTGTCGATCCGCGTTTAGGATCTCATTTCGTCTTGGGAAGCTCCGTCCCGGAGGCTTATCTTTGGTATGTTACCACAGTGCAGTAGGTCCTTGTACATTTAGGGGTATGGCGGGGCCACTGTCCGTCATAGTTGTTGTATAAATCTTAAGTGCATGCAACTTGTGGCGGGGTTGTAAGGATTGTAACTGTTCAAATGTTTATGTATATATATGTTGAAAGGCAACCGTTTTGGTTGGCCTATTTTCTTTCATCTTAATCCATGTCTATTTACATGTTTAAGTTTTATTTCCGCTGGTTTTCTCTGATGTTGTATCACTAGGGTGCCCGGGGTAAGGCACCAGTCACGGGCCCGGGTTCGGGTCGTGACACCGTATCCAGTAGAGTCGTGATTATCGGTGTGTTGTGCACCACACCAATAATCAGGAGGCTATAGGATATTTAGGATTGGTTTCTATTCTTCTCACTCTGAGATCGTGCCTTAGAGTTGTGTTGTAAGATTGGACCCTCTAACGTAATTCTTTCCCTTATCGTTATGTCTTGTAAAGGCAACCGAGGCCCGGGAGGGCAAGCGGCGAGGAGGCTGCAGTAAATCTGAGGGTTCTGAGAGGCACAGCCCAATCATTGCCTAGGGTAGTGCTTCCTTCGGGGAGTTCTGCGACGTCACTAGCCCCAGCAGAGTTTAGCACGGCGGCGGCAGTTCCTACTGCGGCCATGATATTTGAACCTTTAGTTCCACGACCGGGAACAGTGAAATTAGATTTGCAAGAAGGCGACCCTGCTACTAGCTATGGATTTGGCTACCAGAGAGTATACCGATGTACCGCGAGTCTTGATGAATATCAACGAGAGGGTTGTGCAAGAGTTCTTGATTAGGCTTGAGCATGGCACGTATGCGGGCTTATGCACAGCCGGTAGAAAGCGTAGAGATCGGCGGGTTAACGAGGCGGCGAAGAGGGCGAGCAGCCAAGGTCCTTTGGTAACTTTGGCGAGTCACCTCGCGTGATTAGAATATGCACATCCACCGATGCGAGTAGTCCTCCACGGGTTCGGGGCGTTCGGGGTATCTGAGGAGTTGGTGAGCTCGGGACTTAGGTTCACAGTGTGACAGGCGTCATTCCGGGGAATGTCGTCTTTAGTTGGTACTTGTTTTACCTGCGGCCGTCAGGGCCATGTGTCGAAAGGATGTCCTAGTAGGAGGACTTAGCCTTCAGGATCGATAGGTAGTTCGTCACCTTCCTTAGCTATGCGCCCTACGGGGCAGGTTTGATTAGAACGACTAAGGGGAGTGAAGCAGTAAATACAGATAGATCTTTAACCCTATAGGGATTAGTATGTGTAATAATGTGAGTATACCTTAAGTTTTATATTCAGATAGCATTGTGTAAACTGTGATTAGAAATCTTGGTTAGTTAACCAAGTAAGATTTGGGGGATAGAGAAGGTGTGAGCCTTAGAGTTTTTTTTACGTAGAGGCCTTAGAGGTAAGGCCATCTCGAGTAAAGGTGTAGTGTTATGTTTAATCCTTATCGGAGTACATAGTGCACGTGAGATATATTGTGTGATAAGTCCCTGGGTAGTGTGGAATGAAAGAGGGTAGTTGAGCTAAGAAGACCACTAGGTTTTCGTAACGTGATTAGTGAGATTGTTCCGGATCGGGGAGCTAGTATTTTGCGCGTTACCGGGTCGGGTTGAGGCCACATTGCGGGTCAACCCGCGGCCTGTATGGTGGTGGGGTCTGTTTGTGGTGGTCCCGCCTTGAGGTAGGGTCACGAGGGTGTTAGGCCCAAGTTTAGTTAACCAGCGTACGAGTTCGTGGATGCGTTCAACCAGTAGTCGGGCCGATGGGGGCAGCCCATCGTGTTCTTCGGTCAGGACCATTTACTCGGCGGTGTCGAGATATCAGAAAGGTTGTAAGGCTGCACGGGGTGCCTACCTTCACCTTATGGCAGACAGTGAAGCCCAGGTTGTGGCTATTTCGTTTTCTGGAAGTTCTACCAGGCATGGTTAGGGACTCCGGTGAGTCTCCGTATCGCATGCGCCCTCGGGCCAGTGTTTAGATTTCAGGGGTACTTGTGAGGATTGTTGTCTCCTGTTAAGGAAGTGTTTAAGCTACCATTTCAGTGTTCGGATGTCGCTTTATGAAGCCTTGTAGGGACGGAAGTATAAGTTGCCGGTCGATTGGTTCGATGTTGGCGAGTCGGTGTTAGTTCATACCGTTTTGTGAGAATGTGGCTAGGTGTGACGAGTTTGGGAAAGCAGAGAAACTTAGCGAGTTACCTTGGGCCTTCGGATCATATGGGAAATAGGCGGGTTGCCTATATGTTAGCAATTGCCGTCCAACTTAGGAGGCAATATGTCCAGTCTTTCGTGATGTTATGTTCGGGAAAGTATCGGAGATCCATCCAGAGTGTTCCCAGTTAATGATGACCAAGTTGGAGATAGTAACCCAGGGATTTCGGGAATGGAAGCAGTAACAGAAATGTGGAAAGTTATGAGAAAGAGTTCGAGTGTACGAGAAGGGTACGACGCGTAAGGGAATGAGCGAGCATGTATCGCGAGCATAGATGTGATCATTTCTTTTGTAAGGAAAAGGTGCGAAGGAAGTATATTTTAGACCTCGGGTAAGGGCTTTTGTGTCGCAAGAGGTGTTGCCTCGTGGACTTGGAGGTAAGTATTTGCGCAGGTGTTTCTATGGACAGGTATGGCAGGTTTGTTTCGTAAGTATAGTAGTGAAGACTATACTGGCGCATGTTTGTTTGAGACTTAGAAGGAACATTCGGGACGAATGTTTCTAAGGAGGGGAGAATGTTATACCCCGTAGTTGCAGGGTATGTATGTGAGGACGTACGTACGTGAGTACGGTAGAAATTTTGAAAAGAAAGAAAGATGTGAGTTTTCGACGGAAAAGTTTCCGGTTTTTGTGAAGAAAAAGGTTCGTTAATGGGAATTGGATTCACAGATTTGGTATATGGGCTTCTTAAATTATATTAGAATTTTGAGATTTTATTTTCGGAAATAGTCACGTGGGGCCCACGGGAGAAATTCTGATTTTGTAGGGCCGCTTTGTTTTGAGATTTCCGGTATTTTGGATATTTTCGAAGACGAAATATTGCAGGCGAATCGAGGCGACACGTGTCACCCCATGTGGAACCTTGGCCGAAATAATTGTGTATGCTGACACCCTAGAGTCGTTTTTAAATGAAACATTTTTCATAACTTGCGAGGAAAATTACGGCTATTTCTTTTGTTATTTTTTCGGATTTTTACGAGAGGCGAAACATTTTGGAACAAAGAGATGGCGACACATGTCACCTCGAGTTGGTGGATTAATGCGGAAATAGCTTGGGCGATTGGGGTGTCAGTGGGCAAGTTGTTGGTAGATATTTGTGTAGATATTTGTGAGGTTTTAAGGAGTAGGGTCTAGGGGCACTTGGGCAAATCTTGGCCTACACTTTAGCAACTGGCTAGATCTTGGCCATTGATTGGCCTTTGCTTGACCTATAAATACCCTCCCCCTTTGAAGACTTCTTCATCCAAATAAATTTCCTAAGTCTAAAAACCTCCCCCCTTCTCTTGTTGTGTTCTCGTCCCTCCCCCCCTTGGTGAGGCCCTTGGCGAGAGTTCCCCACTCACAGTGGGGTTGGCCGAGGTACACACACTTGTGGCGTTGTCTCGTATAAATACCCACTCTTGGTAGAAATACTCTCAAAGTATTGTTGTTATACCCAAAATTACCTTAGCCAGTATACCTTGTAGTATTCCAAAGATACCTCATCGTAGAGCAGGAAATACTCTAGTATGTCCTTTTGTCTCAAACCGAAACCCTAAGGAAAATCTCCATAGTTGGTTGGAGTATTAAGAAGAAGTTGCGTAGAACTTCTAAGGGTTGTTTGGAGCGGGTTGGAGCACCCGGAGTAGGAGCTAAGCGTTGCTAAGGATCGACATCTATACTTGGATAATTATGGGCTTATCGAGGTAATTATCTTGTCCCCCTATTGTAATTGGAAATACATGTCGTAGGAATATATAGTTGAAGTATACTATATATAGACTGAACATAGTTTTGCGGCAATGTCCTTGGACTTAAGCCTGAATCTAAAGAAGGAACCGAGCGTAATTACGTGGGGCGTATTCTGATGAGACTTGTGTAGTTTGTGGATAGGGATGTCTTTGCCCGATTTTCCGTAGGATCTTGTATCTAGATTTAATCTACCGAGTAGTCTAGACTTTGATAGACTTGTATAACCTTTATAGGTTGAATGTTCTGTGAGTAGCATGTGCTACTTGGAAGGTGGACAAGGCTAGTCGGGTTATAGCCGTGGAGCGTTTTGCTAATAGTCGATAATCGTCGCGAGGTATGTGATTCTTCCTATCCTCTTGAGCATGATATTTTAAAGAATATATATATAGTACGGTAGACGTACGTGTGTTAACTGAATAATAATTACGGCAATGTCTTTTGACTTAAGCCTGAATAATCTTGAAGTATTTCAAAAGAATACTGAATCATTTTAACAGAAGAGTAATACTTAGTTTTAAAAAGGCTTAAGAGTTATACTAGCTTTATGGGAAGTTAGGTATAACGTCTTAAGAGAGATAAAAAGAATGATTTATTAATTTAAGAAGTTAAGAGACTTGATCTTAAAAGATAAGAGACTTGACTTAATTGAATTTTGTTAAAAAATGTGAAACCTCATTCGTGAGTAATGAGTACTTGGTTTTCAAAAGGAATAATGTTTTACTGATTTCGGAAATCAGAATAAGTATCGAACAAACCACAGCAGCGCTAATAAAGGGAAATGTTTTGACTAATAAAGTATTGTTAAAACCAGTAGAAACTTCCATCTGCATAGAAGCTAAGATGAGACAAAATGATATTACATTTCCTAGATCATGGCTGCTGTAATAAGATTGTTATGAACAAGAATAACCTACTCACACATAAGGTATATGTTTCTCAAATTGTTTTAAAGGATTAAAACTATGAACTACGAAACCTTTCGAAAATGAGAAACTTGAGTAATTGAAATTAGGCAAACTTGAACGTTTGGAAAAGAATGTTGTTACTTGATTTTACAAAGAGAAGTGTTTTGATTTACTTCAAAAGATAATAAATCTATTTTCATATACTACGAGTATTGTGTGACTATTTGTGAAAGAACATATCTCTTAAAGAGTTAATGTATGAAGTACTTTGGGGATAAAAACCCGATCTTGTTAATCATATAGTAGAAAGTACCTTGTGTGAATAATTTGATTGTGTTGGTTTGTGATAGCCTTGTAAATACTTTCTTGTTTGATTTGATAAATAAACATGTTAGGATCTTTGTGTTAGTATCTTGTGATGTTTGTGTAAAGGGTTTCCCTTGATTGTGCTTATGTTGTTTAAGCGATAAAGCTGTTATGTTGGTATTATACCACTCACCTTGATTCAGGGGTTAAAGTGCCTCCGTCACGGGGTAGACTTCGGTGATGCAGGACCGTGATTCGAGAATACCTCATGCGGGTCTGAGGGCCTATGCGAGCTACGAGTTCGAGTTAGTATGCGGCCTTTATGGTCATGCGGTCTATGTGGCCATGCGGCGAGTCGGGGCGATCTTGGGAGTAGCTACCCTCGATGCGGGAATACCTCATGCGGGCCATTGGGTGGCCTATGCGGGTGCGGGAAGTTCGAGGCTAGACGCGCACATTAGATACTGCGGGCGAGTGGCGGCTTTGATCATGTGGACGGTCAGACAGATCTCATGATCTGATTTATGTCCTTGTTTATGCGGGGTTTTAGTAGTCGGCTATGCCTTCGTACTTACCGTGCGGTTTTATGATGACACAGGTGGGACCTGGTGTTCATGTGTATTCCTTGGTGCTTTTATACCATAGACTGCCGGCAGTGAGGAAGGTATTCCACGGGCATGATTGATGTTGTGGGCGTGAGACCCATTGTTATATTTGAGTGATGACTTGGAGGCGTGAGTCACGACTTGACATAAGCGCTATTTATTGTGAAGTTTAGTTTGGTTATCATACATGTATCCAGCTTAATATATACTACTATTATTTCATTTCTGATATTTTGATTTCACATACTTGGTACTGTTATCGACCTCCTTGAGTGCGTTCATCACGCGGTAAAGGTACACGATCGTTGATCCTCGCTCTTAGGGTCCTGATTCGGCGTTTGAAAGCTCCGTTTCTCGGAGGCTTATCTTGGTATAGTCCTGTTGTTGTAGGTGCTTACATTCGGGGTATGGCGAGAGCCTGTCCGTCGTTGTTGTCATATCATTCGTAAGTGCATGTAATCTTGTTGTAGGCGGGGTTGTTATGGGATGTCGCTTCAAATTGTTATTTAAATATCTTTGAAGGTAACCGTTTTGGTTGCTTTGTCTTTATTTCACTGCCTTATTGCATTGGCTTCATGTTATTGTTTTATGTTCCGCTGATTTTCTCTGATGTATGACTACTTGGGTGCCCGGGTAAGGCACCAGTCACGGGCCCCGGAACGGGTCGTGACAATGGCATAAGACCACGATATAGACTTGTCCCCTCCATGTACAAGTCTCTCGAGATGTATTGTATCATCTCCGTTGAGTCGCATTTTTAAGCTCTTGTCCAAGAGTGATCAATCTCTTGACATATTTCCTCCTCGGTTCCATTATTCTTGCTAAGTTCCAGTGAACACATCATCTCACCTGTCATCACCTTACTTTCACTACAATCAAGAACACCATCTCAGGAAAGTGGCAAAATTTTAGCTTCCTCCCGTACCCTCAACTTGTAAGATATCAACGCTTACTTGTGAATCCTTTTTGCCTAGATTCACCATGTCCTTTGATCCAATAAAGGACTAGGACCTACTTCTTCCCTCGATCAAGTCCCCGCAAGATCTGTATGGGGAATAGGGTGTACATCCGACAATGTCAATATATCCTTCTCCACACCGTGACTCTCCAACCCGAATCACTTCAAGTGGATCCCTTTGAACTAGTTCTTTTCCTTTGCTATTGTTTCACCTTAATGCTGCCTTAGCATTATACAACGTCAAGGAACAATGCATAAATCCTTGCCCGCGTGTCCTCCGGCTTTAAGTAACGAGTGCGACAAACTACCCACCCCTGTTATTAAATGAACCCTTCCCTTGGCTCACCCAACAATAGACTCACACATCCCTTGTGTATTCTATCTCCATTAGAGACTGAAGGAAATCATCTTTTGGACGTCCCATGCTTACTTCCTCGTAGCCCTCAAACAGATTTCAGCCTAATCTTCTTCACAAAATCAGACCCCAACAAACGACTTACTCCGTTTATAACTTCGGACTCCAACACAGCTCGAACATTGCACCAACTTGGAAATAGATAAAAGTGTAAGTAGCTTCGTCATAGACATCACCACTTATGACTTTTCTCATCCATTCCCTTCTGAATATGTCCCTCAACATACAGTTTGAATGAAAACATCAACTATACCCCTTCCATCAACATTAGGAACATTTCTAACCAACATTGC
The DNA here is from genome assembly GCA_029844215.1 of Przewalskia tangutica. Classification (NCBI taxonomy): domain Eukaryota; kingdom Viridiplantae; phylum Streptophyta; class Magnoliopsida; order Solanales; family Solanaceae; genus Przewalskia; species Przewalskia tangutica. The sequence continues at coordinate 79,827,113 of CM056734.1, forward strand.
GACAACTAAAAAATGTGATCTCCCAGGCCTAAACAAATTCAGTAAGTTTACATTTATCGAATTCGCCTTGTTCCTAGAAGCTTCCGCATCACCATTGAGCCATTCAGCAGCAAATGTACTTGTAAGGTTTTCCAAGTGTTACACCCCGTAATTCAAGGACATGTTTAAGAGAATGTACGTAAGGAATCATGACTCTAAATTGATACGAAAGAAAGAATTGTTTTTCCGAAGGAAAATCTTCCGAACTTCGGAAAAGAAAAATGTTCGTTGATGAGAATTAGATTCTCAAAATACATTATTTGAGGAGTATGGAATTTATTATCATTGTGAAAATTTATTTTACGGATTTGGTCACGTATGGCCCGCCCGAGAAATTTTACGTTTTGTGGGGCCCACGAGGGTTACGGAATTTTATGAACGAATGAGAGGGCGACACGTGTCACCCCCCCCCCCCCCACATGGTCTTGGACGAAATTGGACCTAGGTTAGGTGGTCAAGTGACCAAGGTTAAGTGGTCTTGTGACCAAGGTTAAGTAGCCTAAAGGTGGATGACAATCTTGAGATTGTTGACTAAGTCAAGAGCCCACTTGGCTTGATATTTAAATCCCCTCATCTAAGACCACACAAGTGTTATAATCTTGACCCTTCATTGTTTTATATATACTACACTAGTGCAAGACAAGTCTTCAACACTTAGAAAAATTGAGGTGCTCATTATAGTGCTCTCGTCCAAGGAGGAATTTTGAGAGATTTTTTTTTGCAAATATGGATCATAATTCAAAAGACTTTAACTCAATGTTTCTAGGGGTATTGTAAGTATATCTCAATAGAAAGATCCCGGAAAAACGACGTTTTTACGTTAGTCGCAAGGCGAATACCTAAGGTGTTCTTCAACTTTGAAGATGGAACTTGAAGAGGAGTTCTTCATGAGCTTCTAAGGAGTGCTTGGAGCGGATTGGAACATAAGAAGAGGAGCTAAAAGTTGCTAAGGATCGACTTTTACGCTTGGACATTATTAGGGCTTCTTGAGGTAAAATCTTCATCTTCTTATGTAATTGAAGATTACATGTTATAGTAGTTAAGAAATGAGCATGTGGTATATAGAATGAAGTTTGAAAAGATTTGGATCATGTCGACTTGTTGAAAACCAAAAATGGACAAGTTAGCCGTTAATGTTGTAATCAATTTGGTCGATAGTTACAATCGTCGCATGTTAAGGAAGAAAGGAATTATAGTTGTTGTAATTGTTATTATGTATATAACATATTGGAATAACAACTTGGATTAAAAAAGGAAATTGAAAGAGAATTGATATTGTTATGGATAGTGTTATTGCCGAGAATGTGCCTTAAGGAATGGACAGTTTTATATTGATTGTGGGGCAGAATTTTACACGTCCTATTAGGCGTGTAATCCCCTTTGTATTTGATGAATTGTTGGTCCTTAAATGCGGCGTTTGGTTATTGATTTTCGGGCCTTGAAAAAGGTGGAAAAGTATGTAGAAACAAAGGAAGTGCTGCCCGATTTTCCGTAGAATAAGAGACCTTACACTTAGTATGATTCTACGTTTAAAAGTGAGGAGTTGATAGACATGTTATGATTAATATAGGTTGAAGTACTACGAGTAGCGTATTCTACTTAAAGGATGGAATAACTATCAAGGTTGAAGTACATTGGAGCATTTTGCTACTTGTCGATAATCGTCGCGAGGTATGTGAACCTCTTCCTCCTTTTGGCATGATCCTATGTATGAAATATACATGTGATGTTATTTCATGATTCCTTCTACTCTTAGAAGTTAAGAGGTATGTATGCTGATTTACTCTATGTGAAAGTTATGTCTAAGTTATCCTAAGTTTTTACCAAGTCTTATGGGGGATGTTGGTAAGAGTCGTTAGGAAGTATTTTGAGTCGAGTTGACTTTGCTAATTTACTGCACGAATGAGAATAAGTATCGAACAAGCCATTGCAGCGTTAATAAAAGAAAATGTATCGACAATCAATTATATTAAAATGAGTAGAATTCTCCATCTGCATAGAAACTAAGATAAGACAAAATTGTATTACATTTTCTAGATCATGGTTGCTTTAATAAGATGGTTATAAACGAGTATAACCTATTCACAATGCATAAAAGTATATGTTACTTAATATTAAAGAGTTTACGTTATGAAGTTTTAAGACCATGAACCTTGAATTCTTAAAAGGTTAAGGGACTTTATTTTTAAAGTTAAGAGACTTTATTTTTAAAGTTAAGAGACTTGAAATTCTAAGTTAAAGAGACTTGATATTCTAAGTTAAGAAACTTGATTTCTTAAGTTAAGAGACTTGAAGTAATTTGAAAGTATAAGTCTCTTGGTTATAAAAAAGTGAATTAGTCTAAGGAATAAAGTTAGTATAACGGCTTTATGGGAAGTTGGTTATAACAACTTTATGGAAGGTTAGAAGAATGGTTTTCTCTAGTAATGTAAACAAAGAAATGACTTGAAATAAGGAAGGGCAATTTGATTTAAAGGTATCAATTGCTTAAAGTTTTAAAGTAAGGGTCACTTGATTTAGAAGCCTAGAAATGTATTTCTAAAAATGTAGTGACTTGTTTGAAATGTAGACATGCCTTGATACTACGGGTGTTAGTATCCTGAAGTTTTGTATGAAAATGAGTCTTTTGAAAATAATGGAAGTACGTAGTACTTTGGGTTAAATTCCCGGATTTTTATGTGAAACGAAAAGTGTCTTGAGTATATAAAATGAAAGTCTAAAGATTTTATGAACTTTCCTATGCTTGCTTGTTATAGCCTTTAGTGCAAGTATTATATGTTTACGCTGCCGTGACTCTCAGTTGGAGGGCCGACTGTCTTGTTGTGAAATTACTTGGAGCGTCTGAAGCGGTGTGGAGGCTTCCAAGGTATGCTTCCATTGTGATTGATCCTTGGACATGCTTATACGATGTGGGATTCTGGGGCATGCGACAAGGATGCGGGTTAGATTCTCAGATTGTTTTTATTACTCCTTGGACATGATTATACGATAAGGGATTAGGCGTCTGACACAGGCGGGTTAGATTCCCGAATTTGTTTTATTACCCCATGGCCATGCTTATACGATGAGGGATTTCGGGGCATGCGACCATGTTATATACGATTAATACTCCATGGACTAGATCCCCATGAAGACATGTACCCGAGATGAGGGATTCCACGGGCATGTTATATACGATTATTACTCCATGGACTAGCTCCCCATGAAGACATGTACCCGAGATGAGGGATTCCACGGGAATATTATATACGCTTATTACCCCATGGATTAGCTCTATATGAAGTCATGTACCCGAGATGAGAGATTCCACGGGCATGATATATATATATATATATATATATATATATATATGTATTGTATATGTATTGTACGTGTGAGGTAGGATGCCACGCGTCACATGGTTATATTTTACACTTACGGTGTCGCGATGATGGGGATTCCACGGCGGGAGATATATATATATATATATATATATATATATATATATATATGTATTGTATGTGTGTCTGTAAAGTGAGGTAGGATGCCACGGGCGCGTCGCATGGTTATATTTTACACTTACAACTGTCGGCAGTGATGAGGGATTCCACGGGCACGCTTTGATATTTGTGGGCTTGAGACCCTTACTGGACTATGTGATGATATTTGATGGCTTGTGTCCGTAGCCCTGGTGTGACTACTGTTCATGTGTTGAAATAGTCTGTAAAAGGTAAAACTGACTTTCATTACTTTCACTTCGGCAGAACCACGATTATCTTATTATTTTGGTTATCATACGTCTCGGCTTTATTATGGTATTATGATTTCATTCTGATATTTTTAGTTTCACATACTTGGTACATATTTACGTCTTGACCTCCTTGCTGCGTTCATCTGCGAGTTGAGGTACATAGCTTGCTGATCCTCATTCTTAGGATCATTGTTCAGCTGGTTGGAAAGCTCCATTATTTCGGAGGCTTTGTATTTTGGTACAGTTCCGTGAGGTTGTAGATTTATGTTCATTCAGGGGTATGGCGGGGCTCTGTCCCGTCACAGTTGTTATGTCAAGAATTCTTAGAGGTCTGTAGTCATATCTTGTGGATTGGGTTGTGTAAAAAAAAAAAGAGGTAACTGCTTTTTGGGTTACGTGTATATTTTTGGAAGGTGGCCTTATCGGCTAGCCTGTTATTTATTTCCTGTTAAGTTTATGTATGTTCCACTGATTATCTCTGATGTATACCTGTAAGGGTGTCCAGGTAGGGCACCAGTCGCGGGCTCGGGGTCGGGTCGTGACAAAAGTGGTATCAGAGCAGTTAGTCCTCGGAAAGTGTCTACAGACCGTGTCTAGTAGAGTCTTGATTATCAGTGTGTTGTGCTCCACATCTATAATCAGGAGGCTGCAGGATATTTAAGATTGGTTTCCATTCTTCTCACTCTGAGATCGTGCGATAGAGCTGTGTTGTTAGGGTCGTCTCTTCCGAACGAGTTATGTTGATTGCAGCTGTGAGAAAGCCAGCAGTGACCCAGGAAGGACTATGTGGATTGCGTATCCAGGTTGGTAATAATTGTAGTATAGTTGGTATTATGACATACAACTATACGGAGTTATGTATGAGGGTCAAACGCGTGTTGCCTAGAATGATTTTAGATTACCAGGATTTGGTAAGGACTAAATAGATACCGGGAAGGTATGAAATAGTTAATGAATTCTCGCCAAGGTCTTATGTTTTATTTTGAGATAATTGGGAAATGATGAGCTGTCTGATAGGTAGTGAACCCTTAAGAAGTCATGTTAAGGAACTTAATGGAATGTCATGTTAATAGATTAAGCTACGTGGTAGGCTTAAGAGAATGGTACGGATGAGATCCGTATGGAGTAAGTAATGGTTGTTGTGATCAAGACAACATGGTTATGGTATTATGAGAAGTTATTGTACCTGTTTACGGGGGGACTAGTAAGGTAGACTTGGAGCATGGAAATTGTGAGCCTAAGAATATTGATAACCGCCGAGACCTTAGGTATATAAGGCCTTCTCGGGCAATAAGATTTTATTCAGACTAAGGGTAATGTTACACCCCGTAGTTCTGGCCATACATGTGAGAGCGTACGGAAGGGGTTAAGACTTACAATTTTCGAAAGATAGGTTGACGGATTGTTTCGGACGGGTTTTTGGTCAACTTTGAGGCGGGTTATGACCCATTACATTGAGGGTTCCTAGGTGTTTCAAATGCCTAGTGTGTAGTTCGTTGACTCTAGTTTCCAACGCAACCAACCGTTCGTCGATAGGACATCGGAGTAGAAAGTTATGAGAGTTACAAGTTCAGTGCGCACACAGACAGAAAGGTGTTTCGGGCAGGAGCCACAGGGCCGCGGCGCCGGAAAGATCTGAGGGTTCGCTGAAGTTGCAGCGCCGCGGCGCCGGGAAGCAGGGCCGCGACGCCGGAATGTCCTGGGAGTCGGCAGAAGTTTCAGCGCCGCGGCGGGTTCTGCGAAGTTAAGTGGGAAATTCTGCACTGTTTTGTTTTAAAAGAGGTCATGGGTGGGTGACAAGTGTCCCCCCCATCTGATTTTGCATGCACTACTTATTGACCAAGTCTTGAAGACTTGGTCATTCTTCAAACTCTCATCTCTCTCTAAAGCTAAAGCTCCCCCTTCTCTCTAGAATTCCAAGAGGAATTCAAAGCTTGAGGAAAATCTGAAAAAGTGTGGCAAGAAGGAAGCTTGTGGCTAGCTTGTAGGAGTTATTGTGGTGGTGTTCTTGGAAAGGAGGCTAGCAAAGTTGTAGGAATAATTTTGGCTAAAGCTCTAAGGTAACAATTCTTCTCTTGTAGCTAGTTATTGGTGTTGCATGTGAAGAAGAAGGAACTTGTAGTAGTAAATAATGCTCTTAGATTCATTGCATGTAAGAAATATGGTTTGGATATGAAAGGATTGGTTAAAAAGGTTATTTGAGCATGTTGTAGCCTAAAAAACTACCTTAAACTTGTTAAGTTAATTGTTGTACCTTATGGGGCAGAATTTTACAAACCCAAGTTTAGTTGTGTAATCCCCTTTGAAATGTTTGGATTGTTGGGCCTTTTAAATGTGTCGTTTGGATGTTGAATTCGGCCTTGAAAAGGGTGGCAAAGTATGTAGAAACAAAGGAAATGCTGCCCAATTTTCCATAGGAATTAGTAACTTTGAACTTGGAATATTCTACATTGAGATTAGAGGTTAATAAATGTATTATGGTCATTATAGGTCGACATATTACGTGCGGTATTTTGGGCTTAGCAAGTGGATTGACCGAAGAGGTATGTGGAACTTTCCTATCTCTTGAGCATGAATGGTTTTACCTATGTAGTACGATAGACGTACAAGGTTTGATATCCCTTACTTGTTTTAAGGATGTCTTGAGTTTTCAAAGTTAAGGGACTTGATGTGTTTAAGTATATGATTCTTGTTTTCCTTTTAAAAGTGTAAGTCCCTTGGGTTTTAGGAAAATGTATTTGACTAAGGTATAACGTTAATATAATGACTTTATGGGAAGTTGGTTATATTAGCTTTATGAAAGGTTAACAAAGAAAGATTTACTTTAAGTAAATGAGTACGGATAAATGATTTGAGGTTCTGAAAGGCAAATTGGTTTTAAGGCATCAATTTTATCTGAAGAAGAGTCATTTTTAAAAGAGTGGAAGTATGTAGTACTTTGGGTTAAATTCCCGGATTTCCTTTTACAAAGATATGTTAACTTATTTATGTTATGTATGATAGTCGGTTGAGCTAGGGTAAGAGTATAAATGAGGGGTAAATCCCCAAGACGTTATACCACCTTCTCCAGGGTAAGAGTATAAATGAGGGGTAGATCCCCAAGACGTTATACCACCTTCTCCAGGGTAAGAGTATAAATGAGGGGTAAATCCCCAAGACGTTATACCACCTGCTTCAGGGTAAGAGTATAAATGAGGGGTAAATCCCCAAGACGTTATACCACCTATTCCGTGGATTTTCTACCCACGATGCGAGGAATACCTCATGCGAGTCCGTAGGGCTCATACGGGTGAAATAGTCCCATGCGGGTGAGTACAACCTATGCGAGGAATACCTCATGCGGGTCCACATGACCCATGCGGGTGAAATAGTCCCAGGAGTAGGAGTGCTTAATGATACTGCGGGGCGGATGACCTTGCTTTGACCATGAGCTTCCTATTTTCATGCAGTATTGTATATGTTTGATATTCTCATTATTGGTAAGACACAGTGTTCTGTAAACTGATTTTTATACATGTCTCCAGTTATTCTATACTTGAGGTATTTTCAGTATTTTCCAGTTTCGCATATTTAGTACATATTGTGTACTGACCCCCTTCCTCGGGGGCTGCGTTCATCTGCGCAGTAGAGGTAGCGGTGGTGGATCCTCATTCTTAGGATCACTGTTCCGGTGTCAGAAGCTCCATCCCTCCGGAAGCTTGTTTTGTTGATACGGTTCTTCCCTGATGCTATAGGTATTGTGTACATTCAGGGTTATGGCGGGGCCCTGTCCCGCCACAGTTGTTATTCTTAGAGGTCTGTGGTCACGTTTGTATTTTGGGCTGTAAGAATAAGTTGTACTGCTATACTTTTGATTAAGTATGTTTTTATGGAAGGCAGCCTCATCGGCTGACCAGTGATGTTTACCTTTTTATAAGTTATGTGTTATGTATGTTCATTGCTATTCTCGATGTATACAGCGGGGTGCCCCGTAGGGCACGATCAGCGGCCGGTCGGGTCGTGACAAAAGTGGTATCGAGCGATTAGTCCTCGGAAAGTGTCTGAGCCAGTGTCAGCGAGTCTTGATTATCGGTGTGTTGTGCACCACATCTATAATCAGGAGGCTGCAGGATATTTAGGATTGGTTTCCATTCTTTCACTCTAAGATTGTGCAATAGAGCTGTGTTATAAGTTGAACTCCCTCTGACATATTTTTCCTGTATCAGTTATGCCTCCACGCAAGGCAACCGCGGCCCAGAAGGGCAAGGCAGCGGAGGAGCTGCTAGTGGGGCAGCGAGTCGAGGCACGAGCCCGATCTTTACGAGAGATGATGTTTGAGCGGCGAGTTCCACGGCGTCGCCCGGCCTGAAGAGTTCGGCGTGGAAGCGGCTCGAGACGCGATGCGGAGCCTCTAGTCCCACGGCCGAAGTGAGTATAGAATTACGAGGAGCGGATCCGATTATTGACAGCGTAGTGGCGAGCAACAAGCGAGCGAGCGGCCCAACCACAAGCGGCGATTCTGATTCGGATTTCCAGGTTGTCATCCACGAGTTCTATGGTTCGAGGTCAGGAGGATCCTCGGGAGTTTTCGGCGATTCATCGGACTATGCAGTGCTTAGGGCCTCGGAGGCCCGAGTTCGTCATGCTAGCCTCTTCTGGGTTCTGCGACATTGCGTTGAATTGGTTTGAGTCATGGGAGGTGTCGAGAGGTGAGGATGCTCTTCCAGCTGTTTGGGAGGAGTTCACAGAGGCTTTCCTGGATCACTTCTTACCTCCTGAGATGAGGAGAGCCCGCGTAGATAGATTCTTGACCTTGAGGCAGAACGGGAGAACTATCAGAGAGTACATCTCGGAGTTTGACTCCTTGGCCAGGTATGCGCACACCATCATAGCTGACATGGCAGACATGGTTCATCGATATGTGATGGGGTTAGACCGTCATATGATTACTGCATGCTTGGGGGTGGCTCTTGACGAGGATGGATATTGCGAGAATGCGGCGTATGCGCGAGGATTGAGGGCGAGAGAGGAGAATCGGCTAGACTTAGGTCGATCCAAGAGGGCGAGGCGAGGTCTCGAGGCGATTTTGAGGTGGGCGGCCTCGGCGAACTAGGTCCACTTTTCAGCCCGGCGCGAGTGCTCCTTCCGATTTTACGGCGGGAGTCGATCAGCCGGTTCATTCAGGAGCAGGTCAGGTCTTTGGGGTTTCAGGGAAGCAGAGACCGCTACCGATCGAGACCACCCCCATCTCAGTGTACTCGATGCGGTAGGTCTCACCAGGGCGAGTGTCGTGTTCCTTCAGGAGTTTGTTACTCTTATGGCCAGCAGGGCCATTTGAAGAGAGATTGCCCGACCAGAGGTGACGGGAGTGTTATGGTTCAGCCGACAGGGTCAGTTGCTGGATCTTCGTCTTCGACGGTTAGGCGCCCCGGAGGGCAGGGTGTTCACGCGGGCGCAGTGGCGAAGGTCGTGGTGGGGTCCCAGTTCAGGTCCCGAGCGCATTTATGTTATGTCCACCGTCGGGACCGGAGGCGTCACGGATGTCGTCAGTACATTATTGGTTTCTTCTTTGTGATGTATATGCTTTGATAGATCCAGGTTCTACATTGTCCTATATATCTCCTCATATTGCTGGTAGAATAGGGATAGAGCCCGAGTCCATAAAACCTTTTGAGGTGGCTACGCCAGTGGGAGATTCGGTGGTAGCTGAGCGGGTATATAAGGCTTGCCCAGTGACTATAGACAGTCGTCAGACTCTAGCCGAATTGATAGAGTTGGATATGACGGACTTTGATGTAATTATGGGTATAGATTGGCTAGCGTCTTGCTATGCCAATGTGGACTGTAGAGAGAGATTGGTATGGTTCCAGTTTCCTGGTGAGTCGGTTATCGAGTGGAAGGGGAATACTGCATCGCCGAGGGGTAGGTTTATTTCTTACCTCAAGGCTAGGAAGATGGTGCGGAAGGGGTATATCTACCATATGGTTCGAGTATTCGATACTGAGGCTGAGATACCGGACCTTCAGTCAGTTCCGATCGTTAGAGAGTTTCCAGACGTATTCCCAGACGAGCTTCCGGGTATCCCTCCTGAGAGGGAGATTGAGTTTTGCATTGATTTGGCGCCAGACACTCGACCGATATCTATTTCTCCATACAGAATGGCACCTGCCGAGTTGAAGGAATTGAAGGACCAGCTGAAAGATTTGCTGGAAAAAGGCTTTATCAGGCCAAGTGTTTCTCCCTGGGGAGCACCAGTGTTATTTGTAAAGAAGAAGGATGGGACGCTGCGTATGTGTTATACCCCGTAATTCTGGCCTTACGTGTGAGAGCGTACGAAAGGGAGAAAGACTTAAATTTTTTGAAAGATAGGTTGACGGATTGTTTCGGACGGGTTATGACCCGTTACATTGAGAGTTCCTAAGTGTTTCAAAGGCCTAGTGCGTAGTTCGTTGGGTCTAGTTTCCAACGCAACCAACCGTTCATCGATAGGACATCGGAGTAGGAAGTTATGGGAGTTACAAGTTCGGTCTTGTGACGACGAGAAGGTGTTTGAGCGAGAGCCACAGGGCGCGGCAGCGGCAGGCAGGGCGCCGAAAGATCTGAGGGTTCGCTGAAGTTTCAGCGCCGCGGCGCCGGGCAGCAGGGCCGCGGCGCCGGAATGTTCGGGAGTCGCAGAGTTTCAGCGCCATGGCCGTGAGGCAGCGGCCGGCGGGTTCTGCGAAGTGAGTGGGAAATTCTGCACTATTTTGTTTTAAAAGAGGTCATGGGTGGGTGACAAGTGTCCCCCCCGTCTGATTTTGCATGCACTACTTATTGACCAAGTCTTCTCTCACCTCTCTCTAAAGCTAAAGCTCTCCCTTCTCTCTAGAATTCCAAGAGGAATTCAAAGCTTAAGGAAAATCTGAAAAGTTAGGACAAGAAGGAAGCTTGTGGCTAGCTTGTAGGAGTTATTGTGGTGGTGTTCTTGGAAAGGAGCCTAGCAAATTGTTGGAATAATTTTGGCTAAAGCTCTAAGGTAACAATTCTTCTCTTGTAGCGAGTTATTGGTGTTGCATGTGAAGAAGAAGGAACTTGTAGTAGTAAATAATGCACTTATATTCATTGCATGTGAGAAATATGGTTTGGATATGAAAGGATTGGTTAAAAAGGTTATGTGAGCAGAATTTTACACACCCAAGTTTGGATGTGTAATCCCCTTTGAAATGTTTGGATTGTTGGGCCTTAAATGTGGCGTTTGGATGTTGAATTCGGTCTTGAAAAATGTGGCAAAGTATGTAGAAACAAAGGAAATGCTGCCCAATTTTTCATAGGAATTAGTAACTTTGAACTTGGAATATCCTACATTGAAATTAGAGGTTAATAAACGTATTATGGTCATTATAGGTTGACATATTACGTGCGGTATTTTGGGCTTAGCAAGTGGATTGACCAAAGAGGTATGTGGAGCTTTCTTATCTCTTGAGCATGAGTAATTGTACCTATGTAGTACGGTAGACGTACAAGATTTGACATTTTTCACTTGTTTTAAGTATATGATACTTGTTTCGTTTAAAAGTATAAGTCCCTTGGATAGGGAGATGTGTTTGACTAGTGTATAATGGTAATATAACAACTTTATGGGAAGTTGGTTGTATTGGCTTTATGAAAGGTTAATAAGGAAAGGTTTACTCCAAGTAAAATAAGTACGGATAAAGGATTTGAATTTGTGGAAGGTAAATTGTTTTTAAGGCATTAATTGCCTAAGGTTTTAAAAGAGATGAAGTCACTTGATTTTAGAAGCCTATTGTATTTTTAAAGGTAAACGTGACTTGTTTTGAAAAGTTGTCGTGACTTGATACTACGGTTATTGGTAACTTGGGAGTTTTACATAAAAAGGAGTCATTTTCTAAAAAGGTTTAAGGAACGTGGTACTTGGGTTAAATTCCCGGATTTTCTTTTAAAACGACATGTAGTGCCTTAAGTAACTAAAATGAGAGGATGTACTAGAAATGTTATTAAGAAGTTAGGAGATATTCTTAACTTGCTTACGTTATGATGAGCCGGTAGCGCTTATGTTATGTATGATAGCCGGTTGTGCTGATTTATGTATTATTACTATTATTACTATTTATGTCATGGATTGCTACCCATGATGCGAGTGCGGCGCTTGTACTCATGCCGGCCCACTGGGTCCATGCGGGTGAAATAGTCCCATGCGGGTGAAATAGTCTCATGCGAGGCGGATGACCTCATGCGGGTGAAATAGTCTCATGCGGGTGAAATAGTTCCATGCGAGGTGATGACCTTATGCGGGTCCACAGGACCCATGCGGGTGAAATAGTCCCAGGAGTAGGACTGCTTAATGATACTACGGGCAAGAGATCCTGTTTTGATCATGAGCCTCCTATTTTCATGCAGTAAAGTTTATACTTGTTACTCTCATTGTTAGTAAGGCACAGTGTACTGTATTTTTGACTCTTTTCCATGACTCCAGTTTATTTTAAACTTATGATATTATTACAGTACTTTCCAGTTTTACATATTTGGTACATATTGTGTACTGACCCCCTTCCTCGGGGGCTGCGTTCATGCCGCAGGTAAGGGAAAGCAGGTGGTGGATCCTCATTCTTAGGATCTTTACTCAGGTGTCAGGAGCTCCATTTCTCCGGAGGCTCGACTTTTGGTACGGTTCTCCCCGGTGTTGTAGATATTTGTACATTCAGGGGCATGACGGGTCTCTGTCCCGTCATAGTGTTTACTCATTCTTAGAGGCCTGTAGTCCTGTTATAGCTTGGGTTGTTAAGGATATAATTGTTCAGTTTTGTTGTATTAGAGGTAGCCATTTTGGGTTAGCCTGCTTATTTTATATATGGGTTCTTGTTGTGAGTTTATTTTCCGCTGGTTTTCTCTGACGTTGTATCACAAGGGTGCCCGGGGTAAGGCACCAGTCACGGGTCCGTGGTCGGGTCGTGACAAAAGTGGTATCAGAGCAGTTAATCCTCGGAAAGGGTCTACATGCCGTATCTAGTAGAGTCTTGATTATCGGTGTGTCGTGCACCACATCTATAATCAGGAGGCTACAGGATATTTAGGATTGGTTTCCATTCTTTCACTCTGAGATCGTGCAATAGAGCTGTGTTATAGGTTGAACTCCCTCTGACATATTTTCATGTATCAGTTATGCCTCCACGCAAGGCAACCGTGGCCCAGAACTGCAAGGCAGCAGAGGGAACTACTAGTAGGACACCGAGGGTTACGAGCACGAGCCCGATCTTTATCGAGAGATGTTTGACGGCGCGAGTTCCACGACGCCGCCAACCCCAGCGAGTTCGGGCGGCGGCAGCCATCGAGACCGCGATACATGAGCCTCGATTACGGCTGGAAGCGAGAGGATATGGGCTACAAGGAGATGGCCCGATTATTAGCCGGGACCGTGGCTAGCGGGAAAGATAGACGGGAGGCGCGGTTCGGTTGTACCGTAGCCCCAGAGCGAATAGTTTGAGGCTGCGGGACTTTTTAAGTCGGCCCACGAGTTCTGGTCGAGACACGAGGATGTCCTCGGGAGTTTATCAAGCGATTCTGACGGATCATAGGAGTGATCGGGGCTTGAGAGCAGTCGGTATTATTGGGCTCACATCGGTGCGGATATCTGCGGTTGGTGGTATGATTCATGAGAACTATCGAGGGAGCATGCGCTTCCGGTGTTTGGGATGAGTTCTCGAGGCGTTCTGGCCATTTCTTGCCTCCGCAGATGAGGAGGGCTCGGGCGATAGATTTTTGACACCGAGACGAGTGGGCGGGCGGTCAGAAGTACAACGTAGCGTTTGACTCGTTGGCTCGGTATGTACCCGATTTGGTAGCGACATGGAGGGCGGTGCACCGCTATGTCACGAGGCTCGATGATTACTTGGCGAGTTGCAGGAGTAGCTCTTGTACGGCATGGATATTGCCCGCACGCGAGCATATACGCAGGTGTGAGAGCGCAGGGCGGCCAGTTGACAGTATCGCGAGAAGAGCGGACAGCGAGGTCCTCTGGTAGTTTCGAGGTAGACAACCTCGGCGAGAAACCAGATTTGCACCTCGGCCGTTGAGCGCTCCGACCATCTTCCGGACGTCTGAGCGTTGAGGCGAAACGAGGTTCGAGGCCGGGTTTCAGAGGACCGAGCTTCCGGTCGAATGAGGCCACCTATACCTCGGTGTGGTCGATGTGGCGATTTCCATTATGGGGTGTCGTGTTACTCGTGAGCTTGTTACACTTGTAGCGGCAGGCCATTTGAGAAGATTGTCCGTCGAGGCGGCGGGAATGTTATAGCTCACCCGGCGAAGTCGGTGGTGGATATTCGTCTTGATGGCGTCGCCCTGCAGGCGAGGTGTACGGACGGCATGCCGCGTGGCGAGGTCGTGGTAGGGTCCCGATTCAGCGGTCCTCGAACCGCATCTATGCTATGTCGGCCGTCGGGACGGGAGGCGTCACCAGATGTCGTCACAGGTACATTATTGATTGCATGTTGTGATGTATATGCTTTGATAGATCCAGGTTCTACCTTGTCCTATATATCTCCTCATATTGCTGGTAGAATAGGGATAGAGCCCGATTCCATAAGACCTTTTGAGGTGGCTACGCCAGTAGGTGATTCGGTGGTAGCCGAGCGAGTATATAGAGCTTGCACAGTGACTATAGACAGTCGTCAGACTCTAGCCGACTTGATAGAGTTGGATATGACGGACTTTGATGTAATTATGGGTATGGATTGGCTAGCGTCTTGCTATGCCAATGTGGACTGTAGAGAGAGATTAGTTCGGTTCCAGTTTCCGGGTGAGCCGATTATCGAGTGGAAGGGGAATACTGCATCGCCGAGGGGTAGGTTTATTTCTTACCTCAAGGCTAGGAAGATGGTGCGGAAGGGGTATATCTACCATATGGTTCGAGTATTCGATCGAGGTGAGATCTGGACCTTGATCGATTCGGCCGCTAGAGAGTTTCAGACGTATTCCGCACGAGCTTGGTATCCTCTTGAGAGGAGATTGAGTTTTGCATTGATTTGGCGCGGACACTCGGCGATATCTATTCCGCCATACGTAATGCACTGCCGAGTTGAAGGAATTGAAAGACCGGTGAAGGACTTCTTTGGAGAAATGCTTTATCAGGCCAAGTGTTTCTCCGTAGGAGCGCCGATGTTATTTGTAAAGAAGAAGGATGGGGCGATGCGTATGTGTTGATTCTGAGCGGTGAATAAGGTAACTATCAAGAAGATATCCACTCCCGGGATTGATGATTTGTTTGACGATTGCGAGTGCGAGATGTTTCTCCAAGATAGACCTGCGATCTGGTTATCATCAGGTGCGAGTTAGGGAGGCAGATATCCCGAAGACTGCATTCAGGACCCGGTATGGGCACTATGAGTTCAGGGTGATGTCTTTCGGGTTGACCAACGCCCCAGCAGTATTCATGGATTTGATAAATAGGGTGTTCAAGCCATTCTTGGATATGTTCGTTATAGTTTTCATCGATGATATCCTGGTTTATTCGCGCACAGAGCAGGAGCATGCAGATCATTTGAGGACGGTATTGGGAGTCCTCTGGGACCTGCAGTTGTATGTCAAGTTCTCGAAATGCGAGTTTTGGTTGGCTTCAGTGGCTTTCTTAGGGCATGTTATCGGGGCCGATGGTATTCGGGTTGATACAGCGAATATTGAGGTAGTCAAGACTTGGCCCAGACCCACTACACCAACGGAGGTGCGCAGCTTTTTGGGCCTTGCAGGTTATTATCGGAGGTTTGTGGAGAAGTTTGCTTCCATTTCAGCACCTTTGACTAAAGTGACTCGGAAAGCGGTATGTTCCGATGGACGGATGCTTGTGAGGGAAGTTTCCAGTTGCTAAAGGAGAAGTTGACGACCGCCCCAGTTCTTACTCTTCCAGAGAGATTAGACGGATATATGGTTTATTGTGATGCGTCAGGTGTCGGGCTTGGGTGCGTGCTGATGCAGCACGGCAAAGTTATAGCTTACGCATCTCGACAGCTTAGGAAGCATGAGAAGAACTATCCCACACATGACTTGGAGTTAGCGTGATGATTCATGCCTTGAAGATCGGAGACATTATTTGTATGGAGTTCATGTGGATATTTACACGCACCACAAGAGTCTCGGTATATCTTCACGGAGGAGTGAACTTGCGGCGAAGGCGGTGGTTGGAGTTGCTTAAGGATTACGATGTTGATATTCTATACCACCCAGGGAAGGCCAATGTAGTTGCAGATGCCCTTAGTCGCAGATCGATGTGTAGTCTGTCCGAGGTACAGCCAGATAAAAGGGATATGGTCCGAGAGTTACATCAACTAGCGAGCCTTGGGGTTCGTTTGGTTGATTCTGACAGTGATGGAGTTCGGGTTCGAGAGGTTGTCGAGTCTTCCATCGTCGAGGAGGTGAGGAGGCGACGGTATGAGGATCCGATTATGGTACGGTATCGAGATGCCGCTTTTTAGAAAGAGAAGAGTCTATTTGAGGTAGCGCCTGATGGGGTGCTAAGATTCGAGGGCCGGTTGTGTGTTCCCGATGTGACAGGACTTCGTCAGCAGATTCTGGGGGAGGCACACATTGCTCGTTATTCTATTCACCCGGGGTCAACTAAGATGTATCATGACCTCAGGTGTATCTATTGGTGGGATGTCCTGAAGAGGGACGTTGCGGAGTTTGCGGCGCAATGCCCGAATTGTCAGCAGACCAAGGTTGAGCACCAGAAGCCCGGTGGGCTGTTGCAGGCTATTGATATTCCGACTTGGAAGTGGGAGGTGATCAATATGGACTTTATTACAGGGTTACCTCACACTCAGAGGAAGCATGATTCCATTTGGGTTATTGTCGACAGGCTGACGAAATCAGCCCATTTTCTTCCAGTCATGACGACTTTTTCGGCCGAGGATTATGCTAGACTGTATATCAGAGAGATTGTGAGACTGCACGGAGTTTCTATATCGATTATTCCAGACAGAGGAGCCCAGTTCACAGCTAACTTCTGGAAGTCTTTCCAGAAGGGATTAGGGACACAAGTGAGTCCCGATCGCGTTTCATCCTCGGGCCGACGGGCCAGTCGGCGCACTATCGACAACGAGGATATCTTTGCGGGCTTGTGTTATTGATTTCAGGGGTAGCTGGGATGATCATTTACCTCTTGTGGAGTTTTCTTATAACAACAACTACCATTCTAGTATTCAGATGGCGCCTTATGAGGCCTTATACGGGAGGAAGTGCAGGTCACCGATAGGCTGGTTCGAGGTGGGAGAAGTTCAGTTGGTCGGGCCAGACTTGATTCGTGCGATGGATAAGGTGAAGCTTATCCAGGAGCGGTTATTGTCAGCTCAGAGTCGACAGAAGTCGTATGCAGATCATCGGCGTCGACACTTGGAATTTGAGGTAGATGATTGGGTTTTTCTGAAGGTATCACCCATGAAGGGCGTGATGAGATTTGGGAAGAAAGGGAAACTTATCCCAAGGTACATTGGGCCTTATCAGATTTTCCGTAGGGTAGGCACGGTTGCCTATGAGTTGGATCTGTCGTCCGATCTGGAAGCAGTACATCCAGTTTTTCACGTGTCTATGTTGCAGAAAAGTATTGGAGATCCATCTAGAGTGTATCCGATTCATGATGTTCAGGTGACAGAGGGGTTATCGTATGAGGAGAGTCCCATAGCGATACTCGATCGTCAGGTTAGGCGACTTCGGACGAAGGACGTGGCTTCCGTCAAAGTCTTATGGCGGAATGAGAACAGGGAAGAGATGACGTGGGAAGCAGAGGATGACATGATGAAGAAGTATCCTCACTTATTCCCTATACCTCCAGGTAACCCACTTTCCTGCTTGTTAGTTTTAATTTGGATTTTCTGCTTAAGTATTGTTGCGGCATGTGGAGCGTCTTTAATTGCAAAAAGAATAAGTTAAGAGGGTCTATGCCGATATTGTGATGTGAGTAAGCCTAGAAGGAACATTCGGGACGAATGTTTCTAAGGTAGGGGGGAATGTTACACCCCGTAGTTCTGGTCATACGTGTGAGAGCGTACGGAAGGGGTTAAGACTTAAAGTTTTCGAAAGATAGGTTGAGGGATTGTTTCGAACGGGTTTTTGGTCAACTTTGAGACGGGTTATGACCCGTTACATTGAGGGTTCCTAGGTGTTTCAAAGGCCTAGTGTGTAGTTCGTTGAGTCTAGTTTCCAACGCAACCAACCGTTCGTCGATAGGACATCGGAGTAGAAAGTTATGGGAGTTACAAGTTCAGTGCGCAGACGGACAGAAAGATGTTCCGGCGAGAACAGGCAGGGCCTTGGCGCAGTGCGAACTGGCGCCGGAAAGATCTGAGGGTTCGCTGAAGTTGCAGCGCCGGGAAGCAGGGCCGC
The DNA here is from genome assembly GCA_029844215.1 of Przewalskia tangutica. NCBI lineage: Eukaryota > Viridiplantae > Streptophyta > Magnoliopsida > Solanales > Solanaceae > Przewalskia > Przewalskia tangutica. The sequence continues at coordinate 79,845,231 of CM056734.1, forward strand.
GGCGCCGGAATGTCCTGGGAGTCGGCAGAAGTTTCAGCGCCGCGGCGCCGAGGCGGGTTCTGCGAAGTTGAGTGGGAAATTCTGCACTGTTTTGTTTTAAAAGAGGCCATGGGTGGGTGACAAGTGTCCCCCCCATCTGATTTTGCATGCACTACTTATTGACCAAGTCTTGAAGACTTAGTCATTCTTCAAACTCTCATCTCTCTGTAAAGCTAAAGCTCCCCCTTCTCTCTAGAATTCCAAGAGGAATTCAAAGCTTGAGGAAAATCTGAAAAAGTGTGGCAAGAAGGAAGCTTGTGGCTAGCTTGTAGGAGTTATTGTGGTGGTATTCTTGGAAAGGAGGCTAGCAAAGTTGTTGGAATAATTTTGGCTAAAGCTCTAAGGTAACAATTCTTCTCTTGTAGCTAGTTATTGGTGTTGCATGTGAAGAAGAAGGAACTTGTAGTAGTAAATAATGCTCTTATATTCATTGCATGTAAGAAATATGGTTTGGATATGAAAGGATTAGTTAAAAAGGTTATGTGAGCATGTTGTAGCCTAAAAAACTACCTTAAACTTGTTAAGTTAATTATTGTACCTTATGGGGCAGAATTTTACACACCTAAGTTTAGTTGTGTAATCCCCTTTGAAATGTTTGGATTGTTGGGCCTTAAATGTGGCGTTTGGATGTTGAATTCGGCCTTGAAAAAGGTGGCAAAGTATGTAGAAACAAAGGAAATGCTGCCCAATTTTCCATAGGAATTAGTAACTTTGAACTTGGAATATTCTACATTGAAATTAGAGGTTAATAAACGTATTATGGTCATTATAGGTTGACATATTACGTGCGGTATTTTGGGCTTAGCAAGTGGATTGACCGAAGAGGTATGTGGAACTTTCCTATCTCTTGAGCATGAATGGTTTTACCTATGTAGTACGATAGACGTACAAGGTTTGATATCCCTTACTTGTTTTAAGGATGTCTTGAGTTTTCAAAGTTAAGGGACTTGATGTGTTCAAGTATATGATTCTTGTTTTCCTTTTAAATGTGTAAGTCCCTTGGGTTTTAGGAAAATGTATTTGACTAAGGTATAACGTTAATATAATGACTTTATGGGAAGTTGATTATATTAGCTTTATGAAAGGTTAACAAAGAAAGATTTACTTTAAGTAAATGAGTACGGATAAATGATTTGAGGTTGTGAAAGGCAAATTGGTTTTAAGGCATCAATTTTATGTGAAGAAGAGTCATTTTTAAAAGAGTGGAAGTATGTAGTACTTTGGGTTAAATTCCCGGATTTCCTTTTACTAAGATATGTTAACTTATTTATGTTATGTATGATGGTCGGTTGAGCTAGGGTAAGAGTATAAATGAGGGGTAAATCCCCAAGACGTTACACCACCTTCTCCAGGGTAAGAGTATAAATGAGGGGTAGATCCCCAAGACGTTATACCACCTTCTCCAGGGTAAGAGTATAAATGAGGGGTAAATCCCCAAGACGTTATACCACCTGCTTCAGGGTAAGAGTATAAATGAGGGGTAAATCCCCAAGACGTTATACCACATATTCCGTGGATTTGCTCTCCACGATGCGAGGAATACCTCATGCGAGTCCGTAGGGCTCATGCGGGTGAAATAGTCCCATGCGGGTGAGTACAGCCTATGCGAGGAATACCTCATGCGGGTCCACATGACCCATGCGGGTGAAATAGTCCCAGGAGTAGGAGTGCTTAATGATACTGCGGGGCGGATGACCTTGCTTTGACCATGAGCTTCCTATTTTCATGCAGTATTGTATATGTTTGATATTCTAATTATTGGTAAGACACAGTGTTCTGTAAACTGATTTTTATACATGTCTCCAGTTATTCTATACTTGAGGTATTTTCCAGTTTTGCATACTTAGTACATATTGTGTACTGACCCCCTTCCTCGGGGGCTGCGTTCATGCCACAGGTAGAGGTAAGCAGGTGGTGGATCCTCATTCTTAGGATCACTGTTCCGGTGTCAGAAGCTCCATCCATCCGGAAGCTTGTTTTCTTGGTACGGTTCTTCCCTGATGCTATAGGTATTGTGTACATTCAGGGGTACGGCGGGGCCCTGTCCCGCCACAGTTGTTATTCTTAGAGGTCTGTGGTCAAGTTTGTGTTTTGGGCTGTAAGAATAAGTTGTACTGCTATACTTTTGATTAAGTATGTTTTTATGGAAGGCAGCCTCATCGGCTGGCCAGTGATGTTTACCTTTTTATAAGTTATGTGTTATGTATGTTCATTGCTATTCTCGATGTATACCGCGGGGTGCCCGGTAGGGCACCGATCGCGGCCGAGGTCGTCGTGTGAGTAAGAGTTAAGTGCGACGGTGGGTCGGGTTGAGGACCTATTACGGGTCGCCCCATAGCCTGAAATGGAGTGGGATCAGTTAGTAGTAGTTCCGCTACATGACAGGGTCACGAGGGTGCAAGGCCCAAGTCTAGTTAATTGTTCTACGGGTTCGTGGACGCATTCCACCAGAACCAGGTCGTGAGAGCCGAAAATGACGTTATATTGGTTAATAGAGTGACTCTAAAAGATTGAAGGCCAGAATCGGTATGGAGGTTATGTAAGTATGCCAGTATCAGTTGGAGGTACGGAAATAATACAACCATTAAGAAAGTGTTGAATCGCCGATTGGTTGGTTCCACGTAGGCGAGGTTCAGATAATTGTCCCAGACTTGATTCAGCAGGCTGTGGATAAGGTGAAGCTTATCCAGGAAAGATTTTTAGTAAGCTCGGAGTCAGCAGAAACTTTATGCAGATGAACGACGTCGACACTTGGAGTTCAGGTTGACGTTTTAGTATGAGTATTGTTATGTGGTCGTGGGTGGCATATGTTGTATGAAGGGTGTAGTAAAAGGAGACTATGTCGCTATCTAATTATATTGGAATCCGAAAGAACATTCGGGGAGATTTGTCACGACCCGAACCCGGGCCCGTGACTGGTGCCTTACCCCGGGCACCCTAGTGATACAACATCAGAGAAAACCAGCGGAAAATAAAACATAAACAAGAAACAAGATATATGATCATAAAACAGGCCAACCAAACGGTTACCTTCCAATAAAATATATATAAACAACTTTTTCAAAACGAACAGTTTAATCCTTTTTACAAACCCTGCCCACAACAGTACTACAGACCTCTAAGAGTTTTTATACAACATGACGGGACAGGGCCCCGCCATACCCCTGAATGTACAAGAACCTACAACTCAGGGTAACATACCAAAAGATAAGCCTCCGGAGAACGGAGCTTCCTAATGATTGTGATCCTAAGAGCGAGGATCAACTACCGATGTACTCACTGCGGCATGACGCGGCCGAAGGAGTCGATCTGGTACCAAGTATGTGGCCGAAAAATCTGCGGCTAAATCATAACAGTCTACGTAAAGCGGGAGACATGTATGATAACAAAAATACGAGACGCAACATAAGCGATCAAGTCGTGGACTCACGCCTCAACGTCATCACTCAATATAACTATGGGTCTCACGCCCACAACATCAATCATATTCGCATCACGGCGCGTGCCCGGAGTCTGCATCGGTGTAGACATGTCCATGATGCAACAATAATAACAATGCCGCGTGACCACATGCCCCGGAATACGCCTCGGTGTACACATGTCCATGTAACATCAACAATAATATCTTTGGTGATCAACCCCGCGCACGCCACATGCCGGATTCTGCGCCGGTGTAGACATGTCCATGTAACCACAATAACAATATATCGGGTAATCAACCTGCCGCACGCCACATGCCCCGGAATGCGTCGGTGTAGACATGTCCATATAACCACAATAACAATATATCGGTGTAATCAACCCGCCGCGTAGCCACATGCCCGAGTCTGCATCGGTGTAGACATGTCCATGTAACGCCAACAACAATATACCGCACAACCAAGCTATCACAAACAAGCTCAAGCAAATTACCATACTTCTAGACTTTTATAAAAGATCCACTCTTTCTCGAAGTCACTGATATCAACATTTGCACAACAAAGGCTATCTCAACAAGCATAAGCAAGTTATACAACAACAAGCATAGGCAAGTTATACATAACTCAAGGTACTTCCATTTTATATCAAAGTCCGGGTTTTAACCCTAAAGTACTACGTACGTTAAATTCCTTTTAAAGAGATCCATTCCTTTTATAAAGGTCACGATGCAGTAGTATAAAAAATAGAGTGACTCACATTTCTAGGTAAACCAAAACACTTTCCTTTTCAACAACATTCTTTCCCCTAAAGTTCCAGTTTGCCTAATTTCAATTACTCAGGTCTCTTTATTTTAGAAAAGCTTCATAGTTCATAGTCTTAATCATTTAAGAATATAATTCTCTTTTAAACAATCTGAGAAGCATATGTCTTATACGTGAGCCGTTTATTCTTGTTTACAACAATCTTATTACAGACCATGATCTAGAAATGTAATACAATTTTGTCTTATCTTAGCTTCTATGCAGATGGAGGTTTCTCTGGTTTTAACAATTAGTTATTTGTCAATACACTTTCCTTTATTAAGCTATTCGTGGTTTGCTCGACACTTATTCTCATTTCCAAATCAAGAAACATTATTCTTTTTAAAACGAAGTACTCATTACTCGCGAATGAGGTTTCACAACACTTTTACCAAAATGTTAATAACCAAGTAAAACAAGTTAAGTCTCTTATCTTTCAAGATCAAGTCTCTTAACTTCTACAATCAATAAACCAATCTTTTACCTACATAGAGTCGTTATAACTAACTTCCCATAAAGCTATTATAACACCTTATGTTTAAACCAACCAACTCATTTACCACGTATGCGTCTGGTACTACATATTTTACAAAGCATCATGCTAGAAAGGATAGGAAGAGGTTCACATACCTCGCGACGATTATCGATAATAAGCAAAACGCTCACAAGATCAGTAACGGCTAGCCTTTTCCACTCTTGGTAGAATACGCTACTCGTAGTACTTCCACCTATAAGGCCACAAACGCCTATTAACTTCTAACCGCATGGTTCCATATTCTACAGAAAATTCGTGGCCTCCTCCCGCACATGGCAGCGTAAATCGCCTCCTCCATCGAGGCCGGCTACCAAGCCAACCAGGGGGGGGGGGGGGGTTATACGTCTAACCGGACGTGTACAAATCTACTACACAGTAATACCACACAAGCCTACTGCAATACAGTCCTATGTAACTACAGTTGAGTTCTCTTATTTATTCAGGCTTAAGTCAAAAGACATTGCCGCAGTTATGCTCGATCTATATATAGTATACTTCTACTATATAATCCTACAACATGTAATTTCCAATTACAATAAGGGGACAAGAGTATTTACCTTGATAAGCCCAAAATTATCCAAGTTATAATGTCGATCCTGAGCAAGGTTTAGCTCCTACTCCGTGCGCTCCAATCCGCTCCAAACAACCCTTAGAAGTTCTAACCAACTTCTATTTAAATACTTCAACCAACTATGAAGATTTCCTTAGGGTTTCGGTTTGAGACTAAAAGGACAAAAGGTAGTATTTCCGGGCTCTACGTATAGAGGTAACTTTTGGAATACTACAAGGTAAAGGCTAAGGTATTTTGGGCATTATAACAATACTTGGAGAAGTATTTCAATACCACAAGGGAGGGGGTATTATACGAGAACAACAAGGCAAGGGGGGGTGTACCCCTCGGCCAACACAACTAGGAGGGGGGGTACCCTCTCGGCCACAAGGCCTCTCAAAGGGGGAGGGGGTGTGGCGGACGAACACAACAAGAAGAGGGGAGGGAGATTTCAAGACTTGGAAACATTTGTGGATGAATGAAGTCTTCACAAAGGGAGGGGTATTTATAGGGAAGCCAAGGGCCAACCAATGGACAAGATCAAGCCATGTGCAAGGCAAGTGTAAGGCCTTGATCAAGCCAAGTGCACCCTATCCCTACTCCACCAAACATGGCACAAAACAAGGCACAAAACAAGGCCAAAACAAGGCCAAAACAAGACACAAAATAAGGGGAGAGACGTCCCCATTTCGTCCACCCAAACCGCCACTTGAGGGTGACAAGTGTCACCCTCTCGTTAAAAAATGTTAAATCGCTCGGAAAAATCCGCAAAAATACTAAACGACATAGCCGGAATTTTCCCTTCGCAAGTTCAGTAAAACGTTTCGTCGAAAAACGATTCTTTACGGGGGTTGTGCACAAAAATTTCGAAACTTGCCTAACTTTAAGGCTCAAACTTTCTACGTACGCCCATACGTACATACTCTGGAAATACGGGGTATAACATTCTCCCCTCCTTAGAAACATTCGTCCTGAATGTTCCTTCTCAAGACAGATATCGATCAAGTTCCTCTAACAAGTTGCCAACGCCACGCGGCAGCGCGAAATAACACACGTTCTCTTCCTTCCTTACTCGTCGTGCCCCGCCGAACACTTGAACTCTCCCGATACGTACCTACTTGCCATCGCCTGGGCTTTCCAAAGCGGAGTCACTACCTCCAAACTTGGTCATCTTACTAGCTTCACTTTCCGCCAAGGCCATTCCGGCCTTCACGAACCGATTCGGTCGAACGCATCCACGAACTCATACGATGGTTAACAAAACTCGTGCCTAGCATCCTCGTGACCTACCACTGGCGGGACCACCTCGAATCGACCCCACCATGGCAAACTGCGGGTTGACGCGAATGGTCCTCAACCCGACCACAATCGCGCCACACTCTTGTTCCCGATCCGAACAATCTTACCTATTCAAGTCATGAAAGCTACCACTTCCATTTTACACAACCCGAATTCCCCAATAACTCCACGTATACTACGCACTCGATAAAGGTCAAACATAAAATAAATCTTTTACACAAGACGACGCACCTCTAAGGTCTCAATCGTGAAATAGTCTAAGGTTCACACTTACCACGCCCCCAGGCTTACCCTTCTACACTAACCAGGTTTCTAAATCATATTTTAGCTCAAAGCTATCCGAACATAACACTAAACACATCGGCATACAAAACTACAGAGGTTAAGGATATACTGTCTACCGCTTTCTAATCACGATCCGCCTGAAGGGCGCATAGCTAGTGAAGGTGATGAACCAACCACTGATCCTGAAGGCTGAGTCGTAACATCCGTGCTACCCTTGGTGGACGGTTCCTTAAAATGGCCTGCTGCCACAAAATAACAAGCTCCCTTGGCACCACGACACTCCCGAAATGCGGTCTACCACATCGACCACCGAGGTAGGGGTGATCGTCCGCCAACACCCTACTTCCTGAAACACAACCTCGAGCCACGACCGCTCCGAATACTCTGGATGCCCTGAAGGTTGTGGAGGACCACTCTGCACTGGCGGAGGTACAAAACTAGTCTGCTGCTGAGGCGGTCCGCCTCGAAAGTCACCAAAGGACCCTGTTGCTCTGGCCCTCTTCTGCTGATCTTGGTCATTCCGTCGACGTCTCCGCTCTTTACCCCCAAGTGCATAAGCTTGTATGCGGGCAATGTCCATGCCCGACTGAAGAGCTACACCCGAACAAGCCTCTGTCAAGTAATCATCTAGCCCGGTGACGTAGCGGTGCACTCTATCTTCCATGGTTGCCACCAAAGCGGGGACATACCGAGCCAACGAGTCAAACTCCACGTTGTACTCCCGACCGTCGCCTCTCTGTCTCAAAGATCATAAATCTGTCGGCCGTGCCTCGCCATGCGGAGGCAAGAAGTGAGTGAGGAATGCCTCGAGAACTCGTCCCATCTGCTGAGCGCATGCTCTCCGGGGCGGCTCACGAATCAAACTAGTCGACTGCGGTATCACGCAGCCGATGCGAACTTAAGACCACTGACTCGGTCTCCGAAGCCCTGATCACTCTCATGACCAGAATCGCCGGATGAACTCCTGCGGATCATCCTCGTGCCTCGACCCATAAAACTCGCGGGCTACAACTCGGAAAGTCCCGTAGCCTCAAACTATCTGATCTCGTGAACCATGGTGCTCTTCGAAGGCTGCTGCGTCCGGCCTATCCTCATATCGGCCACGACCACGGCCAATCGGGCCATCTCCTTGTACCCTATCTCATCTGCTCCAGGCTGTGGGACTGGAGGCTCAGGTACTGTGGTCTCAGCAGCCACTGCTGCGGCTCTAAACTCTGCTGGGGTTGGCGGCGTCGCAAAACTCGCCGTCTGAAGCACAATCTCAGGTACTGACCGGGCCTGCGCCCTCGTACTCCTCTGTATCTCACTAGCAGCACCCTCGGCTGCCTTGCCGCCACAGGCTCTCTGGTTGCCTTGCGCGGAGGCATAACTGGTAAAAACGAGATACGTCAGAGGGGTCCAACTTACAACACAGCTCTAAGGCACGATCTCGGAATGAGAAGAATGGAAACCAATCCTAAATGTCCTGCAGCCTCCTGATTATAGATGTGGTGCACAACACACCGATAATCAAGACTACTGAACACGCAGTAGACACTTTCCGATGATTTACTGCTCTGATACGACTTTTATCACGACCGAACCGGGCGTGGTAGTGTCTTACCGGGCACCCTAGTGATACAACATCGAGAAAACCGTGGAAAATAAAACATAAACAAGAAACAAGATATATGATCATAAAGCAGGCCAACCAAACGGTTACCTTCCAATAAAATATATATAAACAACTTTTTCAAAAGCGAGCAGTTTAATCCTTTTACAAACCACCTTGCAGCATTACTACATACCTCTAAGAGTTTTTATACAACATGACGGACGGGGCCCGCCATACCACAATGTACAAGAACCTACAACTCGTGGTAACATACCAAAAGATAAGCCTCCGAGAACGGAGCTTCCTAACGCCGATCGTGATCCTAAGAGCGAGGATCAACTACCGATGTACTCTAATCTGCGGCATGACGCGGCCCCAGAGGTCGATGCAATTACCAAGTATGTGGCCCGAAAAATACTGCAGCTAAATCATAACAGTCTACATAAAGCGGGAGACATGTATGATAACAAAAATACAGTACGCAACATAAAAACAGTCAAGTCAGGGACTCACGCCCTCAACGTCATCACTCAATATAACTATGGGTCTCACGCCCACAACATCAATCATGTTCGCATCATGGCCGCATGCCCCCGGAATTCTGCATCGGTGTAGACATGTCCATGATACAACAATAATAACAATGCCGCATGACTACATGCCCCCGGAATGCTGCCTCGGTGTAGACATGTCCATGTATCATCAACAACAATATCTTTGGGTGATCAACCCGCCGCGTAGCCACATGCCCCGAGTCTGCATCGGTGTAGACATGTCCATGTAACCACAATAACAATATATCGGGTAATCAACCCGCTGCACGCCACATGCCGAATCTGCGTCGGTGTAGACATGTCCATGTAACCACAATAACAATATATCGGGTAATCAACCTGCGCGCGTACATGCCCCGAGTCTGCATCGGTGTAGACATGTCCATGTAACGTCAACAACAATATACCGCACAACCAGGCTATCACAAACAAGCTCAAGCAAATTACCATACTTCTAGACTTTTATAAAAGATCCACTCTTTCTCGAAGTCACGATATCAACATTTGCACAACAAAGGCTATCTCAACAAGCATAAGCAAGTTATACAACAACAAGCATAGGCAAGTTATACATAACTCAAGGTACTTCCATTTTATATCAAAGTCCGGTTTTAACCTAAAGTACTACGTCGTTAAATTCCTTTTAAAGAGATCCATTCCTTTTATAAAGGTCACCCGATGCAAGTAGTATAAAAATAGAGTGACTCACATTTCTAGGTAAACCAAAACACTTTCCTTTTCAACAACATTCTTTCCCTAAAGTTCGGTTTGCCTAATTTCAATTACTCAGTCTCTTTATTTTAGAAAAGCTTCATAGTTCATAGTCTTAATCATTTAAGAATATAATTCTCTTTTAAACAATCGAGAAGCATATGTCTTATACGTGGCCGTTTATTCTTGTTTACAACAATCTTATTACTGACCATGATCTAGGAAATGTAATACAATTTTGTCTTATCTTAGCTTCTATGCAGATGGAGGTTTCTACTGGTTTTAACAATTAGTTATTTGTCAATACACTTTCCTTTATTAGCGCTGCTGTGGTTTGCTCGACACTTATTCTCATTTCCGAAATCAGTAAAACATTATTCTTTTTAAAACGAAGTACTCATTACTCGCGAATGAGGTTTCACAACACTTTTACCAAAATGTTAATAACCAAGTAAAACAAGTTAAGTCTCTTATCTTTCAAGATCAAGTCTCTTAACTTCTACAATCAATAAACCAATCTTTTACCTACATAGAGTCGTTATAACTAACTTCCCATAAAGCTATTATAACACCCTATGTTTAAACCAACCAACTCATTTACCACATGTACGTCTACCGTACTACATATTTTACAAAGCATCATGCTAGAAAGGATAGGAAGAGGTTCACATACCTCGCGACGATTATCGACAATAAGCAAAACGCTCCACAAGATCAGAACGGCTAGCCTTTTCCACTCTTCAAGTAGAATACGCTACTCATAGTACTTCCACCTATAAGGCCACAAACGTCTATTAACTTCTAACCGCATGGTTCCATATTCTACAGAAAATTCGCGACACCGCATGACAGCGTAAATCTCCTCCATCGAGGTAGCTACCAAGCCAACCAGTGGGGTTATCGCCTAACCGGACGTGTACAAATCTACTACACAGTAATACCACACAAGCCTACTGCAATACAGTCCTATGTAACTACAGTTGAGTTCTCTTATTTATTCAGGCTTAAGTCAAAAGACATTGCCGCAAAGCTATGCTCAGATCTATATATAGTATACTTCTACTATATAATCCTACAACATGTAATTTCCAATTACAATAAGGGGACAAGAGTATTTACCTTGATAAGCCCAAAATTATCCAAGTTATAATGTCGATCCTGAGCAAGGTTTAGCTCCTACTCCGTGCGCTCCAATCCGCTCCAAACAACCCTTAGAAGTTCTAACCAACTTCTATTTAAATACTTCAACCAACTATGAAGATTTCCTTAGGGTTTCGGTTTGAGACTAAAAGGACAAAATGTAGTATTTCCGGGCTCTACGTATAGAGGTAACTTTTGGAATACTACAAGGTAAAGGCTAAGGTATTTTGGGCATTATAACAATACTTGGAGAAGTATTTCAATACCACAAGGGAGGGTATTATACGAGAACAACAAGGCAGGGGGTGTACCCTCGGCCAACACAACTAGGAGGGTACCTCGGCCACAAGGCCTCTCAAAGAGGAGGGGTGTGGCGGACGAACACAACAAGAAGAGGAGGAGATTTCAAGACTTGGAAACATTTGTGGATGAAAGAAGTCTTCACAAAGGGAGGGGTATTTATAGGGAAGACCAGTGCCAACCAATGGACAAGATCAAGCCATGTGCAAGGCAAGTGTAAGGCATTGATCAAGCCAAGTGCACCCTATCCCTACTCCACCAAACATGGCACAAAACAAGGCACAAAACAAGGCCAAAACAAGGCACAAAATAAGGGGAGAGACGTCCCCATTTCGTCCACCCAAACCGCCACTTGAGGGTGACAAGTGTCACCCTCTCGTTAACCAAAATGTTCGTCGCTCGGAAAAATCATAAAAATACTAAACGACATAGCTGGAATTTTCCCTTCGCAAGTTCAGTAAAACGTTTCGTCAAAAAACGATTCTTTACGGGGGTTGTGCACAAAAATTTCGAAACTTGCCTAACTTTAAGGCTCAAACTTTCTACGTACGCCCATACGTACATACTCTGAAAATACGGGGTATAACAACAAATGTTTCTAAGGGGGGATGAATGTTACACCCCGTAATTTAAGGACATTTTTAAGATAATGTACGTAAGGAATCAGGACTCTAAATTGGTACGAAAGAAAGAATTGTTTTTCCGAAGGAAAATCTTCCGAACTTCGGAAAGGACAAATGTTCGTTGATGAGAATTAGATTCTCAAAATACATTATTTGAGGAGTATGTAATTTATTATATTGTGGAAATTTATTTTACTGATTTGGTCACGTATGGCCCGGCCGAGAAATTTTACGTTTTGTGGGGCCCACGAGGGTTATGAAATTTTATGGACGAATTTGAGGGCCACACTTGTTGTCACGACCCGTTCCGGGGCCCGTGACTGGTGCCTTACCCCGGGCACCCTAGTGATACAACATCAGAGTAAATCAGCGGAAATAAAACTTAAACATGAAACAAGATATATGATCATAAACAGGCCAACCAAACGGTCACCTTCCAATAAAATATATATATACAAGTCTTTCAAAGCGAGCAGTTTAATCCCTTTTACAAACCACACTTACAACGATACTACGGACCTCTAAGAGTTTTATACAACATGACGGGACAGGGCCGCCATACCCCGAATGTACAAGGACCTCTGACTCGGGTAACATACCAAAGATATGCCTCGGAGAAACGGAGCTTCCCAACGTGAACGATGATCCAAAGAGCGAGGATCGGAACCGATGTACCTACTGCGGCATGAACGCGCCCCGAAGGAGTCGATAACAAGTACCAAGTATGTGGCGAAAATGCGTAAATGAAATCATAACGATCTATATAAAAGCAGAGACATGTATGATAACAAAACTACGATTCACAACATAAAAGCGAGAATGTCAAGTCGTGGACTCACGCCTCAAAGTCATCACTCAAATATAACCCGAATTTAACGCACGGCCGCATGCGTGCCGGCGTCTCACTCGGTATAAGCATGGCCATGGAACCATCCCAATGGAAACATACGTGGGCCACCCATCGTGTCGGTATGTCCAAAGGAAATATCCGGATAACAATCGAAATGGAAGCGTACTCGTGGGCCACCCATCGTGTCGGTATGTCCAAAGCGAATAACAAGATAATATCAAAATGGAAGCATACTCGTGGGCCACCCATCGTGTCGGTATGTCCAAGAAGGAAACAAGACATCAATCCCAATGGAACCATACCGCGCCACGCGTCGTGTCGGTATGTCGAAAGGAAACAGCTGACATCAATCAAAATGGAACCATACGATGCGCCACGCGTCGTGTCGATATGTCCAAAGCGATTAGCATAAATAACTCTATCAACGGAGCGTGCGGTGGAATTCTCGTCACTGCAAGACGCGTCAAGTAAGTTCTCAACGGATAGCGGCCTCCGGCGAGGCGCGGTAACACAGAGATACAACACTTGCACAACAAAGGCTATCACAACAAGCATAGGCAAGTTCAACAAATTCATAGACTTATATTTTATTACAACAAATCCGGGTTTTAACCCCAAAGTACTACATACATTAACTATTTTTAAAGAATCCGTTCCTTTTACAAAAGTCACATAATACCCGTAGTATAAAAATAGAGTGACTATCTTTTTAAGTAAACCAAAATACTTCCCTTTGTAAAATCAAGTAACAACATTATTTTCCAAACATTCAAGTTGCCTAATTTCAAATGCTCAAGTTCCTCATTTTAGAAAGGTTTCATAACTCATAGTCTTAATCCCTTTTAAAACAATTGAGTAACATATGTCTTATGTGTGAGTCACTTATTCTTGTTTATAACAATCTTGTTACCGCAGCCATGATCTAGGAAATGTAATACAATTTTGTCTTATCTTACACATGCAGATGGAGGTTTCTACTGGTTTTAATAACAATTAGTTATTTGTCAATACATTTTCCTTTATTAACGCTGATGTGGATTGCTCGACACTTATTCTCATTTCCGAAATCAGTAAAACATTATTCTTTTTAAAACCAAGTACTCATTACTCGCGAATGAGGTTTTACAACACTTTTAACAAAATGTTAATTACCAAGTAAAACAAGTTAAGTCTTTTATCTTTCAAGATCAAGTCTCTTAACTTCCACAATCAATGAACCAATCTTTTACCTACATAGAGTCGTTATAACTAACTTCCCATAAAGCTATTATAACACCCTATGTTTTAAACCAACCAACTCATTTAGCACGTATGCGTCTGGTACTACATAGTTTACAAAGCATCATGCTAGAAAGGATAGGAAGAGGTTCACATACCTCGCGACGATTATCGACGATAAGCAAAAGCGCTTCACAAGATCGTAACGGCTAGCCTTTTCCACTCTTCAAGTAGAATACGCTACTCGTAGTACTTCCACCTATAAGGCCACAAACGCGTCATTAACTTCTAACCGCATCGGTTCCATATTCTACTGAAAATTCTGCGCACCTCCCGCAATCGCGTAAATCTCTCTCTATCGAGGCCGACTACCAAGCCAACCGGGGGTTATACGCCTAACGGACGTATACAATTCTACTACGGAATACCACACAAGTCTAGTAATACAATCCTATGTAATTACAGTTCGATTCTCTTCTTTATTATTGGGCTTAAGTCAAAAGACATTGCAAAACTATGTTCATTCTATATATAGTATACTTCAACTATATATTCCTACAACATGTAATTTCCAATTACAATAAGGGACAAGAATATTTACCTCGATAAGCCCAAAATTATCCAAGTTATAATGTCGATCTGAGCAAGGTTTAGCTCTTACTCAGTGCGCTCAATCCGCTCCAAACAACCCTTAGAAGTTCTAACCAACTTCTACTTAAATACTTCAACCAACTATGAATATTTCCTTAGGGTTTCGGTTTGAGACTAAAAGGACAAAAGGTAGTATTTCCGGGCTCTACGTATAGAGGTAACTTTGGAATACTATAAGGTATAAGGCTAAGGTATTTTGGGCATTATAACAATACTTGGAGAAGTATTTCAATACCACAAGGGAGGGGGTATATTTCTCAAAACAACTAGGCTAGGGGGGGTACCCCTCGGCTAGAACACCACCAAGGGGGGAGGGTACCCCTCTCGGCCAAAGCCTTACACGAAGGGGGGGGGGGCTAGTGTTTGGACGAGCCACGAGGAGGGAGGATTTCAAGACTTAGACAAAGTGAGAGTGGATGAAGAAGTTCATCACTAAGGGTATTTATAAGGAAGCCAAGGCCAACCAATGGCCAAGATGGAGCCAAGTGCAAGGCAAGTGTAAGGCGAGATCAAGCCAAGTGCACCTATCCTACTCCACAAAACATTGAACCATGTTTTAGGCCCCAAATCAAGGCAATCGTCGAGGCCAAACCGCCCTTTTAGGCGTCCACTTGAGGTGACAAGTGTCACCCTCTCGTTAACCAAAATGTTCCGCTCGGAAAAATCCGCAAAAATACTAAACGACATAGCCGGAATTTTCCCTTCGCAAGTTCAGTAAAACGTTTCGTCGAAAAACGATTCTTTACGGGGGTTGTGCACAAAATTTCGAAACTTGCCTAACTTTAAGGTTCAACTTCTCTACGTACGCTCACACGTACATACTCTGGAAATACGGGGTATTACACTTGTCACCCCCTGTCACGCCCCGAACCCCGGGCGTGGTCGGTGCCTACAGGCACCTTCTACATAACAACTAAGTAAAACTGCGGAATTTAAATAACACCCTTTTTTTTTTCTTGAAAACCAATCGTACGTGCAAGGGCAAAGCCGACAAGGCTGCCATATACAATACATAACAAAAGACACTACACCGTACATGAGTCCAATCACATATGAATACTGCACCTAAGAGTTATCTTGAACTATGACGGACAAGGCCCCGTACCCATAATCGTACAAAAGCACATCTTGAAAGAACTTATACCAAAAAGATAACTCCGAACGAAGGAGCTATCCAAAACTACGGCGGTCCTACACTGCCGATCACCAAACAGCGTACCTAAACTGCGGCATGACGCGGCCGAAGAAGTCGATCTGAAAGAATGTACCAAGTATGTGAGCGATGAAATGCGTAATGAAATCATAACGATCTAAACAAAGCGGGAGACATGTATGATAGCCAACCTACGATTACCTGATACATGGCGATCATATCAAGTCGGGGCGCAGCCCTCAAAGTCACTATTCAATTATAACTATGGGTCTCACGCCCATAATATCAATCATGCGTGGAATCTCACCGCCATGGCGATCCATGATATAACATAGCACGATAGGCGTACATGAACACCAAGTCCCACTGTGTTCTAAAAGCATGCGGGCAGTAGGCAAACGAGCAGGTGGTATAACGTGTTGGGGTTTACCGCCATTTATACTCTAACCACGAAGGAGGTGGTAAGCGAGGGGTATAACGTCTTGGGGCTTGCCCGCCATTTATACTCTTACCACGGAGAAGGTGGTATAACGTCTTGGGGCTTGCCCGCCATTTATACTCTTACCCTATCTCAACCGTGTCAAACAACACATAAAGCAGGTGGTACAGCGTCTTGAGGGTTTACCCCTCACTTATACTCTTACCCTGGAGAAGGTGGTACAGCGTCTTGGGGGTTTACCCCTCACTTATACTCTTACCCTATCTCGACCGACCATCAAACAAGACATAAGCACTACCGTATGTTCTATAAAAATCAGAATTTAACCCAAGTACTACAAGTAGCGAGCATGCCGTGGAATCCCACATCACGTCGGTGCGTCCCAAGTAACTTGACAAGACGGTAGACCATGGCCAGGAGTCGCGGCAACTTAATAAAACATAATACTTGCACTCAAAGGCTATTACCCGCACATATAGGCAAGTTCTCAATTAACCAAGCCAAAGTACTTATCAAGGCACACATAGGATAAATTCTCATTTAACAAGCCAAAGTACTTATCAAGGCACAACTAGAATAAATTCTCATTTAACAAGCCAAAGTACTTATCAGGGCACAAATAGAATAATTCTCAATTTATCAAGCCAAAGTACTTATCAGGGCACAATTAGAATAAATTCTCATTTAACAAGCCAAAGTACTTATCAGGGCACAAATAGAATAATTCTCAATTTATCAAGCCAAAGTACTTATCAGGGCACAATTAGAATAAATTCTCATTTAACAAGCCAAAGTACTAATCAAGGCATACATAGAATAATTCTCTTTTAACAAGTCAAAGTACTTATCAAGGCACACTTAGACAAATTCTCAATTTATCAAGCCAAAGTACTACGTACGTACATTATTTTATAAAAGACTCCTTTTTATGTAAAACCCCAAGATACTAACACCCGTAGTATCAAGGCATGTCTATTTTTCAAAGTAAGTTACTACACTTTTAGAAAACTCATTTCAAAGCTTGAAATCAAGTAACATCAAATTTTTACAATCTAGGCAACTTATGCCCATTAATCAAAATAGACAACTTTCTTAACCTTCCATAAAGTCGTTATAACCAACTTCCCATAAAGCCGTTATAACCCTTTATGGTTTTTGACATATCCATTCCTTTTATAACCAAGAGACTTATACTTTAAAAACCAAGTATCACATACTTGCAAAACAAGTTCTTAACTTTCAAATTACTTCAAGTCTCTTAATATAAAGAAAACGAGTTTCTTCTACTTTTAAAATTCAAGTAACTCACACCTTTAAGACAAGTTACTTCTCTTAAACCATGTACTTTCTCCTCTTTTAAATCAAATAAGTAAACCACTCCTTTGACTCCCCTAAAGTCATTATAATGACCTTTAGGTTTTGGAACTAAGGCACTAGCCAAAAGATTTGGAAACTACTTCCTTTTCAAGACTACATGTACTTTAAGTAAAATACTTTCACTTTTAAGAATCCAAACTTCACTAAGAAAATGGATTTTACAACTTACAATTTAAACATCAAAGTACAATCAAGGAAGTACATAGAACAAATTCTATTCTAGGCAATCCAAATACAACGAGGAATGGATCATTTAAGGAGTAGAACATACTTTCTTAATCTTAAGGAATCATGCTAGAAGAGGAGATAGTTCACATACCTTTTCGGCTAAATCCACAAGCTAAGCCGAATACGCCGTACGTAGAAGTGTCAACCTATAATGGTCACAACAAGACTATCAACTTCTAGTCTCTAACGTAGAATAATACTAAGTATACGGGCTCTAATTCTACGAAAAATCGGGCGACTTCCTTTGTTTCTACTCACTTTGCCACCTTTTTCAAGGCCGAAGACAATAACCAACAAGCCACTTTTAAGGCTCCCACCAACAACCAAACAAAGGGGATTACACGCCTTACAATACGTGTAAAATTCCGCCCCACAATTCATGCAGTAGTACAAAAATCCAAGCCATTCTCGGCGATCTTATAACCAACAATACTAAGGTCTTTTCCAATTCTTCCTAATTCCAAGTTCTAAGGTCAACATGTTATTTAGTCGTAAACAACTTCAACAACTACAATTTCCTTCTTTATACAACATGTGACGACTTAAACGAATAATCAACTTGAAATGTACTCTTAAGGCTAACATGCTAGTTTTCGGATTAGGGTTCCAATAGCCAACATAATAATCAAACTTCGTAATATATAACTCATGCTTGCTAATAACCATAGCTACAATCAATAAGTAAGCTTAATTGCTAAACGACAAAATTTATACCTTTCGAAGCCCTTAAAATTTCCAAGATCCAAAGTCGCGCCTTAGCAATTCTTAGCTCCTTTCCTTAGGTTCCAATCCGCTCCAAGCACTCCTTAGAGGCCTATGAAGAACCCATCTTCAAGTTCCAACTTCAAAGTTGAAGAACTCCAATAGTTTCCGCCTTGCGACTAACGTGAAAACTCCGTTTTTCCGAAATCTTTCTATTGAGATAACCTTATAATACCCTTGGGGACATTGGGTTAAAGTCTTGTGGCTAATGGATCAAAATCACAAAATTTTTGTGTGGGAGAGGGCTTGAACCCG
This sequence comes from Przewalskia tangutica, assembly GCA_029844215.1. Classification (NCBI taxonomy): domain Eukaryota; kingdom Viridiplantae; phylum Streptophyta; class Magnoliopsida; order Solanales; family Solanaceae; genus Przewalskia; species Przewalskia tangutica. The sequence goes on from CM056734.1 coordinate 79,864,014, forward strand.
AGAGCAATGTTGCTAGAACAACAATGTTTCTAATTTTTCTAAGTGTTAAAATGAGCTAGTCTTGCTACTAGTTAGTATATAACACATATTGGAAGGCTTAGATATTGTCACGACCCGATTCCGGGCCCGTGACTGGTGCCTTACCCCGGGCACCCTAGTGATACAACATCAGAGTAATCAGCGGAACATAAAACAATACAAGACATATTATGAAATATGAAACAATAATCTGAGAAAAACTTGCCTTTCGGCATAAATATAAATAACAACTTTTTCCAACATGAACAGTTTTAATCCTTTTTACAAACCCCGCCACAATTGTGATTACTGCACCTAAGAAATGATCGACAACAATGGCGGGATGGGGCCCGCCATACCACGAATGTAAACACCTACAACAACAGGACTATACCACCGATAAGCCTCCGAGAAAGCGGAGCTTTCCACGTATCCGTGACCCTAAGAGCGAGGATCAATGACTGGTGTACCTTTACCTGCGGCATGAACGCAGCCCCCCGAAGGAGGTCAGTACAACAGGTACCGAGTATGTGAAACTAAAAATACTGTAAATGAAATCATAATAGTCTATAAAGCAGGAGACATGTATGATAACCAAACTACAGTTCACAATAATAGCGATCGTATCAAGTCGGGGACTCACGCCTCAAGTCATCACTCAAATATAACAATGGGTCTCACGCCCACAACATCAATCATGCGCGTGGAATACCTTCCTCACCGCCAGCTTTATGATATAAAAGCACCAAGGAACACATGAACACCGAGTCCCACGTGCCATAATAACACGTCTGAGGTAAATGCGAAGGCATAGCCGACTACTAACACCAGCGGTACCAACAAGGTCATGAATCGTATCATAAGATCTGTCTGAGGCCGTCACATGATCAAAGCCGACCACTTGCGCGGTATCTCGTGCGCGTCTAGCCCCTGGAACTTTCCGCGACTCGCGTAGGCCAATCGATCGGCCCGCGTGAGGTATAACCCGCATCGAGGGTAGCTACTCCGGCGGCGTCTGGACTCGCCGTCGCGTAGCCTGAGGACCGCGTGACCACGAGGCCGCACCACAACACGGAACTCCGCGATTCGCGCCGGCCCTGGACCCGCGTAGGGTAGTCTCGAATCATAGGTCCATCGACCGCTGAGTCTACCCGCGTCGGAGGCGACAACCGGAATCATCTCGAGATGAGTGATGTATAATACTATCATAACGACATCGTTAAACAACATAAGCACAACAAAGGAAAAACCCCTTTACACAGACATCACAAGATACTAACACACGTAGCATCCTAGCATGTTTACTTATCAAATCAACAAGAAGGTATTACAAGGCTATCACAAACCAACACAATAAAGTTATACACACGGTACTTTCTACTATATGCTAACAAGTTCGGGTTTTATCCCCAAAGTACTTCATACATTAACTCTTTAAAAGATACGTTACTTCCAAAAGTCACACAATACAGTAGTATATGAAAATAGAGTGATTATCTTTTGAAGTAAATCAAAACACTTCTCTTTGTAAAACTCAAGTAACAACATTATTTTCCAAACGTCCAAGTTTGCCTAATTTCAAATGTTCATGTTTCTTATTTAGAAAAGTTTCGTAGTTCATAGTCTTATTCATTTAAGAATATAATTCTCTTTTAAACTATCTGAGAAACATAAGTCTTATATGTGAGTAGGATATTCTTGTTTACAACAATCTTATTCAAATGACCATGATCTAGGAAATATCATTTTGTCTCATCTTAGCTTCTACATGCGGATGGAAGTTTCTCGGTTTTAATAATACTTAATCTGTCAAAACATTTCCTTTTATTAACGCTGCAGTGGTTTGTCGATACACATTCTGATTTCCAAAATCAGTAAAACATTCTTAAGACGTTATACCTAACTTTCCATAAAGCTAGTATAACTCTTAAGTTTTCCAAACAAATCAAGTATTACCTCTTCTCTCAAAATGATTCAAAACTCTTTTGAAATACTTCAAGTTCTTTATTAACACATAACAAGCCAGTTATAGTTCAAATCAGTTACCTTTTAAAAACCACATGTATTTTCTTACCACATAAAGCCGTTATAACCAACTTCCCATAAAGCCGTTATAACACTTTATGTTTTACACCAATCAAATACATTTAGTACATGCGTCTCTGGCACTACATAGTTCACACATATCATGCTAGAAGAGATAGGAAGAGGTTCACATACCTCGCGACAGTATCGACTAATAGCAAAAGCGCTCAGTACTCCCAATCGGCTACTCCTAAAGCCAAGTAGAGCGCCACACGTAGTACTTCAACCTATAAGGCCACAAGGCGCTTATTAACATTAAGATCTTATCGTAGAACATTCTGAGAAAATTCGGCACCTCACATGCAGCGTAAATCTCCTCTCTAACGGGCGGCTACCAAGCCAACGGGGGTTATACATCTAACCCGAACGGGTACAATTCTACTCCACAAGATTACTACACAAGTCTCTTGTACGATTCGATTCGATTCTTGAGCTTAAGTCAAAAGACATTGCCAACTAACCACGTTGATTCTATATATAGTATACTTTAACTATATATTCTAACAACATGTAATTTCCAATTACAATAGAGGACAAGATATTTACCTCGATAAGCCCATAATTATCCAAGTATAAAGTCGATCTGGGCAATCGTTTAGCTCGACTCGAGCGCTCAACCAGCTCTAAACCACCCTTAGAAGTTCTAACCAACTTCTACACAATACTCAACGGACTATGGAGATTTTCCTAGGGTTTCGGTTTTGTGTGGGAAGTATAATAGTATTTCGGGCTTTTTATAGGTATAACCTTAGAATACTACAAGGTATCTGGCTAAGGTAATTTGGGCATTATAACAATACTTTAGAGTATTTCTACACCACTGAGGGGGTATTATACTGAAAGCAACTAGGCTAGGGGGTACACTCTGGCTAGCACCCCTAGAGGGGTGCTCTCGACCCTGAGGGGAGGGCGAGAACCATAAGGAAGGGAGGGGAGGATTCTAACACTTAGGAAATATTTAGGATGAAGAAGTTCATCAAAGGAGAGGGTATTTATAGCACAAGCCAAGGCCAACCAATGGCAAGATCTAGCCAAGTGTATAGCAAGTGTAAGGCCAAGATATGCCCAAGTGCCCCTAGTCCCTACTCCAAAACCCTCACAAAATATCTACACAAATATCAACCAAGACTTGCTCATCCAATCGGCCTAACGCCCCTTCAAGTCCACCAACGAGAGGGTGCCAAGTGTTGCCTCTCGTTGGTCCAAAACGTTTCGTCTCTCGGAAAAATCCGCAAAAATACTAAATGACATAGCCGTAATTTACCCCGCAGTTAGGTAGAGCGTTTAGTCGAAAACGACTCTAACGGTGTTGTGCACAAATGCCATTCGGCCCGAGCCACTGGCGGGGTGACACGTGTCACCTCCTATTGGCCCAAAATAAAACATCTTAGAAAATATCCACAATGGCCAAAATCTCGAAAACAAAGTGGGCCACAAAACCAGTAAATTTCTCCGTGGGCCCACGTGACCATTTCAAAAATAAAATTCCATAATTCTCTAATATTCGGGAAGTCCGAATACCAAACTGGGAATCCAATTCCCATTAACGAACCTTTTCCTTCACAAAAACGGAAACTTTTAGTGGAGAAATCACCTCTTTCTTCCTTTCCAATCTTTACGTCGTATTCTCGTGCGTGCGTCCTCGCATACATACCGGGAACTACGGGTATAACATTCTTCCCTTAGAAACATTCGTCCCGAATGTTCATTCTAAGTCTCAAAACATACGTGCGCCAGTATAGTCTTCACTTCTATACTTACGAAACAATCCTGCCATACCTGGCCACAAAAAAAATACCTGCGCAACATACTTATATCCAAGTCTACGAGGAAACACCTCTAACATCACCACAAATAATACCACTTTTGTCACTTTGCCGCGAGCCTAGCTCCGACGACCCAACAAATGGTACCGGCCGCGTCGATCACGAAGGCGTGCAACTCGAACCGCTTACCACATTTACGATCGCTTTAGTTTCCAAAACTCGGTTACTATCTCTTTCGTGGGCATCATTAATCGGGAACATTCTGGATGGATCTTGATACTTTCGAACATAACAATACGAAAGATCGGACGTCCCGCCTCTAAGTCGGACGGCAAAGCTAACATATAGGCACCGCCTATTCTTCATATGAACTCTTAAAGGCCCAAGTAACTCGGGCTAAGTTCCTTCATTTCAAAACTCGTCACACCGTCCGGTGGTACTTTCGAAGACCGACCGTCGGCACGAACTCTGGCGTCGTCGCCGATCATCCATACGATTCCTCCGAGCTGCGTAACTTCTTCTAGACGAGCTTTACCTATCCACGGTCTGCTGGAACAAGCTCGATCAACTATCTCGAACCTTGCCAACATCGAACCAATCGACCGGCAACTTACACTTCGCCCTACAAGGCTTCGTGGCGACATCCGAACACCGAAATGGTAGCTTAACGCTCCTCCACGGGAGACAACAAACCTCGCAACAACCCCGAAATCCACACGCGGCAGGGGCGAATGCGGTCGAGACTCACTGAGTCCTTAACCTGCTGGTAAAACTTCCGAAACAAAAACAGTAGTAACACAGGCTCCACTGCGCCATAAGGTGAAGGTAGGCACCGTGCAGCCTTACAACCTTTACGATAAATCAACATTGCCGAGTGAGCGGTCGACCGAAGAACACGATAGGCTGCCCCGTCATCGACCGACCAGGTCGAACGCGTCCACGAACTCGTGCGCTAGTTAACTAAACTCGAGCCTAACACCCTCGTGACCTACCACAAGGCGGGACCACCACAACGGACCCGCACCAAACATGCCGCGGGTTGACCCGCAACGTGGCCTCAACCCGACGTGGCGCAAAATACCATCTCCGAAGGAACAATCTCTCAAACACGTTACGAAAACCTAGCGGTCTTCTTAGCTCAACTACCTCTTTCCTTCCACACTACTCGGGGACTTATCCACGAACATAGCTCATGCACTATGCACTCCTATAAGGGTCAAACATAATATCGTCTTTTACTCGAGATGGCTTTACCTCTAAGGTCTCTACGTATAACACTCTAAGGCTCACACCTTCTCTATCCCCCAAAATCTTACTCGGTTAACCGCATGATTTCTAATCACAACTAACACCTGCTATCGAACATAGCACTTAAGGTATACTCACCTTGAAAGTTACCAAGGACCTTTGCTTCGGCCTCTTCTGCGTCCTTGGTTAACCCGTCGATCTCTACGTTTTCGACTGCTGTACATAAGCCCGCATACGTGCCATGCTCAACAATGAAGAATTACTCTTGCACAACCTCTCTTAGGTAGTCATCAAGACTCGTGGTACATCGGTATAATCTCTGGTAGCCAAATCCATAGCTAATGCGGTCGCCTCTTTGCAATCTATATTCATCGTTCGGCCGTGGGCGGAGGTTCAAATATCATGGACGCAGCGGTAACCGCCGTGCTAAACTCTGCTGGGGCTAGTGGCGTCGCAGAAATCCCGAATGAAGCACTACCTAGGTAATGATTGGGCTGTGCCCTCGCAACCTTCTCGAACTCAACTCGCGGCTCCGCCGGTGCCACGCCTCCAGGGCCCGGGTTGCCCTACGCGGAGGCATAACGATAAGGGAATGAATTTCGTCAGAGGGTCCAACTTACAACACAGCTCTAAGGCACGATCTCAGAGTGAGAAGAATAGAAACCAATCCTAAATATCCTATAGCCTCCTGATTATTGGTGTGGTGCACAACACACCGATAATCAAGACTCTCTTGGATACGGTGCGTAGACACTTTCAGGATTAATCGCTCGATACCACTTTTGTCACGACCGATTAGGGCGTGGTGGTGCCTTACCCCGGGCACCCTAGTGATACAACATCAGAGTAATCAGCGGAACATAAAACAATACAAGACATATTATGAAATATGAAACAATAATCTGAGAAAAACTTGCCTTTCGGCATAAATATAAATAACAACTTTTTCCAACATGAACAGTTTTAATCCTTTTTACAAACCACACTTGCGATACTACGGACCTCTAAGAAATGATACGACAACAATGGCGGGACAGGGCCCCGCCATACCCCTGAATGTAAACATCTACAACAACCGGGGACTATACCACTGCTAAGCCTCCGGAGAAACGGAGCTTTCCCATGTGACTGTGACCACTAGGCGAGGATCGATGGCGGTGTACCTTTACTGCGGCATGACGCAGCCCGAAGGAGGTCGATCTGAGTGCAGAGTATGTGAAACTAAAAATCGTAAATGAAATCATAATAGTCTATAAAGCGGGAGACATGTATGATAACCAAACTACGATTCACAATAATAGCGATCGTGTCAAGTCGAGGACTCGCGCGCCAAGTCATCACTCAAATATAACAATGGGTCTCACGCCACAACATCAATCATGCGTGGAATACCTTCCTCACCGGCGATTTATGATATAAAAGCACCAAGGAACACACATGAACACGGGTCCCACGTGCCATAATAACACGTCTGTGGTAAATGCGAAGGCATAGCGACTACTAACACCACAGTACCAACAAGGTCATGAATCGTATCATAAGATCTGTCTGCATCGTCACATGATCAAAGCGACCACTTGCGCGGTATCTCATCGCGCGTCTAGCCCTGGAACTTTCGCGACTCGCGTAGGCCAATCGATCGGCCCGCGTGAGGTATAACCCGCGTCGAGGGTAGCTACTCCGGCGGCGTCACGGACTCGCCCGTCGCGTAGCCACAGGACCGCGTGACCACAAGGGCGCACCACACGGAACTCCGCGATTCCGCATAGGCCCACGGACCCGCGTAGGTAGTCTCGAATCATAGGTCCATCGACCCGCTGAGTCTACCCGCGTGGAGGCGGCAACCGGAATCATCTCGAGATGAGTGATGTATAATACTATCATAACGACTTATCGTTAAACAACATAAGCACAACAAAGGAAAAACCCTTTACACAAACATCACAAGATACTAACACACGTAGCGTCCTAGCATGTTTATTTATCAAATCAACAAGAAGGTATTACAAGGCTATCACAAACCAACACAATCAAGTTATACACACGGTACTTTCTACTATATGCTAACAAGTTCGGGTTTTATCCCCAAAGTACTTCATACATTAACTCTTTAAAAGATCGTTACTTCCACAAAAGTCACACAATACCGTAGTATATGAAAATATAGTGATTATCTTTTGAAGTAAATCAAAACACTTCTCTTTGTAAAACTCAAGTAACAACATTATTTTCCAAGCGTCCAAGTTTGCCTAATTTCAAATGTTCATGTTTCTTATTTAGAAAGGTTTCGTAGTTCATAGTCTTATTCATTTAAGAATATAATTCTCTTTTAAACTATCGAGAAACATAAGTCTTATATGTGAGTAGGATATTCTTGTTTACAACAATCTTATTACAAAGACCATGATCTAGGAAATATCATTTTGTCTCATCTTAGCTTCTATGCAGATGGAAGTTTCTCTTGGTTTTAATAATACTTAATCTGTCAAAACATTTCCTTTTATTAACTGCGGTGGTTTGTCGATACACATTCGATTTCCAAAATCGGAAACATTCTTAAGACGTTATACCTAACTTTCCATAAAGCTAGTATAACTCTTAAGTTTTCCAAACAAATCAAGTATTACCTCTTCTCTCAAAATGATTCAAAACTCTTTTGAAATACTTCAAGTTCTTTATTAACACATAACAAGCGCTTATAGTTCAAATCAGTTACCTTTTAAAAACCACATGTATTTTCTTACCACATAAAGCCGTTATAACCAACTTCCCATAAAGTCGTTATAACACTTTATGTTTTACACCAATCAAATACATTTAGTACATATCGTCACCGTACTACATAGTTCACACATATCATGCTAGAAGAGATAGGAAGAGGTTCACATACCTCGCGACAGTATCGACTAATAGCAAAACGCTCAAGTACTCCCAACCGTGGCTACTCCTAAAGCCAAGTAGACGCGCCACACGTAGTACTTCAACCTATAAGGCCACAAGGCGCTTATTAACATTAAGATCTTATCGTAGAACATTCTACAGAAAATTGGCGACCTCCCACATGGCAGCGTAAATCTCCTCGACCGGGGGTTATACATCTAACCCGACGGGTACAATTCTACTCACGATTACTACACAAGTCTCTGCAATACGATTCGATTCGATTCTTGGGCTTAAGTCAAAAGACATTGCCAACTAACCACGTTCGATTCTATATAGTATACTTTAACTATATATTCTAACAACATGTAATTTCCAATTACAATAGAGGGACAAGATATTTACCTCGATAAGCCCATAATTATCCAAGTATAAAGTCGATCCTGGGCAATCGTTTAGCTCCAACTCCGAGCGCTCAACCCGCTCTAAACCACCCTTAGAAGTTCTAACCAACTTCTACACAATACTCAACGGACTATGGAGATTTTCCTAGGGTTTCGGTTTTGTATTGTGGGAAGTATAATAGTATTTAGGGCTTTTAGATAGGTATAACCTTAGAATACTACAAGGTATCTGGCTAAGGTAATTTGGGCATTATAACAATACTTTAGAGAGTATTTCTACACCTGAGGGGTATTATACAAGCAACTAGGCTAGGGGGTACACTCTCGGCTAGCACCCCAGAGGGGTGCTCGACCTGAGGAGGGCGAGAACCATAAGGAAGGGAGGGGAGGATTCTAACACTTAGGAAATATTTAGGATGAAGAAGTTCATCAAAGGAGAGGGTATTTATAGCACAAGCCAAGGCCAACCAATGGCCAAGATCTAGCCAAGTGTATAGCAAGTGTAAGGCCAAGATATGCCCAAGTGCCCCTAGTCCCTACTCCTTAAAACCTCACAAAATATCTACACAAATATCAACCAAGACTTGCTCATCCAATCGGCCCTAACGCCGCTTCAGTCCACCAAGAGGGTGCCAAGTGTTGCCCTCTCGTTGGTCCAAAACGTTTCGTCTCTCGGAAAAATCCGCAAAAATACTAAATGACATAGCCGTAATTTACCGCCGCAAGTTAGGTAGAGCGTTTCGTCAACGACTCTAACAGGGTGTTGTGCACAAATGCCATTCGGCGAGCCACTAGGCGGGGTGACACGTGTCACCCTCCTTGGCCCAAAATAAAACATCTTCCAAAATATCCACAATGGCCAAAATCTCGAAAACAAAGTGGGCCCCACAAAACAGTAAATTTCTCCGTGGGCCCACGTGACCATTTCCAAAAATAAAATTCCATAATTCTCTAATATTCCAGGAAGTCCGAATACCAAATCTGGGAATCCAATTCCCATTAACGAACCTTTTTCCTTCACAAAAACCGGAAACTTTTCCGTGGAGAAATCACCTCTTTCTTCCTTTCCAATCTTTCTGTCGTATTCTCGTACGTACGTCCTCGCATACATACCCAGGAACTACGGGGTATAACAGATATTAACAAATGTGAGGCTAGGATGATTATCACAAGGATCAAGCTTATGTGGCAAGTTGACTAGTCAATTATGTCAAGCTTGCAAGACTTATCATCTACATAGGTCAAATGACCATTTTACCCTTAACATTTTCGTCCAAGACCACTAGTTGGGGTGCCACGTGTCGCCCTCTCATTTGTCCATAAAATTCCGTAACCCTCGTGGGCCCCACAAAAATGTAAAATTCCTCGGGTGGGCCCCACGTGACCAAATCCGTAAAAATAAATTTCCATAGTGTTAATAAGTTCCATACTTTACAAATAATGCCTTTTGAGAATCCAATTCTCAACAACGAACATTTTCCTTCTGACGTTCGGAAGATTTTCGTCGGAAAAACAATTCTTCCTTCGTCGATTTCCAAGTCTTGTTTCCTTTCGTACATTCTCCTTTACATGTCACGGACTTACGGTGTAACATTCTTCCCCAGAAACATTCGTCCTCGAATGTTCTTAGTCGATTGTCACGCTATACAAACTCGGCACAATCTCTATACTATGCCTATCAATCAAATGCACAAGACCAGCGATGCCACACGGCATCACCACATAACATACGTAAACATAATAATGGACCTTCCGTCCGTGGTCCCTTCTCACAAAACTCGAAGGTTACAGTCTTTCCAAACACGGGATTCTTAGAGGTTCCTTTCTTTCCTTACTTGTCATACTTTCTCGTACTTTCAAACTCATCTAGTACATGTACAAAATCTCAAATTTTGTTTCTGTTCCCCAATCCTTGGAGTTACTAATCAAACCTGGCCATTAATGTCACGACCCGTTCCGGGGCCCGTGACTGGTGCCTTACCCCGGGCACCCTAGTGATACAACATCAGAGTAATCAACGGAACATAAAGACAATACATGAAACCAATGCAATAAGACGGTGAAATAAGAAGACAGGCTAACCAAAGACGGTTACCGTCAGTATATATAAATAACAATTTGAACAGTTACATCCCTTTCTACCACTCTGCCCATAACAGTACTACAGACCTCTAAGAATGATATGACAACAACGACGGGACAGGGCCCCGTCATACCCCTGAATGTAAGCACCTACAATCAACAGGGGACTATACGAATAAGCCTCGGGAAACGGAGCTTCCCAATGACGCTGACCACTAAGGCGAGGATCAACGGCGGTGTACCTTTACTGCGGCATGAGCGGCCCGAAGTCGGTCAACAGTACCAAGTATGTGAAACATGAAGATCAGTAAATGAAATCATAGTAGTCTATAGAAAGCGGGAGACATGTATGATAACCAAACTACGATTCGCGATAAATAGCGATATGTCTGTCGGGACTCACGCTCAAAGTCATCACTCGATATAACAATGGGTCTCACGCCCACATCAATCATGCCGTGGAATACCTTCCTCACCGTGATCAATGATAGAAAAGCACGGAATACACATGAACAGCGAGTCCCACTGTGTCTAATAAAATAGTCTGGGGTAAATACGAAGGCATAGCCGACTACTAACACCAGCGGTACTAACAAGGTCATAAATCGTATCAAGATATCTGTCTGGGCGTCACATGATCAAAGCTGGTCGCCGCGCAATATCAAATGTGCGCGTCTAGCCCAGAACTCCGCGACTCGCATAGGCCAATCTCATAGGCGCGTGAGGTATAACCCGCGTCGAGGTAGCTACTCCCGGCGTCGCCCCGACTCGCGATCGCATGGCCACATGACCGCGTGACCATAAAGGCGCGCACTAACACCGGAACTCGTAGCTCCGCATAGGCCCGGGACCCGCATGAGGTATTCTCGAATCATGGTCCTGCATCGCTGAGTCTACCCCGCATCGGAGGGCAGCTTAACCCCCGGAAACACGGTGAGTGGTATAATACCAACATAACAGTTTATCGTTTAAACAACATAAGCACAATCAAGGGAAAACCCCTTTACACAAACATCACAGAATACTAACACACGTAGCATCCTAATATGATTACTTATCAAATCAACACGAAGGTATTACAAGGCTATCACAAACCAATACAATCAAGTTATTCACACATAAGGTACTTTCTACTATATGATTAACGAGATCGGGTTTTTATCCCCAAAGTACTTTATACAATAACTCTTTAAAGATATGTTACTTTCACAAAAGTCACACAATACCCGTAGTATATAACAATAGAGTGATTATCTTTTGAAGGAAATCAAAACACTTCTCTTTGTAAAACCAAGTAACAACATTCTTTTTCAAACGTCCAAGTTTGCCTAATTTCAAATGTTCACGTTTCTTATTTTAGAAAGGTTTCGTAGTTCCTAGCCTTATTCATTTAAGAATATAATTCTCTTTTAAACCATCGGAGAAACATAAACCTTATATGTGAGTAGGATATTCTTGTTTATAACAATCTTATTACAGCAGCCATGACCTAGGAAATGTCATTTTGTCTCATCTTAGCTTCTATGCAGATGGAAGTTTCTACTGGTTTTAATAATACTTAATCTGTCAAAACATTTCCTTTTATTACGCTGCAGTGGTTTGTCGATGCACATTCTGATTTCCGAAATCAGTAAAACATTCTTAAGCCGTTATTACCTAACTTCCAATAAAGCTAGTATAACTCTTAAGTTTTTTTTAAAAACCAAGTTATTACTTCTTCTTTCGAAATGATTCAAAAATCTTTTGAAATACTTCAAGTTCTTTATTAACACATAACAAGCCAATTATAGTTCAAATCAGTTACCTTTTAAAAACCACAAGTATTTTCTTACCAACATAAAGCTGTTATAACCAACTTCCCATAAAGCCGTTATAACACTTTATGTTTTAAACCAATCAAATACATTAGCACATGTACGTCTACCGTACTACATAGTTCACACATATCATGCTAGAAGAGATAGGAAGAGGTTCACATACCTCGCGACGATTATCGACTAATAGCAAAACGCTCCAAGTACCTCAAACCGTCGGCTACTCCTTAAGCCAAGTAGATCGCGCCACGCGTAGTACTCAACCTATAAGGCCACAAGGCGCTTATTAACATCTAGATCTCTTCGTAGAACATTCTACAGAAAATTCGGCAGCACCTCCCCCCCCGCAACAGCGTAAATCTCCTCCTCTATCGGGGCCGGCTACCAAGCCAACCAGGGGGGGGGGGGGTTATACGTCTAATCCGGACGTGCACAATTCTAACTCACAGAAAAGCTACATAAGTCTACTGTAATACAGTCCTATGTAATTACAGTTCAGTACTCTTCTTTCGAAAAGGTTTCTTATTATTCAGGCTTAAGTCAAAAGACATTGCCGATAACTACGTTCAGTACTATATATAGTATACTTCAACTATATAGTCTAACAATCATGTAATTTCCAATTACAATAGAGGGACAAGATATTTACCTCGATAAGCCCATAATTATCCGAGTTTAAATGTCGATCCTGAGCAAGGTTTAGCTCCTACTCCGTGCGCTCAGGCCGCTCCAAACAACCCTTAGAAGTTCTAACCAACTTCTACTTATTACTCCAACTAACTATGGATATTTTCCTTAGGGTTTCGGTTTTGTGTGGAAGGAAGTATTATAGTATTTCTGGGCTTTTGGGATAAGTATAACGTTAGAATACTACAAGGTATCCGGCTAAGGTAATTTGGGCATTATCACAAAACTTTTGAGAGTATTTCTACCACGAGGGGAGGGGGTAATAAACGAAGACAACTAGGCTAGGGGCTCTCGGCCAGGAGGGGAGGCTCTTGGCCGAACTCTACACAAAGGGGAGGGAGGAGGATTTTAACACTTAGAAACATTTAGGAATGGATGAACAAGTCTTCCAAGGGGGGGGTATTTATAGGACAAGCCAAGGCCAACCAATGGTCAAGATCATGCCAAGTGCATAGCAAGTGTAAGGCCTAGATCAAGCCAAGTGCACCCTAACCCTACTCCACCAAACATGGCACAAAACAAGCCACAAAACAAGGCCCAAAATAAGGGACCAATCGGCCAAGGCCAACCAACCCTTGACCGCCTCTAAACCGTCAATGAGGGTGACAAGTGTCACCCTCCCGTTAACAAAATGTTTCGTCTCTCGGAAAAATCCGCAAAAATAAGAAAGGGCATCGCGGGAATTTTCCCTACGAAAGCTGTGGAAACGTTTCGTCGAAAAACGACTCTAATCGGGTGTTGTGCACAAAGTGAAAATCGGCCAAGCCTACTTAAGCTTCAAAATTTCTATGTACGTCCTTACGTACATACTCTGGAAATACGGGGTATAACATTCTCCCCTCCTTAGAAACATTCGTCGAATGTTCCTTCTAGGTCTTGAAACAAACGTGCGCCAGTATAGTCTTCACTACTATACTTACGAGAACAATCCTGCCACAAATGGCCACCGAAACAACTGCGCAAAATACTTATATCCAAGTCCACGTGGAAACACCTCTAACATTACCACAAACACCCCTCTCCGGGGTCTAAAATATACTTCCTTCGCACCTTCTCCTTACAAAAGAAATGATCACATCTATGCTCGCCATACATGCTCGCTTCTCCCTTTACTCGTCGTGATACCACTTTTGTCACTTTGCCGCGATGTTCTAGTGTCACCCGCGACCCGACAATTGGTGCCGGCGTCACGCGATCCACGAGGTCGTACACTCGAACTCTTACCACATTTCAAAGCGCCGGTTTCCAAAACTCGGTTACTATCTCTAACGTGGTCATTATTAATCGGGAACACTGCGGATGGATCTCGATACTTTTACGATCATATCAATACGAAAGACCGGACGTCTTGCCTCCTAAGTCGGACGGCAAATGCTAACATATAGGCAACCCGCCTATTCTTCACATGAACTCAAAGGGCCCAAAGTAACTCGGGCTAAGTTCCTCTGTTTTCCAAAACTCGTCACCCAATCGGGTGGTACTTCAAGAAGACCGACCGTCAACTCGAACTCTAAGCGTCGTCGCCGATTATCCGCACGATTTCTCTGAGCTGCCAGAACCTCTTCTAGACAAGCTTTACCCTATCCACAGTCTGCTGGAATAAGCCTGAACCCACTATCTGAATCTTGCCAACATCGAACCAATCGACCGACAACTTACACTTCCCTCTGAGGCCTCATAAGGCGACATTCGAAAGCTGAACTGGTAGCTTAAACACTCCCTCCACAGGAGACAACAATCCTCACCACTACCTCTGAAATACACACACTGGCCCGAGGGCGAATGCGATTCTGAGACTCACCTTATCACGTATACAAAGCTCTAGAGGGTTAAAGATATACCTGAATCTACTGCTTCACTCCCCTTAGTCGTTCTAATCAAACCTGCCCCGTAGGGCGCATAGCTAAGGAAGATGACAAACTACCCACCGATCCTGAAGGCTAAGTCCTCCCGCAAGGACACTCTTTCGACATCGACCACGACGGTCATAGGTACAACAAGTACCAACTAAAAGACGACATTCCCGAGATGGCGCTGCGCGTGGACCGAGAAAAAGCGAATCGGATATTTGGAACCTTCGTGTATTGTGAGCGGAAGCTCGAGCTCGACCAACTCCTGCATACCGAACGCCCCGAACCCCGTGGAGGACCTTTCTGCATCGGTGGATGCGCATAATCTAATCTGCGGTGGCGACTCGCCTCGAAAGTTACCAAAGGACCTTGCTCTCGCCTCTTCTGCGTCGCCCGTTAACCGTCGATCTCTACGTTTCGGCTCGCCGCGCATAAGCCCGCATACGTGCCATGCTCGAGCCTAATCAAGAACTTACTTTTGCACAACCTTCGTTGATATTCATCAAGACTCGCGATGCATCGGTATACTCTGCGGTAGTCAAATACGGTCGCCTCCGAAATCTATATTCTCTGTTCCTGTCGTGGGCGAAGGTTCAAACATCATGGCCACGGTAGGAACTGCCGCGTGCTAATCTCTCTTTGGGGCTAATGACGCAAAACTCCCGAATGGCACCACAGTGATGATTGGGCACTGTGCCACGTAACCTCTCGTACTACTCGCGGCTCCGCCACGCCCTCTGGGTCGGGTTGCCTACGCGGAGCATAACGATAAGGGAAAGAAATACGTTAGAGGTCCAACTTACAACACGACTCTAAGGCACGATCTCGAGTGAGAAGAATAGAAACCAATCCTAAATATCCTATAGCCTCCACGATTATTGGTGTGGTGCACAACACACCGATAATCAAGACTTCATCGATACGGTGTAGACACTTTTCCGAGGATTAATCGCTCGATACCACTTTTGTCACGACTGTTCGGGGCGTGATCGTGCCTTACCGGACACCCTAGTGATACAACATCGAGTAATCAGCGGAACATAAAGACAATACATGAAACCAATGCAATAAGACGGTGAAATAAGAAGACAGCTAACCAAAGACGATTCACCGTCGGTATATAAATAACAATTTGAGCGATTACATCCCTTTCTACCACTGCCCATAGCGGTACTACGCACCTCTAAGAATGATATGACAACAACGACGGGACGGGGCCGTCATACCCCGAATGTAGCACCTACAATCAACGGGGACTATACGAATAAGCCTCGGAGAACGGAGCTTCCCAAACTGAATCGTGACCACTAGGCGAGGATCAACGGCGGTGTACCTTACCTGCGGCATGACGCGGCCCCGGCGAGGTCGATCTGAGTACCAAGTATGTGAAACATGAAGACATCGTAAATGAAATCATAGTAGTCTATGTAAAGCGGGAGACATGTATGATAACCAAACTACAATTCACAATAAATAGCGATCATGTCTAGTCGGGGACTCGCCCTCAAAGTCATCACTCGATATAACAATGGGTCTCACGCCACAACATCAATCATGCCTGGAATACCTTCCTCACCGCCGTGATCGATGATAGAAAAGCACGAGGAATACACATGAACAGCGGGTCCCACTGTCCTAATAAAACGATGCAGGTAAGTGCGAAGGCATAGCCGACTACTAACACCAGCAGTACTAACAAGGTCATAAATCAGATCAAGATATCTGTCTGCAGGCTCACATGATCAAAGCCGCCGCTCGCCGCAATATCAAATGTGCGCGTCTAGCCTGGAACTCCGCACTCCGCGTAGGCCAATCTCATAGGCGCGTGAGGTATAACCCGCGCATCGGTAGCTACTCCGGCGTAAATCGTCTGGACTCGCGATCGCATAGCCACATGCACCGCGTGACCATAAAGGCTGACACTAACACGGAACTATCGTAGCTCGCATAGGCCGGGACCCGCATGAGGTATTCTCGAATCATGGTCCCGGACCGAGTCTACCCGCGTGGAGGCTTAACCCGGAAACACGGTGAGTGGTATAATACCAACATAACAGTTTATCGTTTAAACAACATAAGCACAATCAAGGGAAAACCCCTTTACACAAACATCACAGAATACTAACACACGTAGCATCCTAATATGATTACTTATCAAATCAACACGAAGTTATTACAAGGCTATCACAAACCAATACAATCAAGTTATTCACACATAAGGTACTTTCTACTATATGATTAACGAGATCGGGTTTTTATCCCCAAAGTACTTTATACAATAACTCTTTAAAGATATGTTACTTTCACAAAAGTCACACAATACCCGTAGTATATAACAATAGAGTGATTATCTTTTGAAGGAAATCAAAACACTTCTCTTTGTAAAACCAAGTAACAACATTCTTTTTCAAACGTCCAAGTTTGCCTAATTTCAAATGTTCACGTTTCTTATTTTAGAAAGGTTTCGTAGTTCCTAGCCTTATTCATTTAAGAATATAATTCTCTTTTAAACCATCTGAGAAACATAAACCTTATATGTGAGTAGGATATTCTTGTTTATAACAATCTTATTACAGCAGCCATGACCTAGGAAATGTCATTTTGTCTCATCTTAGCTTCTATGCAGATGGAAGTTTCTCTTGGTTTTAATAATACTTAATCACAAAACATTTCCTTTTATTACGTGCAGGTGGTTTGTCGATGCACATTCGATTTACAAATCGATAAAACATTCTTAAGCGTTATTACCTAACTTCCCATAAAGCTAGTATAACTCTTAAGTTTTTAAAAACCAAGTTATTACTTCTTTCAAATGATTCAAAAATCTTTTGAAATACTTCAAGTTCTTTATTAACACATAACAAGCCAATTATAGTTCAAATCGGTTACCTTTTAAAAACCACAAGTATTTTCTTACCAACATAAAGTCATATAACCAACTTCCCATAAAGCCGTTATAACACTTTATGTTTTAAACCAATCAAATACATTAGCACATGTACGTCTACCGTACTACATAGTTCACACATATCATGCTAGAAGAAATAGGAAGAGGTTCACATACCTCGCGACGATTATCGACTAATAGCAAAACGCTCCAAGTACCTCAAACCGTCGGCTACTCTTAAGCCAAGTAGATCGCGCCCAGCGTAGTACTCAACCTATAAGGCCACAAGGCGCTTATTAACATCTAGATCTCTTCGTAGAACATTCTCTGAGAAAATTCGTAGACCTCCACATGGCAGCGTAAATCTCCTCTCTATCTGGGCCGCTACCAAGCCAAGCTGGGGTTATCGTCTAATCGGACGTGCACAATTCTAACTCACGGAAAAGCTACATAAGTCTCATGTCTGATCCTATGTAATTCTGATTCGGTACTCTTCTTTCGAAAAGGTTTCTTATTATTGGGCTTAAGTCAAAAGACATTGCGATAACTACGTTCGATTACTATATATAGTATACTTCAACTATATAGTCTAACAATCATGTAATTTCCAATTACAATAGAGAAGATATTTACCTCGATAAGCCCATAATTATCCGAGTTTAAATGTCGATCTGAGCAAGGTTTAGCTCTACTCCGTGCGCTCAGGCCGCTCAAACAACCCTTAGAAGTTCTAACCAACTTCTACTTATTACTCCAACTAACTATGGAGATTTTCCTTAGGGTTTCGGTTTTGTGACGGAAGGGAAGTATTATAGTATTTCTGGGCTTTACGTATTAGTATAACCTTAGAATACTACAAGGTATACGGCTAAGGTAATTTGGGCATTATAACAATACTTTTGAGAGTATTTCTACCAAGAGGGGGGGTATTATACGAAAACAACTAGGCTAGGGGGCTCTCGGCGAGGGAGGGGAGGCTCTTGGTGAACTCTACACAAGGGAGGGAGGAGGATTTTAACACTTAGAAACATTTAGGACTGGATGAACAAGTCTTCCAAGGGGGGGTATTTATAGGACAAGCCAAGGCCAACCAATGGCCAAGATCATGCCAAGTGCATAGCAAGTGTAAGGCCTAGATCAAGCCAAGTGCACCCTAACCCTACTCCACCAAACATGGCACAAAACAAGCCACAAAACAAGGCCCAAAATAAGGGACCAATCGGCGAGGCCAACCAACCTCGATCGCCTCTAAATCGTCAATGAGGGTGACAAGTGTCACCTCCGTTAACCCAAAATGTTTCGTCTCTCGGAAAAATCCATGAAACATATAAATGACATAGCCGGAATTTTCCCTACGAAAGCTGTGGAAACGTTTCGTCGAAAAACGACTCTAATCGGGTGTTGTGCACAAAGTGAAAATCGGCCAAGCCTACTTAAGCTTCAAAATTTCTACGTACGTCCTTACGTACATACTCTGGAAATACGGGGTATAACAATTAAGCTACTTGAATTTCCGCTAAGGCTCTTCTCGGTCCTTACGACCTAGTTCCGGTGGAACGCATCCACGAACTCGTACCACGATTAACTAAACTTGGGCCTGGCATCCTCGTGACCCTATCACATAACGGGACCATTTCTAACTGACATCACCCCATTCCATACTATCGGCAGACCCGAAATGAGTCCACAACCCGACTCATCGTCACCCTTAACTTCTCGTTCTTAGTCTGAAATACATCTCTCTTATCTCAAGGTACTTCTTACCCTATCCCCTATTCACTAGAGGTTCGTCACATAAGCCAAAGTATATCTACTATACAATCTTCCCTATCGGTCTAACACTGTTACAGGGTAATTACAACTTGTGAACTCTACACAACTATAGTCTCAGTCCACTTATCATTCTTGTCAATATTCTTAACTTTTCACTTTACTAATCACAGTATCCCTACCTCTGGGGTACTATCACTTTACAACTCTTGCAATAAAGGGAAAACATATACGCTAGGGCAAAATCTGAATCTAACAATGCACATATGATTCAAAAGAACCGAGATATACCTGTAACCACTGGCGACGTTGCTTCCGATCTGTCCGATGGTCGCGTCATCTATGCGGTTCGAAGGACCGTCTGAACTATAAACTCCACCCTGACCTCTACCACGACCGGCTGACATCTGAACACCTGTCACGGGAGCGCCATGGGGAGGAAGGAACCAACTACCGCCCCATAGGTGAGCCACCTCGGTGCTCCTTACAAGGACATACCCTCGAGAATATGGCGGACGGCCACAATAAAAACAAACACTGCGCCATGCGGCATTTCCCCGAATGACGCTTACCACATCTGGAACACTGAGGAATAAGTGGCCTCGACTGAGAAAATCCTCTGCTCCTCTGAGAACCTCGATCCCTGGAGCTTGGACCGACTCCTAAATACCTTGTGGGGTCAAATCTCCCACCTGTGAGCTGCGGGGGTATGTACTGGGTAGGCGGGGACGAATATCTCACTCGCTGCTGAGGCAGCTCGTCCAAAAACTCACCGGAACAACCAACCGGTCTAGCCCTCTTACGTAGATCTCCGCGCTGGCCCTCTACCCTCTGTACACACATGCATCGGCCGAATAACCTCCTGTGTGAAGCTGACCGCTTATCTTGGTTAATAACATAATGGCTTCCTTCACGACCCTAAAGTCTTCCCTTAATCGAGAAACGGAGGCTCGTGCTGGGCCTCAAAACAGCGAAGAAGAACTTCGCCATCGCGGAACCACATCCGGTATGCCACAGGCATAAGCCCTATCAACTCTGAGTCGACTAGTAGCTCCTGCTACTCCTTTGCCTTCAGGCGGCTGTTGCCCTCGAGGCATAATCGTAAAGCAGAATACGTCGAGAGGAATTATCTTACTAACACAACTCTGAGGGCACGATCTCGAGTGAGAAGAATAGAAACCAACTCTAAATGTCACGTAGCCTCCTGTTTATGGGTGTGGCGCGCAACACACCGATAATCAAGACTCTACTAGACACGGTGCGTAAACATTCCGAGGACTGTCGCTCGATACCACTCTGTCACGCCCGAACCGGGCGTGGATGGTGCCTACAGGCACCCTTCTACCTTAACAACTAAGTAAACTGCGGAAATTAAATAACACCCTTTTTTTTAAAACCAATCGTACGTGCAAGGGCAAAGACGACAAGGCTGCCATATAATATACATAACAAAAGACACTACACCGTACATGAGTCCAATCCCACATATGAATACAGACCTCTAAGAGTTATACTGAAATATGACGGGACAAGGCCACAGTACCCATAATCAGTACAAAGCACATCTTGAAAGAACTTATACCAAAAGATAACTCGAACGAAGGAGCTATCCAAAACTACGGCGGTCCTACACTGCCGATCACCAAACAGCGTACCTAAACTGCGGCATGAACGCAACCCGAAGAAGTCGGTCTGAAAGAATGTACCAAGTATGTGAGCGATAATTCAGTAATGAAATCATAACGATCTAAACAAAGCGGGAGACATGTATGATAGCCAACCTACGATTACCTGATACATGAGCAGTCATATCAAGTCAGGGACGCAGGCCCTCAAAGTCACTATTCAATTATAACTATGGGTCTCACGCCCATAATATCAATCATGCCCGTGGAATCCTTCCTCACTGTCGGCAGTCCATGATATAACATAGCACCAATAGGCGTACATGAACACCAAGTCCCACCTGTGTTCTAAAAACTGTACGGGCCAAGTAGGCAAACGAACAGGTGGTATAACGTCTTGGGGTTTACCCCTCATTTATACTCGACCACAAGGAGGTGGTAAGCGAGGGTATAACGTCTTGGGGCTTGCCCGCCATTTATACTCTTACCACGGAGAAGGTGGTATAACGTCTTGGGGCTTGCCGCCATTTATACTCTTACCCTATCTCAACCGGCCGTCAAACAACACATAAAGCAGGTGGTACAGCGTCTTGGGGGTTTACCCCTCACTTATACTCTTACCCTGGAGAAGGTGGTACAGCGTCTTGGGGGTTTACCCCTCACTTATACTCTTACCTATCTCGACCGACCATCAAACAAGACATAAGCACTACCATGTCTTCTATAAAAATCCGAATTTAACCCAGTACTACAAGTAATGCGAAGCATGCCGTGGAATCCACATCACCGATGCGTCGGTAACTTCTGACAAGACGGTAGACCCTTCAACCGAGAGTCGCGGCAACTTAATAAAACATAATACTTGCACTCAAAGGCTATTACCAGCACATATAGGCAAGTTCTCAATTAACCAAGCCAAAGTACTTATCAAGGCACACATAGGATAATTCTCAATTAACAAGCCAAAGTACTTATCCGGGCACAAAATAGAATAAATTCTCATTTAACAAGCCAAAGTACTTATCAAGGCACATTTAGACTAATTCTCAATTAATCAAGCCAAAGTACTTATCAAGGCACACATAGGATAATTCTCAATTAACAAGCCAAAATACTTATCCGGGCACAAATAGAATAAATTCTCATTTAACAAGCCAAAGTACTTATCAAGGCACATTTAGACTAATTCTCAATTAATCAAGCCAAAGTACTTATCAGGGCACAAATAGAATAATTCTCATTTAACAAGCCAAAGTACTTATCAAGGCACACTTAGACAAATTCTCAATTATAATGACCTTTAGGTTTTGGAACTAAGGCACTAGCCAAAAGATTTGGAAACTACTTCCTTTTCAAGACTCTATGTACTTTAAGTAAAATACTTTCACTTTTAAGAATCCAAACTTCACTAAGAAAATGGATTTTACAACTTACAATGTAAACATCAAAGTACAATCAAGGAAGTACATAGAACAAATTCTATTCTAGGCAATCCAAATACAACCAAGGAATGGATCATTTAAGGAGTAGAACATACTTTCTTAATCTTAAGGAATCATGCTAGAAGAGGAGATAGTTCACATACCTTTTATTCAAATCCACAAGCTAAGCCGAATACGCATGTGCGTAGAAGTGTCAACCTATAATGGTCACAACAAGACTATCAACTTCTAGTCTCTAACGTAGAATAATACTAAGTATACGACCTCAATTCTCGAAAAATCGGGCGAGACTTCCTTTGTTTCTACTCACTTTGCCACCTTTTTCAAGGCCGAATACAATAACCAACAAGCCACATTTAAGGCTCCAAACAACAACCAAACAAAGGGGATTACACGCCTTACAATACGTGTAAAATTCTGCCCCACAATTCATACGAAGTAGTACAAAAATCCAAGCCATTCTCGGCCAATCTTATAACCAACAATACTAAGGTCTTTTCCAATTCTTCCCTAATTCCAAGTTCTAAGGTCAACATGTTATTTAGTCGTAAACAACTTCAACAACTACAATTTCCTTCTTTATACAACATGTGACGACTTAAACGAATAATCAACTTGAAATGTACTCTTAAGGCTAACATGCTAGTTTTCGGATTAGGGTTCCAATAGCCAACATAATAATCAAACTTCGTAATATATAACTCATGCTTGCTAATAACCATAGCTACAATCAATAAGTAAGCTTAATTGCTAAACGACAAAATTTATACCTTTCGAAACCCTTAAAATTTCCAAGATCCAAAGTCGCGCCTTAGCAATTCTTAGCTCCTTTCCTTAGGTTCCAATCCGCTCCAAGCACTCCTTAGAGGCCTATGAAGAACCCATCTTCAAGTTCCAACTTCAAAGTTGAAGAACTCCAATAGTTTCCGCCTTGCGACTAACGTGAAAACTCCGTTTTTCCGAAATCTTTCTATTGAGATAACCTTATAATACCCTTGGGGACATTGGGTTAAAGTCTTGTGGCTAATGGATCAAAATCACAAAATTTTTGTGTGGGAGAGGGCTTGAACCCGAGAGCAATGTTGCTAGAACAACAATGTTTCTAATTTTTCTAAGTGTTAAAATGAGCTAGTCTTGCTACTAGTTAGTATATAACACATATTGGAAGGCTTAGATATTAACAAATGTGAGGCTAGGATGATTATCACAAGGATCAAGCTTATGTGGCAAGTTGACTAGTCAATTATGTCAAGCTTGCAAGACTTATCATCTACATAGGTCAAATGACCATTTTACCCTTAACATTTTCGTCCAAGACCACTAGTTGGGGTGCCACGTGTCGCCCTCTCATTCGTCCATAAAATTCCGTAACCCTCGTGGGCCCCACAAAAATGTAAAATTCCTCGGGTGGGCCCCACGTGACCAAATCCGTAAAAATAAATTTCCATAGTGTTAATAAGTTCCATACTTTACAAATAATGCCTTTTGAGAATCCAATTCTCAACAACGAACATTTTTCCTTACCGACGTTCGGAAGATTTTCCGTCGGAAAAACAATTCTTCCTTTCGTACCGATTTCCAAGTCTTGTTTCCTTTCGTACATTCTCCTTTACATGTCCTGGACTTACGGGGTGTAACACCCCCCTTCACATGGTCTTGGATGAAATTGGACCTAGGTTAGGGGGTCAAGTGACCAAGGTTAAGTGGTCTTGTGACCAAGGTTAAGTAGCCTAAAGGTGGATGACAAGCTTGCGATTGTTGACTAAGTCAAGAGCCCACTTGGCTTGATATTTAAATCCCTTCATCTAAGACCACACAAGTGTTATAATCTTGACCCTCCATTGTTTTATATATACTACACTAGTGCAAGACAAGTCTTCAACACTTAGAAAACTTTAGGTGCTCATTACAGTGCTCTCGGCCAAGGAGGAATTTTGAGAGAATTGTTTTGCAAATGTGGATCATAATTCACAAGACTTTAACCCAAGGTTCCTAGGGGTATTGTAAGGATATCTCAATAGAAAGATCCCGGAAAAATGATGTTTTTACGTTAGTCGCAAGGCGAAAACCTAAGGTGTTCTTCAACTTTAAGATGGAACTTGAAGAGGAGTTCTTCATGAGCTTCTAAGGAGTGTTTGGAGCGGATTGGAACATAAGAAGAGGAGCTAAAAGTTGCTAAGGATCGACTTTTACGCTTGGACATTATTAGGGCTTCTTGAGGTAAAATCTTCATCTTTTTATGTAATTGAAGATTACATGTTATAGTAGTTAATAAATGAGCATGTGGTATATATAATGAAGTTTGAAAATATTTGGATCATGTCGACTTGTTGAAAACCGAAAATGGACAAGTTAGCCGCTAATGTTGTAATCAATTTGGTCGATAGTTACAATCGTCGCATGTTAAGGAAGAAAGGAATTATAGTTGTTGTAATTGTTCTTATGTATATAACATGTTGGAATAACAACTTGGATTGAAAAAGGAAATTGAAAGAGAATTGATATTGTTATGGATAGTGATATTGCCGAGAATGTGCCTTAAGGAATGGACAGTTTTATATTAATTGTGGGGCAGAGTTTTACACGTCCTATTAGGCGTGTAATCCCCTTTGTATTTGCTGAATTGTTGGGCCTTAAATGTGGTGTTTGGTTATTGATTTTCGGGCCTTGAAAAAGGTGGAAAAGTATGTAGAAACAAAGGAAGTGCTGCCCGATTTTCCGTAGAATAAAAGACCTTACACTTAGTATGATTCTACGTTTAAAAGTGAGGAGTTGATAGACATATTATGATTAATATAGGTTGAAGTACTACGAGTAGCTTATTCTACTTAAAGGATGGAATAGCTATCAAAGTTGAAGTACTTTGGAGCATTTTGCTACTTGTCGATAATCGTCGCGAGGTATGTGAACATCTTCCTCCTTTTGGCATGATTCTATGTATGAAATATACATGTGGTGTTATTTCATGATTCCTTCTACTCTTAGAAGTTAAGAGGTATGTATGTTGATTTACTCTATGTGAAAGTTACATCTAAGTTATCCTAAGTTTTTACCAAGTCTTATGGGGGATGTTGGTAAGAGTCGTTAGGAAGTATTTGGAGTCGAGTTGACTTTGCTAATTTACTGCACGAATGAGAATAAGTATCGAACAAGCCATTGCAGCGTTAATAAAAGAAAATGTATCGACAATCAATTATATTAAAATGAGTAGAATTCTCCATCTGCATAGAAACTAAGATAAGACAAAATTGTAATACATTTTCTAGATCATGGTTGCTTTAATAAGATCGTTATAAATGAGTATAACCTATTCACAACGCATAAAAGTATATGTTACTTAATATTAAAGAGTTTACGTTATGAAGTTTTAAGACCATGAACCTTGAATTCTTAAAAGGTTAAGGGACTTTATTTTTAAAGTTAAGAGACTTTATTTTTAAAGTTAAGAGACTTGAAATTCTAAGTTAAAGAGACTTGATATTCTAAGTTAAGAAACTTGATTTCTAAAGTTAAGAGACTTGAAGTAATTTGAAAGTATAAGTCTCTTGGTTATAAAAATGAATTAGTCTAAGGCATAAAGTTAGTATAACAGCTTTATGGGAAATTAGTTATAACAACTTTATGGAAGGTTAGAAGAATGGTTTTCTCTAGTAATGTAAACAAAGAAATGACTTGAAATAAGGAAGGGAAATTTGATTTAAAGGTATCAATTGCTTAAAGTTTTAAAGTAAGGGTCACTTGATTTAGAAGCCTAGAAATGTATTTCTAAAAATGTAGTGACTTGTTTAAAATGTAGACATGCCTTGATACTACGGGTGTTAGTATCCTGGGGTTTTGTATGAAAAGGAGTCTTTTGAAAAGAATGGAAGTACATAGTACTTTGGGTTAAATTCCCGGATTTTTATGTGAAACGAAAAGTGCCTTGAGTATATAAAATGAAAGTCTAAAGATTTTATGAACTTACCTATGCTTGCTTGTGATAGCCTTGAGTGCAAGTATTATATGTTTACGCTGTCGTGACTCTCAGTTGGAGGGCCGACTGTCTTGTTGTGAAATTACTTGAACGTACCGACAGTGACAGAGGCTTCCACGGGTATGCTTTCATTGTGATTGATCCTTGGACATGCTTATACGATGTAGTATTCCGGGGCATGCGACCAGGATGATGGTTAGATTCCCGGATTCTTTTTATTACTCCTTGGACATGCTTATACGATGAGGGATTCCGGGGCATGCAACCAGGAGGCGGGTTAGATTCCCGGATTTGTTTTATTACCCCATGGCCATGCTTATACGATGAGGAATTCCGGGTCATGCGACCATGTTATATACGATTATTACTCCATGGACTAGCTCCCCACGAAGACATGTACCCGAGATGAGGGATTCCACGGGCATGTTATATACGATTATTACTCCATGGATTAGCTCTCCATGAAGACATGTACCCGAGATGAGGGATTCCACGGGCATGTTATATACGATTATTACCCCATGGATTAGCTCTCCATGAAGTCATGTACCCGAGATGAGGGATTCCATGGGCATGAGATATATATATATGTATTGTATATGTGTACGCCGACAGTGAGGTAGGATGTCACGGGCGCGTCACATGGTTATATTTTACACTTACGGTTGTCGGCAGTGATGGGGGATTCCACGGGCAGGAGATATATATATATATGTATTGTATGTGTGTATGCCGACAGTGAGGTAGGATGCCATGGGCGCGTCGCATGGTTATATTTTACACTTACAGTTGTCGGCAGTGATGGGGGATTCCACGGGCACGCTTTGATATTTGTGAGCTTGAGACCCTTACTGGACTATGTGATGATATTTGAGGGCTTTTGTCCATAGCCCTGGTGTGACTACTGTTCATGTGTTGAAATAGTCTGTACAAGGTAAAACTGACTTTCATTACTTTCACTTCGGCAAGGCACAGTGTACTGTTATTTTGGTTATCATACATGTCTCTAGCTTTATTATAGACTGTTATGATTTCATTACAGTATTTTCAGTTTCACATACTTGGTACATATTTTGTACTGACCTCCTTCGGGGGGCTGCGTTCATGCCGCAGGTTGAGGTACATAGCTTGTTGATCCTCATTCTTAGGATCACTGTTCAGCTGGTTGGAAAGCTCCACTATTTTGGAGGCTTTGTATTTTGGTAAAGTTCCTGAGGTTGTAGATTTATGTTCATTCAGGGGTATGGCGGGGCCCTGTCCCGTCACAGTTGTTATGTCAAGAATTCTTAGAGGTCTATAGTCATATCTTGTGGATTGGGTTGTGTAAAGAAAAAAAAAAGATAACTGCTTTTTGGGTTACGTGTATATTTTTGGAAGGTGGCCTTATCGGCTAGCCTGTTATTTATTTTCTGTTAAGTTTATGTATGTTCCGCTGATTATCTCTAATGTATACCTGTAAGGGTGCCCAGGTAGGGCACCAGTCGCGGGCCCGAGGTTGGGTCGTGACACCAAGCTCCTGCCTTCTTACTTCATTCCGCACCCAAGCTTGCATTCCAGAAACTTGTTGTGCAATACCTTGACCTCGATCTCAACAGATCTTATCCAAAGTCATCATTGAGCCAGTATTCTCGCCCACAAGACCATACTGCCCAATTCTTGGACTTTTACATCCAACACCTCCCTCTATTCGCTTCTACCTAACGATCTAGTTATTGAACTTCCGCCAGTCAACGTTCGCAACGCCGACACCCTGCGCTCTGATACCAATACAGGTGTGATTTTTTCGAGTTCATCCTGCACGGCAGCCACCTTCCCCAAGCCAACTTCAGCCTTTCCCAAATTCGGTTCCCCACACTTAGAACAACACATGCAACAAGTAAATGAACGAAACACAATGTTTACGGGCAAAGCCCAACCTTTTTATGATTAACACAATAATATAAAGGACTCACATTTACAAGAAGCTACAAAACAACGACCGACACTCAACACGCCGATCTGCCCGACCTTCACTCGTCGGACTGTTTAGCACTTTGACCCCATGGTTGACCAAACTCTTTGGCCCCAAGGCTGATCGAACTTGACCAACCTTGCTCGCTGGTCCACCAACACTGCTCGTCGGTTCTACTCCACAATGTCGACCTCCAGGCTGACCACACCTTGGCCCTAGACTGATCATCACCCGCACACACAAACCCTTAGGATATTTCACAGCCCACAAACCCGCAAGGATCTTTCACAACCCACACAAGTAGGATCACTCTCGGACCCTCACTTTAGTCACTTCCACTCGATCCTCATATTTGTCACTACCACTTGACCCTCACCTTTGTGTGCCTACGTGTACCCTTTCGGTTCAAACTTAGAGGATTACATTTTTGAATTCTGGATCATCTAATGCCTAAGACGCACTAGAGTATTTATAGGGGGAAATCTGTCTTCGACAGTTACATATGGGATAAGGGGCGTGCTTGGCACATGCCAGCCCATAATACAATGAAACACTCAAACTGTTACACCCCATAGTTCCAGAGTATGTATACGAGGACGTACGTTCGAGAATACGACATTTAAATTGGAAAGGAAGAAAGATGTGATTTTTCGACGGAAAAGTTTCCGGATTTTGTGAAGGAAAAATGTTCGTTAAAGGGAATTGGATTCCCAGATTTGGTATTCGGACTTTTTGGAATATTTAAGAATTATGGAATTTTATTTCCGGAATTGGTCACGTGGGGCCCACGGGAGGAAATTTACGGTTTTGTGGGGCCCACTTTATTTTCGGATTTTTGGCTTTACGGATATTTTCGGAAGATGAAATATTTTGGACGAGTAGGGGGGCGACACGTGTCACCCCGTGTGGCCATGTTGGCCGAATTGGAGAAGGACAAGTGGGACGTTTTTTAGGTGGACAAGTGGCCCATTTTTGTGGTGGCCACTTGTCCCATTTTTGTGGTGAACAAATGGTTGGCCAACTACCCACACACATGTACCCAATCTTCACCATCCACTTGCCTAGATCTTGGCCATTGATTTCCCTATAAATACCTCAGGTGCAAGACTTTATTCCATCCACATTAGAAAGTTTCCAAGGCAAAAATTCCCCTCCCTCCCTTAGTGAGTTCTCGTCCAAACACCCCCCCACCTTGAGTAGAATTCTTCAAGTATTGTTGTTATTCCAAATACTTTAGCCTAAATCCCTTGTGGTATTCCAAAGAAATCCCAACATAAGAGCCCGCAAATACTACTTTATTCCTATAGTCGCAAAAATGAAGCCCTAGAAAAATCTTCATAGCTTAGATGAAGTGTTAAGAGGAGTTGGTTAGAAACTTCTAAGGGTCGCTTGGAGCGGGTTGGAGCGTAAGGAGTTGGAGCTAAACGTTGCTCAGGATCGACTTATAAACTTGGATAATTTTGGGCTTATCGGTAATGATCTTTATCCCTATCAGAATTGGAAATTACATGTTATAGTAGTTAATAATTGAGTATAAGATATATTGGAAGAATCAGTATAAAGAATTGAACTGTATTTACATTGGACTGTATTTACAGTAGACTTGTAGTAGTATGGTGAAGTAGAATTGTACACGTCCGGTTAGACGTGTAACCCCCCCTGGAATTGTTGGCTTGGTAGCAGGCCTCGATAAAGGAGGAGATTTATGTGGTTGCGGGGAGGTCTTTGCCAATTTTCCGTAAGAATAAGGAATCTTGTATCTAGAATTATTCTACGAAGAGATCTAGAGGTTGATAGACGTTTTGTGGCCTTTATAGGTTGAAGTACTACGAGTAGCGTATTCTACTTGAAGGGTGGAAAAGGCGAGCAAGGTTATAGTACGGTGGAGCGTTTTGCTAATTGTCGATAATCGTCGCGAGGTATGTGAACCTCTTTCTATCCCTTCTAGCATGATATTTGTGAAATATATTTAGTGCGGTAGACGCACGTGTGTTTAAAGGAATTTGATTTTCCTTTTGTGTCCTTGACTTGATTCCAAAGTTAAGTGACTTGTTATGAAATATTAAGGACTTGAATTATGTTAAAAAGTAGTAAAACCTCACTCATGAGTAATGGGTGTGTGGTCTTTTGAAGAATAAAGTTACCTTGATTTCGAAAATAAGAATGGTTTTATCATTGGATTTAAAATGATAACTTGACTTATAAACAACTTGATTTTGGGAAAGGAGAAGTAACTTGATTTAAAGGTATAGGTTACTTGTTTTTAAAAGAGTGAGACACTTGGTTTAAAAAGTATATTGCTACTTGACTTTTAAAGGAAAAAGTGCCTTGGTTTTAAAAAGGAAGGCATGCTTTTGTCTTAAGGTTGGTTTAAAAAGAAGGTATGGAAATTGTTTTGGTTTTACTTTGATGTCTTTTGACTTGAGTTTTAAATAATAAGAATCTTGAAGTATTTCAAAAGAGTTATGAATCATTTTTGAAAGAAAAGAAATACTTGGTTTTAAAAGCTTAAGTGTTATACTAGCTTTATGGGAAGTTAGGTATAACGACTTAAGGAAGATAGAAGGAACGGTTTACTTATTTGTTTATGAAAATCTTGTATTGATTTCTGGAAAGTGTAGTAAGATGGTTTGATAAGTAAACATGTTACGATGCCACGTGTGTTAGTGTCTTGTGATGTTTGTGTGAGGGGGTTATTCTTGTTGTGCTTACGTTGTTAAACGATAAGCCCGTTGTACTGCTATTATATCACATACCCCCCTGACTTGTTATGATCTGCGAGGACTTGCCACCGATGCGAGGTATACCTCGCGGTGCAGTATGACTATGCGGAGCTGCGGAGTTCCGAGATTGATCATTCCGTGTGTATCCGTCGCGAGGAATGCCTCACGCGGTCCGTGTGACTATGCGATCTGTGTGACTACGCGGTGCGAGTCGAGAGGATGCCGGGTTAGTTGCCCCGTCACGAGAATACCTCATGCGGGTGCGTGTGACCTATGCGGATGTGGGAGTTCGAGGATTAGCACGCATAATGATACTATGGGCGATTGGTCTTGCTTCGATCATTAGCGGCCTAGAAAAGACCGATTCACGTTATATCTATTTTGCTCTTGTTTATGTTGTGGCACTATGTGCGATTAAATTCGTTGTTAAATGCGTATTTGTAATTGGTTTTAAAATGTTATGATTTGATTTCAAGATTTTACGATTTCACATACTTGGTACTGTAATCGACCTCCTTCGAAGTGCGTTCATGCCGCAGGTAGAGGTACACCAATCGTCGATCCTCGCTCATAGGATCACAGTTCAGCGTTTTGGGAAGCTCCGTTTCTCCGGAGGCTTATCTTTGGTATAGTCCCCTGTCGTTGTAGGTACTTACATTCAGGGGTATGGCGGGGCCCTATCCCGTCATTGTTGTTATAACATTCGTAGAGGTCTGTAGTACTGTTGTGGGCAGAAATTGTAAAAGGGATGTAACTGTTCGGGTTCAAATTTTATTTATATATTCAGAAAGGTAACCGTTTTGGTTAGCTTTGCTTTCTTATTTCATTATCAGATATCTTGTTTCATGTTTAAGTTTTTATTTCCGCTGATTTTTCTCTGATGTTGTATCACTAGGGTGCCCGGGGTAAGGCACCAGTCGCGGGCCCGGGGTCGGGTCGTGACAAAAGTGGTATCAAAGCAGTTAGTCCTCGGAAAGTGTCTACATACCGTATCTAGTAGAGTCTTGATTATCGGTGTGTTGTGCACCACACCAATAATCAGGAGGCTATAGGATATTTAGGATTGGTTTTCATTCTTCTCACTCTGAGATCGTGCCTTAGAGTTGTGTTATAAGTTGGACTCCCTCTGGCGTATTCTTATGTACCTGTTATGCCTCTACACGAGGCAACCAGGGCCCAGATGGGCAAGGCAGCGGAGGGAGCTATGAGTAGAACACGGAGGGTTACCAGGGCACGGGCCCAGTCATTATCTGAGACAGCGCTTCATTCGGGGAGTTCTGCGACGCCGCTAGCCCCAGGAGAGTTTAGAGCGATGGCGGTAGCTCGAGACCACGATACTGAGCCTCTGCCCCACGGCCAGAACAGAGGATAGGAGTTACAAGGAGATGGCCCGATTACTAGCTAGTCCGTGGTAGGAATGAGGATGACGAGAGTCGGAGGTTCCGGTAGTACCAGTAGTTCACCCTAGATCCGATAGTTGAGATTTCGGGACTTCTTGAGTTGCAGTCCACCCGAGTTCTATGGATCGAACTCGTGAAGATCTCGTGAGTTTATTCGCGATTCTGACGGATCATGAGAATGATCAAGGCTTCGAGACACGATCGGTGGTCTTAGGTTCGCATCATTTGCATGATGCTGCAATCGACCGGTTTGATTCATGGAACTATCCGGGGAAGCATGCGCCTCGGTGGTTGGGACGAAGTTCTCGAGGCATTTCTTACACACTTCTTGCCCTCGCAGATGAGGAGAGCTCGGGCAGTTAGGTTTATGATGTTGAGGTAGAACTGGCGGACGGTTCGGGAATACAGTATAGAGTTTGACTTATTAGCTCGTTATGTCCCCGCGTTAGTGGCAGACATGGAGGATAGAGTGCACCGATATGTCACAGGACATGACGATTATCTAGCGGAGAGTGGTACAAGAGTAGATCTTGATCGGACATGGACATTGCCCGTGCACAGCTTACGCCAGCAGATCGGCGAGAACGTGGAGATCGACGGATTAACAAGATCGCGAAGAGGCGAGCAGCAGGTCCTTTGGTAACTTTCGAGGCGGACCTTTTCGTGAGCCAGGTTATGCGCCTCCGCCCGATCTGAGTGGTCCTCCGCTGCATCGGGGCGTTCGGGTATTTAGGAGTTGGTCGAACTCCGGGTTTTCGTTCACGATTTACATAGGTTCTAGCCACCCATTCGCTTTTCTTAGTGTTCACTATGTGGTAGGCGTCATCCCGGGGAATGTCGTCTTTTTACTGGTGCTTGTTTTACCAGGCCGTCGAGCCATGTGGGGAGAGAATGTCCTAGTAGGAGGGATACAGGTGGGACGACTTAGCCTACCAAGTCAGTTGTGGATTCAGTGGTTCGGAGAGGAAGGGGTGTTAGCCAGAGGAGGCCACCCCCACCTCGGTATGGCCGTGGCGGTAGGTGTTCTTATGGGGAGTGTCGTACTACTTAGATAGCTTGTTAGGCTTGCGGCCAGCAAGGCCATTTTTGCGAGAAATTGTCCGACCAGAGGTGGCGCGGATGTTACGACTCAGCCTTCGGGATCAGTGGCTGGTTTATCACCGTCTGTAGTTATGCGCCCAGCAGAGCAGGATTTGATTAGAGCGGCAAAGGGAAAGTGAGGCAGTATTTACAGAGATATCTTCAGCCTTAAGAGACTTGTTTAGGTCGTTATGGTAGATACATGTGGAATGCTATGTTCGGTTAACATTATGTAAGTTGTGATTAGAAAACATGGGTAGTTGAAAAGGGTAAGTCTGGGGACGAGAAAATGGGGAGCCTTAGAATTTATAACAGTTGGGACCTTGGATGCAAAGCCGTCCTGAGTGGATGTTACGGTTGGTCCTTGTCGAAGTACTTGGTATGCGTGATATATATTGTGGGATAATTACATGGGTAGTGTGAGATGGAAGTGGTAGCTTTCATGACGTGAACTGGTAAGATTGTTCCGGATCGGGGAACGAGAGTTTAGTACGAAGTGGGTCGGGTTGAGGCCATATCGCGAGTCAACCGCGGCGGAGCGTGGTGGTCGGTTGACGTGGTCCCGCTAGATGATAGGGTCACGAGGGTGTTAGGCCCAAGATTAGGTAACCATCGTACGAGTTTGTGGATGCGTTCGACCAGTAGCCGGGCCGATGAGGTCAGCCCATCTTGTCTTTCAGTTAGGACTGTTTACTCGGCGGAGGGTTATGCGAGATGTTATCAGGAAGGTTGTAAGGCTGCACGGGGTTCCTACTTTTATTTTATGACAGGCAGTGGAGCCCAGTTTTCGGCTATTTCTTTTGTTTCTGGAGGTTTTACCAAAGTGGTTAGGAACTCGAGTGAGTCTCGATGTGCATTCACCTCCGGGCGACGGATAACAAGACGCTTTATTCGCATTTGAGGATAGGTTACGGGCCGGTGTTTTGATTTCAGGGGTATCTGTAAGGATTATTTGCCTCTTGTTGAGTGAGTATTAAAATAGCTACCATTTCAGTGTTCGGATGTCGCCTTATGAAGCCTTGTATGGGCGGAAGTGTAGGTTGCCGGTCGATTGGTTTGAGGTTGGCAAGGTTCAGATAGTTGGTCCATACTTGTTTCAGCAGGATGAGGATAGGGTGAAGCTTATCCAGAAGAGGTTATTAGCAGCTCAGAGTCAACAGAAGTCGTGTGGACGGTCGGCGTCGACGCTTGGAGTTCAGGTTGACGGTGGGTCTTCTTGAAGGTACCACCCCGGAAGGGTGTGACGAGATTTGGAAAGAAGGGGAAACTTAGCCCGAGGTACTTTGGGCCTTTTCAGATCGTTTGTAGAATAGGCCAGGTTGCCTATAAGTTAGCACTGTCGTCCGACTTAGAGACAAGACGTCCGTCTCCCAGTTGCTATGTTTGAAAGAGTATCTGAGATCCATCCAGAGTGTTCGATTAATGATGACCAAGTTAGAGATAGTAACCGAGATTTTGGGAAAGCAATAGCGAAATGTGAATGCGTATAGTAGGAAGAGTTCGAGTGTACGAGGAAGGTACGACGAGTAAGAAAAGAGGCTAAGATGTGAAGAAAGTATCCTTTAGACCATGGGTGGAGCTAATGGTATTGATATATGCTTTAGAGATGATTCTTCGTTGGCTTGGATGTGCGTTTTTGCGAGTATGTTGTATTATGGCCATGTGTGGCATAAATGGTTTCGTAAGCATATTAGGGAAGACTATACCGTCACAGGTGTGCTTGGAGACTTAGAAGGAACATTCGGGACGAATGTTTCTAAGGGGGAAGAATGTTACACCCCGTAGTTCCATAGTATGTATACGAGGACGTACGTTCGAGAATACGACATTTAAATTGGAAAGGAAGAAAGATGTGATTTTTCGACGGAAAAGTTTCCGGATTTTGTGAAGGAAAAATGTTCGTTAAAGGGAATTGGATTCCCAGATTTGGTATTCGGACTTTTTGGAATATTTAAGAATTATGGAATTTTATTTCCGGAATTGGTCACGTGGGGCCCACGGGAGGAAATTTACGGTTTTGTGGGGCCCACTTTATTTTCGGATTTTTGGCTTTACGGATATTTTCGGAAGATGAAATATTTTGGACGAGTAGGGGGGGCGACACGTGTCACCCCCGTGGCCATGTTGGCGAATGGAGAAGGACAAGTGGGACGTTTTTTAGGTGGACAAGTGGCCCATTTTTGTGGTGGCCACTTGTCCCATTTTTGTGGTGAACAAATGGTTGGCCAACCACCCACACACATGTACCCAATCTTCACCATCCACTTGCCTAGATCTTGGCCATTGATTTCCCTATAAATACCCCTTGTGTGCAAGACTTTATTTCATCCACATTAGAAAGTTTCCAAGGCAAAAATTCCCCTCCCTCCCTTAGTGAGTTCTCGTCCAAACACCCCCCCCCCCCACCTTGAGTAGAATTCTTCAAGTATTGTTGTGGTTGTGGGGGGGGAGGTGCTGCCGAATTTTCCGTAAGAATAAGGAATCTTGTATCTAGAATTATTCTACGAAGAGATCTAGAGGTTGATAGACGTTTTGTGGCCTTTATAGGTTGAAGTACTACGAGTAGTGTATTCTATTTGAAGGGTGGAAAAGGCGAGCAAGGTTATAGTACGGTGGAGCGTTTTGCTAATTGTCGATAATCGTCGCGAGGTATGTGAACCTCTTCCTATCCCTTCTAGCATGATATTTGTGAAATATATTTAGTGCGGTAGACGCACGTGTGTTTAAAGGAATTTGATTTTCCTTTTGTGTCCTTGACTTGATTCCAAAGTTAAGTGACTTGTTATGAAATATTAAGGACTTGAATTATGTTAAAAAGTAGTAAAACCTCACTCATGAGTAATGGGTGTGTGGTCTTTTAAAGAATAAATTTACCTTGATTTCGAAAATAAGAATGGTTTTATCATTGGATTTAAAATGATAACTTGACTTATAAACAACTTGATTTTGGGAAAGGAGAAGTAACTTGATTTAAAGGTATAGGTTACTTATTTTTAAAAGAGTGAGACACTTGGTTTAAAAAGTATATTGCTACTTGACTTTTAAAGGAAAAAGTGCCTT
This sequence comes from Przewalskia tangutica, assembly GCA_029844215.1. Classification (NCBI taxonomy): domain Eukaryota; kingdom Viridiplantae; phylum Streptophyta; class Magnoliopsida; order Solanales; family Solanaceae; genus Przewalskia; species Przewalskia tangutica. The sequence goes on from CM056734.1 coordinate 79,900,759, forward strand.
GGTTTTAAAAAGGAAGGCATGCTTTTGTCTTAAGGTTGGTTTAAAAAGAATGTATGGAAATTGTTTTGGTTTTACTTTGATGTCTTTTGACTTGAGTTTTAAATAATAAGAATCTTGAAGTATTTCAAAAGAGTTATGAATCATTTTTGAAAGAAAATAAATACTTGGTTTTAAAAGCTTAAGTGTTATACTAGCTTTATGGAAAGTTAGGTATAACGACTTAAGGAAGATAGAAGGAACAGTTTACTTATTTGTTTATGAAAATCTTGTATTGATTTCTGGAAAGTGTAGTTAGATGGTTTGATAAGTAAACATATTACGATGCCACGTGTGTTAGTGTCTTGTGATGTTTGTGTGAGGGGGTTATTCTTGTTGTGCTTACGTTGTTAAACGATAAGCCCGTTGTACTGCTATTATATCACATACCCCCCCTGACTTGTTATGATGCCGAGGACTTGCCACCCTCGATGCGAGGTATACCTCATGCGGTCTGTGTGACTATGCGGAGCTGCGGGAGTTCCAGGATTGATCATTCCGGGTGTGTATCCCGATGCGAGGAATGCCTCATGCGGTCTGTGTGACTATGCGGTTCATGTGACTATGCGGATCGCGGAGTCCGAGGATGTCGCGGGTTAGCGCCCGTCGCGAGAATACCTCATGCGGTGCGTGACCTATGCGATCGGGAGTTCGTGATTAGGCACGCATAATGATACTATGGGCGATTGGCCTTGCTCGATCATTAGCGGCCTAGAAAAGACCGATTCCGTTATATCTATTTTGCTCTTGTTTATGTTGTGGCACTACGTGCGATTAAATTGGTTGTTAAACGTATTTGTAATTGGTTTTAAAATGTTATGATTTGACTTGATTTTACGATTTCACATACTTGGTACCGTAATCGACCTCCTTCATGCGTTCATGCCGCAGTAGAGGTACACGATCGCCGATCCTCGCTCATAGGATCACGATTGGCGTTTTGGGAAGCTCCGCTTCTCCGAGGCTTATCTTTCGTATAGTCCCATCGTTGTAGGTACTTACATTCGTGGTATGGCGAACTGTCCGTCATTGTTGTTATAACATTCGTAGAGGTCCAGAGTAATCTTGTTGTGGCAGAATTTGTAAAAGGGATGTAATCGTGGGTTCAAGTTTTATTTATATATTCAGAAAGGTAACCGTTTTGGTTAGCCTGTTTTCTTATTTCATTATTGTATATCTTGTTTCATGTGTATGTTTTTTATTTCCGCTGATTTTCTCTGATGTTGTATCACTAGGGTGCCCGGGGTAAGGCACCAGTCGCGGGCCCGGGGTCGGGTCGTGACACAAACCACGTTCGACATAACAAAGGGCCACATCGACCCACTCACGCCTTCATCCGCAATCATCCGGAAGTGGGCGCAACAGTCGCATAACCATCGCGTATGCCGTGCATACGACTTAACAACCATCTCGTGCCATGTCACTGATCCGCGTGCCTTTCGCGGACGACTCATGCCATGTCACCGCTTCGTGCCATGTCTCTGCATTTTCCGTCGTTGTCATGTGCCTTGCGCATGGCCGATGATTACTCAGCTTCGACCCAACACTTAGACGAAGTTCCTTGCCATTCCACCCATCGTCTGCCTTTGTCTCGACCATCGCCTGATCCTCGGCCCGTCGTGCCGACCATGCCCGTCTGCCAAGCCGACTATGTTATATCTTCCACCGCGCCTCGACCAATCGTGCCCATTTGCCTGCCTATCCGAGACGACCATACGATGTCTGCACCTTGCGCAAGCCTTTGACTAGCCATGCCAACACACATGCCTATTCGAACCATCTGTCTCACACGCATGCCCGATAGGTGCCATGCACCTTCGTCAAGTCTGCCTTGCCCTCGGCCAGCCCCTACCAACCCACGTCTTCCGAGTCATCCCACGACTTCGACTTGCCAACCTAGACCAGTGCCAATGCTATCCCAGCCATCAACACCCATCCGTCCGACGCCCATCATAGTCAAATTCCAGGAGTGTAACAAACCACCCGCACCAATTGAACTCGATGTCCTCGTCGAACTGATTTAAGGTGACTCCTCTACCATATACGTTGAACTGCCTTGATGAAGAACCCTTCTTAAAAATAGCATATTGTCACGACCCGACCCGCTCGCGGTGCCCTACCAGGCACCCTTACAGTATACATCGTAGATAATCAATGAACATACATGAAACTTATAAAATAACTCTCTACAGAATAAAAACAACAAAGTTAGCCGATGGGCTACCTTCCCGACATATATATACAATCAAGCGATTACCTCCTTTCCTTTACAAACGACCCACAATATGTGACTACAGGACCTCTAAGAGTTTTAACATAACAACAATGGCGGGACAGGGCCCGCCATACCCAAAATACATGAATCTACAACCTCGGGAAATCGTGCAAGAGATAAGCCTCCGGAGCAAATGGAGCTTTTTCCCAAAAACTGAACCGAGATCCTAAGAGCAAGGATCACCACCCTGTGTACCTAATACCTGCGGGCATGAACGCAGCCCCAGAAGGGTCGATAACAAAAATTTAATATGGAACGGAAATAAGGTACAGTAAACAAATCATATCTGTATAAAAGCATGACAGAGGTAAGTATAAAAAGGGTAAATACCTGAACCTACCATGTCATTACCATCTCGTAAACTTAATCGTACCTTATTATCTTTTCCCATTTTTCAATAAAAGTTATAGTCACTTTCTTACGTACATACTTAGGAAAATCATCAAGTTCATTACCATATAACTTACTTACCTTACATAACATAATCCGGCCCTTTATGGAGGGACGCCTATACTGCCCGGCCCAATCTGGGACGCGATAAAGTCACATAGTCTGCCCATAAAGGTATACTGCCCGGCCCATTCCTGGGACGCGATAATGTCATATAGTCTGCCCATAAAGGTATACTGCCCGGCCCATTCCTGGGACGCGATAATGTCATATAGTCTGCCCATAAAGGTATACTGCCCGACCCATTCCTGGGACGCAGTAATGTCATATAGTCTGCCCATAAAGGTATACTGTCGAGCCCATTCCTGGGACGCGATAATGTCATATAGTCTGCCCATAAAGGTATACTGCCCGGCCCATTCCTGGGACGCGGTAATGTCATATAGTATGCCCATAAAGGTATACTGCCCGACCCATTTCTGGGACGCGATAATGTCATATAGTCTGCCCATAAAGGTATACTGCCCGGCCCATTCTTGGGACGCGATAATGTCATATAGTCTGCCCATAAAGGTATACTGCCCGGCCCATTCCTGGGACGCGGTAATGTCATATAGTCTTCCCATAAAGGTATATTGCCCGGCCCATTCCTGGGACGCGGTAATGTCATATAAAATCTGGGAATTTAACCCAACGTACTACGTATCTCCACTCCTTTTAAAAATGACTCTTTTTCAAATAAAACTTCCAAGATACTAACAACCGTAGTATCAAGTCATATCTACTTTTCAAGACAAGTCCCAATACCTTTTAGAAATATATTTACCGGCTTCTAAATCACGTGACTTATTTCTTAAAAACCTTAAGCAATTGGTACCTTTAAAACAATTTGCCCTTCTTTATTTCAAGTCATTCTTTGTTTATATTACTAGACAAAACCATTCTCTTAATCTTCCATAAAGTTATTATAACCAACTTCCCATAAAGTCGTTATACTAACTTTATGCCTTAGACAAATTCATTCTTTTTATAACCAGGAGACTTATACTTTCAAATCTCTTAACTTTAGAAATCAAGTTTCTTAACTTAGAATTTAAAATCTCTTATCTTTAGAATATCAAGAAATCCATGCTTTCCAAATCAAGTATTCTATACATTTAAATCAGGTCATTTCTTCCTTTAGAAATCAAGTCCCATAACTTGAAAAATAAAGTTTCTTAACCTTTTAAGAATTCAAGGTTCATAGTCTTAAAAACTTCATACGTAAACTCTTTTAAATTAAGTAACATATACTCTGGTGCGTTGTGAATAAGTTATACTTATTTATAACGATCTTATTCAAGTAGCCATAATCTAGAAAATGTAATACAATTTTGTCTTATATTAGCTTCTATGCAGATGGAGAATTCTACTCATTTTAATATTATCAATTGTCATTACATTTTCCTTTATTAACGCTGCAATGGCTTGTTCGATACTTATTCTCATTCGTGCCGTAAATTAGCCAAGTCAACTTGACTCCAAAATACCTCCTAACGACTCTTACCAACATCCCCCATAAGACTCGGTAAGGACTTAGGATAACTTAGACATAACCTTTACGTAGAGTAAATCACAAACATACCTCTTAACTTCTAAGAGTAGAAGGAAACATGAAATAATACCACATGTATATTCCATACATAGAATCATGCCAAAGGAAGGAAGAGGTTCACATACCTCGCGACGATTATCGACAAGTAGCAAAATGCTCCAAAGTACTTCCACCTTGATAGTTATTTCATCCTTCAAGTAGAATACGCTATACTTAGTATTTCAACCTATAATGGCCATAATACGTCCATTAACTTCTTACTTTAGACGTAGAATATTATAAGTGCAAAGTCACTAAATTCTACGAAAAATCGGACAGCACTTCCTTTGTTTCTACATACGTTGCCACCTTTTTCAAGGCTGAATTCAATAACCAAACACGCCACATTTAAGGCCCAACAATGCAATTAACAATAGGGGATTACACGCCTACTAGACGTGTAAAATTCTGCCCCACAATTGATATCAAACTAATACAACTACAAGTGTAAATCCGGCAACTTGAGATACAACAACACCAATTCTTATCCAATTTCCTTTTCAATCCAAATTGTTAGCATAACATGATATCAAGTCGCAATCGATTATAACTACTACAATCTTCAAGTAAGTAACATGTGACGATTCTAAATAACGACCAAATTGTAATTCAATCTCAAATGGCTTATATGTCATTTCGGATTTTAGGCTACAACCATCCATATCACTTATAAATCTTCAACACATATACTTCATGCTAGTAAAATGTAAGGCTAACAACAATATATAATCTTGTAACACTTTAAGAGAACAAGATTATTACCTCAACGAGTCTTAATCCAACTTCAAATCCAAAGTCGCTCCTTATCAACTTAGAGCCTCTTCTTGACACTTCAATCCGCCACTTGAGACCCTTAGAATATCACAAACCACTTCCCTTAAATCTTCCAATCAAAACCTAGAAAAGCAACTAGGTTTTCACCTTGCGACTAATACGAAAACGCTATTTTTCCGGGATCTTTCTATTGAGATACCCTTGCAATACCCTCATGAACCTTGGTTTAAAGTGTGGAGCTTATTGGACAACAAACAAATTCTTTTCTTTTTCTTTCTTGTTGAACCCGAGAGCAATAGCCTTGTTCATCCAATTTTCTTGAAAAATTTCTAAGTATAGAAAGCTTGTCTCACTACTAGTATCCTTATATAGAAACATAGAGGGCTAAGATTAATACATATGTGTGGTTTGGATGCATCTCTTTTAAATATCAAGCTAAGTGGTCCCATTGACCAAGTCAATAATATCAAGCTCTACTACTTGCAAGACTTTGTCATCTTAATAATGGTCAAATGACCCTTTTGTCCATACCAAAATCGTCCAAGACCAATCTAGGGGTGACACGTGTCGCCCTCCCATTCGTTGCAACATTTCGTTTTTCGACAATTCCATAATTCCGACAAATTTTTACTAGACTCAAATCTTAACATTTTTTAGTTCTTACGTACGTTCTTATAACCATGTCCTGAAAATTCGGAGTGTAACACATATGCCATTTGCTTCCTTTATCATGACCTCAACATCCTGTCCGTCTTTCTAATGCTAAGTATCCAGCGACCAAGAACCCATCTCGAACCCGTCTTCAAGCATGTGTGCGCACCACAGTCAGCGTCCATTCGAACCATTCCTGCCCTGAATATTCAACATCTTCGCAACAAGACTAAGAAGGTTTCATGGAAAGTTAGGCATTATACTTCATCCTGCCCGATAACTTCAACATTGTAAGCAAAATCACTTACAATCTGAACTATTTTACTCGGTTCAGCACACCAAGGTATAACACCACGGTGTTTAGCTACTGCCAGCATGCCATGTCTTTCGAAACCGTCAGGCCAGCATCCCTCCATGCCCCTCACTTCCGCTTTGAACAACCAACTCAACACAAAAGATCACTAAATTGTCACCTTGTGCTCCATGAACCCTTCTCACAAGGTTTATCAAATCATGGCATAATACCACGATATAGATTTGTCCCCTCCATGTACAAGTCTCTCGAGATGTATTGCATCATCTCCGTTGAGTCGCATTTTTAAGCTCTTGTCCAAGAGTGATCAATCTCTTGACATAATTTCCTCCTCGGTTCCATTGTTCTTGCTAAGTTCCCGTGACCACATCATCTCACCTGTCATCACCTTAGCTTTCACAACAATCAAGAACACCATCTCCGGAAAGTGGCAAAATTTTAGCTTACTCCCGCACCCTCAACTTGTAAGCTATCAACACTTACTTGTGAATCCTTTTTGCCTAGATTCACCGTATCCTTGGATCCAATAAAGGACTAGGACCTGCATCTTCCCTCGATCAAGTCCCCGCAAGATTCTGTATGGAGAATAGGGTCTAAATCTGGCAATGTCCCTATATCCTTCTCCACACCGTGACTCTCCAACCCGAATCACTTCAAGTGGATCCATTTGAACTAGTTCTTTTCCTTCGCTATTGTTTCACCTTAATGTCGTCGTAGCATTATACAACGTCAAGGAACAATGCATAAATCCTTGCCCGCGTGTCCTCTGGCTTTAAGTAACGAGTGCGACAAACTACCCGCCCTTGTCATTAAGTGAACTCTTCTCTTGGCTCACAAACTCACACATCCCTTTGTGTAGTTTATCTCCATTCGAGACTCAAGGCAAGCATATTTTGGACGTCCCATGATTTCTTCCTCGTAGCCCTCGAACATATTTCAGCCTAATCTTCTTTACAAAATCAGACCCCAACAAGCGACTTACTCCGCTTGTAACTTCGGACTCCAACACAGCTCAAATATTGCACCAACTTGGACATAGATAAAAGTGTAAGTAGCTTCGGCATAGCCATCACCACTTACAACTTTTATCGTCCATTCCCTTCTGAATATGCCCTGTAACATACGGTTTGAATGAAAACAACAACTATACCCCGTCCCTTAAAATTAGGAACATTTCTAGCTAACATTGCGATGATTCAAAAATGTGATCTCCCGGCCCTAAGCAAATTCAGTAAGTTTTCCTTTGCCGAATTTGCCTTGTTCCTAGAAGTTTCTGCATCACCATTGAGTCATTCAGCCGCAAATGTACTTGTAAGGTTTTCCAAGTTCCTGCCTTCTTACTTCATTCTGCACCCAAGCTTGCATTCTAGAAACTTGTTGTGCAACACCTTGACCTCGATCTCAACATAGATCTTAGCCAAAGTCACCATTGAGCTAGTATTCTCACCCACAAGACCATACTGCCCAATTCTTGGACTTTTACATCCAACGCCTCTCTCCGTTCGCTTCTGCCTCACGATCTAGTGCTTGAACTTCCGCCAGTCAACGTTCACAACGCCGACACCCTGCGCTTTGAAACCAATTGTTAAAGGGGTGATTTTTTTCGAGTTCACTCTGCACGACAGCCAGCTTCCCCAAGCCAACTTCAGCCTTTCCCAAACTCGGTTCCCCATAATTAGAACAACACAGGCAACAAGTAAATAAACGAAACACAATGTTACGGGCAAAGCCCAACCTTTTTATGATTAACACAATAATACAAAGGACTCCCATTTATAAGAGGCTACAAAACAATGACCAACACTCTACACGCCGATCTTCCCGACCTTCACTCGCCGGACTGCTTTGAACTTCGACCCCATGGCTGACCAAACTCTTTGGCCCCAAGGCTGATCGAACTTGACCAACCTTGCTCGCTGGTCCACCGACACTGCTCATCGGTTTTGCTCCACAACGTCGACCTCTAGGCTGACCACAGCTTGTCCCCTAGACTGATCATCACCCGCTCACACAAACCCTTAGGATCTTTCACAACCTACAAACCCGCAAGGATCTTTCACAGCCCACACAAGTAGGATCACTCGCGGACCCTCACTTTAGTCACTGACACTCGATCCTCATATTTGTCACTGCCACTCAACCCTCACCTTTGTGTGCCTAAGTGAACCCTTTCGGTTCACACTTAGAGGATTACATTTCTTAATTCTGGACCGTCTAATGCCTAAGACGCACTAGACTATTTATAGGGTAAAATCTGCCTTCGGCAGTTACATAGGGGACAAGGGGCGTGCTTGGCACATGCCATCCCATAATACAAGGAAACACTCAAGCCACGTTCGGCATAACAAAGGGCCACATCTCTCCACTCACGCCTTCATCCGCAATCATCCGAAAGTGGGCGCAACCGTCGCGTAACCATCGTGTGTGCCGCGTACACTACGTAACCGTCGTATGTGCAGCGCACACGGGCGTAACTGCTGCTATTTCACTGATCCGCGCGCCTTCGCAACCATCTCGTGCCATGTCACTGATTCGCGTGCCTTTTGCGACCGACTCGTGCCATGTCACCGATCCGTGCTATGTCTCCGTATTTTCCGCCGTCGTCATGTGAATCGCGCATGACCCACGATTACTCAGCTTCGCCCCAACACTTTGCCAAATTTCCTTGACATTCCGCCCATCGTCTGCCTTTGCCTCAACCATCGCCTTATTCTCGGCTAGTCGTGTCGACCATGCCCGTTTGCCGAGCTAACTATACCATGTCTTCCCCCACGCCTCGGCCAGTCGTGCTCATTTGCCCGCCTGTCCGAGATGACCATGCGATGCCTGCGCCTTGCGCAAGCCTTCGACCAGCCATGCCAACACATACACCTATTCGAACCATCCATCTCACATGCATGCCCGATAGGTGTCATGCGCCTTCGTCAAGTCTGTCTCGCCCTCGGCCAACCCGTGCCAACCCACATTTGCCGAGTCATCCCACGACTTCGACTTGACAACCTAGGCCAGTGCCAATGCCTATCACAGTCATTAACATCCATCTGTATGACGCTCGTTATAGTCGAATTCCAGGAATCCACCTTGCCTGAATTTGGGGCACTCTTTCACAAAATTTCATGGCTCTCTACACTCAAAACACGTTCTAACTGACATGGGACGATAGACCATAGAACCAAGGAGGAGATATCTTAGTGAACCCCTCAAATAATTTCCGCTACTCACTAGTCAATACTGGCCCATTCATAGACTGAAGAGAAAAATCAGACACCAAAATTGCATCAATACGGGGAGTCACTGTGGCTGCCTGCAGTACCATTAGAGAAACCTAGCATTGAAAGTCTGACCCCCACTCTAGTCTGTGAACCTTTTGGAGTAACTGGAATCATCTCCTCCTTGGCCAAACTACCAAAGTACTCTTACCACTCGAAACATAACCTCCTGTATATGAGAAGTAGCAATAAACCCAGGTTGTTCCTCTACGACCCTAACCTCATTAGCCGGAAGCAACTCCTCATCTAGAATATCCTCAAGCTCCAGAGTCAACTCTCTATTGGGGTCCTAAGCAGGTGCTGGTGCTCAGCCCCTAGCTGTCATAGTTGTATTATCTCTGCCCCTGCAATGTCTCTAGCCTCGCCCACGAACTGTTGTTTACGTAATGGGTACGGGTGCAGGTGCAGATGTAGGTAAAGGTCTTGGCCTATAGTAATAGTCGATCGCGTCCTCACCATCTGTGAGAGAACACAAGAACGAGGTTAAGATACCAATATGAACACACTCGCATAAAAAGAATAAATTAGATACTAATCAGATTGAACTAGAACAAAAAGATATAAAGAATAAAATGTCTCCTAAATGTCCCACAACCTCTCGAAGATCGGTAGAGACGTCTACATACCAATATGCGAGACTATACTAGACATTGCTCTTGCACTCATTAGACCGGTTAACCAAGAAGCATTGATACCAATTTGTCATGATCCTAATCGGGGATCCTGGTGACACTTACACTATCCCCCTGGTAGGCGAACCACATCCCAAAATTTAGTAGAAACAAGTTATATAAGTGGAAATTAAATAAGAGCATGTCATCAATTCTTAACCACTTATCATAACTGGAAAATAATCCAAACATCCCCAAAATCTGGTCGAATAGTACAAGAGCTCTAACAATGCCAATATGAAAAACAAGTCTGAAGTTGCCTGAAGGCTATATATTGTCTGCCAAATGAAAATACAAAAGTAAATAAAAGAGGTTCTTTCAAGAGCCACAAATGACCAAGTAGTTCACCCTAAATGACTGTGAAATATCACCCTCGCGTATCATCCATGGGAGTAAAACTGGAACCTGGATCGTACTCTTCACTCAACAAAAAGTGTATCAAGAGTAGTATCAGTACAACACTAATACTAATAATTATCATAGGCTGACAATGATTAGATAACACATGAAGAAGTTGAAACTAACAAGTAGCACATAGAACAATCAAGTATGGTCACCAATCATGTATAAGTAAGGATCAAGTAAGTATATAACCAGCCAAAGACAGATACAGTTCACTAAGAGAACAATTAAATATATAAAGGAATGAGTGCAATGCAATACAGTGGCCTTCTCTCTCACTCTACTCTCATACACACGTGCTAAGTGCAATGCCTCAAAGTGATGACTCATGGTGGACGCGCGAAGTCCATGTACCACCCAAAATAATTGTCATCGGGCACTTACCATATCGATATATCATCCGCCCAGAATAGTTCTCATCGGACACTTACTATATCATTACATCATCTATCCGGAATAGTTCCCATCACGCATATGCAATATCCTTCTTACCTCTTACCGGCTTCATAAGGCATATCGTATCTCATTTCTACATTTTGTAATTAATAGAACATATATATGAATGAGCATGAAAAACATCATATTGACAAGTATCAAGGGTAAAAGATGTAAGTAATTGTAATGACATTTCATTAAACATATCCTTTCCAAGTATTACTCCTTTTCATAACTAAATCAATTACAAGTGATGAATGGAAACCCAAATCAAGAAGCACAAGTCATATTACTGCTCAAAATTTAATCATCAATATTATCTCTCATTTTCATAAGATAGATGAATTGTCATGTGACAGATATACAAATAAGTAATAACACATATGACGACAAGCCCACATAACAGCTGACACAACTAACTTATTTGGAATTCACCTCCACGCCATGCCTAAAGGCCTATCATGCTATCCCCGTCAATTTCTACAACTATATATGATTCTCTAATCAGAGTCTAATGAAAATAAGTCGTAACCTACCTCAAGGCCAAACGGGTGCCACAAACCCTCACGCTAGCGCCTTTTCTTTTCAAAGTGCCTCCAAACGATCAAAATCTATCAAATAAGTATTCTACATCAAAATACCATACCATTGATACTCATTTCATGAAAAGTTCCCGAAATAACCCCAAAATGTGGCCTAGGCCCACAAAGGCAAAATCAAAGTTTTATTACCAAACTGGGTTACCCAAAACTTAATTAACCTTATTCCAAAATATCATTTTAAAAATCCTTAACCTTGGCACTCAATTTCATAAAATCCCCTTTCTAAACCTAGAGTTTGAAATCCCCAATTTTACACTATTTTTTTATGAAAACAAAGCTAAATAATGGATTTGAACATTGAGAACACTAAATTAGGGATTGAGATCTTACCATTATGAGAAATCAATTCCTTAGCACTTGAAATCACTTCTAACCAAGCTGTCAAACCCAAAAGATGAAAGTGAAGTCTAGGTTTGCATGGTTTAATTCACTGTTCAGTCCAACAAGTCATCACAATAGCATACTGGGTCATTACGATAGCCATGCCCATCCGTGACTCGGCCCAACAGGAACACTTCGCGATTGCGAGGCTACGCCCCTAAACACTAAGCACCGTGACTTACCCTGACCCAAACACGCTTGGACGCAATCGTAGAGTACACTTATGCAATCACAAAGCATGAGTATGATTACTCCATATGATCACAGTACCTTCTTCGCGATTGTGGAGAAGGAAACCAATAGTTGAACACCAGAAAAAGATTTTCTGGTGTTCTCCAAACTTGGTTTTGACATTTTAAATTCATTCTGAACCTCTCGAAAAGAAAACAAACATGATAACTAGGTATAGTCAATGCTACAGGCTTGATCGCACACTCAAAACACTCATCCGACATCATTACAACACATCCCCCCCCCCCAAACCATCCAACTTTCTCACAATTTCTAAAATGGCCAACTAAGTACCCAAAATGCATACGAACACCCCAGAACCCAAACCAAAGACCCGACTAAGTTATAAATGACGTTTCAAACCTAACAAAATCAACAAAACTCTGAAACGGAAACGCTTACTCAAAAATCAACTTTTAATCAAACTTATCACTTCAAAAACTCAAGAAAGCTCTAACTTAGGATTTTATTCTGAAATGAGTCCGATTTACCTCAGGAAGCATGTCATCCCACCCCGCGAGTTAAATGCATAAAAAAGGTTATGAGAAGGGAATTTAGGTATTGCAATTTCAAAAGGGCTAGACGACCAAACGGATCGTTACATTATATAATGAAAGTGTATGTAGAAATTTACCTCTGCATATGAAAGTAAGCCATCCATAAAGCGGCTAACTTTAGTTCCTTGGATTTTTCAAGTACCTTGCATGGTATTAGTGCAATATCTTTATTTTTGGTCTTTATGGTGTCACACATGCATGTATTATTTGAAACAGAAAAATCATAGAAGTTGAATTTATACATCATTGCTCGAGTGAATTAGTTCTTCCGAATTTGCATATTTTTAGTTCTCTTCCTATTTTAATCAAGAGATGTTTCTTTGCATATATGAGTGAGAATTGAAAAATCTATGTTTTTTGGTTCACTTCATATTCGGAAGTTGTTTACTAATGAAATGGGTACTACACACTGTCCATAGCAAAGGAGAAAACAGAAAACCTTACTCATTTAGAAGGCGTTTGGTGTATAGCTTTGTTGCAGCCTTGCAGGTACAGATGTATTTGTCTAGTAACACGCGACAAACAAAGTTTTACTTCTCTTTGATTTTAAAGAAAAGGAAACGAATCCGACAATTCTGGCATAATAACGTATGTAGGCCTGTTTGGAAGTGGTGTTTGCCGCAAGCAGCCGGCAACGCTTCACAAATAAATGGGGGTCTTCGTGAAAGGTCTTGTTGCTTTTCGTTGTTTTTCAATAGATAAAATATGTTATTTAATTAAATAGAAATGGTGTTTTAATTATGTAGAATATTTAGTTAAATAGAAGGGCATTTCAGTAATTTAATTTTTGGATAAAGGACTTCCCACTTTTAATATAACTAGTCTCTATAGACATAAATTGCCACATCAGCTTTAGAAATCATTATTTATTAGAAAATGTGTGCAAAGAATAGTAAAATTTAGTCACATTAATATTAAGAAAACATGTATAGTTGGGCTAGGAAATAAAAATCTTTGAGGATAAATTTTTGAAATACTTGATATTGCTTGGTTACATTTTCTTAAAATAATTCCAATATTATGCTTCTGTATCATCCAATTTATTTGGTATAAGCTAAAGAATGAGATCACCATATCCAATAAGAAGAGAGGATGAAAAAGTAATTCCAATAAATGAACAAGTTTGAAGAAGCATAGGAAAGATGGTAGCAATCTTTGTAAAATAAATGAAATAGATAAAAATTAGGCTATGTGACACCTCGAATCCTAAATTATAGAAATATTAAATTTAGTATACTAAAATGTGATTTAAACTGCTATTTTTTAAAATAATAATAATAATAATCTAGAGATATGCTATTTATATTAATGAATCATTAAATCTAGCATTTAGCATGTACAAATCTCAGAATACATCTTTCTAAAGAGAAACACAATATTTAGTATAAGAAATAAGTAGGGTACCGTTTTTTCTAAGGTTGAATTTATCTCGATCGCCAAAGAAATAAGTTTTAAATTGGGAAAATAATCCATATATACAACCCACACATCTAGTTAACGTCGATGTAGTCAACTATATTATCGATGTATAGATAATATATATATATACAACCGACACATCTAATTTGCAGTAGATATAGTCAAGTGTATGGTGTATAGATAATGTGTATGTTATGTATAGCTATATATAAACATTACATATACTATGCATAATCATGTGTAAACACATGAAACCAACTTCAATTGTAGTGTACAAATAATATACATGTAATGTATAGATATATATAGGTTGATCAACTTCTTTATAAGTTTACATATACAACCTTATACACTATTATACATATGGATTTACACAGTGGATAGCCCCAAGTGGCATATACTATGATATACATAATGGATAGCACTATGTGGCACACATAATGTATTATAAGTAAAGGAATTAATGTAATATATGATCATCCCATGTATTATAGTAAACGATCCCAGAATGCCGCTACACATAGCGACCCAAAGATGTCATCAAAAAGACTCGAAAGAATGTTCAGAACGACCAAAATATTGAAGGCTTAACATGTATTCTTGTAAGATGTTTTAGAGACTTATAACTATTTGGTTGCTTACATTTCATTGCCTTTTATACGAGCTTATGCATTTTGTATATGTTTTTCTGTCTGCCTTACAAATTTGGTACAATCTTTCTGGATTGACGTTCCTTTTATCAGGAATGCTACCGTTACACCCCGTAATACCAGGGCTACTAATTGAGAACGTGATTAAGGATTTAAGATTTAAATTTTGGAAGGAAAGAATTATTACATTTTCTTAAGAAAAATTTTGAAAAAAATGTGACGACAGAAAAATTATTAACTTGGAATTTAATACTTCTAATTTGTTTTATGAGATTAGTATTGGATTGTGAAGTATCAGAATTAATAATATGGCGCCCGCCGAAAATTTCACAATTTTGTGGGGCCCTTCGATTTTAAGATATTTTGGACAAATATCTAGATATTTATTAAAAGAGAAATTTTGACCAATGGAAGGGTGACATGTGTCCCTCATGTACTTGTCCACTTGTCTTGAAAGGGGACAAATATCTATATAGAGAAAGAGATGAAATACTTAGCCATTTTTCACATTTTCATCTTCCAAACTTTTCTCTTCTCTCTCCCGTAGCTCTAAATTTCGAAAATTCCATGAACAAGAAGTGATTATTATCCAAGATTAAGAACCTTAATCAAGTCTTAAACCAAGTTAACTCTCCAAGAACCAAAAAACTTGGGTTGGCCGAAAATGGTGATGGAAACCCTAGCTTGTTCATCGACTTTTGGAGGTAAAACATGAAGGTAAGTTGGTTATAAGGTTGTAGTGGATGCATGGAAGTGATTGGAACTTGAAAAATAGGAGCTAAGACTAACCTAAGGACTGACTTTTGCGCAGACTGTTTTGGACGACTTTGAGGTAAGATTTCATCCTCCTCTTGATGTAATTAAGTATTACATGTTGTAGTAATGTATATAGGAGCTTGTGCTAAAAAGAATGAAGATTAAAAAGTGTTTGAACCATTTTTGGGTGTTGGGCTGAGAATGGGCAGTTTTGGTCCCTTTGGATTTCGTTGGTTATTGTTGTTGTTATCTTCACCTATTACATGTTAAAATGGAGTAATATGGTTGTTGATAAGTTGATATGTCATATATAGAGGTGTTGGAACTTGAATTGGAATAAAATGGATTAAGGAAAGAGTTATCAGATTGTAGTTGTTGGCCGTAGAATCTATAAAACTGTTGGATATTGTCGTGCAGTTTTTATGGATTGTTTTGTGGCGTTATTAATCTGGAATTTCAGTGGACATTATGTATGTTTAATGTGGTAAATTGCTAATGAAAGTCCTAAGAGATTAAGGGTATAAAAAGGTGTTAAAGGCTTCACATTTTACCCTTGTTGTTGTCGGATTTTGGACTGATTTTGTGGACTGTTTTACATGGATTAAGGGCTGAATTTTATACGTCAAGTAGGCGTGTAATCCCCTTTGATTAACTGTTGGTTGTGCCCTTAATTGTGGCTTGTTTGTTGTTGAATTTGGGCCTTGAAAAAGGTGAAAAAGTACGTATAAACGGGGAAAGTGCTGCCTAAATTTTCGTATAATAAGAGGACTTTTACTTAGTATTAACCTACTCTAGTAACCTTGAAGTTGATAGAAGTGTTATTGTATTTATAGGTTGAAGTACCTAATCGGGACGTATTCTACTTGTCGTGTTGGTTAGTCGTCAATGAGGTATGTGAATCTCTTCCCTCTCTCTTTTGGCATGTTCTTCGTGTGAACCATAACTGTGGTATTGTTTCAAAAGTTATTCTACTCTTAGAGGTTAATGAGTATTCTTGTTATTGATTATATGCTAAAGGCATGTCTAAATTATTCCTAAGACATTACCAAGTCTTATGGGAGATGTTGGTAAGAGCTTTTAATAAACATTAGAGTCAAGTCGATCTTGCTAGTTACAATACTAATGAGAAAATGTATCGAATAAGCCATTGTAGCGTTAATGAAAAAGGAATCGACAATCTATTATATTGAAATGAGTAGAATTTTCCATCTCCATAGAAGCTAAGATATAACCAGTTCGTTTTACACTTTCTATGTTCACAGCTGATTAGCTAAGATCATTATTAATATATAACCTACTAATGGCTCATAAAATGGATTAATTTGTCAATTCGGATCAGTTATCACCATGCAAATGTTTCCATAATGTTAGCCACAGGAGCGAGACGAATTAGATTATCGAGTTGGTACAAACGACGAGTGGATCCTATACTTGACTTGATCTTTATAAACTGAGCGGATCCTAATCCTTAGTGATATTTTTCCTTGATAGTACTTTGGGTTTTATAAAAGGAAAGTTGTTTACCTATTCGTTTGATAATGCCTTGAGTTTTTCTAAAAAGATAGTTCATTCTAATTGTGCTAATGAGAGTCAAAGATGATTTAAATTGTACATAATTACTTGTGATAACTATAGGTGTGCAGTCCTTTATATTCACACCGAGTTCCAGAATGGGCCGGAACATGTCGTACCTTATTTGACTTATAGCACATTACACCGAGTTCCAGAATGGGCCGGAACATGTCGTACCTTATTTGACTTATAGCACATTACACCGAGTCCCAGAATGGGCCGGAACATGTCGTACCTTATTTGACTTATAACATATTATATCGAGTCCCAGAATGGGCCGGAACATGTCGTACCTTATTTGACTTATAGCACATTACACCGAGTCCCAGAATGGGTCGGGACATGTCGTACCTTGCATGACTTATAGAGCGTTACATCGAGTCCCAGAATGGGCCGGAACATGTCGTACTCTTGCATGACTTATAGAGCATTACACTGAGTCCCAGAATGGGCCGGGACATGTCGTACCTTGCATGACTTATAGAGCGTTACACCGAGTCCCAGAATGGGCCGGGACATGTCGTACCTTGCATGACTTATAGAACGTTACACTGAGTCTCATAATGGGTCGGGATATGTCGTACCTCGCATGACAATATTTGTTTATTTGGACAGACGTTCTTAATTTTGACATGACTCTCATTTTTAAAAGGAAGTACCGTGGGCACGGTTGAATCTTATTTTTAAAAGGATACAATTGAATCATTTTTATAAAGTACAGTGATACAATAGTACAGTGGTACAGCGATACAATGATACAGTAATACAGTGGTACATCGATACAGTGATACAAGATACAGTTGGCTCTTATTTTTGGCACGGTAGGATCTAGTATTTGATTTTCATACTTGTCCCTGTCATTCTTTTGTACAGTTATGATCTTGTTTACTGTACTTTATGTTTACATATTTGGTACCTTGTTGTATTGACCCCCTTCGGGGGGCTGCGTTCATGCCCGCAGGTATTAGGTACTCAGTTAGGTGATCCGCGAGCTTAGGATCCTTGTTCAGCATTGTGGGATAGCTCCAATGTTCCGGAGCTTGTTATTTTGGCACAGGTCTTCCATTACGGCTAGGTATATTCAGGGGTACGGCGGGGCCTTGTCCCGTCATAGTTTACAGTCCAAACTCTTAGAGGTCTGTATTCATATGTGGGTTGGACTTGCGTGAGTTGTATTTATATTTTTGTACAGTTGTAGTCCCATTCGGGTGTTATATATTATGGCAGCCTTGTCGGCTTTGTCTTTGCGAAAAATGATGAGTGTTATTTAGCTTCCGCGGGTTACTTGTGTTGTATGGGTAGAAGGGTGCCCAGGTAGGGCACCAGTCGCGGGCCCGGGGTTCGGGTCGTGACAACTACATTTATTATATTTTACATTACAGGTCAATTTATACAGGTTGACAGGTCTAGTGATTTCATTGGTGTTAGAGATTATGGGTAGCTCGAGGCCATGTACTGACTCTTATGTCAGTATTCAATAGTAAGTATTCGTAGAGGCTTCATAGATAGTATTAGTAGTGTAATGACATGTTCGGTCATTTTCAGCTTAACACACTTACTTGACCAAAATTACCCTTTTCGTAGAATCTTTTTGGAATTTATGACTTACGGAGATGTGTGGCACATTTTCCGAAGTGCGTTAGATAGGTTTCGGAAGAAAAACCTAAGTTTAAAGTTCTTGAAATGAAAATAGTTGAGCCCAAATGTGACTTTTGAGTATATGGGTTCATTTCCTAATTTCGTCAGTTATGATAGATCTGAAATATTATTTATGACTTAATCGAGTCTTTTATTCACTTCCCGAGGTATTTGAGTGTGTTTTGGGTCCTTATTTTCTTATTTGTGAAGTTTGGGAAATTTGAGGAAAATTGTAGAAAAGTGTATCTTAGCATGGTCGAATGAATATTCCAAGCGCGCGAGCAAGTATGTAGCATCATTTACACTTGGGTAGGATATATGATTTGTGTCTGGGAGGTTTTGGGTGTTAGATGGTGATTTGTGAACTTTGCTGCTACTGTTGTTATTGGTGTAATCACACTAGGGGATTCTAGTCGCACATGCGGAGCCACTTCTACGGAAGTTGGTCCGCAGGTGCGAGCCCCGAAGGATTTGGGAAAGGCCGCATCTACGGAGTCATTTCCGTTTTAGCGCGACATCGACATTTTTTGTGAGGCCGCTTCTGTGGTTATATTTTCGTAGAAGCGTGACCGCTCATGCGAGGAAAGTTCCACAAGAGCGAGATTGCTGTAACAGCAAAAATTAAAAGACCTCAAGTCCGAATTCATTTCTCATTTATCACTTTCCTCAAGTCTTAGCTCGATTTTTGGAGGAATTCAAGGGTTTTCGATCATTCCAATCTTGGGGGTATGATTATCACCCTATTTTTATAAATTATCCATGTTTTTCTTCTTTTATTGAGTTTGTGGTGTGCTTTGGGGGTAGAAACCTATGGTTTGACCCTAGTGTTTAAGAGAATTGTTTTATGAAAATTTTTGTGCAAAGATTGCCCCTTTTATCGTTAATTTTTCAGTTTTAGATTATGTATTGCATAGGAAAACTATGGATAGGCTTAAATTTCGGATGCAATCAATGATTGTTCAAATAGAAATTAGGGTTCTTTTAAATTGGAGATTTCTAGTTCAAAGTGAAATTGGAGAGCTAATTGGGACTAGTTGGCCCTCAACTTAAGAATATGATTAATTAGACCACGAGTATGTTGTCATGATATTATCTTTATGTATGCATTTAGAATTATGTGTTAACGTAGAATCTATGATAATAGGCTACAAATATTCTGAGACGCTACATAAGGGAAAGGCTTTGGCGTGGGGTAGGCTAAAGTTTTCTCTATTAGACTCTGATAGATGCATGTAGTATTTATAACTATTGAGGGGTATTGGGTGTGATGAGGATCTCAATTAGTGATTGTGATGAGCACTTGAGTGGGTACCAGTGTATTATGTTTTGGGAGATTATACTTAGGTTAATTACGATTGTTGTTATGTGGGCTTGTCGCCATATTTGATTATGCTTGTGATTGTTGATTTGAATTACCTCATCACTCTATGATTCCTGATATGAAAGGACTGATATTTGAAAATGTGTGTCATTGATAATATTGAGGCATGCGTTTATTCATCTCTTGAACATGATTTCATCTCGCACTCCATGATTACTTGATATATTACCATTGCATTCATACACTCATATTATCCTGGTATTGAGATGGAGTTGGTTATGGATTGTTGTTTAATCTGATGAGGCAGGGAAATAAAGGTAAATGATATTGTTATAAGAATAATTGGATATTGAGATGATGTGAAATGATATGGCTGGACAAATATGTCTGTGATTTGATGTTCCAGCCAGTATGATAGATCATTCCGATTGGTTGTGCGCGGTATATGATTTCGTGGAGGCCCCCATGAGTCATGACTACGAGGCGACATATTATGGCATGCACTACTAGGTTGTTGAGAGGTACCCTTGCATTCATGCATATCATTCATTAAAATTTATAATATTCGTGAGAGTTATGCTTAATTCTATAATGAGGTGATTATATGTTGGACAATAACTTTTATGTTCTGAGATGACTAAGTGTTGAACAATAATTGTTATGTGAATGTGATTTATGTTCTTAACAAAGACTGTGTATCTTAGGGATACTTGTGTGTCAACTCAATTTTGATATATGTTACATGTTATTCATCATTGTCAGTCTATGATGCTTACGGGAGTACGATATGTACTCATAATACACTTGCTGCATTCTTTTTGGATGCAGATACAGTGTCTTATATTAGTGCTAGACCTCGTGGCTGACATTGAGGTTGTGGACCAGAGATTTCGGGGTGAGACTACTATTCCTTAGCAGCACTGGACTCTCTATTCATTCTCTCATATCTTATATGTCAATGCTTTTGAGATAGTTTCAGACATTTATATTCAACATTATGTAGTATCTTTTGTACTGTCTAGACCAGATATTTGGGAATGTAATAATTAGATATTCAATATTTTATGATCATTTATATATATATGGCAAGACAATTTAGTAGTAATTACTTTTTTTCCGCATATAGTTTATTTTATGGTGATTGGGTTGAAAGTGATTCACCTACCGGAGCAATAGTGTAGGTGCCACCATGACTCCTGAAAGGGTCGTGACAAATTTTTTATTAGAGCGTTAGATTACCGATCTCACGAGTACAATAGTGTTATACCCCGTAGTTCTGACCCTACGTATGAGAGCGTACGAAAGCATGTAAGACTTAAAAATTTTAAAGGATAGGTTGACGGATGGTTCCGGACGGGTTTTTAGTCAACTTGGAAGTGGGTTATGACCCGGTACATTGAGAGTTCCTAAGTGTTTCAAAGGCCCAGAGCGTAGTTCGTTGAGTCTAGATTCCAACACAACCAACCGTTCGTCGATAGGACGTCGGAGTAGAAAGTTATGGGAGTTACAAGTTCAGTGCGCAGACGGACAGAAATGCGTTTCAGGCAAAGGCAACAGGTCGCGCGGATGCAGGGCAGCGCCGAAATCGAGGGTCGCTGAAGTTGCAGCCATGCGCCAGACAGCAGCGCGGCGCGCGGCACGAGTCCGCGATTCTGGCGGAAAATTTAGGAAAAATCAGATTTTTCTTTTAAAAGACCTTGGGAGGTGACAAGTGTCCCCCATCTGATTTTGCATGCATTATATTGACCAAGTCTTGAAGACTTGGTCATATTTCATCTCTCTCTTAGACAAAAGCTCCTCTTTCTCTCTTAAAAGTTCAAGCTCCTCCTTCTCTCTAAAATCCCAAAAGATATTCTAGCCTTAGGAAAAATCTGAGAAAAATAAAGGCAAGAAGGAAGCTTGTGGCTAGCTTGTGAAGGTTGTTGTGGTGGTGTTCTTGAAAAGGAAGCTAGCAAGTTGTTGAAAAAATTTGGCTAAAGCTCTAAGGTAATGATTCTTCCTTTAGAATTAGTTTTTAGTGTTGCATATTAAGAAGAAAGAACTTGTGGTAGTAAATAATGCTCTTAGAGTCATTGCATGCAAGAAATGTGGTTTGGATATGAAAGAATTTGTTAAGAAGATATTATGAGCATGTTGTAGCCTAAAAACTACCTTAGAATTGTTAAGTGAATTATTGTACCTTATGGGGCAGAATTTTACACACCCAAGTTTAGGTGTGTAATCCCCTTTGAAATGTTGGATTGTTGAGCCTTAAATGTGGCGTTTGGATGATAAATTCGGCCTTGAGAAAGGTGGCAAGTATGTAGAAACAAAGGAAATGCTGCCCAATTTTCCATAGAATTTAGTGACTTTGAACTTGGATTATTCTACATTGAAGTTAGAGGTTAATAAACGTATCATGATTATTATAGGTTGAAATATTACTTGCGGTAGTTGAGCTTAGCAAGTGGATTGACCAAAGAGGTATGTGGAACTTTCCTATCTCTTGAGCATGAGTAGTTGTACCTATGTAGTACGGTAGACGTACAAGATTTGATATCTTTCACTTGTTTTAAAGTATATGATACTTGTTTCATTTCAAAAGTATAAGTCCCTTGGATTTAGGGAAAATGTATTTGACAAAGGGATAACGCTAATATAATGACTTTATGGGAAGTTGGTTATATTAGTTTTCTTGAAAGGTTCACAAAGAAAGGTTTACTCTAATTAAAACAAATACGGGTAAAGGATTTGAAACTAAGAAAGGTGAATTGATTTTTAGGCATTGGTTGCCTAAGGTTTTAAAGGAAATGAATTCACTTGATTTAGAAGCCTATTATATTTCTAAAAGGAAACGTGACTTGTCTTGAAAAGAAATCGTAACTTGATACTATGGTGATTAGTATCTTGGAATTTTTGTATAAAAAGAGTTATTTCTTAAAAAGTTAGAAGTACATGGTACTTGGGTTGAATTCCCGGATTTTCTATTAAAAGACATGTTAGTGCCTTAGGATACTAAAATGAGAGGATATATTAATAATGTTAATAAGAAGTTAGGGGATTTCTTAACTTGCTTATGTTATGATAAGCCGGTAGTGCTTATGTTATGATAGGCCGGTAGTGCTTATGTTGTGATATGATAGGCCGGTAGTGCTTATGTATGATATGATAGGCCAGAGTGCTTATGTTATGTATGATAGCGGATGAGCTATGCTATATATTTATATTATTACGGGTAAACCCCGGTTATTATTTATGCCATGGATTTGCTACCCATGATGCGAGCGCGCTTGCACTCACGCGGATCCGACCACGTGATCCACGCGGGTGAAATAGTCCCACGCGAGTACGGCGATGGTACTCATGCGGGTCCACAGATCCATGCGGTGAAATAGTCCCACGCGGGTGAAATAGTCTCACGACGAGGCGGATGACCTCACGCGGGTCCACAGGACCCACGCGGTGAAATAGTCCCGTGAGTAGGATTGCTTAATGATACTACACGCAGGTACCCTGTTTTGATCGTGAGCCTCCTATTTTTATGCTATAAGTTTTATACTTGTTACTCTCATTGTTAGTAAGGCACAGTGCAAGGAAATTGATTTTTATCTATGACTCCAGCGTATTTTTGACTTATGATATTACTACGATTTTCCGAGTTTACATACTTGGTACGTTGTGTACTGACCCCCTTCCTCGGGGGCTGCGTTCATGCCGCAGGTAAGGGAAAACAGGTGGTAGATCCTAATTCCTAGGATCTTTTACTCAGGTGTCAGAAGCTCCATTTCTTCAGAGGCTCGACTTTTGGTATGGTTCTCCCTGGTGTTGTTGATGTTTTGTACATTCAGGGGCATGACGGGGCCCTGTCCCGTCATAGTGTTACTCCCTCTTAGAGGCCTGTAGTCTTGTCATAACTTGGTTTGTTTAAGGATGTAACTGTTCGGTTTTATGTACTTTTGGGGTAGCCATTTTGGGCTAGACTATTTTATATCATTATAGTTGTTTATTGTGAGTTTATATTGCGCTGGTTTTCCCTGATGTTGTGTCACAAGGGTGCCCGGGTCAAGGCACCAGTCACGGATCCGGGGTCGGGTCGTGACAAATAGCATATCTAGTAGAGTTTTGTGGATCGGTACAGAGACATGTGTACTTAACTTCGAGATGCTATGGGATAATTAGGAAACTTTACTTCTTTCATTCCTTTCGTGCTAGTTTAATAAAATTAGTATCTGACATTATTTTACTATTCTCTCATAGATGGTGATGCCTTATGCGTTTACGGCTAGAGATGAAGCACTGATGCCAGCCACTGTGGCAATCATTCATAGTAGAGGTAGATGGGTAGACCCCGTAGAGAAGAACCACCGAGGGGTGGAGCACATGGAGCTAGCCAAACTCGTGCTAGTTCTTTATCCTCCGAGCCAGAGATAGAGCATCAGGATGATCAGTTTGAGGAGGAGGTGGGACTAGCCCAGGCTCAACCAGAGGTTATATCCACACCCGTACTACAAGATGCCATGGTTCATATTTTGAGCCTTCTCGAAGGGTTGACCTAAATGGGTATCAGCTACTCTAGATGGGTCGCAGACCCGAGTGGGAGGTCAGACTCAAAACCCCATATTGATGAGATCCCAACACTTGAATTTGGTCATCGGCCAGTTATTGGAGCAGTTATGACCCACGAGGAGCAGAAGAATTAAGAGTAGTTCTCTAACATGAAGTCTCTCTGTTTCTATGGTACGCTGAGGAGGATGCATACAAGTTCAGCGTGATTTGCCATGAAAGATTTTACACTTTAGGTATTATAGAGTCATATGAAGTGGATTATGTTTATCTTTAGTTGATTGGTGATTCAAAACAGTGATGGAGAACTTATATCGAGTGGCAGGGATTGCCTCTTTTTTCTTGGACCAGATTCTATCAAATTTTCATAGAGAAGTATGTCCCCCTTCAGTTTCAGAGCAAGAGAGATGAGTTCTCAAGGTTAAATGAGGGAGGATATTTGTCGCTGATTATGAGTCCTGATTTAATGTTTTATCTCTCTATGCAACGCCATTACATCCTACTGAGATCGAGAGAGTTGATGCTTGTGAGGGGATTGACTGTCCCACTTTAGTTGGAGACTTTATAGTTGGTAGGTTCTGGGGAATTATTTTAGATTATGGCGGGTCACGCCAAGATGGTAGAGTCAGTGACAGGGGAGTCCCAGAGGAGTGGGGCCGAGAAGAAGGCTAACAAATTTGGCAATTTTGTGTCCTTTCTAGGTAGAGTGGTTACAGTGTTGTTACACCCCGTAAGTCCAGGACATGTATAAGAGAATAGACGCGAGAACACAAGACTTGAGAAATTGGTACGAAAGGAAGAATTGTTTTTCCGACGGAAAATCTTCCGAACGCCGGAAAGGAAAAATGTTCGTTGATGAGAATTAGACTCTCAAAATGCATTATTTGAAGAGTATGGAACTTATTAACATTATGGAAATTTATTTTTACGGATTTGGTCACGTGGGTCCCACCCGAGGAATTTTACGTTTTGTGGGGCCCACGAGGGTTACAAAATTTTATAGACGAATGGGAGGGTGACACATGGCACCCCCCCCCCCCCACATAGTCTTGGACGAATTGAGGCAATGATATAATGGTCATTGACCTATGTAGATGAACAAGTCTTCAAAGCTTGAGATAATTGACCAAGTCAATTTGTCCACTTGGCTTATTATTTAATCTCCTTCATCCAAGCCACACAAGTGTTGTAATCTTGACCCTCCATTGTTTTATATATACACTCTAGTTGCAAGACCAAGTCTTCAACACTTAGAAAAATTAGAGAAACCATGTTCTTCATTTAAGTAGCTCTCGGCTTTGTCATTTTTCTCACAAGAAAATTTTGTAATTTTGGTTCTTTATTCACAAGACTTTAACCCAAGGTCCCTAAGGGTATTGTAAGAATATCTCAATAGAAAGATCTCGGAAAAATGGCGTTTTCACGTTAGTCGCAAGGCGAAAACCTAAGTCATTTTCATAGGTTTTGATTGGAAATGGAAGAGAAGTTGTTTGTGAACTTCTAAGGGCTTCAAATAGCGGATTGGAGCATAAAGGAAATGAGCTAAGAATTGCTAAGGAGCGACTTTGAAACTTGGAATTTTATTAGGGCTTAACAAGGTAACAATCTTGTCGTTTTAGTAGCTAAAGATTACTATTGTTGTAGTTATGGATATTAGCAAGCATGAGGTATATATATTGAAGTTTGATAAGTGTATTGACTATTGGAACCCTAATCCGAAAACTAGTATGTTTAGCCCTTGAGATTACAATTCAATTTGGTTATTAGTTTAGTCGTCGCATGTTATATAAAGAATAAATTGTAGTTGTTGAAGTTGTTAATGACTATGTAACATGTTAGACCTAAGAACTTGGATTGGAAAAGAATTGGAAAAGACTTTGAGTTGTTGTTTATGTTAGCCGAGAATGACTTTGGATATTGAACTACTTAGTATGAATTGTGGGGCAGAATTTTACACGTATTGTAAGGCGTGTAATCCCCTTTGATTGGTTGATTTATTGAGCCTTAAATGTGGCATGTTGGTTATTGATTATCGGGCCTTGAAAAAGGTGGAAAAGTATGTAGAAACAAAGGAGGTGCTGCCCGATTTTCCGTAGAATAAGACACCGTATACTTAGTATTATTCTACGTTAGAAACTAGAAGTTGATAGTCGTGTTGTGGCCATTATAGGTTGACAATTCTACGTGCGGAGTATTCGACTTAGCTTGTGGATTAAGCCGAAAAGGTATGTGATCTATCTCATCTTCTTCTAGCATGATTCCTTATGATAAAGTAAGTAAATCCTACTCCTTAAATGATCCACTCCTTGTTTGTACTTGGATTGCCTAATATAGAAGTTGTTCTATATACTTCCTTGTTTGTACTTGGATTGCCTAACATAGAAGTTGTTCTATATACTTCCTTGATGTACTTTGGATGTTTAAATTGAAAGTTGTCATAATCCATTACCTTGAGGAAGTTTGGATTTTCAAAAGTGAAAGTATTTTATTTGAAGTACATAGAGTCTTGAAAAGGAAGTAGTTTCCAAATCTTTTGGATAGTGCCTTAGTTCTAAAACCTAAAGGTTGTTATAACGGTTTTAGGGGAGTCAAAGGAGTGATTTACTTAATTGATTTAAAAGAGGAGAAATGACATGATTTAAGATAACTGACATGTTTTAAAAGTGTAAGCTACTTGATTTCTAAAGTTAAGAGACTTGAAGTATTTTGAAAGTAGAAGAAACTTGATTTCTAAAGTTAAGAGACTTGAAGTCTTTTGAAAGTAGAAGAAACTTGATTTCTAAAGATTAAGAGACTTGAAGTATTTTGAAAGTTAAGAAACTTGATTTGAAAGTACGTGATACTTGGTTTTAAAAGTATAAGTCTCTTGGTTATAAAAAGAATGAATTTGTCTAAAAACCATAAAGGGTTATAACGGCTTTATGGGAAGTTGGTTATAACGGCTTTATGGAAGGTTAAGAAAGTTGTCTATTTTGATTGATAGGTACGAGTTGTTTAGGTTGTGAAATTAGGAGTTACTTCATTTCAAGTCTTGAAATGAATTTCTAAAGATGTAGTAACTTAGTTTGAAAAATAGACATGTCTTGATACTACGGGTGTTAGTATCTTGGGGTTTTATATAAAAATGAGTTTTTTGAAAAGAATGGAAGTACGTAGTACTTAGTGTTAAAATCCCGGATTTTTATATAAAACGTAAGTGCATTGAGTTTATAAAATGAAAGCCTAAAGATTTTATGAACTTGTCCATGTGTGCTGGTGAAAGCCTTTGAGTGCAAGTATTATATTTTTACGCTGTCGCGACTCTCGGTTGGAGGGCCGGCTGTCTTGTTGTAAGTTTACTTGGACGTACCGACGGTCATGTGGGATTCCACGGGTATGCTTCCATTATGATTGATCCTTGGACATGCTTATACGATGTGGGATTCCGGGGCATGCGACCAGGATGCGGGTTAGATTCCCGGATTATTTGTATTACTCTTTGGACATACTTACACGATGTGGGATTCCGGGGCATGTGACCAGGAGGCGGGTTAGATTCCCGGATTTGTTTGTATTACCCCATGGTCATGCTTATACGATGTGGGATTACGGGGCATGCGACCATGTGGGATATTGTTATTCCATGGATTAGCCCTCCATGAGATTTAGTGACACAGGATGGACTGGTAGAGAGCTTTCGTACTTGCCGGTCGATGGCCGTAAATGAGATGGGTCGTAGATAGCTTTCGTACTTGCCCCGTCGATTCTATTACACGCTTTGGTACAGTGAGCTCGGTAGATAGCTTCGCACTTGCCGGCCATATATCGTGACGACAGTGAATCGTAGTTAGATTTCGTACTTGCCCGATCGATTGTTGCAGTGAATCTGTAGTTGGCTTTGGTACTTGCCCGATCGATTTATGATGCAGCGGATCCGTGGTTCGCTTTCCTACTTGCCCGTCTGATTTTAGGACAAGTGAGACTTGGTGTTCATGTATGCTTATCGTGTTATATTATATCATGGGATCGCCGGTGAGGAAGGATTCCACGGGCATGGTTGATATTATGGGCGTGAGACCCATAGTTATATTTGAGTAGTGACTTTGAGGGCATGCGTCCCTGACTTGATATGACTGCTTATGTATTGTGTATTGTAGTTTGGCTATCATACATGTCTCCTGTTTTGTATAGACTGTTATGATTTCATTACAGTATTTTCAGCTTCACATACTTTGTACATTCTTCTTACTGACCTCTTTAGGGTTGCTGCGTTCATGCCGCAGGTTTAGGTACGCAGTTTGGTGATCTGCAGGTGTAGGACCCTGCTCCGAGTTTTTGGATAGCTCCATTTGTTCAGGAGTTTATCATTTTGGTATAGTTCCTTCAGTACAGCCTTTTTTACAGTTATGGGTACGGCGGGGCCTTGTCCCGTCATATTTCAGTAAAACCCTTAGAGGTCTGTATTCATATGTGGGATTGGACTGCGTATGCGGTCACGATGTCGTTGATTATGTATATTATATGGCGGCCTTGTCGGCTTTGCCTTTGCATGTTTCATTGGTTTTAAAAAAAAAGTGAGGTGTTGTTTAGTTCCGCAGTTTACTTGTGTCAGTTAGGTAAAAGGGTGCCCAGGTAGGGCACCAGTCATGGGCCCTGGGTTCGGGGTGTGATAGAGTGGTATCAAGCAGACAGTCCTCGGAATGTTTACAGACCGTGTCTAGTAGAGTCTTGATTATCGGTGTGTTGCGCGCCACACCCATAAACAGGAGGCTACAGGACATTTAGGAGTTGGTTTCTATTCTTCTCACTCTGAGATCGTGCCATAGAGTTGTGTTATTAAGATAATTCCTCTCTGACGTATTATTATGTTACAGTTATGCCTTGAGAGGGCAACGATGCCTGAAGAAGGGCAAAGCGATGTGGCTACCATCGGACTCGAGAGAGTTGATAGGGCTCATGCCTGTGGTATCTGGATGTTGTTCGCAGTGGCGAGTTCTTCTGCGCCAGTTTTGAGGCCCAGCACTGAGCCTCCAGTTTCTCGATTAGGGAAGACTATAGGTCATAAGGAAGCGATTATGTTATTGACCAAGATAAGCGGTACTACGATTTCATCGGCGAGGTTATTGGTCGATGCAGACAGTGTCAGAGGTAGAGGCCAACGGAGATCAACGTAAGAGGCTAGACCGGTTAGTTATCCGGTGAGTTTTGGGAAGCGACCTCGGCGTCGAGTGAGATATTCGCACCAGCCTACCCGTCTGGACCCCGCAGCTCACGGTGGGAGATTGGACCCACAAGGTATTTAGGGCGGTCCAAGCTCCAGGGTCGAGTTCTCGAGGAAGCGAGATTTTCTCGATCGAGGCCACTTATTCCTCGATGTTTAGATGTAGTAAGCGTCATTTGGGGAAATGCCGTCATGGCACAGGTGTTTATTTTTATTGTGGCCGTCCGGGCCATATACTGAGAGTATGTCCTTTTAGAAAGAGCACCGGTGAGGTGGCTCAGCCTATGAGTCTGGTAGTTGGTTCCCTTTCCTCCATTGTTGTGCCCCGAGGCGGGGTGTTCGAATGTCGGCCGGTAGTGGTAGAGTCGAGTGGATTTTATAGTTCTGCCGCCTTCAACGCATAGATGACGTGACTCATCAAGCGTGATCAAGAGGCAACATCGCATGGGGTTACAGGTATATTTCGATTCTTTTGAATCATATGTGCATTGATAGATTCAGATTTTGCCCTAGCGTATATGTTTTCCCTTGTTGCTAGCAGTTGTGAAGTGATAGTACCACCAGTGGTAGGGATACTTTGATTAGTAAAGTGAAAAGTGAAGAATGTTGATAAGAATGATAAAGTGAATTGAGACTATAGTTGTGTAGGGTTCACAAGTTGTAATTACCCCATAATAAGTGTAAGACCGATAGGGAAGAATGTACAGTAGAATTACTTCGGCCTATGTGACGAACCTCTAGTGAATAGGAGGATAGGGTGAGAAATACCTCGAGATAAGAGAGAAATTTATTTCAGACTAAGAATGAGAAGTTAAGTGTAGCGATGGGTCGAGTTGTGGACTCATTTCGGGTCGACCGGTGGTATGGAATGGGGTGATGTCAGTTGGATATGGTCCCGCTTTGTGATAGGGTCACGAGGATGCGAGGCCCAAGTCTAGTTAATCGTTGTACGAGTTCGTGGACGCGTTCCACCGGAACTAGGTCGTAAGGGCCGAGAAGGGCCTTAACGGAAATGCAAGTAGAAAAATGGCCAAGTTTGGATATCAACTCCAAGGATTGGAGAACATAATCAATATTTGAAATTTTGTACATGTAATAAAATAAGTTTGGAAGTACGAGAAAGTATGACAAGTAAGAAAAGGAAGGAACAAGGGTTAAAAGAACTATAGTGATTATAGTTACGAGTAATGAAGGTGCGTTGAGAAAATTCCTTTTAGGCCATAAGTGGAGGTTAATTGTGATGATACACACGCCTGAGGTTTAGTAACACTGTCCATAGGTGCTCATGATTGAGTTGCTACTAGTATTAGAGTTTACACCGGTTGGTAAACTAAGTTAGGCAGATTATAGGTTCATGTCCTAACTAGTTTGGTGACTAAGTGAGACAGAGAAGGGAAGTAACACGGGGGAAATTGTCAGTTAGCTGAGTGGGAGTTCGACTGAAGGATTCAGATAGTGTTAGCCCCATGACTTAGATTACGACAGGGCCATCCCTAGTACGGGAAAAAAAAGGAACTTCTAAAGATCCCGTTTTTTATAAAGACTGTAACCTTAGAGTATTGTGAGAAGGGACCGCGGATGGAAGGTCCATTGATATGTTTACGTATGTTATGTAGTGGCCATGTGTGGAATCGTTGGTCTTGTGGAGTATTGATTGGTAGGCATAGTAAAGAGACTATGCCAGAGTTTGTATAGCTTGACAACCGACTAAGAACATTCGGGGACGAATGTTTCTAAGGGGGGGAAGAATGTTACACCACGTAAGTCCAGGACATGTATAAGAGAATAGACGCGAGAACACAAGACTTGAGAAATTGGTACGAAAGGAAGAATTATTTTTCCGACGGAAAATCTTCCGAACGCCGAAAAGGAAAAATGTTCGTTGATGAGAATTAGACTCTCAAAATGCATTATTTGAAGAGTATGGAACTTATTAACATTATGAAAATTTATTTTTACGGATTTGGTCACGTGGGGCCCACCCGAGGAATTTTACGTTTTGTGGAGCCCACGAGGGTTACAAAATTTTATGGACGAATGGGAGGGCGACACGTGGCACCCCCCCCCCACATAGTCTTGGATGAATTGAGAAAAGGATATAATGGTCATTGACCTATGTAGATGAACAAGTCTTCAAAGCTTGAGATAATTGACCAAGTCAACTTGTCCACTTGGCTTATTATTTAATCTCCTCCATCCAAGCCACACAAGTGTTGTAATCTTGACCCTCCATTGTTTTATATATACACACTAGTTTCAAGACCAAGTCTTCAACACTTAGAAAAATTAGAGAAACCTTGTTCTTCATTTAAGTAGCTCTCGGCTTTGTCATTTTTCTCACAAGAAATTTTTATAATTTTGGTTCTTTATTCACAAGACTTTAACCCAAGGTCCCTAAGGGTATTGTAAGGATATCTCAATAGAAATATCTCGGAAAAACGGCGTTTTCACGTTAGTCGCAAGGCGAAAACCTAAGTCTTTTTCATAGGTTTTGATTGGAAATGGAAGATAAGTTGTTTGTGAACTTCTAATGGCTTCAAATAGCGGATTGGAGCATAAAGGAAAGGAGCTAAGAATTGCTAAGGAGCGACTTTGAAACTTGGAATTTTATAAGGGCTTAACAAGGTAACAATCTTGTCGTTTTAGTAGCTAAAGATTACTATTGTTGTAGTTATGGATATTAGAAAGCATGAGGTATATATATTGAAGTTTGATAAGTGTATTGACTATTGGAACCCTAATCCGAAAACTAGTATGTTTAGCCCTTGAGATTACAATTCAATTTGGTTATTAGTTTAGTCGTCGCATGTTATATAAAGAATAAATTGTAGTTGTTGAAGTTGTTAATGACTATGTAATATGTTAGACCTAAGAACTTGGATTGGAAAAGAATTGGAAAAGACTTTGAGTTGTTGTTTATGTTAGTCGAGAATGGCTTTGGATATTAAACTACTTAGTATGAATTGTGGGGCAGAATTTTACACGTATTGTAAGGCGTGTAATCCCCTTTTATTGGTTGATGTATTGAGCCTTAAATTTGGCATGTTGGTTATTGATTATCGAGCCTTGAAAAAGGTGGAAAAGTATGTAGAAACAAAGGAGGTGCTGCCCGATTTTCTGTAGAATAAGAGACCGTATACTTAGTATTATTCTACGTTAGAAACTACAAGTTGATAGTCGTGTTGTGGCCATTATAGGTTGACAATTCTACGTGCGGCGTATTCGACTTAGCTTGTGGATTAAGCCGAAAAGGTATGTGATATATCTCCTCTTCTTCTAGCATGATTCCTTATGATAAAGTAAGTAAATCCTACTCCTTAAATGATCCACTCCTTGTTTGTACTTGGATTGCCTATTATAGAAGTTGTTCTATATACTTCCTTGTTTGTACTTGGATTGCCTAACATAGAAGTTGTTCTATATACTTCCTTGATGTACTTTGGATGTTTAAATTGAAAGTTGTTATAATCCATTACCTTGAGGAAGTTTGGATTTTCAAAAGTGAAAGTATTTTATTTGAAGTACATAGAGTCTTGAAAAAGAAGTAGTTTCCAAATCTTTTGGATAGTGTCTTAGTTCTAAAACCTAAAGGTTGTTATAACTGCTTTAGGGGAGTCAAATGAGTGATTTACATAATTGATTTAAAAGAGGAGAAATGACATGATTTAAGATAAGTGACTTGTTTTAAAAGTGTACGCTACTTGATTTCTAAAGTTAAGAGACTTGAAGTATTTTGAAAGTAGAAGAAACTTGATTTCTAAAGTTAAGAGACTTGAAGTATTTTTAAAGTAGAAGAAACTTGATTTCTAAAGATTAAGAGACTTGAAGTATTTTGAAAGTTAAGAAACTTGATTTGAAAGTACGTGATACTTGGTTTTAAAAGTATAAGTCTCTTGGTTATAAAAAGAATGAATTTGTCTAAAAACCATAAAGGGTTATAACGACTTTATGGGAAGTTGGTTATAACGGCTTTATGGAAGGTTAAGAAAGTTGTCTATTTTGATTGATAGGTACGAGTTGCCTAGGTTGTGAATTTAGGAGTTACTTCATTTCAAGTCTTGAAATGAATTTCTAAAGATGTAGTAACTTAGATTGAAAAATTGACATGCCTTGATACTACGGGTGTTAGTATCTTGGGGTTTTATATAAAAATGAGTCTTTTGAAAAGAATGGAAGTACGTAGTACTTAGTGTTAAAATCCCGGATTTTTATATAAAACGTAAGTGCATTGAGTTTATAAAATGAAAGTCTAAAGATTTTATGAACTTGTCCATGTGTGCTGGTGATAGCCTTTGAGTGCAAGTATTATATTTTTACGCTGCCGTGACTCTCGGTTGGAGGGCCGGCTGTCTTGTTGTAAGTTTACTTGGACGTACCGACGGTGATGTGGGATTCCACGGGTATGCTTCCATTATGATTGATCCTTGGACATTCTTATACGATGTGGGATTCCGGGGCATGCGCCCAGGATGCGGGTTAGATTACCGGATTATTTGTATTACTCGCGGACATCTTTACGATGTGGGATTCCGGGGCATGTGACCAGGAGGCGGGTTAGATTCCCGGATTTGTTTGTATTACCCCATGGTCATGCTTATACGATGTGGGATTCCGGGGCATGCGACCATGTGGGATATTGTTATTCCATGGATTAGCCCTCCATGAGATTTAGTAGCCTTGAGATGGGTAGTAGAGAGCTTTCGTACTTGCCCCGGTCAGTGGCTGTCGTAGGATGGACTGGTAGATAGCTTTCGTACTTTCCCCCGTCAGTTCTATTACACAATTTGGTACGGTAGGCTCCGGTAGATAGCTTTCGCACTTGCCCCGGTCATATCTCGTGACGACAGGCTGGATCTGGTAGTTAGATTTCGTACTTGCCGCGGTCAGTTATTGACGCAGGCTGGATCTGGTAGTTGGCTTTGGTACTTGCCCCAGTTAGTTTTATGATGCAAGCTGGATCTGGTGGTTCGCTTTCCTACTTGGCCCGTACAGTTTTTAGGACACAGGTGAGACTTGGTGTTCATGTATGCTTATTGGTGTTATATTATATCATGGACTGCCGGTAGTTAGGAAGGATTCCACGGGCATGGTTGATATTATGGGCATGAGACCCATAGTTATATTTGAGTAGTGACTTTGAGGCGTCGTCCACGACTTGATATATTTGCTTATGTATTGTGTAATGTAGTTTGGTATCATACATGTCTCTGTTTTGTATGAAATTATGATTTCATTCTGATATTTTGATTTCACATACTTGGTACATTCTTCTTGACCTCTTTCGAAGTGCGTTAAATCACGCGAGTTTAGGTGCCTTGATTTGGTGATCTGCAGTGTAGGACCGCTCAGAAGTTTTGGATAGCTCCATTTGTTCAGAGTTTATCATTTTGGTATAGTTCCTTGATCTGACCTTTTTTACGATTATGGGTGCAGCGGGGCCTTGTCGTCATATTTCAATAAAACCCTTAAGTGCTGTATTCATATGTAGGATTGGACTCATTATGCGGTCTGATGTTTGTTGATTATGTATATTATATGGCGGCCTTGTCGGCTTTGCCTTTGCATGTTTCATTGGTTTAAAAAAAAGTGAGGTGTTGTTTAGTTCATGATTTACTTGTGTCGATTAGGTAAAGGGTGCGGGTAGGGCACATCCAGCTTGGGGTTCGGGGTGTGACAAGTGCAGGGCAGACCTCAAAGAGTTCTTACTCCCGATTCTCAGACTGTAGAGGGAACTCAGGTTCATCTATATCAGTTCAACAGCTTATGTCAAGAAAGACTTATTATGAGTGCGGTGGTCTTGGGCACTTTTAGGAAGAACATCCCAAATGCAGGCAGGGTGGATCTCAACAGGGTTCACAAGATCAGATGCCTAGGGCTCAAGTGAAATTAGCCAAATGAGGTAGACAGTCTAGTAGAGGGGGTTTATAATCCAGTAGAGGGGGTTATCAGGCTGGTAAGGTGGTTCTTAGTCCGATAAAGATGGGGCACAAACATGCCACAGTGGTCATAGGAGTACTCGGTCTGAGGGTGGACATGCCCACTTTTATTCTTTCAAGTAGACTAGAGTATGAGGCCTCCTGATGCAGTCATCATAGGTATTATCTCAGTCTGTCATCAGTCTACCTCCGTATTATTTGATTTGAGTTCTATATTCTCCTATGTGTTTACATATTTCTCTACGGGTTTGTATGTGTTGTGCGATATACTTGATGTACATATTCGTGTTTCTACCCCTGTTGGTGATTCAGTGATAGTGGATCGAGTCTATCGGTCTTGTGTGGTTACATTTATAGGGTATGACACTTGGGTATATTTGGTTATTTTGTATATGGTAGATTGTGATATCATCTTGGGTATGGATTGGTAGTCACCATATCATTCAATCTTGGATTGTCACGCCAATACAATCACATTAGCTATGTTGAGCATCCCGAGGTTAGAATGGAAGGGTACTCCAAACCCTGCACTAAAAGGATTATATCTTTTGTTCAGGCTAGGAAGTTGGTTGATAAGGGATGTTTGGCGTATTTGAAACATATTCGAGATACTAGTGTATATACTTCTTCACCTGAGTCTGTTCTAGTGGTGAGCAAGTTTTGGAGGTCTGTTCGGCGGATTTGCGTGGTATGCCACCAATCCGGGACATTAATTTATCTATTGATTTGGAGTCGAGCACTTGTCCCAATTCTATTCCACCTTATCGGATGGCTCTAGTTGAGTTGAGAGAGTTAAATGAGCATTTGCATGATTTTTTAAGCAATAGTTTTATTCAACCTTATGTGTCTCCTTAGGTGCTACTATTTTATTTGTGAAGAAAAAGGAAGGTATCATACAGATGTGTATCGATTATAGAAAATTGAATATGGTCACCATTAGAAATAAATATCTGATACCTCACATTGATGATTTTTTCGATCAGCTTTAGGGTGCTTCAATATTTCTAAGATTGATTTGAGGTCTGGGTACCATCAATTGAAGATTAGAGTGAAAGATATTCCGATGACGTCCTTCAGGACTCTTTATAACCAATATGAGTTCTTGGTTATGTCATGTGGGCTTACCAATGCCCCCGCAACCTTTATCGATTTGATGAATGAGATTTTCAAGCCTTATTTGGATTCTTTTGTCATCATTTTCATTGATGAAATCTTGGTGTATTCTTAGAATAAGAAGGACCATAAGAAACATTAGGGTGGTTCTTTGTTTATCGATGGATAAGAAGTTGTATGCTAAATTTTTTAAATGTGAGTTTTTGCTAAGTTTTGTGGTTTTTCGGGGCATGTAGCGTTGTATGAGGGCATCATGGTGGATTCTAAAACGATTGAGGCAGTCAGTGATTAGGCTAGGCCTACTATAGTGATCGATATTAGGAGTTTTGTGGGTCTTGTGAGTTACTACCGTGAGGAGAGCTTCCAAAAGCTCAAATCACGTTTTACCTCAGCCCCGATTTTAGCCTTACATGTGAGGGGAATAATTTCACTGTGTATTGTGACGCTTCGTTGATTAGATTGAGTTGTGTATTGATGCACGAGGGTAGAGTGGAGATACTAATTCATTAATGAATCTTTATAGAGAAAATACAACTGACAATATGTTGAATTG
Source organism: Przewalskia tangutica (assembly GCA_029844215.1). NCBI lineage: Eukaryota > Viridiplantae > Streptophyta > Magnoliopsida > Solanales > Solanaceae > Przewalskia > Przewalskia tangutica. Next base: position 79,938,079 of record CM056734.1, read on the forward strand.
GCAGATTACCTGATGAAGAAGTTGGGAAGGTACCGGTTGCCTGCATGGTGTTAAAGGTGCATGAGACGAACTACCACACTCGCGATTTAGAGTTGGCAGCGGTAGTATTTGCATTGAATATTTTGTGGCACTACTTGTAAGGGTTCATTGTGAGGTATTCACCAATCACCGCAGTCGTCAGCATGTGTTAAGTTAGTAGGATTTAAATTCTAGATAGCGTAGCATGACTATTCTTTATCCTCTAGGAAAGGCCAACGTGGTAGTGGATGTCTTGAGCCAAAAGGCAGTGAGTATGGGGACTTGGCGCGTGTGATTGTTGATGAGCGCTCTTTGACATTAGAGGTTCAGTCCTTAGCCAACAACTTTGTGAGACTTGATATTTTAAAATCGGGTAGGATTTTAAAACCTGTTTCAGAAACTTTCGCTGCCAATCTAACAAATATAGGAAAAAGAACTTTATAACGATTCAAAGCAGTGAGCTTTGTGTCACGACCCGAACCCGGGCCCGTGACTGGTGCCTTACCCCGGGCACCCTAGTGATACACCATCAGAGAAAATCAGCGGAAATAAAAAAAAACATGAACATGAATTAAGAGACAAGATAAATAGCGAGCAACCAAAGCAGTTGCCTTCATCGTATATATACATAAATACCGACGGTTATCCTTTTACAAACCACGCCCACAATTACTCTGCACCTCTAAGATTTTTACAACGGCTATGGCGGAGACGGGGCCCGCCATACCACGAATGTATAAGAATCTCTGACTCGAGTAACATACCAAAAGATAAGCCTCGAAGAAATGGGGCTTCCGACGCTGAATCGTGATCTAGGCGAGGATCCACGATCGATGTACTTCCACTGCGGCATGAACGCGGCCCGAAGGAGGTCGATAACAGTACCAAGTATGTGAAATCGTAAAATCAGTAAATGAAATCATAATAGTCTATATAAAGCGGGAGACATGTATGATAACCGGATGAAATCGTGACCACCGCCGTCTGGGACTCGGTGTAATATCGGATGAAATCGTGACCACTGCCCATCGTGGGACTCGGTGTAAAATCGGATGAAATCGTGACCACTGCCCATCTCGTGGGACTCGGTGTAAAATCGGATGAAATCGTGACCACCGCCCATCTCGGGACTCGGTGTAAATCGGATGAAATCGTGACCGCTTCCCATCTCGTGGGACTCGGTGTATAATCGTTCATAACAAATCAACCGCCCTCCGAGAGATGCGGTACAGAAATACAACAAAGGCTATCACAACAAGCATAGGCGGTTTCACAACAACAAGCATAAGCAAGCTTCACAACAACAAGCATAGCAAGCTTCACAACAACAAGCATAGGCGTAAGCAACAACAAGCATAGGCAAGTTATACCTGACTCAAAGTACTTTCATTTTATGCCAAAGTCCGGTTTTAACCTAAAGTACTACGTCACGTTAAATTCCTTTTAAAGATCCATTTCTTTACGAAGGTCACCCGATACGTAGTATAAAAATAGAGTGACTAACATTGTTAAGTAAACCAAAATGCTTTCCTTTGTAAAATCAAGTAACAACCTTATTTTTCCAAGCGTTGAGTTTGCCTAATTTCAAATGCTCAAGTTCTCATTTTAGAAAAGGTTTATTAGTTCACAGTTTTAAATCCTTTAAAACATAATTCTCCTTTAAACGTTTTGAGAAACATATGTCTTATATGTGAGTAGGTTATTCTTGTTTATAATCAATCTTATTAAACAGCCATGATCTAGGAAATGTAATATCATTTTTTCTTATCTTAGCACATGCGGATGGAGGTTTCTCTTGGTTTTAATACCATACTTCATTATTCAATACATTTTCCTTTATTAACGCTGCAGTGGTTTGTCGATACTCATTCTGATTTCCAAAATCAGTAAAACATTATTCCTTTTAAAACCCGGTACTCATTACTCACGAATGAGGTTTCACACCTTTAACAAAATTCATATCAATACCATTAAGTCAAGTCTCTTATCTTTTAAAAAAAATCAGTAAACCATTCTTTTTATCACTCTTAAGACGTTATACCTAACTTCCCATAAAGCTAGTACAACTCTTATGTTTTCAAAGCCAAGTATTACTTTTCTTTCAAAAAGGTTTTTTTGAAACACTTCAAGTTCTTTATTACTACACATCAAATCCGTTATAAGTCAAATCGATTTACCACTTTGAAACCACAAAGCATTTTCTTACCTACATAAAGTCGTTATAACCAACTTCCCATAAAGCGTTATAACACTTTATGTTTCAAACCAATCAAATACATTAAACACGTATGCGTCTACCGTACTACATAGTTATACACATATCATGCTAGAACAGATAGGAAGAGGTTCACATACCTCGCGACGATTAACGACTAATAGCAAAGCGCTCAGTACCTCAAACCGTCGGCTACCTTAAGCCAAGTAGACCACGCCACACGTAGTATTTCAACCTATAGAGGCCACGGCGCCTATTAACATCTTAGATCTCAATGTAGAATATTCTACGAAAATTGGCGACCTCCCACACATGTGTAAATCTCTCTCTATCGGTAGGCTGCTAAGCCAACCGAGGGGTTTCTACGCCTAACCGGACGTGTACAATTCTACTCACAAGAATACTACACAAGTCTCATGTCTGATCCTATGTAATTACTGATTGATTCACTCTTAAAATTAGGGCTTAAGTCGCAAGACATTGCAGTAAGTATTATTCGAGCTTAAGTCAAAAGACATTGCCGCACAACTATGTTCAGATTCTATATATAGTATACTTAACTATATACTCCTACAACATGTAATTTCCAATTACAAGAAGGTCAAGAATGTTTACCTCGATAAGCCCAAAATTATCCGAGTTTATATGTCGATCTGACGAGGTTTAGCTCACTCAGTGCGCTCAGGCCATTCGACCAACCCTTAGAAGTTCTAACCAACTTCTACTTATAACTTCAACCGACTATGAAGGTTTTCCTTAGGGTTTCGTTTTGTGGCTAAAGGAAAGTATAATCGTATTTTTAGGGTTTTTCGTATAAAGTACTTTGGAAAGTACTACAAGGTATTTGGCTAAAGTATTTTGGGCATTATAACAATACTTGTAGAATACATTTCTACCAAGGGGGTAGTATTTCGACTAGCACAACTATGCTAGGGGAGGGGTTCTCGCTAGAACCACTGGCAATGGGGAGGGGTTGCTCGTAGGGCCTTGAGAGGGAGAGGGGTGGTGTTTGGGCGAGAACAAGGTTGAGGGAGAGGAGGGATTTTAACACTTAGAAATTTTGGATGAAGAAGTTCATCAACTTAGAGGTATTTATAGGTCAAGCAAAGGCCAACCAAGGGCGAGATTCATCAGTGTTAGGCAAGTGTAGGGCTAGGATTAAGCCATGTGCACCTTATCCATCTACCACACCAACTTGCACAAATATCCTACCAACTCCCTCGGCCCCTTTGCGTCCACCACTTCCAATTAGAGGGTGACAAGTGTCGCCTCTCGTTGATCCAAAATGTTTCGTCTCTCGGAAAAATCCGCAAAAATAATAAATGACATAGCCGAATTTTCCCTTATGAAGTTTAGTAAAACGTTTCGTCGAAAAACGACTCTTTTCGGCACTTGTGCCCAAATTTTCGAATCTTGCCAACTTTAAGGCTCAAATTATAATACGTACGCTCTTACGTACATACTCTGGAAATACGGGGTATAACATTCTCCCCTCCTTAGAAATATTCGTCCCGAATGTTCCTTCTCAATCTCAAAACAAACACGTGCCGGTATAGCCTTCACTACTATATTTACGAGAACAAATCCTGCCACACCTGGCCACAGAAACACCCGCGCAAATACTTACATCCAAGTCCACGAGGAAACACCTCTAACATCACAAACTTTTGTCACCTTGCCGCGAGGTTCTAGTGTCACTCCGGCGACCCAACAAATGGTACCGATCGCATCGATCCCCGAGGTCTAAAATATACATCCTTCGCGCCTCCTTTACAAGAAATGATCATATCTATGCTCGCAATACATGCTCGCCTCTACCCTTACTCGTCGTACTCTTCTCGAACACTTGAACTCTTCTAGTATCGTACCACACTTGATCGTCGCTTGATTCTCCAAACCTTGGAGTCACCACCTCTAACGGTTATCTTACTAGCCTCAATCTTCCTAAGGCCATTCCGGCCTTCACGGTCTTACGGTTGAACACATCCACGAACTCATCGATGGTCAACTAAACTTGGGCCTAGCACCCTCGTGACCTACCACTGGCGGGACCACCCGGGTGACCCAGCGCCGAAAGCAGTGCGGGTTGGCCGCAACATAGCCCAACCCGACCCACTTAACGCATCACGCTCTTGTTTCCGATCCGAACAATCTTACCTATACAAGTCATGAAAGCTACCACTTCCATTTTACACTACCCAAGGAATTATCGGAACACATTTATACGCAAACCAAGTATTTCAACAAAGACTAACCGTAAAATCTTTTATTCAAGATGACCTTACCTCTAAGGTCTCAACACGAAATATTCTAAGGTTCACACTTTCCATGCCCCATACATATCCTTTCAACTAACCATGCTTTCTAACTCATAACCAACATAACGCTATCCGAACGTAGCACAATAAGAAGGTCATTATATCATGCATACAAATCTCTAGAGGGTTAAGGATATACCTGAATCTACCGCTCCACTCTAATCATAAGTACGCCTGCGAGCATGCGTATGAAGGCGATGAACTGCAGCGACCGGTAAGTGAGTCATTCTGTTTGCATCCTTCCTACTAGGGCGATTTCTCGTCACATGGCCACGGCGCAGGAAAAACAAGCACCGATAAAAGACGACATTCCCGGGATGGCGTCGCCCGCATCGTCTGTGAGAAAACTGAACCCGTGGCTAGAACCCGTATATCTCAGAACTAAGTCCTGGAGCTCGACCGGCTCGAATACCACTGAGCGTCGACGATCGTGGGGACCACTGCATCTTGGTGGAGGTACATAACTAGACCGCTGCTGAGGCGGTGCGCCTCGAAAGTCACCAAAGGACCTGCATTACGGCCCTTCCTGCGATCTCGGCCATTCCGTCGACCTCTCCGTGCCTCACATCCTAGTGCATGAGCTTGCATGCGGGCAATGTCCATGCGGTGAAGAGTTACACCGTACAAGCCTCTGCCAGTAATCATCCGGCCCGGTGGCGTAGCGGTGTACTCGCCCTCCATGCTCGGCTACTCTGAGCACATACCGAGCTAATGAGTCGAACTCACATTGTACTCTCTAACCGCCCGCCCGGCCTCAGCGTCAAAAATGCATCGGCCGAGCCCTCGCCATCTGTGGAGGCAAGAAATGTGCAAGAAATGCCCTCGAGAACTTCGTCCCAAATCTGCTGGAAGTGCATGCTCTTCCGGGGCGACTCGCGAATCAAACCGGTCAGCTGCGGTATCACGCGGTGATGCGAACCAATACCACCGACTGCCTCGAGTCTCGATCACTCTCATGATCCGTCAGTGCTCGGATAAACTCACGAGGTCATCTCGGCTCTTGATCCATAGAACAGGCGCTCTGACTCGTAAAGTCACGTAGCCTCAATGCGCTCGGGGTGAACTACGGGTGCTCACGGGTGAACTGCTGCGTCGGCCTATCCTCATATTCGCCACGACCACGGCGATGGCGCCATCTCCTTGTACCCGTCTCATCTGCTCCGGTGTGGGGTGGAGGCTCAGTCTTGTAGTCTCGGCGACCCTGCTGCGGCTCTAAACTCTGTTGGTCTTTGGCGTCGCGAAACTTCGCCGTCGGAGCACTCTCGAGCATCGCCGCTGCGCCTCGTACTCTTACGTATATCTCACTTACGACTCCCTCATCGCCTTGCCCATCGGGCACAGGTTGCCTTACGGAGGCATAATCGTAAAGGAAAGGAATACGTCGGAGGGTCCAACTTATCACACCGGCTCAGGGCACGATCTCGGAATGAGAAGAATGGAAACAATCCTAAATGTCTATAGCCTCACGATTATAGATGTGGTGCACAACACACCGATAATCAAGACTACTAGACACGCGATGCAGACACTTTCCGAGGACTAATCGCTCGATACCACTTTTGTCACGACCGAACCTGGGCGTGGTCGTGCTACCGGGCACCCTAGTGATACACCATCAGAGAAAATCAGCGGAAATAAAAAAAAACATGAACATGAATTAAGAGACAAGATAAATAAGCAGGCCAACCAAAACAGTTGCCTTCATCATATATATACATAAATACCCGAACAGTTATCCTTTTTACAAACCACGCTTGCAACAATTACTCTGCACCTCAAGATTTTTACAACGGCTATGGGGACAGGGGCCGCCATACCACGAATGTATAAGAATCTACGCACTCGAGGTAACATGCAAAAGATAAGCCTACGAAGAAATGGGGCTTCCCGACACGCTGAACTGTGATCCTAAGAGCGAGGATCCACGGCAGATGTACTTCCACCTGCGGCATGAGCGGCCACGAAGGAGGTCGATCACAACAGTACCAAGTATGTGAATCGTAAAATCGTAAATGAAATCATAATAGTCTATATAAGCGGGAGACATGTATGATAACGGATGAAATCGTGACCACTTGCCCGTCGTGGGACTCGGTGTAATATCGGATGAAATCGTGACCACGCCCATCTCGTGGGACTCGGTGTAAAATCGGATGAAATCGTGACCACGCCCATCGTGGGACTCGGTGTAAAATCGGATGAAATCGTGACCACTGCCCATCTCGTGGGACTCGGTGTAAATCGGATGAAATCGTGACCACTGCCCATCGTGGGACTCGGTGTATAATCGCTCATAACAAATCAACCGGCCCTCCATCGAGATGCGAGTACAGAATACAACAAAGGCTATCACAACAAGCATAGGCGGTTTCCACAACAACAAGCATAGGCAAGCTTCACAAAAACAAGCATAGCAAAGCAACACAACAACAAACATAGGCAAGTTAAACACAACTCAAAGTACTTTCATTTTATGCCAAAGTCTGGTTTTAACCTAAAGTACTACGTCGTTAAATTCCTTTTAAAGATCTATTTCTTTTCGGAAGGTCACGATACAGTAGTATAAAAATAGAGTGACTAACATTGTTAAGTAAACCAAAATGCTTTCCTTTGTAAAATCAAGTAACAACCTTATTTTTCCAAACGCTCAAGTTTGCCTAATTTCAAATGCTCAAGTTCTCATTTTAGAAAAGGTTTCGTAGTTCATAGTTTTAAATCCTTTAAAACATAATTCTCCTTTAAAGCGTTTTGAGAAACATATGTCTTATATGTGAGTAGGTTATTCTTGTTTATAATCAATCTTATTAAGCGATATGATCTAGGAAATGTAATATCATTTTGTCTTATCTTAGCTTCTATGCGGATGGAGGTTTCTTGGTTTTAATACCATACTTCATTATTCAATACATTTTCCTTTATTAACTGCGGTGGTTTGTCGATACTCATTCGATTTCCAAAATCAGAAACATTATTCCTTTTAAAACCCGAAGACTCATTACTCACGAATGAGGTTTCACACCTTTAACAAAATTCATATCAATACCATTAAGTCAAGTCTCGTATCTTTAAAAAAATCAAGAAACCATTTTTATCACTCTTAAGACGTTATACCTAACTTCCCATAAAGCTAGTACAACTCTTATGTTTTCAAAGCCAAGTATTACTTTTCTTTCAAAAATTTCTTTTTGAAACACTTCAAGTTCTTTATTACTACACATCAAATCCGTTATAAGTCAAATCGATTACCACTTTGAAACCACAAAGCATTTTCTTACCTACATAAAGTCATATAACCAACTTCCCATAAAGCCGTTATAACACTTTATGTTTCAAACCAATCAAATACATTAAACACGTATGCGTCTACGTACTACATAGTTATACACATATCATGCTAGAACAGATAGGAAGAGGTTCACATACCTCGCGACGATTAACGACTAATAGCAAAGCGCTCAAGTACCTCAAACCGTCTGGCCACCTTAAGCCAAGTAGACCACGCCACACGTAGTATTTCAACCTATAGAGGCCACAAGGCGCCTATTAACATCTTAGATCTCAATGTAGAATATTCTACGAAAATTCGCGACACCTCCCCCTGCAACAGTAAATCTCCTCTATCGAGGCCGCTACCAAGCCAACCGGGGTTTGCACGCCTAACCGGACGTGTACAATTCTACTCACGCAATACTACAAGTCTCATGTCTGATCTATGTAATTACGATTGATTCACTTCTTAAAATTCGTGCTTAAGTCGCAAGACATTGCCGTAAGTATTATCGAGCTTAAGTCAAAAGACATTGCCGCACAACTATGTTCATTCTATATATAGTATACTTAACTATATACTCTACAACATGTAATTTCCAATTACAATGGAAGGTCAAGAATGTTTACCTCGATAAGCCCAAAATTATCCGAGTTTATATGTCGATCTGAGCAAGGTTTAGCTCTACTCCGTGCGCTCCAGGCCTCCAACCAACCCTTAGAAGTTCTAACCAACTTCTACTTATAACTTCAACCGACTATGAAGGTTTTTCCTTAGGGTTTCGTTTTGTGGCTAAAGGAAAGTATAATCGTAATTTTCGGGTTTTTCGTATAAAGGGTACTTTGGAAAGTACTACAAGGTATTTGGCTAAAGTATTTTGGGCATTATAACAATACTTGTAGAATACATTTCTACCAAGGGGGATAGTATTTCGACTAGCACAACTAGGCTAGGGGAGGGGTTCTCGGCTAGAACCACTAGGCAAGGGGTTGCTCGTAGGGCATGAGAGGGGAGAGGGGTGGTGTTTGGACGAGAACAAGGTTGAGGGAGAGGGAGGGATTTTTAACACTTAGAGAAATTTTAGATGAAGAAGTTCATCAACTTAGAGGGGTATTTATAGGTCAAGCAAAGGCCAACCAAGGGCCAAGATTCATCCAAGTGTTAGGCAAGTGTAGGGCTAGGATTAAGCCATGTGCACCTTATCCATCTATCACACCAACTTGCACAAATATCCTACCAACTCCCTCGGCCCTTTGCGTCCACCTTCCAATTGAGGGTGACAAGTGTCGCCTCTCGTTGGTCCAAAAGGTTTCGTCTCTCAGAAAAATCCACAAAAATAATAAATGACATAGCCGGAATTTTCCCTTCGCAAGTTTAGTAAAACGTTTCGTCGAAAAACGACTCTTTTCGGCACTTGTGCCCAAATTTTCGAATCTTGCCAACTTTAAGGCTCAAATTATAATACGTACGCCCTTACGTACATACTCTGGAAATACGGGGTATAACACTTTGAATCTGTTATCTCTGTGTCTTCCTCCGCAATTTGGCTAATAATCTCGGTCTTTGCATTTTTTTCCACCTTTTTAATATGTACTCAGCTGAAATTTCAGTTACTCCTCTTATCACATCAAGAATTATTATTGCATGACAACAAAATATACCCATGGACTCAAACTTCATGCAAGTACAAGATATATGGTCTTTGTCTTATTAACAGTGTGTTTCCGAACAAGCCCATGATTTCTAACCTTATACATAATGGACAAATTATTTACTCATATTCATTCACTTTCACTGATAAATACTTCATATATAGACCTCTCTAGCATGAGCCAAAATAGGGATCTCTTTATAGACTTGAGTCTAACTCAACCCCAAAAGCTAACTTGTAGAGTGAGAATTGTCTAAGTCCATATAAGGAGTTCATGTTCTCATTTCATTTCCGATGTGAGACTCTTAACACTCCCCCACACGCCCAGACCTGTAAAGAATGGATCTTGGGTCTAATTCAACTCCAAAAACTAGTTTGTAGGGTGAGACACTACTACAGAAAAGCGCTTGCATATCGCATTTTTAAGGCTTGCATAGCGTTTTTTTACCATAGCGCTTTTCTTAGATAGCGCAAAAAAAACGCTATGCAAATTATACTTCTATTTTGAAGATACTAGCTTGCATATCGCTTAAAAAAACGCTATCCAAGTGTTTTATCTGTTTTTTTTTTTTACTTTTTATTTATTGTTTTGGTACCTTTTTTTTCACCTGTTTTTTCACCTAATAAATAAAATATCAAAAAGATAACAAAAAGAATACTCATCAAAATATAATATAATATAATATAATCATTCGCATAAAACATAATAATATATTTAAAATAGTATCTCAATCATTAGTATCTTACAATCATTAGCTAATAACAATACGACATAGTCAACAATTACATCAAACTACTAACTAATAGCTTCAACCTTCCATTTTTTCTTTGAGGAATCGTTTGTACAAGTAGTCTGCCCAATTAATTCGAAAATTCTTCATTTTGCTTGTAGGATAAACTTTGAGTGGTGAACTATGAACAAACTACAAAACATAGATGTTACAAAAACATAGTTAGAATAGAAATGTCCATCAAATAAACATACTTACATAAATAATCTCATACAAATATGGTTGGGTATGAACAATGACCCATATCATTAACTTTTTAACAAGAAAGCAAAAATCATATAAAGAGGGAGTGAAAAGAACTTAGCTATATTTTGCTTTTATTTTCCTTTTCTGCGCGGGCTTTAACTTTAGGATGCGCTTCCGGGTACCTGCAAAAGACACTTAGTAAAAGAGTTAGTAAAATGAATAAATACGAGTAAAACCTTCGGATCCGTAATAAAACACAATAGGAGTTTTAATTACGGAAGGCTCAGATCTATATTTTGTAAAGGCATCTCAAACAAGTCATGGGTGTGTCCTAGTGACTTGTCAGTCAATCTAGTCGCCCCCCCAAGCATGTTGGTATCCAGTATATATGTGAAAAATCCATAAGTGTCATCATTGTCCTTTTTCCGAAGGAAAGAAAACCGAGGGACAACCTTTTCGGAAGGGTCATATAGTATCATATTCAAATCAGTATCATACTCAAAACTGTCTCAAAATGTAGCAAGTTCCTAAAAAAAACAGACAACTGCTGTTTGGCCTTAAATCTGGACCAAATGCATAGTGACAATGTGACTTAAGCTTGTCCAAAGTGCAGCAAGTTCTCAACTAATGTGGTATCTGTTCGTTTGAGATAGCAGCAATAGAATAACAAGGAACCAACAGACAATTATCAACACTGCCTTAGGAGTGATGGTTGTAGCTAAAGTGAGCATTTGGTTTAAGAAATATAGCAGCAGTGACTCAATGTTCATCAAGCTAATCGAGTGTAGCATCAATTTTTTTATGAGGGAATATAGTAACTGACGAATGTAGTAACTCCCTTTCGGGGTATAACATTTCGAACCAGTAGTTTAATGTGGTAGAAAACTCAAATTATAGCACTTTTGAGGACTACACAGGTGCAACAGTTGTTTACATTAACGAGGGGTGCCAAAATATCTCATCATGCAATAGACATGGCTCAAATCCCAACAAAAATACAACAAGCTCAAGGTAGTTGAGTGCAGTAGTTTTCTCAGACTCAACATCAGCCTAAAAATAGCATTGTAATACAGCAACTACTCAACTATCAACTATGAAATATAGCAACTGCAAACCAAGCAGCAATAACTATTTGTCCTTAAAGTCTCAATAGAGTGACATATTTAACCTTTAAAAATGCAGCAGTTACTTACCTCAAGGTGTGGCAATGGTTAAGCTCAAGATGTAGCAACAACTTAGCATAATATGCAGTCAGATATAACCTGAATTATGAAGGACAAGAAAGCAACGGGGGTTACCACCGTCCATACTCCGATGTCGCATCAAGATCAAAAGGTTTTTAGAACCTTGGGCATGACAAGCTATCGGGGAGGCTAAACCAAACCCAAAGCTCGTCTTGGCTATCAGTCGACAGACGACACAATAAAAATATCCTGAGTTATTTTACCCAAACTCTACGCGTTGCAATATCAAATTATGCCCTGTATGTGCTGACTATATGAAATGGGACTGTAAATTAAACATAGAATATCACATAAGCAATGACTTAATATGAAAAAAAAACTAGTTCAAATAGGCACAAAATGTTGGTGCAGACATCCTCACGCAAATTAGTAGACATGCATGTATTGGCATCGAAATTACGAGGTCCGAAATGCAATAGTTGCAGCAAGAACAAAAATATTAAGCATCAATTTTGTTAAGAACATGGATGAGCATACATATAATATGACAGACTGTTATACCCCGTGGTTCAGGCCATGCGTATGAGAACGTACGAAAAGGGTTAAGACTTAAATTTTAGAAAGATAGGTTGACGGATTGTTTCGGACGGGTTTTTAGTCAACTTTGAGGCGGGTTATGACCCGTTACATTGAGAGTTCCTAGGTGTTTCAAAAGCCTAGTACGTATTTCTTTGAGTCTAGTTCCCAACGCAACCAACCGTTCGTCGATAGGATATCGGATTAGAAAGTTATGGGAGTTACAAGTTCGGTCGCAATGGACGTAAAAATAATTCGGTCGTGAGCCACGGGGCATGGCGCGGAAGTTCGAGAGGTCAGAGGTTTCAGCGCCGCGGCTCCGGCTGCAGGGCCGCGGCGCCGAGGCGGGCGCTGCGAGGCTGAGTGGGAAAATCTGAACTGTTTTGTTTTTAAAAAGGCAATGGGAGGGTGACAAGTGTCCCCCCCCCCTCCCCATCTGATTTTGCATGTCTTATTTATTGACCAAGTCTTCAAGACTTGGTCATTCTTCAAGCTCTTCTCTCTCTCTAAAAATTAGAAGCTCTTCCTTCTCTCTAGAAAATCAAGAGGAAATCAAGGCTTGAGAAAAATCTGAACTGTTTTGTTTTAAAAAAGGCCATGGGAGGGTGACAAGTGTCCCCCCCCCCCATCTGATTTTGCATGTCTTATTTATTGACCAAGTCTTGAAGACTTGGTCATTCTTCAAGCTCTTCTCTCTCTCTAAAAATTAGAAGTTCTTCCTTCTCTCTAGAAAATTAAGAGGAAATCAAGGCTTGAGAAAAATCTGAAAAAGGTGGCAAGAAGGAAACTTGTTGGCAAACTTGTAGGAGCTTTTGTGGTGGTGATTGTGGAAAGGAGGCTAGTGAATTTGTTGGATTATTTTTGGGTAAGCTCTAAGGTAACAATTCTTTCCCTTTTTGCTAGTTTTGGTGTTGCATGTGAAGAAGAAAGAACTTGTAGTGGTAAATATTGCTCTTAGATACATTGCATGCAAGAAATATGGTTTGGATATGAAAGGATTGGATAAGAAGGTTATGTAGGCATGTTGTAGCCAAAATACTACCTTAAACTTGTTAAGTTAATTGTTATGCATTGTGGGGCAGAATTTTACACATTCAAGATTAGGTGTGTAATCCCCTTTGAATTGTTTGGATTGTTGGGCCTTAAAAGTGGTGTTTGGATGTTGAATTCCGACCGTGAAAAGGTGGCAATGTATGTAGAAACAAAGGAAATGTTGTCCAATTTTCCGTAGAATTTAGTGACTTTACACTTGGGATATTCTACGTTGAAGCTAGAGGTTAATAAACGTATTATGGTCATTATAGGTTGACGTACTACGTGCGGTATATTGGACTTAGCAAGTGGATTGACCGAAGAGGTATGTGGAACTTTCCTATCTCTTGAGCATGAATAGCTTTACCTATATAGTACGATAGACGTACAAGGTTTTGATATCCCTTACTTGTTTTAAGGATGGCCAAGTTTGGTGAGTAAGGGGGATTAACTCATTTCTTTAAAAGTATTAAGGATGTCTTTAGTTTTCAAAGTTAAGGGACTTGATGTGTTTAAGTATATGATTCTTGTTTCTCTTTTAAAAGTGTAAGTCCCTTGGGTTTAGGAAAATGTATTTGACTAAGGTATAACGTTAATATAATGACTTTATGGGAAGTTGGTTATATTAGCTTTATGGAAAGTTAACAAAGGAAGATTTACTCTAAGTAAAATGAGTACGGATAAATGATTTGAAGTTGTGAAAGGCAAATTGATTTTTAAGGCATTAATTGCCTAAGGTTTTAAAAGAGTAGAAGTACATAGTATAGTACTTTGGGTTAAATTCCCGGATTTCATAAAGACATGTTAGTGCCTAAGTAAACTAAAATGAGAATGTGTATGAACAAGACTAATAAAAAGTTAAGGGGTTTCTTAACTTGCTTGTATTATGTATGATAGCCGGTTTGTGCTAGTGATATATTATTATTTATTACGGGGTCATTCCCCGGGTTGTGGCATTTGCATATTCCGTGGATTTGCTACCCACGATGCGAGGAATACCTCATGCGAGTCCGTAGGGCTTATGCGGGTGAAATAGTCTCATGCGGGTGAGTACAGCCTATGCGAGGAATACCTCATGCGGGTCCACATGACCCATGCGGGTGAAATAGTCCCAGGAGTAGGAGTGCTTAATGATACTGCGGGGCGGATGACCTTGCTTTGATCATGAGCTTCCTATTTTCATGCAGTATAGTATATGCTTGATATTCTCATTATTAGTAAGGCACAGTGTTCTGTAAAATTGATTATCATACATGTCTCCAGTTATTTTAGACTTATGAGGTATTTTCAGTATTTTCCAGTTTCGCATACTTAGTACATATTGTGTACTGACCCCCTTCCTCGGGGGCTGCGTTCATGCCGCAGGTAGGGGTAAGCAGGTGGTGGATCCTCATTCTTAGGATCACTGGTCTGGTGTCAGAAGCTCCATTCCTCCGGAGGCTTATTTTGTTGGTACGGTTTTTCCCTGATGCTATAGGTATTGTGTACATTCAGGGGTATGGCGTGGCTCTGTCCCGCCACAGTTGTTATTCCTAGAGGTCTGTAGTCACGTTTGTGTTTTGGGCTATAAGAACAAAGTTGTACTGTTTTACTTTTGATTAAGTATATCCTATGGAAGGCGGCCTTCTCGGCTAGCCAGTGATGTTTACTATATACAGGTTTATGTGTTATGTATGTTCATTGCTATTCTCGATGTATACTGACGGCGGGTGCCCGTGAGGGCACGATTCGGCCCTGGTCATGACAAAAGTGGTATCAAAGCGATTAGTCCTCTGAAAGTGTCTGCACCGTGTCTAGTAGAGTCTTGATTATCGGTGTGTTGTGTACCACATCTATAATCAGGAGGCTGCAGGATATTTAGGATTGGTTTCCATTCTTTCACTCTAAGATCGTGCAATAGAGCTGTGTTATAGGTGGAACTCCCTCTGATATTTTCCTTTATGTATCAGTTATGCCTCCACGCAAGGCAACCGCGGCGAAGGCAAAGCGGCGGAGATGCTAGTAGGGCTGGAGTCACGAGGCCTGAGCCCGTCTTTACGAAGATGATGTTTCGGGCGGCGAGTTCCACGACGTCGCCACGGCCTCAGAGTTCGAGGCGTGCGGCCATCGAGACCGCAGTACACGAGCCTCCAAATCCAGGGGGTAGTATAGATTACGAGGCGAATCCGATTATTGACCAACATAGTAGCGAGGCGGCGATGGAGTAAGCGACCAACCCTGAGGCCGATTCTGATTCGGATTTCTGAGTTGTCATCCACCCGAGTTCTATGGTTCGAGATCCGAGGAGGATCCTCAGGAGTTTGTTCGGCAGTTACAGCGGACTATGCAGGTGCTTAGAGCCTCGGAGGCTGAGTCCGTCATGCTAGCCTCTTACCGGTTATGCGATATTGCGTTGAACTGGTTTGAGTCATGGGAATTGTCTAAAGGTGAGGATGATCTTCCAGCTGTTTTGGAGGAGTTCACAGAGGCCTTCCTGGATCACTTCTTGCCTCCTGAGATGAGGAGAGCCCGTGTGGATAGATTCTTGACCTTGGCGAGAGCAGGAGGACTATCGAGAGTCTGACTGAGTTTGACTCATTGGCTAGGTATGCGCACACCATTGTAGCTGACATGGCAGACAGGGTTCATCGATATGTGATGGGGCTAGACCGTCACATGATTACTGCATGCTTGGGGGTGGCTCTTCAGCCAGGGATGGATATTGCCAGGATGCAGGCGTATGCGCAGGGGATAGAGGACAGAGAGAGGGAGGATCAGCTAGACTTAGGCCAGCCCAAGAGGGCCAGGACAGCAGGGTCTCAGGGCAGTTTTCGAGGCGGACAACCTCAGCAGCAGACTAGGTCCACATTTCAGCCAGCACAGAGTGCTCCTTCTCAGTTTTCTGGCAGGAGGTCTGATCAGCCGGGTCATTCAGGAGCAGGTCAGGGCTCCAGGACTTCGGGGTTTCAGGGAAGCAGAGACCGCTACCGATCGAGACCACCCCCATCTCAGTGTGCTCGATGCGGTAGGTCTCACCCAGGCGAGTGTTGTGTTCCTCCGGGGGCTTGCTACTCTTGTGGCCAGCAGGGCCATTTGAAGAGAGATTGTCCGACCAGAGGTGGCGGGAGTGTTATGGTTCGGCCGGCGGTCGATTCTTTGGATTTTCATCTTCGACGGTTATGCGCCCCGGAGGGCAAGGTGTTCACGGGCAGCGCGGCGAAGTCGTGGTAGGGTCCCGATTCAGGTCCTCAGAACCGAATTTATGCTATGTCCAGCCGCCAGGACCAGGAGGCGTCACCAGATGTCGTCACAAGTACATTATTGGTTTCATGCTGTGATGTATATGCTTTGATAGATCCAGGTTCTACCTTGTCCTATATATCTCCTCATATTGCTGGTAGAATAGGGATAGAGCCCGAGTCCATAAAACCTTTCGAGGTGGCTACGCCAGTAGGTGATTCAGTGGTAGCCGAGCGGGTATATAAGGCTTGCCCAGTGACTATATACGGTCGTCAGACTCTAGCCGACTTGATAGAGTTGGATATGACGGACTTTGATGTAATTATGGGTATGGATTGGCTAGCATCTTGCTATGCTAATGTGGAATGTAAAGAGAGATTGGTACGGTTCCAGTTTCCTGGTGAGCCGGTTATCGAGTGGAAGGGGAATACTGCGTCGCCAAGGGGTAGGTTTATTTCTTACCTCAAGGCTAGGAAGATGGTGCGGAAGGGGTATATCTACCATATGGTTCGGGTATTCGATACTGAGGCTGAGATACCGGACCTTCAGTCAGTTCCGGTCGTTAGAGAATTTCCAGACGTATTCCCAGACGAGCTTCTGGGCATCCCTCCTGAGAGGGAGATTGAGTTTTGCATTGATATGTCGTCAGATACTCGACCGATATCTATTCCGCCATACAGGATGGCACCTGCTGAGTTGAGAGAATTGAAGGACCAGCTGAAAGATTTGCTGAAAAAAGGCTTTATCAGGCCAAGTGTTTCACCCTGGGGAGCGCCAGTGTTATTTGTAAAGAATAAGGATGGGACGCTGCGTATGTGTGTTGATTACAGGCAGCTGAATAAGGTAACTATCAAGAACAGATACCTCATTCCCAGGATTGATGATTTGTTTGACCAGTTGCAGGGTGCAAGGTGTTTCTCCAAGATAGACCTGCGATCTGGTTATCATCAGGTGCGAGTTAGAGAGGCAGATATCCCAAAGACTGCATTCAGGACCCGGTATGGGCACTATGAGTTCATGGTGATGTCTTTCGGGTTGACCAACGCCCCAACAGTATTCATGGATTTGATGAACCGGGTGTTCAAACCATTCTTGGATATGTTCGTTATAGTATTCATTGATGATATCCTGGTTTATTCGCGCCTGCAGCGAGAACATGCAACTCGGCGAGGCGGTATTGGGAGTCCTCCGGAATCGGCAGTTGTATGCCAAGTTCTCAAAATACGAGTTTTGGTTGGCTTCAGTGGCTTTCTTAGGGCATGTTATCGGGGCCGATGGTATTCGGGTTGATACAACCAAGATTGAGGCAGTCAAGACTTGGCCTAGACCCACTACACCGAGTCTTGCGGCTTTGGGCCTTGCGGGTTATTATCGGAGATTTGTGGAGAAGTTTGCTTCCATCTCAGCACCTTTGACTAGGCTGACTCAGAAAGCAGCTATGTTCCGGTGGACGGATGCTTGTGAGGAGAGTTTCCAGTTACTGAAGGAGAAATTGACGACCGCCCCAGTCCTTACTCTTCCAGAGGGTTTAGATGGATATATGGTTTATTGTGATGTGTAGGGTGTCGGGATTGGGTGTGTACTGATGCAGCATGGCAAAGTTATAGCTTACGCATCTCGACAGCTCAGGAAGCATGAGAAGAACTATCCCACACATGACTTAGAGTTGGCAGAGTGATTCATGCCTTGAAGATCTGGAGACATTATTTGTATGGAGTTCATGTGGATATTTACACAGACCACAAGAGCCTCCAGTATATCTTCAGCCAGAGGGAGCTGAACTTACGGCAGAGACGGTGGTTGGAGCTACTTAAGGATTATGATGTCGATATTCTATACCACCCAGGGAAGGCCAATGTAGTTGCAGATGCCCTTAGTCGCAGATCGATGGGTAGTCTATCAGGTGTGCAGCCAGAGAAGAAGGGCATGGTCCGAGAGTTACATCAGCTAGCGAGCCTTGGGGTTCGTTTGATTGGTTCTGATGGTGATGGAGTTCGGGTTCGAGAGGTTGCCGAGTCTTCCATCGTCGAGGAGGTGAAGAGGCGACAGTATGAGGATCTGATTATGATACGGTATCGAGATGCCGCTCTTCAGAAGGAGAAGAATCTATTTGAGGTAGCGCCTGATGGGGTGCTAAGATTTGAGGGTCGGTTGTGTGTTTCCGATGTGACAGGACTTCGTCAGCAGATTCTAGGGGAGGCACACAGTGCTCGTTATTCTATTCACCCGGGGTCGACTAAGATGTACCATGACCTTAGGTGTATCTATTGGTGGGATGGCCTGAAGAGGGACGTTGCGGAGTTTGTGGCGCAGTGCCCGAATTATCAGCAGGTCAAGGTTGAGCACCAGAAGCCCGATGGGCTATTGCAGGCTATTGATATTCCGACTTGGAAGTGGGAGGTGATAAATATGGATTTCATTACAGGGTTACCTCACACTCAGAGGAAGCATGATTCCATCTGGGTTATTGTCGACAGGCTGACAAAATCAGCCCACTTTCCTGCTTGTTAGTTTTGATTTGGCAATTATGCTTAAGTATTGTTGTGCATAGAAGGAACATTCGGGACGAATGTTTCTAAGAAGGGGAGAATGTTATACCCCGTGGTTCAGGCCATGCGTATGAGAACGTACGAAAAGGGTTAAGACTTAAATTTTAGAAAGATAGGTTGACGGATTGTTTCGGACGGGTTTTTAGTCAACTTTGAGGCGGGTTATGACCCGTTACATTGAGAGTTCCTAGGTGTTTCAAAAGCCTAATACGTAGTTCGTTGAGTCTAGTTCCCAACGCAACCAACCGTTCGTCGATAGGACATCGGAGTAGAAAGTTATGGGAGTTACAAGTTCGGTCGTGATGCGTGCAGAAAAATAATTCGGCCAGAGCCACGGGGCGGCGCCGGAAGCAGGCCGTGGCGCGGAGTTCCGAGGCTGCGGAGGTTTCAGCGCCGCGGCGCCGAGGCGGGTGCTGCGAGGCTGAGTGGGAAAATCTGAACTGTTTTGTTTTAAAAAAGGCAATGGGAGGGTGACAAGTGTCCCCCCCCCCCCCCCATCTGAAGACTTGGTCATTCTTCAAGCTCTTCTCTCTCTCTAAAAATTAGAAGCTCTTCCTTCTCTCTAGAAAATCAAGAGGAAATCAAGGCTTGAGAAAAATCTGAAAAATGTGGCAAGAAGGAAACTTGTTGGCAAGCTTGTAGGAGCTTTTGTGGTGGTGATTGTGGAAAGGAGGCTAGTGAATTTGTTGGATTATTTTTGGGTAAGCTCTAAGGTAACAATTCTTTCCCTTTTTGCTAGTTTTGGTGTTGCATGTGAAGAAGAAAGAACTTGTAGTGGTAAATATTGCTCTTAGATACATTGCATGCAAGAAATATGGTTTGGATATGAAAGGATTGGATAAAAAGGTTATGTAGGCATGTTGTAGCCAAAATACTACCTTAAACTTGTTAAGTTAATTGTTATGCATCAGGCAGAATTTTACACATCCAAGATTAGGTGTGTAATCCCCTTTGAATTGTTTGGATTGTTGGGCCTTAAAAGTGGCGTTTGGATGTTGAATTCGGACCTTGAAAAGGTGGCAATGTATGTAGAAACAAAGGAAATGTTGTCCAATTTTCCGTAAAATTTAGTGACTTTACACTTGGGATATTCTACGTTTAAGCTAGAGGTTAATAAACGTATTATGGTCATTATAGGTTGACGTACTACGTGCGGTATATTGGACTTAGCAAGTGGATTGACCGAAGAGGTATGTGGAACTTTCCTATCTCTTGAGCATGAATAGCTTTACCTATATGGTACGATAGACGTACAAGGTTTTGATATCCCTTACTTATTTTAAGGATGGCCAAGCTTGGTGAGTAAGGGGGATTAACTCATTTCTTTAAAAGTATTAAGGATGTCTTGAGTTTTCAAAGTTAAGGGACTTGATGTGTTTAAGTATATGATTCTTGTTTCTCTTTTAAAAGTGTAAGTCCCTTGGGTTTAGGAAAATGTATTTGACTAAGGTATAACGTTAATATAATGACTTTATGAGAAGTTGGTTATATTAGCTTTATGGAAAGTTAACAAAGGAAGATTTACTCTAAGTAAAATCAGTACGGATAAATGATTTGAAGTTGTGAAAGACAAATTGATTTTTAAGGCATTAATTGCCTAAGGTTTTAAAAGAGTAGAAGTACATAGTATAGTACTTTGGGTTAAATTTCCGGATTTCATAAAGACATGTTAGTGTCTAAGTAAACTAAAATGAGAATGTGTATGAACAAGACTAATAAAAAGTTAAGGGGTTTCTTAACTTGCTTGTATTATGTATGATAGCCGGTTTGTGCTAGTGATATATTATTATTTATTACGGGGTCATTCCCCGGGTTGTGACATTTGCATATTCCGTGGATTTGCTACCCACGATGCGAGGAATATCTCATGCGAGTCCGTAGGGCTTATGCGGGTGAAATAGTCTCATGCGTGAGTCTGACCTACGCGAGAATACCTCATGCGGTCCACATGACCCACGCGTGAAATAGTCCCGCGAGTAGGAGTGCTTAATGACATCATGCGGGCGGATGACTGCTTTGATCACGAGCTTCCTATTTTCATGCAAAGATAGTATATGCTTGATATTCTCATTATTAGTAAGGCACGTTGTTACGTGAAATTGATTATCATACATGTCTCCGCTATTTTAGACTTATGAGGTATTTTCGATTTTCCAGCCGATACTTAGTACTTATCACAGATCGACCCTTCCTGGATGCGTTACGCCGCAGGTGGTAGCGTGGTTGATCCTCATTCTTAGGATCACTGGTCTGGTGTCAGAAGCTCCATTCCTCCGGAGGCTGGTTTTGTTGGTACGATTTTTCCCTGATGCTATAGGTATCAGGTACATTCGTGGTATGGCGGCCCCGTCCCGCCACGCTGTTATTCCTGAGGTCCAGAATTACGTTTGTGTTTTGGGCTGTAAGAACAAAGTTGTACTGTTTTACTTTTGATTAAGTATATCCTATGGAAGGCGGCCTTCTCGGCTAGCCAGTGATGTTTACTATATACAGGTTTATGTGTTATGTATGTTCCGCTGCTATTCTCTGATGTATACTGGGGTGCCCTTAGGGCACCGCCATGCCCCGGCCAGTCGTGACACGCATAACAGTAGATAAATCCCAAGACTCCAGTAAGCAACATGAACCCAGTAAGAATTAGTTCTCAAAGATCAGGCACGCTAATATACATGAATGCTAGACATCAAGAGCAAATATGATATTAATACCTAATCAACAAGAAAATGGAAGGATAAAATTCAAGAACGGATCAAAGAGAGGAACTCGGACAATTAAAAATAAGAACATGAACAAGAATGGTGTTTTCCGATGGGTGATGAATTGAGAGACGGTGGTGGGTATAGAATGTAGAGAACAGTTATACGAACACAATGAGACCTCTCTTGATGCTCGACGTTATCGGAGATGGCCGGAAAATCGAAAGTTGCGCCTACGATTTTTGGGAATTTCAATTTGGGAGATGTAGATATATGGGTTGAATCAAAGGGTGTTGTTAGGTGCAAACTGTAGGTCTGATGAAGACGAACCTTTTGGAACCACACTTGACCCTCGAATCGATCGGAGATGACCGAAAATCAAGAACGACGATCGGAAAACAGGAGAATTTTTCGATCTGAGATTGCCGATGATGTAGGTAGAATCGATGATTGTGGTTGGTATGAAAATGACGGGCTTGAAGAGACGAAACTAATGGTATAAGTCTCGTCTCCAATGGAGTCCTGTGGTGGCCAGAATCGACGATTCGCCACCGAAATCACTGTTCACCGATGAAAATCGAGAATTTGGGACTTGCTTACACGTACATCGGCTAAGTCCTTCCTTATTTTATAATTCTTTACTTAGATAGCGCTTCCACAAGCACTATCTAAGTGTGAATATTAATATTATTATATTAATAAATTACTTAGATAACACAATTTATAATAGCGCTTTAAATAAGCGCTATGCAAGGAGTAACTTGCATAGCACTTCGATTGAAATTTCCGAAAAGCGCTATGCAAGTATTTTTTGTTAGATTTTCTTTTTAATTTCAAAATTTGGAAAAGCGCTATGCAAGCTGTTACTTAGATAGCGTTTTGTAAAAGCGCTATCTAAGCTGCATTACGCAAGCTGAAATCTGTAGTAGTGAGGATTGTACAAGTCTATATAAAGAGTCAATATTCCCATTTCATATCTGATGTGGTACTCTTAACACTCTCCGTACGCTCATACTTTATTAATTGAAGCGTGAATAATTAGAAAAATATACACATATTTTTGGATGATATTTAGAATCTTTTCCATAGTGAAGTCTGGACTCTTTTTGGCGGTTAAAGTATGTCCAACTCCTGCCACATCTTTTTTAGTTTAATGATTAATATTTATTTAAATTTAATAAATATTTAAATCTTAATATAAATAAACTCACTTAATGATCAAAATCTGAATCATTCTGATTCATATCTCTATTTGAAATTTTGAATACAAATAATAAGGGGTCTTAGTTGTAAATGGTATGAACGTTGCCGTAAGTCAACTTTGAATTTTTATTATATTTTATTGAATATTGTTTTACCATATTATTTACTTACAAAAGTAAATCTCAATCATAGAAAAGTAGGATTGACACATGTAAGAGATCCATACTACCGTTGAGCAAAATTGAAAAAAAAGCTCTGAAGAGGTGTCATTTAGGCGTATAGTAAACCAAGTGTTTATGAATCAAAATAACCACATATCATCCGAAGCCCTAGACCAGTTGGTCTTGAAGGCAGCAGGTATCCTCATTGGGTGGTGTGAGAGAGTTTGGTCACAAGTTCGAAACCTCAGGGTAATGCTCGACCGCTCTCTTGGGAGCTCACACTGACTTGCCAAGTGTAGTTTAACTGGCTGACGTGATTTACAAGCTATCACAAATCCGAGGTTTATCTCAGGCGCACTGAAAGAGCAAATGGCCATGGTTCCTTCACAACAAAAAAAATAAAAAATAACCACATATCATAAGTCTTTTTAGCTTATAAATACTTTAGTTTGATCATGATTTTTATTATTTTATCTTTAATATTTTTATAATCTCCATACCATCATATATTCTTCCCAAAATAAAGTTTTAATTCTCTCTTTATTCCATTTCTATTATTCACCCCGTTCTCTGAATTCTTTTATATTTATATTTCTTAAATGTAAGATGATATTAATCTTCCTTCCGGAGTCTTTTTATTAATATTAAATATATATAGTGTACAATAATCATCCTTTATATAATAGAAATCATAATCCTAATCACAAGAGGAATCTTAGTCTTACCATAATTATATTTACACACTATATGGAATATATTCTAATTATGGGGTAGGGATGACTATACACATTTACACACCCACTCAGTCAGAGCGGGGGAGGCGAAATGCTGAGACTGGATCTGAAGTCAAGAAACAACTGTTTGAGAAGTCTTTTGGTAAATATATATATGCATACTGATATGATATGGGTACATGTAACACTATGACATGACCTAACGCAACTTTCTCACGAACGAAATGTATGTCCATCTCAACGTGTTTGGTTCGCTAATGTTGAACCGGGTTGTGAGAAAGGTAGATTGCAGAGATGTTATCACAGTACACAACAGATGTCTGACGCAAAGGACATTGAAGTTCTAACAGTAAATTTTTGAGCCAACAAATCTCAGCTACCACATTTGCAATGCCTCTGTACTCATCCTCGGCACTGGAACGGGATAGGGTGACATGTCGCTTAGAAGACCATGAAATCAGATTATCCCCTAAAAAAACACAAAAGTCGGAGGTGGAGCGTCGCGTGTCCGGACACCCTGCCCAATCTGCATCTGTATATGAGAGCAACTTGTTTGGTGCAGATGGGTATAAGTGCAAACCATAATCAAATGTGCCCTTAATGTATCAGATGATACACTTAAAGGCAGTGAAATGAGACTCCCTGGGGACATGCATAAATAAGCATACCTGCTTAATAGCATAAGCAATGTCTGGCCTTATAAATGTGAGTTACTGAAGTGCACCTGCAAGACTCCTATACAGAGTATGATCGGAGACTGGAGCACCATCCATAGCAATGAGCTTAGATTTTGAAACAACTGGAGTATGCACAACTTTGCAATTCACCATCTTAGCCCTGTACACAATCTCCTCTACATACTTACGCTGACACAAGAACATGTAGTTGGCAAACCTGGTCACTGATATCCCCAAGAAATAACTCAGCTTTTCCAAATCAGTCATTACAAATTCGGTCTTAAGCAAGACAATAATATCAATTTTCAACCCATCGGAGGAGGCAGTAAGAACAATATCATCCACATAAAGTAATAAGTAAGCAATGCTACTACCTCGATGAAAAATAAAGAGTGATGTATCACTCTTGTTGCATACAAATTCAATCTGCAAGATATACCTGACAAAACGATCATACCACACAAGGGGGCCTGTTTCAGGTCATATAGTGACTTACGGAGACGACACACATAGTGAGGGACTGCAGGATGGGTGAACTCAGGCGGTTGATGCATGTAGATTGTCTCTCTTAGGTCCCCATGTAAAAATGCATTATTCACATCAAGTTGATGTATCGGCCAGTGTCTGCCCATAGCTATGCTCAAAATTGTGCGAATGGTAGCCGGTTTGACAACCGAGCTGAATGTCTCACCACAATCAATGTCCTCCTGCTAATTTGTGTCATTAGCCACAAGACGTGTTTTATACCTCTCAAGATCCCCATTTTCTCTGAATTTGTAACGAAATAGCCACATACAACGAACCACATTCACTCCCTCAGGTCTAGGTACTAGATCTCATGTGTGTTGCTTAGTCAAAGAATTGAATTCCTCAGACATAGCCGCATTCCAATTAGGGTCCTGTTTGGCCACTTTGGGATTTTTGGAAAGTGAAGAGATGGTTTGGACAGACAGGTTAAATTAAACTTTGGATTTGAAGATCCCGTGTCTAGCATGAATTTCTATATGGTGAGTGGGGACAGTAGAGGGATCTTATACTGAGGGTGAGGTCGGATAAGGGGAGGGTGAAGGAACTACCGTTGAAGGCGCCACGACGCTGTGATCAAGAGCCGCGGTGCTTGAACTGCAGTCCTCTCTGAAGTTTTGGCGCCGCGGTGCATCATCACTGGGCTGCAGCGCTGATGACGGTGGTGAAGATTGTTGGTCACTGGAAGTATGGCGTCGCGGCGCCTCATCGTTGGGTCGCGATGCTGACGACGGGACATAAATTTTTTTGTCACTGGAAGAATGACACCGTGGTGCCTCCATGATGGGTCGCAGCGCTGATGACACCGTGGTGCCTCCATGATGGGCCGCAGCGCTGATGACGTTAATGATTGAATTTGACTGAGAATGATGGGAGAAATGACAGACTCGTCAAGAAATGAGTAATCCGATTTTTGAAATTTTTGAAAATTCGAAAATGGGAATGTGATATCGTCGAATATGACGTGACGAGAGATGTGGATTTGACGAGTAGACAAGTCATATCATAGATAGCCTCTATGATTTGGCGGAAAGCCTAGGTAAACGCATGGAGTGGACCGGGGGGCTAGTTTGTGAGGAGCAATAGAGGCAAGGTTAGGATAGCATAGACAGCCGAAATCCGTAGATGATCATAAGATGAGACTCTATGATAGAGGATTTCGGTAGGGGTCATATGGTGAAGGGTTCTAGTTGGGAGAATGGTTAGAATGTATTCTGACATTTTAGCAGCATATACCCAGAAGGACAGAGGGAGGGAGACATGAATCAATTGAGTGCGAATCATATTGTTAATGCGGATGATTCTTTCGCTTTACCGCTTTTGTGGAGGTGCAAAGGCGAGAAGCGAAAGACAATGTTATTATTAGTACAAAAACGGTGAAACATAGAGTTGTTGAATTCACGACCATTATCACACTGATTTTTTTTATACATTTTTCAAATTGTGTTTGAATGAATGTTCGAAACTCAAAAATTTGGCAAATATTTTCGATTTAAATTTGAGAGGATATAACCAAATATAGTGAGAAAAATCATCTAGTAAGACAAGATAATATTTATGACCGAGAGAACTAGCAATAGATGATGTCCATAAATCGGCATGCATAATATCAAATGGTGCAAAAATAACACTAGTAGATGATTTAAATGGAAGACGAGTATGTTTGCATAAAGAACAAGAAACACAGTTTTGGGCAAACCTCCCATTATTACAAGTAATAAAATTATTGCCTCTAAGAAAATTAAAAACTAGGGCTCCTGGATGACCAAGCCTATTATGCCATATTGATGAAGAAATAGCCGGTAAAGAGACGGGAGAGCGAGATCCGACAGCGGAGGTGGAAGGGAATGTATAGAGATCTCTCATGCTATTACATCTCGTAAGAGGTGTCCCCGTATACAGATCATTCACAGTGAAACCAAAAGGGTCAAAGTCAACATAGACAGAGTTATTACGAGTAAATTTACGTACATAAATTAGGTTTTTAATGATGTGTGGGGCATATAGGACATTTTTAAGGGAGAATGGTGAATGAGGAGGTGGTGTGTAAGATATACCCTAGCCCTATATTAGAATGCGGTGACCATTGTCAACTGTAATAAATTGAGGATTCTTTAAACTAAATATTTTAGGAATGTTACCTGCAGATCGCAGGTGAGATGTGGCACGCAGTCCAGTCCACGATCCAACCGTTGTCCGGCTGTTGCGTTTAGGCCGGCCAAGGCCCGACTAAGTCGAGAGGCCATGCGGCCGGCCGGAATCAGATTGCATGAAGTGGGCTCGCCGAGTGGTTGGAGCTGGGCCCAACAACCCGTGTTGAATACCGCGGTTGAAGCTACCGCATCGGAAAGCGGTTAGCGCCGCGACCAGATCGGTAGCCGCTGCATCGTATCGCGGCGCGCCGCGCCAATTGTTCTCGGACCGCTATTGCTGCTGGTTATGCTGACCGTGACCCTTGCCATGACCACAACCTCCTCTGCCGTCGCGACCCTGACGCGATTGAGAGTTGTCTGACGACGCCGGTCTGGGGTCGCGGTCGACAACTAACGCCTACTGATTGTGCTCATCTTGCTTAGCACGACGTGTTTCTTCGAGCAACAACTGTGAGCGAGCTTTGTTAAAACTGGGTAACGAATCCGCCTGTTGAATCATGGTGGTCAAAGTATCATATTCGCCTTTAGGAAAGCCTGCAGTCATTTGTAACACCATTTTAGTTTCGCAGAAGCGTGTCGACGCTGGATAGTTGATCCGCCACAAGTTTTAGCCGCGATGATCAAATACATCGAGAAGTTTTCAAGACATGTATTGTTAAATTGTTCCTCCAAATACACAGCACGAGTGTGCTTGTTATCCTGAAGGATTTCTTCCAAACGAATCCACAATTCACTAGCGGTGGCGCCAGATTTCATGATTGTTGACACCCAATTTTGACCCTCCCGCCCAGTCATTAACTATAAAATTACACAATTTTCAAATAATTTTAAATAATAAAAAATGCAGCGATAAAACATTAATACATACGACAACCCCTTGCGACCTACCCGTGTATACGCCACAGCCAAAGGCCCGTCCACTAAACATCTTCAAACCCCGCATAGATGCTGAGAGAAAGCCAACCAGAACCTATACACCTTTAGCCGAACCCATAACCCAAGTATGAGAAGCTGAAAGCCGCAGGAATACTCCAGCCAATTCCCAGAAATACCTCCAGGCCTACTTCCCGAGGGCATGATAAAACCAAACATTGTGCATACCACTCCGGTGTGGAGGGGCACGACATCGAAAATTGCTACACACTCAAGGACAAAATAGAAGAGTTAATCAAAGAGGGAGTCATTCAAAGTGGCGAGGCCTCCCCAACGAGTACAATGAACCCTAAACGAAGAGGTGTTCCTCGGCGAACCCGCTCACTCGAATCGCCATTTATCCAAGCATGCACCGTGCAAGAAGGAGGTACTGATAGCAGAGCATGAAGACCCAGCCAGCCATGATGCAGAGCAAGAAGGCATATTGGTTGGATTCGCATCCTTGTTCTAGTCCGCCTAGAGCCCGGATAAGAAAGAGCAATTTAGTTTAGCAGAATAATTTAAGACTCATATCTAAGTTTTCATAATGTCTTGCTTGAGTTTTCATGTAATTGGAACTACGTTCGACCTGATTCCTTTGACGGATACGTAGGCGGCCACATCGGCCTCGATCTCACATTTAGAAGTTTTAGCTTTATCAAATTTTGCTTGTAATTAGAACTACGTTCGACCTGATTCCCTTGGCGGATACGTAGGCGGCCACATCGGCCTCGGTCCCACCTTTAGAATTTTACCCAATTTCGCTTGTAATGAACTACGTCATGACCTGATTCCCTCATGGGGATACGTAGGCGGACTAAATCGGCTTCGGTCACACCATTAGGAAACTTTCCCTTCGAAAATAACGAGAGTACACATAACATACAAGCAACTCCATTGAGACCCACTTTAGGCCAAACGCCCTTTGCATATTCAAAACTGGGACAAGGTAGGAAACCAGACAGGGGTTGCAGGTCTAAGCACGCAGATGTCAAGGAACAAGGCGGCGAAGTCAAATATGAATCGACCCCCCCCCCCCCAAAAAAAAACTCACAAATTTTCTTTGAGCGCAGGTTTTTCATATTAACAGAAGCAGAAAGTGCAACAGCCGAAGCAGAAAATACTACAAAAAGTTTCTTCGCAGAAGCAGAAAGAAATAGCATAGGCAGAAGATATGACAACAATCCAAAGTTCAAAGTCCGCACTAGAAGCAGAAAGTGGCCATCGACAATCGCAATAAAATTCAAAGTTCCGAACAAAGCCTAGCGATCAACTCTGCATAAAGTCAAATTTGCAACC
This sequence comes from Przewalskia tangutica, assembly GCA_029844215.1. NCBI lineage: Eukaryota > Viridiplantae > Streptophyta > Magnoliopsida > Solanales > Solanaceae > Przewalskia > Przewalskia tangutica. Next base: position 79,967,446 of record CM056734.1, read on the forward strand.
CACGCATCGCACACAACAAAGGCATCATGACAATTCGTCAGTTGCAGCGTTTAGCATGTCCGTGCAAGGACAACATCTCAGTATTCATCAGGCGTATCAGGGACGACATCTCTACCCATAGACTTTCACTTCTCATATGTATTTATCATTTCATTTAAACAGGTATACACTAATTTTTCTCAAACTTAGCTTGCAGGAGCATTTATTCTACAGGAGCATCAAGCAGACGCCCGTGCAACGACGCTTATCGCCAAAGACGACGCCAAGTCCAGGAAACGACGCCAAGAAGAATACGCCCAGTAACGACGCCATCAAGATTAAGGCCTACATAACGACGCCAAAGAAGAATACGCCCAGTGCAACGACGCCATCGCGAATATCGCCCGCATAACGACGTGATCGCATTATGTTCACGCAACGACGCCAAAGAAGAACACGCCCGTGCAATGACGTTATCAACACAACAAGTCCGAAAACGACGCCAGCAACAATACATCCAGGCAACGACGTTATCAGCAACACGTCCAGACAACGACGTGATCAGCATTATGTCTACGCAACGACGCCAGTAGCAACACGTTCAGGCAACGACGCGACGCGACAACAAGTCCGAAACGACGCCATCGCGAATACGCCCGCATAACGACGTGATCAACATTATGTCTACGCAACGACGCCAGCAGCAACACGTCCAGGCAACGACGTTATCAGCACAACAAGTCCGAAAACGACGCCAGCAGCAATACGTCCAGGCAACGACGTCATCAGCATCACGTCTACGCAACGACACCAGCAGCAACACGTCCAGGCAACGACGTTATCAGCACAACAAGTCCAAAAACGACGCCAAGTCCGAAAACGACGCCATGACGCCAAGTCCGAAAATGACGCCATATGTCCGAAAACGACGTCATCAGCATATCACATCTACGCAAGGACGATTTCTATACTCTCAAACTGTATTTCTTATTCACGCTTTATTGTTCTGTCTTAGCAGTTATGCACTAACTCTTCCTTGAACTTTAGTCTACAGGGGCAGTTGTAGCAAGGACAACATATCCGCATTCACAATCGCAACGCTCACGTAAGGATCTAAAATCACAAAGATTTGCACGTTATACCCCGTGGTTCGCCGACCTCTGGCCGTGGTCTCAGCGGCTACGAGGCGCGCGCGCGCGGCGCATCAGGGCCGCGCCGGAGCCGGCCGCGCGCCGAAACCCGAGGGTCGCTGGTTTGCACGCGGCCGGGAAGCAGGCCGCGGCCGAAGATCCGAGGTCCGCAGGAGTTACGCCGCAGTCACGGAAGTTAGGCTGCGCGCCGAGGCGGAAATCAAAGTGAAAAACTTAGAAAAGTCGATTTTTCTTTAAAAGGCCTCGGAGGGTGATGTGTCCCCATCCGATTTCAGACGATATATTGACCAAGTCTTAAAGACTTGGTCATACTTCATCTCTCTCTCTCTTAGACAAAAGCTCTTCCTTCTCTCTTAAATTATTTCAAGCTCATCCTTCTCTAAAACTCCAAGAGGTATTCTAGCCTTAGGAAAAATCAAAAGTAAAAGGCAAGAAGGAAGCTTAGGGCTAGCTTGTGAAGGTTGTTGTGGTGGTGTTCTTGGAATAGAGGCTAGCAAATTGTTGGATAAATTTGGCTAAAGCTCTAAGGTAATGATTCTTCCTCTATTATTAGTTTTTATTGTTGCATGTTAAGAAGGAAGTACTTGTGGTAGTAAATTATGCTATTAGAGTCATCAGATGCAAGAAATGTGGTCAGTATGAAGGATTTGGCTAAAGAGATATTATGAGCATGTTGTAGCCTACAAACTACTTTAGAATTGTTAAGTGTATTATTAGAACTTGTGGGGCAGAATTTTACACACCCAAGATTAGGTATGTAAACCCCTTTGTGTTGGTTTGGATGTTGGGCCTTAATGAGGCGTTTGAGTGTTAAAAATCGGCCTTTGAAAAAGGTGGCAAAGTGAGTAAACAAAGAAAATGCTGCCCAATTTTCCTTAGGAATCGTAACTTGAATTTGGAATTTTTACATTGAAATTAGAGGTTAATCAACACAATATGGTTATTATAGGTTGACATATTACTTGCGGTAGTTGGACTTAGCAAGTGGATTGACCAAAGAGGTATGTAGAGCTTTCATATCTCTTGAGCATGAATAGTTGTATCTATGTAGTACGGTATACGTACAAGAGTTGATAATCTACACTTGTTTTAAAATGTATGATACTTGTTTCATTTCAAAAGTATAAGTCCTCGATTTAGGAAAATGTATTTGAAGGAATAACGCTAATATAATGACTTTATGGGAAGTTGGTTATATTAGTTTTTGAAAGGTTCACAAAGAATGGTTTACTCTAATTAAAACAAGTATGGGAAAAGGATTCGAAACTATGGAAGGTGGATTGGTTTAGGCATCGGTTGCCTAAGGTTTTTAAAGGAAATGAAGTCACTTGATTTAGAAGCCTATTATATTTCTAAAAGGAAATGTGACTTGTTTTGAAAAGAACTTGTAACTTGATACTATGGTGATTAGTATCTTGGAATCTTGTATAAAAGAGTTTTTCTTAAAAGTTAAAGTACATGGTACTTGGGTCAATTCCTGACTTTTCTATTAAAAGACACGTTAGTGCCTTAGGATACTAAAATGAGAGGATATATTAATAATGTTAATAAGAGTTAGGATTTCTTAACTTATGTTACGATAAGCAGTTAAGTGCTGTATGTATGATATGACAGGCGGTAGTGCTTATGTGATATGATAGGCAGTGAGTGCTTATGTATGATATGATAGTCAGAAGTGCTTATGTTATGTATGATAGCCTGATGAGCTATGTTATATATTTGTATATTCATGGTAAACCCCGGTTATTATCTATGCCATGGATTTGCTACCCATGATGCGAGCGCGCGCTTGCACTCACGCGAATCCGACCACGTGATCCACGCGGTGAAATAGTCACGCGAGTACGACGATGGTACTCACGCGTCCACGTGATCCACGCGGTGAAATAGTCCCACGCGGTGAAATAGTCCACGACGGCGGATGACTCACGCTGGTCCACAGACCCACGTGCGTGAAATAGTCCCGTGAGTAGGATTGCTTAATGATACTACAAGCGAGGTACTCGCTTTGATCGCGAGCCTCCTATTTTTATGCTATAAGTTTTATACTTGTTACTCATTGTTAGTAAGGCACGGTGTAAGGAAATTGATTTTATCTATGACTCTACTATTTTGACTTATGATATTACTACGATTTTTCGCTTTACATACTTGGTACGTCACGAATTTCTTCCTGGGCGCTCACGCCGCAGGTAAGGGTAAGCATTGTGGATCCTCGCTTAGGATCACTATTCCTGTCGAAGCTCCATTCCTCCTAAGCTTGTTTATCGTACGACCTTCCCCGACGCTATAAGTATTTTGTACATTCGTGGTACGGCGGCCCCGCCCCGCCACGCTTGTTATCTTTAGAGGTCCGTGGTCACATTTATGTTTTGGGCTCTAAGAACCAGCTTGTACTACTATACTTTGTTTAAGTATGTTTTATGAAGGCATTTTATCTACCGCCGCCGACGCTTACTTTTATAAGTTACGTGTTATGATGTTCCATCGCTATTCTCCGACATATACTGACAGTGGTACCCTGCAGGGTACCGCGCCCTGTGGTTGGGTCGTGACAACAGCATCGCATCAACACAACATGCATCACATTTTGCAGGATAACATTTTCTACTCACAGTTACATTGCTTTTAAAATTATGCATCATCATTTTGCCTTAACAGTTATGCACTAACCGTTTGTTTAAGTCTTAGCATGCAGAGCGAGAGCACAACGTGGATTTTCTCTTACAAATAACCGGCAATTTGTTGGGGTCAACCTTCCCAACGAATGCGGCGTAACCTCAGCGTCGGTCCACTCGTTCCACATCACCATAAAACCCAGCATCATAAGTCGATAGCGGTACACCCCAGGTTCAAGCCAGTTATTTTTATTTTTAATTTTAACACCACAACCCAGTGTCGTCATAACTCGACACTGGGACAAATTTTGAGTCCGTGTTAGCCCACCTTGGTGTTTTGACCATGGTAGCCCAGTTTCGTTCTAACTCGACACTAGGACGAATTTTGAGTCCGCATTAGCCCGCCTTGGTGTTTTGACCATGGTAGCCCAGTGTCGTCATAACTCGACACTGGGGCAAATTTTGAGTCTGCATTAGCCCGCCTTGGTGTTTGACCATGGTAGCCCAATGTCGTCATAACTCGACACTGGGACAGTTTTGAGTCCGCGTCAACCTTGTCTTAATTGCCCAACATTTTTTTTTGCAATTCTGAGGATCGAGACAAACTTGGCTATGAGTCAACGTCTTTGTCCGAAGATTCTTCCATCATCTCCATACAAAGAGAGACAAGTTGTTGACACCCAATTTTGACCCTCCCGCCCAGTCATTAACTATAAAATTACACCAATTTTCAAATAATTTTAAATAATAAAAAATACAGCGATAAAGCATTAATACAGGCATAAATAAACAATTTAATAATAACACCGCATTTTACGTAGGCGTTCGGCGCCCGACCTAAGTCGAGGGGCCATGTCGGCGTCACTGGAACTGTCCTTGCATGAAGTGGGCTCGCCGAGTGGTTGGAGCTGGGCCCAACAACCCGTGTTGAGAATACTGGTTGAAGGGCTACTGGTACTGGAAAGGGGTTAGCGCCGCGACTCTGTACTGAGGCGCCGCGGCTCAATTGTTCTGCGGACCCTGCTATTGCTGTTGCTGGTTATGCTGACCGTGACCCTTGCCATGACCACAACCTCCTCTGCCGTCGCGACCCTGACGCGATTGAGAGTTGTCTGACGACGTCGGGTCTTGGGGTTGCGTGTCGACAACTAACGCCTACTGATTGTGCTCATCTTGCTTAGCACGACGTGTTTCTTCGAGCAACAACTGTGAACGAGCTTTGTTAAAACTGGGTAACGAATCCGCCTGTTGAATCATGGTGGTCAAAGTATCATATTCGCCTTTAGGAAAGCCTGCAATCATTTGTAACACCATTTTAGTTTCAGAGACAGGTGTGCCGACGTTGGAGAGTTGATCTGCCACAAGTTTTAGCTGCTTGCAGTACTCAGTCACATTGGAGAAGTTTTCAAGACATGTTTTGTCAAACTGTTCCTCCAAATACACAGCACGCGTGTGCTTGTTATCCTGAAGGATTTCTTCCAAACGAATCCACAATTCACTAGCGGTGGCGCCAGATTTCATGATTGTTGACACCCAATTTTGACCCTCCCGCCCAGTCATTAACTATATAATTACACCAATTTTCAAATAATTTTAAATAAAAATGCAGCGATAAAACATTAATACAGGCATAAATAAGCAATTTAATAATAACACCGCATTTTACGTAGAGTATTAAGCACTTAGAGTCCCGCGCCCGCATTGATTAATTTTAAGCCCTGTCATAATTCTTAAACGATAATAATATAAATAAATACATAAAATAAATAATTCGACAATGACGTCGTGTTAGATAGCATAGCTGCATTTATTAATACGCAAAGCATTTAAATAAGTTAATTTAATCTAAACTCCATTCAATTTTAATCGCAAAATACGCATAATAAATAAGTTTTAATAACATCATCGCATTATAAAAATTAAGCACTAATTAAATAGCACACTCGCATTTTGTAATAATTTTAAAACTCAGGCTAACAAAGCACCTAAATAATTTAATCACAATTTACCATTAAATAATACACCTAAATTATAACACTACCCAAATTAATATCTAACTAGCCTAATCCCTCACTCAATTCGCCCAACCCAATTAAATAACCCGCGGCCCAACACCCCTTATTTTCCCTGATCACCGCAAGCCCACACGCCCCAGCAGCCCCTTTACCTCCCCTCATCCCTTTACCTTATCCTCATCGACAGCCCTAAAAAAACAATGAACGAACCCTAAACCTAAAAGCAAATCGCCGCACCTCGCTCATGCCGGGATTCTCGCCGGAGAATCCGGCGAATCACCTCCCATATCGATACCCCTGTCCTTACCATAGAAATGGAACCAAATCAGTACCAAATATCGTCCAAAATCAGCCTTAAAAACTTACCCTAAAATGGAACCCAATTTGAGGCTATAAATCGAACGTTTTTACACATGCAAGCAGAGCAGCAGAACATCGGGGGGAAGAGCAAGGGTGGACAACAATCCAGACCCGCTTTCTTTTTTCGACTAACGAAAGACGACCGACAGACATGCAAGACAGAAGAAGAGGCAGCGTCGACTAATTCCTGGAATCGATCGAGAATCCAACAGTGAGGTTTCTTACCAGCAAAATCAAGAATCCAAAGTACAAAGCTGAAACCTTTCTTCAATAATAGCCTAGAATTGACCCTAAACCGCATCACTTTCAATCGCATCGCAATAACCCGTCGAGTGGACCGACGACTTGACTGATACGCCGGTTCACGTCCTAGAAGGTAAAATCGAATCCTTCTCGCCATTTCAGATCGCTGTCTTTTTTTGTGATTAAACTTGTATTGGTTCATTCGTATTTGTGTTCATTGAGGCATAAAGACGATGCTGGCCATCGTTAAATTATTTGTTAACTGTCACGGATTATTGATGCCTAAATACGCCGAATCACATATTCTATGTCCCTTATGCATTTGTTGTGTTCTATGTTGGTTAATCCCGTTAAACTCAGTCTTGGCATATTAACTGGTATGTTTATTTAAACTGCGTATTAATAATATTTGAGTAAACTAAGATCATGGCTAGTTGTTCACTATGCATATCTAGGGGTTTAAGTGCTTATCATACTGATTTAAGGTTATTGTTTGATGGTTGTTTGAGTATAATCAGGCCCACATATACCTAATATGCTAGGTTGAAATTTACTATGTCCCCTGTGATTTTTCCTGAGTAATTTTAAATGATCAGCATGCTAATTTCAAATGCCTTAACTATTTTTGCTATTTAGTTCATATGATCTTGGTTTGGGTCCGCCTAATTAGATAAAGGTGTTTAAGGCTTTTGTGGTAGTCTAAGAAACATGCCGACTTTTCGAGACTATGATCGATCACCCCGCTTTCTCAGATCTACAAATGACATTAGTTTGAATTAGGAAATCATTGGTTAAAGTTAATGTGTATGTACAATTGCTATGTTGGTTTTACAAAGGCAGTCCCATCAATCATAACTGGTAGTTTCAAACTAAATACCCCCCCTGCATGCCTCACGAGACCCACTGACAAAGGGAGAATTTGTTCAACCACTTTTGGCCTGCTTGCTCATTTCCTGGAAATAAAAATGCAAGGATATATGGATAGTATACTCAGCACATCAGACCCGTATATTTATCATGTCATTGGGTACATCATTTAGTATATGTTTGAGGCTCAATCTATCCTTATTTCTTTAAAAATCATCTCTGTATAAATTGTCCCCTGAAGCCTAGCCATGACCAAATTATCTTGGTCAGACAACCGGCACATCTATGCAATCTGATAGATTCTGAGAACTGTGTACATGCAGTGGTATGTCTTTACATTGGAAGATATCTTGTGCATCCTCTGCCTAATTGTAGTACCTAGGCTTATGGTCTGGGTTGGACTACATTTTTGCTTCCTGTTTACTTAAATATGTCTAACTGCTTAGATTGATATAATGGAAGACGTGCTACGTGTTTATCTATATATTCACATTGTTAATATGACTGGGGTCGATACTAATCCTTATCTTTCTTTATTTTTACATGAAATGCATCGGAGCAAAATGAAGAGTCTCACGGCGAGACTCATCACGAGCTACTTCAAATGACAACCCGCGTCCACGTGCATCCGCATTCGCATTCCCGCTTCAGTATTCCTAAGACAAAATAGGATAAGATGATGTCGCCACACATCTTGAAAACCTCCGCGATCATATCCACCTTTTATCTTATTTGTTTAAATTGGTGCCTAATTATTTAACTTTGTATTAATAGGAAACCAAGAGCAATTAGCCTTTGAAATGCACTTCTACTTTATGTGTCTTTTAGGATTGTCATGCATGTCTAAGTTTTACCAAAGTAATCTAAATAATTTAACCTGCATCATAAACCAACATTTTGTTTCTTATTAAATCCATAACAAATTTTCTCCTAAACTCTTAAGAATCATCTTAAACACTTTTTATATATAGTATTATACGCAGGTTAAGCAAAATTAATTTAGCTAGCAGTACACATAATTAGTCCCTAAATAACATTTGCATGTACACATAATTAGTCCATAAATAACCTTTGCATCATTTACATTTTTGGCCTTAGTCTTATAAACTTTTATCAACATGCCTCCTTTATAAAATATTTTGAAGCATCTTTTATATTTTCAAAACACGCATTTTTAAACATAATAATTACCCTAGGTTTGGCAGGACAACCGCAAGTTAGCGGATCTTAGAGGGTGCCTAACCCCTTCCCTATATATTAATAAAGAACCCTTACCCAGAATCTCATTAAGTTTAGCAGACCATTAAAATGGAGTTAATGTTTACTTTAAACTAGTTAACATTTAGGTGTCCTAATTCACCCAATTAATTAGGTGGCGACTCCGCGAACCCTTTAGCATTTAGCACCTTTTGCACCTTTTAACCTTTTTAACCATTTTAGTATTTTATTCTATTTTTTCTAACATGTTATTTAAGCAGGAGATTCGCTAAAAAATCTCGCGGTCGAAAAAGGGCGTGACAATGATAGTCGGGAAGATCATGAGAGATACTACCATATATCCACTGTTTGACGGTAGCGTCGAGACGATGCCATGTAGAATCATCAACCTTTGGGCGGCGAGGAATATTGTTATCGATATGATCAAACAAGTTATAGACACATGCATGAATGCCAAACAATTCAACCCAATAAGAATATTGGTCGTTTTCTTGATCTAGAAGAATGAGAATGCAGTTCTTGATGTTGGTAACGGTTGGGCCTGGATGAAAAGATGGTTTTGGTGTTTCGGAAGTGATAACGTTGGAGGATGAGACTGTAGGGGATTCAGGAGGAATCATGATAATGAATGTAATTTAGGAGAGAAGAAGAAACCAAAAATTTTCTAGAGAGAGGAGAGGAAGAGCCGCGGCCGAGAGGTGGGGGGGGGGGGGGCAGCTGTGAGAGAAGAAAAAATCTAGAGTTTTAGGGTTTTGACTCTTGATACCATGTAAAATGATATTAATCTCCCTTCCGGAGTCTTCTCATTAATATCAAATATATATAGTGTACAATATTTATTCCTTATACAATAGGAATCCTAATACTAATCACAAGAGGAATCCTAGTCTTACCATAATTATATTTACACACTATATGAAATATATTCTAATTATAAGGTAGGAATGACTATACACGTTTACATTAAATAATTTTAAAGATATTTATGTCGCTCTTAAAAAAATATCCACCAAATGCACTAGTTACTTATTATTAATTTAATACTTTTATTTAAATATTTAACTTCTTAATCATAAAATTAATTTTAACATTTAAAAGTGAATGATGTTTCATGTTTATCAAGTTTCAAGTCTCAAATATTTCCACAAAACATATCCAATAGACACGCTTAGTACACGTGGTTTTCAAGAAAAAAAGGATGCAGGTGCGGGCTAAAAAAAGATAACCACTCAAAAACAAGTTGGCAATTGTTCCTGACGTTTTACTTCAAGGGCCACAAAAATAATTGGCTCATGACAAATCCTTCATTTTTTTATATTTTTTTTGTGGTGCAGTATAACTAACATAGTACTAACATTTTGTAATTTTTTTTTTTTATTATTATGCATAAATCCAAAATTTTCTAGACTTGAATCTGATATACACATTAAGTAATACACTTAAGCATTTATTATAGTAAACCAATGAATTGGATTAAAAAGACACTCCATAACTTTATTTTTACTTATCCTCTATTGATTTTGCATTCCTTTTAAAATTCGTTTATTAAAGATTTTGATTTACCAAATTACCTTAATAAATTATGTTTTAAAAATCAAAATAAGATTATTACTATTTTATATAGCTATTTAATGACAAAAGTAATATTAAAATAAAATAATAAATTTCATTCAAATGCTCAAATGGACAAGTAAAATAAAAAAAATTATTTTAATATAAGTGATTACTTCATCCCGTGTCCATTATAAGTGATGTTTTAGTTTATGCACAATCCTTAAGAAATTGTTCACTTTTAGTAAAATTATGAATACTTTTACTAATTTATTCCTAATTAATGCCTAGAAAAGAAAAGTTACTTAATAATCTTGATTATGTAAATAAGAGTAATTTTGAAAGAGTAAATCAGTTTCTTTTTGAAATTCTAAAACATCACATATTTTAAAATAAAATAAAAAAACTAAATTTATTATGGAACGGAGGGAGTAATAAAAAGGAATGGTTAAGCGATAAATCTTAATGTATACAAAAAATCCATATTATGGACATGTTATTTTGCAACCAGTTGGAGTGCATGTAAGTATTTTCCGTCTCACTTACATTTATTTATTTATGAAGTTAAAAGAAATAAAATAGGAAAAGCATAACAATGTTTTAAAAGGCTCAAAACGATTGGTGAGATTGCTTGGCGCTGACTAACTGTTAGGTGCCGAGTTCTTAAAGCCTTCAACTGGAAAATGAATGCCCATTCTACCTCTCTTAGATCACTGCACCTACCGGCAACTCTACTCCGGCGAAAATTGAGTGAAAACTTTCACTCAATTTCACTCCGTTGTTCTCACACTCCCGCCGATAACTCCGACGACGTAATTACAAAGCAAACCTCCTTGGCTACAAGGCGTAATGTACTCCTCATGCCTCTTCTTACCATCGGAGCTTGTGCTCTCCGGTCCGCAATTGCCAGAGCGGACGACAAACCACCTGAGAGTACGCCGCAACCTCCGGTGACAATAGTGGAGGCTCCGCCGTCTGCTCCGGTGGTTAAGGCGGAGGAAGTAATAAATTCTAGGATTTATGATGCGACGGTAATTGGAGAGCCTTTGGCTTTGGGGAAGGACAAGAAGAATGTTTGGGAAAAGCTCATGAATGCTCGAGTCGTGTATTTAGGTGAAGCCGAGCAAGTTCCAACTCGAGATGATAAAGAAGTGGAGCTTGAGATTGTGAAGAATTTGAGGAGGAAATGCGCCGAAGCAGAGCGGTCGATTTCATTGGCTCTAGAAGCATTTCCATCTAATTTGCAAGAACAACTCAATCAATACATGGCTACAAGGTTAGAATTTTCTGGCAGTATATCCATACTATGGTTATCCTAGCGTGTCTTCAGAATAAAATATCATGACGCTAGCAAAAAACGGTTCTACAGGTTTACATTATGAAAATGCGACTGGAGCTGTCAGTTCCACTATGTTAGTTGGCCTAGATTTTCCAGGTTCGCCTGAGAAGATCTATTGATCTTATGACCTTTCAAATATTCTTGCTTTAGCTTATATGAAGTAGCGGAATAATTCTTGTTTAGCGTTGTATGATCTAGTTATCAAACACTTTGTTATTATGTACTTGTTACATCTAATGCATGAGAAAATTAGTTACATTAAAATTCTTGTATGAGACATATATCTAATGTTATGCACTTGATATTGCAGGATTGATGGAGAGAAATTGAAATCTTATGTAGCACATTGGCCAACTCAATATTGGCAGGAGTATGAGCCCTTATTGACTTATTGTCGCGACAATGGGGTTCGGCTGGTAGCATGTGGTTTGCCTCTAGAGGTACTTATTATATGTGTCTTCATCTGTTAGTTGACGGGCATGAACTAGAAATATTTATGAATCCAGAGAAAAAAGTAGCAAAGTTATTACCTATGCTCATTCTTATGCACTATGCTTGCAAGATATTCAGCAGAAAAAAGATAGACTCCTTTTATTATCACGGAATATCTCTTCGTTCTATAAATTCCACTTCTTTTCACTGTCTTATAGTGATCTGCATTGATCATGTTTTTCTAGCTTCATAAGTTATGGATGGACATGATAATTTTTTTGGTTTATTAGGTCCTAAGAACAGTTCAAGCAGAAGGTATACGGGGGCTTTCAAAAGCTGATCATAAGAAATATGCTCCTCCAGCTGGTTCAGGTTTCATTTCAGGCTTTACGTCCATGTCACGCAGGTCATCCATTGATGTAAATATGATGAACCAGCCTACTCCTTTTGGACCAAGCTCGTATCTCTCTGCACAAGCAAGAGTTGTTGAGGAGTACAACATGTCCCAGATAGTTTTAAAAGCAGTGACGGATGATGGAGCTGGTGGTATGCTTGTAGTTGTCACAGGTGCTACCCATGTCATGTATGGATCAAGAGGTACTGGGGTTCCTGCTAGAATTTCACGGAAGATACAAAAGAAAAATCAAATCGTCATACTACTTGACCCTGAAAGACAATGGCTAAGGAGGGAGGGAGATGTTCCTGTTGCTGATTTCCTGTGGTACTCTGCAGCTAGACCTTGTAGCAGGAATTGTTTTGATCGTGCAGAAATTGCCCGTGTGATGAATGCAGCTGGCAGGAGACGAGATGCCTTACCTCAGGTTAGTTATTTATGCTTCGAGGTGAAAGGCTATAACTAACTCAGCTTCTAAAGTCATACTTTGCTGCAGTCGAACATACATATTGAATGTTAAAACAGGTAGTCTTCTGCTAACTGAGTTTGTCAGGCTTTAAATGATATGGAGCTTGAAGTTATTAGATTGTTAATAACCAAAACATCAGTTATGTGTTACAAAATCTACCAATGCCTCCGGCTGCCTGAGTTCTTCAAAATTGGGTTTTCATAGTAGCTTGTATGTTATAGAAAATTTAAGAAATGATGAAAATTTAAGAAATGATGAAAATTAAAAGCTTGCTTATTTACACCACAAGCTTGTTAGATGAGAATTGTGCAACATACCCAGTGTATTCCTACAAGTGTGGGGTCTCCACGGGTAGGATGCAGACCTTAGCCCTACCTTTGTGGGGTAGAGAGGTTGTTTCCGATAGACCCTCGACTCAAAAGAAAAACAGCAAAATATCAAGATACAAAATAAATGAAGCAACATATAATAATACACACTAAAGAGTAAGGAACTAATTGATATCTAGGTAGTATAAGTTCAACACTCTCTCCTTGGAGCTGCTTTGTCAAATTCCATAAGATCCAATCCAGCTTGGCTTGTCTCTGGTCCCATCTGTATTTAGATGTTTCTCACTATCAAAATGAGTTCCATTTGCAAATAGAGCTTTTATTACTGTGGAAAAGTTGTTTTCTGATTGAACGTTACCCTTCCCCGGATATGCAATCATCACATTTCGACTGAAGCACCATGTAGTCGCTCTCACGTGCATCACATTTACTTTTTATTTTCTAAGACGGTGGTGTTTAGGCCAACTTGCGCATACCTTAACTACTCCACTAGGTACCTGCTATCACCGATATTGGGTGAATCTGGCTACTATAGAATGCAGATAGAAAAAATAACCTAGTCTCCAAGGTTTGCACCATTTCATTGACCACTATGCCACACCATTGAGTGCTCACGTCTACTTCATTTTTAAAACCGTCTTTCCAAGGGGAATAACTTTCATATTACAAGACCCACTCCTTGTAGGATCTGAATCCTGCACCGATGTGGCCCTTATACCATTTACCGCAATCTAGACCCCTGAATAGTGTGTTAAAGATCATCAGCTGTAATTCTATCTCTGTTTTAGTGAATTAAATTTGATGCCTCTGCATTGCGTTTATTAATAAGGTATTTTATCAGCTTTAGCAAAAATTTGTCATACTTTCACCTCAATGTAAAGTAGTTTCTTCAGAATTTTTAGGTGGAAGAGAATTGTTTGAAGCTACTGCTTCCTGAGCATTTTTTGTATGCAGAAAATATTAGGTATTCATTGAAAGATCTCTTACTAATATGTACTAAATAAATTTCCAGAAGTAAAGGGTCACAAGTTGCATAATTTATTACAGGATGATCACCGTCCTGTATGTTGATTGCTGGTATCGAACCAATAAAGCGCAGCACCCTGTTACTTTCTTACACTACAATCAAGTTTGAGCTTGGATAATGATGTCTGTTTAACAATCTTTGGTGTCCCAAAAGCATCAGCAATAAGGGGCTTGCCCTTTTAATTTTTATAAGAATGACACAGGAGTCTTTCCAGATGTAAAATTATCATATCTTCATATTTGTACAGAATATTTGAGATAAAATTGAACTAAGTGGCACAAGTAACTGTTGGATGTATTGGGAAAGAAACTTCATTCTCAAAACACATTTTTTTCATCTGTGTATTTGAATCAAATTGCACTTTTTCTTATAACCCAAAAATTCTCTGTTTTTCAGCTTCAAAACTTGGCGGATAATGGGCTGACTTTCTACCTTTTTCCACTTAAATACCGGACTTGGTTCACTAGTCAGAATTCAAACTCGTGACATGCCCCCTACTATACATCTGGCTCTATACTTCTTTCCCATTGAACCAATGCCCTGGGAGCTATAGCACCTTTTTGGCAGGGTTTCAGTGAGATTGTAGAGTCACAGATCCTGTAGCTACAATGCTAACATCTATAGACTACATATTCCTCTTCCTGTTTACCTAATGTCCCATCTGTTAGGGTTAATTGACACTTCATAGCAGAAAGTTTGAAGTTATTACTATCTTTGGCTTCAAAATTCAACTAGATACACTGGTTGCAATTTGGGAGTATATGATACTGCAACTGTTGGAAAATGATTACATACTAGTAATTTGTGCATATTCTGTTGAGTTTGTACTCTGAGGAACTTGATCTCATTATAGTAACATCTTACTTTTTTCAGGACCTTCAAAATGGACTTGATCTTGGTCTGGTATCCCCAGAAGTGCTGCAGAACTTTTTTGATCTAGAGCAATATCCTTTCATTTCAGATTTAACAAATCGCTTTCAGGTGTGCTATGATAGACATCTATTCTTTAACCACCCTTTCACTAGCAGGTTGAGAAAAGAGAATGAACAAAGAAAGAAAAAATTAAATAAAAAGGACATTGCTTTTTTTATTTTTTCTTTGTTTTATGTTTGTACTTGTTTATAAAGAAAATGCTAAGTTGGTTTGAAGTTGAAAAGAAGCTTGTTTTGATGCAGGGTTTTAGAGAGAGATTGTTGGCTGATCCTAAATTTCTACATCGATTAGCTATTGAAGAATCTATATCAATAACTACTACTCTCTTGGCACAGTATGAGAAGCGTAAAGAGAACTTTTTTGAAGAGCTTGATTATGTTATTACAGACACTGTCAGGGGTATAGTTGTGGATTTTTTCACTGTGTGGCTTCCTGCTCCAACAATTTCTTTCTTGCCAGTTGCTGATGATGTTGATGCGCCTGAGAGCATCGAAGCACTGAAAGGTCTCCTGGGTTCCATCCCAGATAATGCTTTTCAGAAAAGTCTTGTTGGGGGGGACTGGAATGTGAGTCAAAGAGTTGCGTCTGTCGTTGTTGGTGGCCTTAAATTGGCCGGTGTAGGATTTGTTTCTAGCATCGGGGCAGTGGCGTCATCAAATATCTTGTTTGCAATTCGCAAAGTATTAAATCCGACCTTTACTACTATTCAAAAGAACAAGCGATCCCCAATATTGAAAACAGCCCTTGTGTATTCATCATTTCTTGGTACATCTGCAAATCTGCGTTATCAGGTATCTAGAATGGATACATATACTTGACAGTTTAATATTGCATACCATTGCTTTCAAATCCAAGATGATTATTATTTATTTTCGTTGGAAATCTTGTTAAAACATGGACTGTGCCAGTATATTTTTAGACAATATTTTGGGTAATGTAGCTGGTGGTTTCATTGGGGACTGGGCTGTCATCCTTAGCTCCACAAATTTTAAGGATTTTGTGGATGATGTTTCTGCCATAATCATGACGAAATGGAGATTGACCTTTGCTGTTATTTTGTTTCAAAATTGACCCTTAATCAAGGGTTATATCCCTTTCTAGTTTGCAAAATAAGACCAACATCGATAAACATTGAGTTTCAACTGAACATGATAAAATGTTCGAAATGCAGGTTATTGCAGGATTGGTAGAGCACAGGATTGCAGATCAATTTTCTGATCAAACATTACTTGTAAATATGCTATCTTTTGTTGTTCGAACGATCAACTCCTATTGGGGAACCCAGGTTAGATACGGTCTAAAATTCTTTGAAGTTAAATCTTTTTTTTTTGCCTTTTATTTACAATTAACCAACCATAAACTTCTTTACACCAGATATGTTGTTGTAAACTTCTTTCATCAGTATCCCAGTAAACGGTCATGCAGGTTAATGATAGTTGAATCTAAAAGATTAGTCTTATGAGGGTCTCCTCAGGGTTATACCTTTTATTTATCTATTCTGTTCCGAGGAATAGCTGGTAAACGGTTCGAAACTCGGTGGAAAATGTGCCCGTCCTTTTACCCTTCTCCACTTGAACCTTTTACTATTTGGTTTTCCCATCCTTTATTGCTGTATTTTCCGCTCTTTATCTTTTGTCCCCTCCATTTCCCAACCAGCCTTTTCTTTTCTTCCAAAAATTCGACCCTTAGAAACATAGTAGGAGATACTGCTTTTCTTTCAAGAGAACCATCTATCCTCATAGCTACTCTGAAATAAAGATGTAACGAACAGTAACGTCACCAAGCAAAACCAATTAGATTCAAACCGGGGAATGTACCCTACTGATCCAAGAAAATCCGCCAATAATGAACTGAACAAATAGTCAAATTCAAACACTTGAGGGACTAGACTGTAGCAACAGAATTACACTTAAAAAAGTGAAAGGACAGAGACCGAGAAGAACAGAGAAGGGGAAAAGGAAACCAGAAAAGAGGATGAGAGGGAGCAGAGAATTCTCAAAACCATTACTTACCTAATTTTCCCTATCATACTACTATTGCTTCTACCCGGGGTCTCACTCATTATTTCTGACAAACTTGCCCTCCATCGTAGCCTCTTGGCTAATTTCATTTACAACATAAGAGTTGGATGACTATTTCACATTTGAACTATTTCTTCTTGTGTAAAATTTGTAGCATTTAAGTTATTCACCTTGTTTTATTGACCACTCATCCACCTATCATCTCATTGTTGATAAGTATTTTTTTTCGTTTGCTAATGATTAATACTTCTGTATCTCTTCTTCCACAGCAATGGATTGACCTTGCACGGCTTACAGGATTACAGTCTTGGAGGGCTGAGAAAGTCACGGATCTTGCCCCAGATTCGGCAAACCCTGCTGCCGTTAGTTGCAATACACCAGAAGATACCAATACTGACGAAATCAACAATCAATAGTAACAGTGTCACTTCCTTGTCTTCTCCTCTACTTTCTAGCATAACTTAAGCAGCAGTTTTGGTTCTCTTTGCTGTATATTATTCACCTTTTAGCATGTTAATATACACACAGTTGATAAATTTTGACACGGCCGATAAATATTTTGTGATTCAGAGACTCGATCTACTTTGCCCAGAGTAAAAGCTGACTGAAACTACATTACAACACTGTTAACTGAGAATACAACACCTATTACCCAGGAGTTGTAATGCTCAAGGTTCATAAAACTTAAAATCGGCTTTAGTTGCACTTGGACACCTTTGTAAGTAAAAACTGTACAAATTGTTTTTGCTGAACATAAAGTGAAATATAGGAACCTGTTGCAACAAGTCTGATACTAATAACACCGAACAATGACAAGCTTTGTTTGTCTTAAGTTCCTGAATGCAGGTACTTTCAAAAACCGAGAATCCTGTAATTAGCCCAATCGAGAAAAAGGGATAAAACATTTATGTAAAATTACGGAAGTTAAGTTTTGGTAGCTGTTTACCCCCTTATTGATTATGACTTTTGAAGAAATAGTTGCTACAGGAGTTGGATAAATTGAGAATCAATCAGTTTTTAACAAGATGCCTTTCATCTTAGAGTACATTGTCCAAATAGATTTCTCTGGAAGAGTTTTCGTAAAAGTTGCATACACAGATGATCTTAACAATAAGCAAAACAAATAAAAAGAAATCATCTTAATGGTACAAACAATGAAAGTTATATTTGTAACTTAAATAAATAATCCCTCTCATTTTTATAGTACATCATCTGAATTGATTTCATGGGAAATATTTCAGCAAAAGTTGCCAAAAAAATCATCTTAATGATACAAGCAGTGAAACATTACAAAGTGAGTTATAAGTTTCCATTTGTCGACATCATTCAACAGTGGTTAGAACTTCGATATGATGGGGTCCTGCAGCTCCTTCGATCTCTCTTGAAGTTTCTCTTTAGTTTTCTCTAATGCTACTTCTAAATTTTTCATCTGCACCATCATCTTGCGTTCAGTGTTTCTTCTCTTTTGATAGCACTCAGAAATTACTAGTCAGTGTCAGAATAAGAAAGTAGTATCATACCTGTTGCCTGGCAAACCTATTGTAGATGAATAGCCCGGTATATAGATCAAAACTATCTTTAGCTGAGCTCTCCTTCTGCATGTTGCCTAATTTTAGTGTGATAAAAAAAATCAGAGGTCCCAAAAGTTGAAAATTACTTGTGGAAGGATGGAATTAATCTTCTACAAGTGTAATCTAGAAAAATAAATATTGACGACGGAGTCAAAGTTACATAATTACCACTTGAACAAGTTTCTGAAATCCCTTTGTGTCTATGGGCGTGGGTTCAACCTCCATTTCTACCAAGATCCTGTTAAGTGAATAAAGTTAATACTTGGTACATGTGATGACTTCTTCTCTACAGTTATAGTTGACACAAATTACCTGCCAATTGTGTGAGTGACAAACTGACTTCGAGCAGCCAATCTATCATGCTCTTCACAAGTCATTTCCAGCATTGTGCAATCCTGCAACACAAGATTACTCAGATAGAACTCTCTTTAATTCCTCAATCTTCCAGTCATACATAAATTGTTTAGCTAAAGTAGCCATAGATCAATGAGAAAGTGGTAACACAGCTTTGGCACTTTCTTACCTCAGTTGAGAAAATTTGCAGAAAGCTGGAACAGAGGGAATGATCTGTAATTCGAACCATGTCGTACATAAAAGTCAAGTCTGTCCATCCATCTTTCCCACTTTCTGGTCCAAACATTGGGTGCGTACACAGCAAGTCGCACTCCTCCGGCAGTATCTTTCAAACACATGGTATGCAACTATTTATCGTTAGGACAAAATGGACTTGCAAAGTATATGAACAATGTGAGTGTAAATTGCATACTCGCAAAAGGACATCTTTTGGGTGTTCTTTCACAGATAGTACATCAACGAAAAGTGTAAGCCGCTTGAGACAATGGAATGGTATGGACTCCACAACTCGTGATAGAGACAGGATCGACGTGCTAATCATTATGACTTCATTGTCCGATTCAATAAATGCACCCATATCCCTGCAGTCAATAACTGATAAATTTATTCATTCTTTTGTACTATCAAGAAAGTCGTCTGCATATACCTGAAGAATAGGATGCCCAAATTTGCGCACAATTCTGAATAATCTGATCTTGAAGTAGCCCTGATAATATGGCCTTGTTTTATCATGGTTTTTGCCAAAAACTGGGCGAAAGGACCAAATCCAATTATGCCTATTCGCAATGTTTTTTGTTGGGAAGAAGAAGAAGACGACATGGGTGTAAGAGAAAAAAACAATAAACAGCGGCAAAGGCGACGGAGAAGATGTGGGTGGTTTTTTTGTCTGACTGAGGAATGGGACACGTTTTATAGTTTATACACAAAAAACAAACTGAAAAAAAGAAGAAAAGGTCTCAAGACGGACGAGTAGAATCAATAGAACGCTAAGTCAAAAACGGATACTACTCTAGTTCGTTTCTTTTCTGTTGTTAGCTAACACAACTATTTACCGTAAAACATCTACAAATTAATACTCGATAAATTAATAACTTCTTTAAAATTATAATTTTTCTCAATCCCGACTTAACTCAAGGTCTAAATTAATAATTTTGAGAAATTAATAAGATAATAATTTTTCGGAAGACTTTTATATAAATTTATGGCCCCTTCAATATTATAAATTAATAATTCTATAAAATTACAAATATAACTAGGACAATTTAGTAAAATATGATTTTATTGTTGTTTGCTTCTTAAAATTTAAATCTAGGTGTATTTCATCTGTAACTTTCCTTACTGCATTCAAAAGCTCTGGTGTTGTGTTCTCATACTGTAACAAAAAATTGCGAAGAGTTTTTGCCCCTACGAGTGCTTCCCTCCGCGTAATTGATTGCAAAAGCATTGTATCATCTTCAGTTTCATCCTCAATAGGATTTTCAACAACACTAGCTACAATTTTTTTTAAAATTTTGCATCTCTGAACATGTATCATTTTCACCCGGGTAATCCAATAGGTAATTGACATCCATTTTATTGGAGAAACCACTCATAAAGAACCTTTTCCATCTCTGGATATTTTGTAGGTTTGTGTCGCTTGGTATCTCCTTCTTTTTCTAAGTTAGCCGAAAGGTACTCATATGATCGCTTGAGTGTGTTCGATATTGTACCTTGACTAACTTTCAAATGAAAATTTTCGTCAATCCACTGTTGTAAAACTTTTTAAGTGCATGTGGGGTGATCTCTCTTATACTCACATAGTGCTTTACGAATTTGATCTGTCCTGGTTGATTTTTTGATACCTTTTAGATGTGAAGCCATGATTGGTTGATTTTTATTTGGATTGAATAAATAGAAATGTTTGATGTTGTTTATATAGTGGTTGATTTCCTTAACATACATGAACTTGCATTAAGTTTTAACTAGTACTGCGTATTACAATCAACTTTGTTTTTAGGAGGATGTATTATATTTAATTAGTCACATTATACATGAACATTATTCAATTAGTCAATATAATGCATATATTTTATTCGTGAAGAATAATGTAAGTTCGTTGAATCGAAAAAAATCTCTTTAAATTAATAAATTATTAATTTATTTATTAATTAATACCTCTTTAAATTAATAAAATTATGTGGTCCTGACATCATTAATTTATAGAGATTTTACTGTATTTGATACATATTAAGTTATAAAGCCTTATTCACTATAATATTACAAATATTTGTTATCGTTTTAACGTTTATTGACTTTATTGTTATAGTAAGTAAACTTCAGTTATTGTAATGAAATAAAAATAAATCCTCAATTTTTTTTATCATACCAAGTAAGTTATTTTATTGTTGGGAAAAGGACATTGGATGGCCATTAAAAAAAGGCCTAAAAAAGCTCAAATTTAAATAAATGATCTGAATTAGCTTTTAGGCCTAAAATAAAAACAAATTTAACCAAATCCTATTTTCTTATTTTCTCCTCTTTCTTTTCCCTCTCACTGGGGACCACCCAAGCTTCACGACAACTACCCGCCGTCGCGCTTCTCCGGCGGCTGGAACATGGGAACGGAGAAGATGAAAATCTTCGGCCAACCCATGGCGCACCTCATCTCCCTTTTTCCCCCTCCCTTTTCCCTTTTGCTTCCCCTCGTCACTGACCCAATGCACCACCGGTTGGTTGCTAGAGGTGGATATAGATGTTTTGAAGAGGCTAAGTATGGGTTTGAAACAGTGGAACGAAGAGAAGTTAGCGTTGGCTCTTTTGGGTAGTACTGGTATTGACGCAATGGACGCCACTGCTAAAATGATTATAGAAGGTGGTATGAACTTTGTTAGATGAGTTAATTGTAGTTAATGTTCTTTCTGCAATAGTTTGTACGCAAGTGAGTAGGGCTGTTACCGAGCTGAACCCTACCGAATAATACAGATATTCGGCTCGGCTCAAAAATATTCGAACCTTAGGTTCGATTCGGCTCGAACTGGTCGAACCTTAAAAATTAAGGCTCGGCTCGGGTTCGACGTTATTTTGGAGCAGTTAAGGTTCGATCCAATTTGGCAAATCGGACTGAATATTCGAAAATATTCGCGAATATTCGAAAATATTCTGCAAGTCGGATCGGACCGAATATTCGACTCGATTTGGGCCGAATCAAAATCTAAGGTTCGACCCTATATTTGATGCAACGAATCGAACTCAAATCGAGCTTTTTCGAGCCGAATTTTGCGAATCGAATCGAATAATTCGGCTCACTCACAGCCCTACAAGTGAATGCATGTACGATAGCCTCTTAGATTTATCATCAGATCTATGGTTGTTTGGTGGAAAAATTTGCTGATGGTCTCAATTTTTTACGATAATTCTTGTCAGCATATAAATATTATATAATAAATATATAATATGTGTATCATTAGTATGTACACATTTATACTGATTATATATTTATTATATATTATTATACAGAAATTATACAATAATTACTACACCTCGTAGTTTAAGGCGATAATTAAGCATGTCATTTGGAGTTGAAGAAGTGGAAAATTTGGTGAAGAAAAATCGATAAAACAGTGGGTTTCGAATTAGGGACTGTTTGGACAAATTAAGGTAATATATTCTTCTTCTTATAGTTTAAATAAAGTTGCATGTTGTTGTAAATTAAGGGATGAAATTGTGTTAAGAGAAAACTTGAAATTTAGGCAATGCATGTGACTAATTGGGTGATTTGGCGGAATTTGGGACTGATTTTTAGTACATCAGATTTAATTGTTGTTGTTGTTAGCATGTCACAAATTGCATGTTGATATTAAAGGAAATATTGATATTGGAAATTGTAATTGGTTATGAAGGTGTTAAAATATGGATTAGATGTTAATGAATGGAAAGAAGAGCTAAGGTAGTGTGTCTTGGACCATAACATCTAAGAAAATGTTGGACATTGTCGCGTGGTAGTTAAGGGTTGTTTTCGTTGGAAAATTTATGGCTTTAGAGGCTGATTTTGTTAAGTTAAAATGCTGGAAATTTCATTAAGAAGATGCATGAACAATGTGGTAATTGCTAGCCTATGTCCTAAAGGAATAACGGTATAAAAAGGTGTAGGAAAGTTCACATTTCCCTCTCGGTGTTGATTGAAGTGTGGGTTGTTTTAATGGACTACTTTTAACATGATTAAATGATTGTATGAACATGATAAATAGGTGTATTGATCACCTTAATTGTTGTTTTTGGTTATATTCCATAAATGTAAAGAGAAAGAATGTATTATGGTAGCGTATATGAAATATTAGGGATTGTTTTGGTGTATCCTTGAATTGTGCTTGGTTATTGGTTGGTTGGAATTTGTTGTAAATTGTGGATGTACATATAAACAGGGGAAGTGCTGCCAGAATAGGAAGTCGTCATTCGATATAAAAGCATGCTAGTTATCGTAGAATTGACGAACGTATTACCATTATTATAGGTTGACATACTAGACGAGACGTATCTTAATATTGAGTTAATTAGTTCGACTAAGAAGTATGTGAACTATCCCTTCTTTCTTTTGGCATGATTTTCATAAAGTAAACGTACGACGGACGTACGTGGTTTCTATACAGTCTAATTCCTAGTAATGTGAGTTATGAGAAGTACCTTTGATTTTCTAGTAAAAAGTTCATTTAAATGATTTGATTAAGAGTCAAAGTGATGATTTAAATTGCATAGTTACTCATGATACTCTATTCATGCTGGATATGATTATATGAATTCACCGAGTCCCATAATGGGTCGGGACACGTTATATTGATGATTCCATGGACATGTATCCATGATGCGGGTATAGATACCCATGACAGTAGATATGATTCCATGGATATGTATCCATGATGCGGGTATAGATACCCATGACCGTAGACATGATTCCATGGATATGCATCCATGATGCATATGATTCCATGGATATGTATCCATGATGCGGGTATAGGTACCCATGACAGTAGATATGATTTCATGAATATGTATCCATGATGCGGGTATAGATACCCATGACAGTAGATATGATTCCATGAATATGCATCCATGATGCGGGTATAGATACCCATGACAGTAGATATATATATATAGGATGATTATATGGATAAGTATTCATGATTACTAATATGACTCTCATTTTCATAGGGCACAATTGACTCTCTATTTTATATGACCCAGTTAGATTGGTATTTGATAATCTTACATGTTTCCTGTTATCTACTGGCCAGTTATGATCTCATTTACAGTACTTCATGTTTTACATACTCAGTACATTATCTCGTACTGACCTCCCTTTCCTTGGGGGGCTGCGTTCATGCCCGCAGGTACAGGTGCTCAGTTTGGTGATCCATCAGTCTAGGATTCCGTTCAGCTGTTTGGAGAGCTCCTTTGCTTCAGAGCTTGGCCATTTTGGTACAAAACCACTTTTTAGACTTATGTATATTTAGGGGCACGACGAGGCCCTGTCCCGTCATATGTCGTTATCCTTCTCATAGAGGTCTGTAGACAGTTGTGGGTTGTACTTATGTAGAGTTATAAATCTGTTTTGGTCAGTCATGTTGTTGTACTTTGTGTTGGGATGTTCCCGTGTATATGTGACACTATTTGGTGGCAGCCTTGTCGGCTTACATGTTATATTATGTTGGCTAGTTGTGACTCCCTAGGAGGCAGGTACATTCTTGTGTAAAGGCAGCCTTGTCGGCTTGCCTATTCTGGCATATGTTATTGTTGCAGCGTTATGCTGCCGGATTTCATATTTTCCTTACGTGTTAATTGGATTATGTGCGACAGGTAATGGCGTCATTAGGGCGTTTAGTCGCGGCCCGTCTGATCTGGTCGTGACAAAAGCGATATCAGAGCAGTTAGTCAATGGAATGTCTACAGACCGTGTCTAGTAGAGTCTTGTGTATGAGTATGTTGTGCACCATACTTATACGCAGGAGGCTGTCGGACATTTAGGATTGGTTTCCATTCTTTCATCTCCTAGATCGTGCAATAGAGCTATGTTATTAGGATAATCCCTCTCTGACGACTTAATGTGCTTACAGCTATGCCTCCGAAGAAAGCGGCGACGACGAAGGTCAAATCTACAGAGGATACGATCGGATTCGAGAGTTACGAGTCCGTATTCAATCTATGCGAGGCGTACGGATCGACGAGCTCTGCTTCGTCGTCACCTCGAGGCTCGATTCGAGCAACATCACGATTCGAGACCCAAAGCACGAGCCTCCCTACTCGGCCGAGGTAGAGGATAGAGCCATGAGAGATGCGGTACAGCTGCTGACTAGGTTAGTGGCAGGGCAGACTTATAGACAGAGATCAGGAGTTGACCCCAAAGCAGATAGTTTGAGGGTCCGTGATTTCTTGAGATGTAGTCCACCAGAGTTTTTCGGGTCAAGGCTCGAGGATGATCCACAGGAGTTCATCCGACAGATACAGCGTACGTTAAGGGTAATAAAGGCTTCAGAGACTGAGTCGATCGTGTTGGCTTCATATCGGTTGCGTGACGTAGCCATTAACTGGTATGAGTCGTGGGAGCTATCTAGGGGCGAGGGTACTCCTCCAGCCGTGTGGGATGGGTTCACAGAGGCTTTCCTTGACCACTTCCTACCTCTAGAGATGAGGAGGTCCAGAGTTGACAGGTTCCTGAACTTGAGGCGTAGCGGTATGAGCATTAGAGAGTACAACCTTGAGTTTGACTCATTGGCCAGATATGCACCCACTATTGTAGCAGATATGGCAGACATGGTGCATCTCTATGTGATGGGGCTGGATCATTATTTGATCGATGGTTGTATGGCGGTGGCTCTTCAGCCGGGTATGGATATTGCTCGGATCCAGGCATATGTACAGGGAGTTGAGGACCGACACAGAGGGCGGCAGCCAGACAGAGGTCATGACACGGACCGGCATAAGAGGGCTAGGTCGGCAGGTTATTCGAGTGAGTCTCGAGGAAGGCAGCCTCAGCAGAATGTTAGATATTCATCCCAGCCAGCACATAGTGCTCCGTCTGATCCATGGCGGGATATTCGACCGTCCGGTATTGAGTCGGTCGAGCTCGAGGCTTCGGGTTCTCGAGAGCAGGGTTACAGCGTGCGAGGCCACATTTGCCTCGGTGTTCTCAGTGTGGTAGGTCTCATCTTGGAGAATGTCGTCTTACTACTGGTGCTTATTTTGTTTGCGGCCGTCAAGGCCATATGAGGAGGGAATGCCCTTATAGGAGCAGTGTAGGTGGTATGGCTCAGCCTACGAGGTCGGTTGCTGGCTCATCATCGTCCATAGCTATGCGCCCCACCGGGCAGGGTATTCAGACGCCAGAAGGTCGGGGTAGAGGTCGTGGCGGATTTTCTAGTTTTGGAGGTTCTTCGAACCACATATATGTCTTGGCCAGTAGACGTGATCAGGAGGCATCACCAGATGTTGTTATAGGTATATCATCAGTTTTTTTCTGTGAGGTATATGCATTGATAGATTCAAGTTCCACTTTGTCATACATATCTCCCCTTGTTGCTAGTAGAATTGGGATAGAACCTGAGTCGATAGAACCATTTGAGGTAGCTACACCGGTAGGAGATTCTGTTATAGCTAAGCATGTATATAAAAAAAATCGGTGATTGTATATAGTCGTCATACCATAGCAGATTTGATAAAATTAGATATGACTGACTTTGATGTTATTATGGGTATGGATTGATTGACTTTTTGTTATGCTAAGTATGATGCTTTGGAGAGGTTAGCTTTGTGGAATAGTTTATAATATATATATGAAGGAGTGATGGCACATTCGCAGATAGAGGTCACTTCAATGTGATTTTGAATGAAAAGGAGAAAACTGGAGGGCTACCAGTTTATCCTTATGAATATGAGGAATTTGTTTTCTGTATTAATTCTTGTGAACGGAATGAAGATAGCTATTAAGGTTTTTATATGCATGCTAAGACTCCTAGTAACTTGGTTCAGCAAGTAAAAGATATTACTGGTTTCACAAAGAGGAACATTTCCATTTATGTATTTAGGAAGTTCTGTATTACATGTTAGAAAGAGAAATATAGATTATGCTGAATTAATTAAGAAGATTAAAGACAAGTTACAGGCTTGGAAAAATTTTTTATTGTCACCATGAGGTAAAGTAGTGATTGATTACTAGTGTATTACAAAGTGTGCCTATACACACGCTGTCTATAAGACTTGCAAAATGTGTGATCAAGGAGATACATCAAATATTTGTAATTTTCTTCTGGTGCATAGTAAGGGTGATGTTAAGGCTAGGTATTGGTTTACATGGTTAGAAATGTACTTGCCTAAGGATGATAGTGGATTGGGGTTCAGATCTCATTTTGATATATCAAAGGCATTGTGTAAAAGCTATGGTGGATATTTAGGACCACCAACTTTCTATGGGCTAACTTTCTAAGGGAACAAGTACTCTAAGAAGCATTACCCTCAATATGTGCAATGGGAATGTGGTTCTCAGGTCTTGAAAATGGTTCTTGAGGCAAGAGATAACATTGAACAAGAAATATGGTGGGAAACAAAGAGTGGGACTGCTAACATTTGATTTGATAATCGTACTAAATTGAAAACATTACACTATGTACTACTATCGGAGTTTCTTATTGATGAAATGGTGGAAGATGTCAAAGAACTGCTACGTGGGGATTGATGGGAATTGTCAAAGTTAGGACAGTATCTACCAGATGACATTATCTCACATGTCACTACATACTTGATATATACCATGTGGGATAATCCTTGGTGGGTAATGACAAGATCTAGTAAATTTACTGTGTCAAGTGCATGAGATTTGTTGAGATAAAGATCATATCCTTATGATATAAATAAGTAAATGTGGATTAAAAAAATGTCATTCAAGATATATTTCTTTCTATGGACGGTGTGGAAAGTTAAAATTCCAGTGGATGAAGTGTTGCAAAGTATTGGAATTAATATAATATCAAGATGCTGCTGTTGTAATGTTTTTCATCAAGAAATGATGGATCACTTATTTCTACAAGGGAGTTTGTCAATCTATATGGAGTTATTTTAACAATGCAGCAGGTATACACATGAAGTGTCATCATGTTAAACATGCAATACATATATGGTGGAACACTACATGCCATTACAAATTGAAACAGGTGTACAACGTAGTATCATCTATAATATTGTGGCAAATTTAAAAATGAAGGAATATAGTATTGCATGGAGGCTCTTTAACTTTGTTCAAGGTGTTACATGAGATTCAGTTGAATATTCACAGGTAATTTGATTCCTTACGTAACTATTTTGAATTGGTGAGTTGCATGTGTGTGTTATATTGTGGCCTTGTGAGGCATCTGTTGGTTTGCTGAATATAGGTGGATAGGCATAGTTATAAAGGAGACTCTACCGAAACTTTTCTAGCATGAGACCTGTTAGGCATATTTCATATACCTGTTTTGAGTCATTTTTTATTTGTATTTTATCCACTTTTGTTGAGTTTAGTATAGTATTAGGCTTGTTTTTCATTCCCTTGAGTCACTGCGGTCCAAAATGGCGAAATGAAGAAAATGAACGAAAAATGGACATAAAAGGAGGTTCCAGAGGCAAAAAGACTAAAAACAGGAAATTCAGACGAAGGAAGAAGCGGCCTGATGTCGGTCAGCGGGCCATGATGCGAGAACTCTTGTGGCTGCAGAACTTTCGGCACGGTGCCAACTGCGAGATCAGTGCGGTGCTGCGAATTTTCCAGATCCGAGGCGAAATTGGCTAGGGGCAGAAGGGTCCATAGGGCACGAAATTTTGAAGCATACTTAAGCCCTAGGGATTAATCTAAGAGAAGGGTTTTTGGGGGACATTCTCACACACAACATCTTCGAGGGCAGATTTGGAGGCCAAAATTGGGACTTTAGTTCACAATATTTTTCTTTTTTCTGTATGTATTTCAGTTATTGTTGGATTGTATTAGTTCTTAGCATGTTCATGGCTAGGATCTAATTACTTTAGTAGGGTTTCCATCGAATCTTCTTGAAACTCGTTCATTTAGTTAATGCATTAGTTAATGATTTCTTCTTCAACGTATTAAGATCTATTCAATATTGCTTTGATTGCTTGATAATTAATTAGCTACTAATTTTCATTACCTATATAATTTCGAATCAAGAACCGAGAGGAGAGATTTGAATATGCTGTAATTGTTTAGACACAGGTTAAAATCGTCGACGAAAGTACACCGATACTTGTGTAGTGTTTAAGGTTATTGTTCTTAATCCTCTTGTGTGGTAAAATCTATCATAGAAATATAGAAGGTTTCTGCACAAGATTGAGCTCTCGTATATCCTAACCGGAATATGATGATAGACTAGTTAACCTGCTATCTTAATAAGAAGAAGAATCATTAGCATTGCATTAACATGAGAAATAGTGAATAGTCGAGGAGATTGGAAGCCCTATTCCCTTCATAACTGTTATAAATCTTTAGTATTATAAATATAGTCTAGTTTCCTGCACTTCACTTTAATGATAGTCCTTAGTACAAAACCAAACCATTTATCGATTGCCAAATAGAAACCAAAGTTTAGAAGTTCGGTACTTGGTAACCAGTCTCTGTGGACGATATTCGGTCTTACAAACTATATTACTTGTGAACGATACGTGCACTTGCGTGAGCATTTGTAAATCGCCTAACAAGTTTTTGGCACCGTTGCCGGGGACTGGAGTATAATCAATATCGAACTATCTATCCTTATTTCTAATTTGATTTTTATTTTTTTTTATTTGAGAACATTTTGACGTGATTTGTTTGCTTGTTTTTGATCACTTACAGGAAAGACAAGGAAAGTGATGATCCTTTGATAATGGAACATCAGCAAAACAATAATTTGGCGGATGGCGAGCTACCACCTGTCTTAAGACAAATCCCTACAGAAAGAAGCTTGGGGGATTATGTGTACTCTGATGTGGTGCAGACTTGCATAAGGCTCCCAGCAATATGAGACAATAATTTTGAGATTAAACCTGCTATTCTAGGTATGGTGCAGAACATAGTCCAGTTTGGAGGGTCGCCATATGAGGAGCCACATACGCACATTGCGAATTTCCTGGAGCTTTGTGCCACATTCAAATACAATGATGTCACTGATGATGCTATCCGGTTGAGGCTCTTCCCATTTTCGCTCAGGGAAAGGGCGAAGGTTTGGTTGAACTCCCTGCCAACAGACTCTATCTTCACATGGCGGGACTTGGCCCAGAAGTTCCTTAAAAAATTCTTTCCACCAGCAAAGGCAACAAGACTTAGGGGAGAATTGAACAATTTATGAGAGTCATTGTATGATGCTTGGGAAAGGTTCAAGGATTTGCAGAGGAAGTGCCCACATCATGACCTTGAACAATGGAACTTGGTGCACATCTTCTACAATGGTCTGAGTGGGACTACTAGAACAATTATTGATGCAACTGCTAGTGGTACTTTCATGAGGAGGACAACACATGATGCCCATGACTTGTTGGAAGACATGGCCACAAATAATCACTTGCCAGATGAGAGAGGAACAGGTGGCAGAAAAGCAGTTGGAGTTCATGAGACATATGCTATCACTGCACTGTAGGCACAAGTTGCTCTCTTGACTAAGCAGCTCCAGCAGAATACCATATCCGTAAAGCGATCCAGATCTGGCGGTTGTGAAATTTGTGGGGGTCCACATACCTTTTATAGATGTCCAGAAACTGATGCAAACCACATCCCAATGGAGCAGACTCAATGTCAGGCTGTAGGACACTTTCAGAGGCAATACAACAATACACAATCTAACACATATAACCAGGGGAGAAAAAATCATCCAGAATTTTCGTGGAAGATGATCGAAGCGATATCGATTCACCCACCCCACACGAGGAGTCAGATGAGTTGAAAACGAAACTATTGACATTGGCAAACTCCCAAACACAATTCGTCACAGAGACAAGGTCATTCATGGTAGAAACTAAGTACTCAATTTCAACCTTGGCCAATTCCAAAGCAATATGACCAACTCTCAGACCCAGTTCATGACGGAGACGAGATCTTCTATTAGAGGTTTGGAAACTCAAATAGGGCAGTTGATAGAGAAGTTGAGTGATAGACCTCAGGGGGCTCTCCCCAGTAAGACAGTGATGAATCCAGGGGAGCAATGCCAAGCAGTTAGTCTGAGAAGTGAGAAGCAGTTAGAGCAGTGGGCCCCCCAACCAGGAGTGGAGAAGACAGTTGAAATAAAAAAAGAGGGGTTACTGATGACCGCCCTAATTTAGAGAAGGCTCCACCGACAGTAAGGAGAGAATATGTAGACAGAATCCCTTATCCTCAAAGACTGCGGAAGAAGTCCTTAGACAAAGAGTTTTCCAAGTTTTTAGAGGTCTTCAAAAAGCTGCATATTAATCTCCCGTTCATTGAAGCTTTAGAGAAAATGCCAGCATATGTAAAATTCATGAAGGACATCCTGTTTAAGAAGAGGAAGCTGGCGGATTATGAGACAATAGCCCTGACAGAGGAGTGCAGTGCTATCTTGCAGAAGAAACTGCCCCAAAGTTGAAGGATCCAGAGAGTTTCACCCTACCTTGCACTATAGGTAAGGTAACATGTAAACTGACTTTGTGTGACTTAGGGGCCAGTATAAACTTGATGCCTCTCTATGTGTTTAAAAGACTCAATTTGGGGGAAGCAAAGCCGACTATAGTGAACCTGCAGCTAGTTGATCGCTCAGTCATACATCCCAGGGGTATTATTGAAAATGTGTTAGTGAAAGTGGGCAAATTTATCTTCCTTGCTGATTTCCTCATTCTGGATATGGAGGAGGATGAAAATATGTCCATCATTCTTGGGAGACCATTTCTAGCCACAGGAAGGGCCCTTATTGATGTTGAGAAATGGGAGTTGAAGCTTAGAGTTCAAGATGAAGAAATGACATTCAGGGTGTTTCAGCCACCACCTGAGCCAGAGTTAACCTTCAGAGTTTTCAGACCACCCACTGAGCCCCGAGTCGATGAGAGATGTTTTGTTATTGGGGCAGTTGACAAGGTTGTGCCTGGGAAAAACCTCACTAGTATTGATTCTTGTGGGGTACCATTGAAGAAAAGTATGGAGACTGAGAGTAATACCAGGGCAACAACAAATAATGAAACAATAATGAACCCTCCTGAAATCAATTATGTGAAAAAGAAGAGGAGGAAGAGGAAGCGATTGGTACTGAGATGGTTATGTGGAGGGGGAACTCTACCCCCTTAATCTAGTAAGTGAACTGCGTCCGGCTAAAAGACGTTAAAGACAGCGCTACTTGGGAGGCAACCCAATGTTTTAATTCTGTTATTTCAATTTCTGTTTTAGTTTGTTTTATTTTATCTTGAACGGTCTCACGTTTGGTACTTTTGAGTTGTGCGTATGTACATGTGAGCAAATCGAGGACTAAGCACGAAGAGAAGGGAAAAAATGAAAAAAATGGGTTGGCACCGCGGTGCCGTCATGCAGGACCGCGGTGCCAAATCTTTAGAGGGGCCACAGTACTTTAGGCACCGCGGTGCCGTTCTGCAGGACCGCGGTGCCGAGACGGAATTTTCAGAATTAAAAGCCCTAACCCCCAATTCTTTTTCCAATCCACCACCAATCCCTCATTATCTCTAAAATCTTGAAATCCTTTCCCTTACCCACGAAAATCCCCCACAAACCTTCCTAAATTCATCCAAAAATCCCTACAAAAACCCTCACATCTTGCACAATCATCATTCCTCCAATTGGATCAAGAAATTGGTGAAAAACAACTCTTCAAAAAGAAGAAGGTAAAACTTCATCATTGTTCTTGTGATTTCAAGACTAGTAGGGATAATAACTTGCAAGTTTGGGGGTTTAAGGGATTCGTGGGTGTATCCGGGGTATTGTTAAGCTGTGTAGTTGTGCGAATTGAGGCGTTTTGTGGTGTAATTGTTGTGGGTTATTGCTGTGGTCTGTGATTGTTTGATTATTTGTTGTTTTCTTGCGGGAGAATTGTTGGGAAACTACAAGAAAACAAAGAAAACGCTGTCGAAAATTTTCCAATAATTTTCAATATAGCCTCTAGGAAACGAACTTCAAGAGATTCAACATCTTCATCCACCCCAGACTATGATGTGACTCGATTCTCCAACAAACAAGCGGAGGATCGATACAACAAGATTAGCACTAGGCCCTTGATACCAGAAAGAGGACTGGATTACCCGACCAGACCATTTGATGATAATGATGACTATGAGCTTATTAGGGCCAGGATCGAGGAAAATGGGTGAAGAAGGTTTACCAATCCGGCGAGGATCACACTACAGAATTCTAGCTTTGTGAGGGAATTCTACGCGAATTACCCCGAGCAAGAGGATGGGCGGTGCTATGTTAGAGGAAAATATGTGCCTGTCAGTTCTGAAACAGTGAATGCTACACTAAGGACCTATGATGTGGAGGACCGGGGCGATAATCCTAACTATTTCAGAAATTGGTCATGAAACGTCAACCACATCATGTGGGATGAAGTTCTTGCGAATATTGTGCTACCCGGTATTGGTTTAGTTTTTCCCGCAACGGATCCAGGAGACTTGCCCGCTGCCAATTTAATAGAACAGCCAAATGATGGCTATATTTCGTAAGTGCACGCTTGATCCCGTCAACTTATTTCACAAATGTGCCTTCAGACAGGATTAAGCTCATTTATGGCATCATGAGGGGCATGACAATTGATGTGGGAAGAGAAGTAGTGCAGAGAATAAGGGAGATTAGTAGGCTGACTACTACGGGCGGATTGGGACATGGTTCACTCATCACTGCCTTATGTGAAAGGCATGGAGTCCCAACATTCGCCACTGATATCCTAGAGAAGAGTCGATCATTGTGACTCTGATTTAGTGCACTCCTTCCGACCACGCCAGCGACGGGGAAGAGGCCCAGCAGCAGCAGATCCAGCAGCCATGGATGATGAGGAGTTTGAAGCAGAGGCACACAATAAGGCACGCAACACAACTGAGGATAATGCAGAGCCTGGACAACTTGACCCAACGTGTTAATGGTTTAAGCTCCAGGTTCGATCAATGGACCATGCATTACCCGCCACCACCGCCATTTTGAACCGCTATTGTCCGTAAGTCGTTTAATTTTAATCCTTGAGTCTTTTACACATTTGGGACAATGTGTAGTTTAAGTTTGGGGGGGGGGGGTTATTTTATGTAGGTGTTTAGTCTATTTTTGTGAGTCTTTTTGAATTATTTTTGTGTGTTTTTGTTGAGTCATAATTTTTTTATAATCATGCATGCTGTAGTTGCTGAAAATGCCTACTGAATTAAGTGGGATAATGTAATGGAATTAGAGGCTAAAAATATGTGTGCTCAAGTTAGATATGCCAAAAATTCATGAAAATCTGATTGTTTGGGATATTTGCGCTTAGCTTATGCATGTCTATTGAAAATGTCTATGACGTCTGTTTATTTGTTATTTGAAGCGAAATAATTAGGACATATATGTTAGGGAGATGACTCAGACATTTCTTTGTTAGCCCTTTTTACCATTCACTACCTACCTTGCACTAAAATGTATCCTTAGTCAGCCACTTTGAGCCTAAAAATAAGTTATTTTTTTTGACACCCCAAGAATCCCTTGTGTGCCATAAGCTTTAATTGAAAAATTGGGATGAAAAAAGGTGAAAAAGAAATACAAAAAGAGAGTGAAAAGTTGATGCACCCCAATGAAAGAAATATAAAAGCTTAAGTTTGGGGGTGCCTATGTGAATATATTTCAGACTCTCAAAAAGAGAAAAGGGGAGTGATAGGTATGAACTGAAAAAGAATACCAAAAAGAAGGACGAGATTGTTGAATGAGAAAAATGCTTATGATACGTAAATTGAGCCTAAATGCCCACTTTTACCTACCCCTGCCTAACCCTACATTACAACCCTGAAAGGTCCTGAAGATCTCTAGAATATATGTCCATGATTAGTGGAGAATAGCAAGTAAACAGGCTCATAGAACTAAATGACATTGACGTGCATGGTTTAGTATTCATATTTCCATTGATTATGGTTGAACTGAATTTGCAAAATATCTGGCTTGAAATTCTAGATTGCTGTATATTCATGTCAAACATTTTCCAACATATTATCCCACTAACGTTCATGCTTTTGCAAAGTAACCTTGCGCAGCTGTGTGATTTGCGTCTTTGAGTATTTTTATTTTTGTTTCTTTGTTTTGTTTTGTTCTTTGCTCGAGGGCGAGCAAAATTCAAGTTTGGGGGTTTGTTAGACATATTTCATATACCTATTTTGAGTCATTTTTTATTTGTATTTTACCCACTTTTGTTGAGTTTAGTATAGTATTAGACTTGTTTTTCTTTCTTTTGAGTCACAGCGGTCCAAATGGCGAAATGAAGAAAATGAACGAAAAATGGGCATAAAAGGAGGTTCCAGAGGCAAAAAGGCTAAAAACTGGAAATTCGGACGAAGGCAGAGCAGCACCGCGGTGTCGGTCTGACAGGACCGCGGTGCCAGAACTACTGTGAGGCTGCAGAACTTTAGACACCGCGGTGCCAACCTGCAGGACCGCGGTGCCGGTGCAGAATTTTCCAGATCCGAGGCGAAATTGTCCAGGGGCAGAAGGGTCCATATGACACGAAATTTTGAAGCATACTTAAGCCCTAGGGATTAATCTAAGAGAAGGGGTTTTGGGGGACATTCTCACACACAACATCATCGAGGCCAGATTTGGAGGCCAAAATTGGGACTTTAGATCACAGTAATTTTCTTTTCTCTGTATTTATTTCAGTTATTGTTGGATTGTATTAGTTCTTAGCATGTTCATGGCTAGGAGCTAATTACTTTAGTAGGGTTTCCATCGAATCTTCTTGAAACTCGTTCATATAGTTAATGCATTAGTTACTGATTTCTTCTTCAGCGTATTAAGATCTATTCAATATTGCTTTGATTACTTGATAATTAATTATTTTTACTACTAATTTTCATTACCTATATGATTTCGAATCAAAAACCGAGAGGAGAGATTTGAATATGCTGTAATTGTTTAGACACAGGTTAAAATCGTCGACGAAAGTACACCGATACTTGTGTAGTGTTTAAGGTTACTGTTCTTAATCCTCTTGTGTGGTAAAATCTATCATAGAAATATAGAAGGTTTCTGCACAAGATTGAACTTTCGTATATCCTAACCGGAATATGATGACAGACTAGTTAACCTGCTATCTTAATAAGAAGGATAATCATTAGCAGTGCATTAACATGAGAAATAGTGGATAGTCGAGGAGATTGGAAGCCCTATTCCCTTCATAACTGTTATAAATCTTTAGTATTATAAATTTAGTCTAGTTTTCTACACTTCACTTTAATGAGAGTCCTTAGTACAAAACCAAACCATATCGATTGCCAAATAGAAACCAAAGTTTAGAAGTTCGGTACTTGGTAACCAGTCTCTGTGGACGATATTCGGTCTTACAGACTATATTACTTGTGAATGATACGTGCACTTGCGTGAGCATTTGTAAATCGCCTAACAAGACCTATGATGAACATTCGAGGATGAATGTTTCTAAGGGGGGGAGGATGTTACACCTCGTAGTTTAAGGAGATAATTAAGCATGTCATTTGGAGTTGAAGAAGTGGAAAATTTGGTAAAGAAAAATCGATAAAACAGTGGGTTTTGAATTAGGGAATTTTTGGACAAATTAAGGTAATATATTCTTCTTCTTATAGTTTTGTCACGACCCAACCCCGGGGCCGCGACTGGTACCCTACCGGGGTACCCTGTCAGGTATATGTCAGAGAATAGCAGCGGAACATACATAACACATAACTTATAAAAAGGGTAAACATCACTGGCCAGCCGATAAGGCTGCCTTCCATAAAACATACTTAAACAAAGTATAGTAGTACAACTGGTTCTTATAGCCCAAAACATATATGTGACCACAGACCTCTAAAGATAACAACTGTGGCGGGACAGGGCCCCGCCATACCCCTGAATGTACAAAATACCTATAGCATCAGGGAATATCCGTACCAATAAACAAGCTTCCGGAGGAATGGAGCTTCGAAACGAGTAAAAGATCCTAGGAATGAGGATCTACCACGCTTTCCTTACTGCGGCATGAGCAGCCCAGAAGAAGTCGTTACACAACGTACCAAGTATGTAAAACTGGAAAATACTGTAGTAATATCATAAGTCAAAATAAGCTGGAGTCATAGATAAAATCAATTTCCTTGCACTGTGCCTTACTAACAATGAGAGTAACAAGTATAAATCTTATAGCATAAAAATAGGAGGCTCACGATCAAAGCGAGGTACCTGCGCGTAGTATCATTAAGCAATCCTACTCCTGGGACTATTTCACCCGCATGGGTCCTGTGAACCCGCATGAGGTCATCCACCTCGTCATGGGACTATTTCACCCGCATGGATCCTGTGGACCCGCATGAGTACCATGGCCGTACTCGCATGGGACTATTTCACCCGCATGGATCCTGTGGTCCGGATCCGCATGAGTGCAAGCGCCGCACTCGCATCATGGGTAGCAAATCCATGGCATAGATAATAACCCGGGGTTTACCCCGTAATAATACAAATATATAACATAGCTCATCCGCTATCATATAACATAAGCACTACCGCCTATCATATCATACATAAGCACTTCTCCTATCATATCACAACATAAGCACTACCGGCCTATCATAACATAAGCAAGTTAAGAAATCCCCTAACTTCTTATTAACATTATTAATATATCCTCTCATTTTAGTATCCTGAGGCACTAACATGTCTTTATATAGAAAATCCGGGAATTTAACCCAAGTACCATGTACTTCTAACTTTTTAAGTAAAACTCTTTTTATACAAAGATTCCAAGATACTATTCACCATAGCATCAAGTTACGATTTCTTTTCAAGACAAGTCACATTTCCTTTTTAGAAATATAATAGGCTTCTAAATCAAGTGACTTCATTTCCTTTAAAACCTTAGGCAACCAATGCCTAAAAATCAATTCACCTTTCTTAGTTTCAAATCCTTTACCCGTACTTGTTTTAATTAGAGTAAACCTTTCTTTGCGAACCTTTCAAGAAAACTAATATAGCCAACTTCCCATAAAGTCATTATATTAGCGTTATCCCTTTGTCAAATACATTTTTCCCTCAATCCAAGGGACTTATACTTTTGAAATGAAACAAGTATCATATAATTTAAAACAGGTGTAGATTATCAAATCTTGTACGTATACCGTACTACATAGATACAACTATTCATGCTCAAGAGATAGGAAAACTCTACATACCTCTTCGGTCAATCCACTTGCTAAGTCCAACTACCGCAAGTAATATGTCAACCTATAATAACCATAGTGCGTTTATTAACCTCTAATTTAAATGTAGAAATTCCAAATTCAAGTTACCAATTCCTAAGGAAAATTGGGCAGCATTTCCTTTGTTTCTACTCACTTTGCCACCTTTTTCAAAGGCCGATTTTCAACACTCAAATGCCTCATTAAGGCCAAACATCCAAACCAACACAAAGGGGATTACACACCTAATCTTGGGTGTGTAAAATTCTGCCCCATAAGTTATAATAATACACTTAACAATTTTAAAGTAGTTTGTAGGCTACAACATGCTCATAATATCTCCTTAGCCAAATCCTTCATACCCAACCCACATTTCTTGCATGCAATGACTTTAATAGCATTATTTACTACCACAAGCACTTTCTTCTTAACATGCAACACTAAAAACTAATAATAGAGGAAGAATCATTACCTTAGAGCTTTAGCCAAATTTATCCAACAATTTGCTAGCTTCTATTCCAAGAACACCACCACAACAACCTTCACAAGTTAGCCACAAGCTTCCTTCTTGCCTTTTACTTTTCAGATTTTTCCTAAGGCTAGAATATCTCTTGGAGTTTTAGAGAGAAGGAGGAGCTTGAAATAATTTAAGAGAGAAGGAGGAGCTTTTTCTAAGAGAGAGATGAAAGATGACCAAGTCTTTAAGACTTGGTCAATATAATGCATCTGAGAAATCGGATGGGGAGGGGACACTTGTCACTCACCATGCCCTTTTAAAAGAAAAGATCAGATTTTCCTAAGTTTTTCCGCCAGATTTCCCGCCTCGGCGCCGGCCTGCGATCGCGCCCGCAACTCTGCGGACTCGGAACTTTCGCGCCGCGCCGCTTCGGGCGCGGCTCAAACTTCGACCCTCGATCTTCCGCGCGCGTTTTCCGGCGCGCCTACAATCACCCGTCTTGGCGCCGCGGCCCTGCCTCTGGCGCCGTGGCGCTGAGACCCCTGACCGCGGTCCAACAACCGCTCCTGGATAAGCTTCACCTTATCCACTGCCTGCTGAACTAAGTCTGGCCCGACTAACTGAACTTCTCCCACCTCGAACCAGCCTATCGGTGACTTCCTCCGTATAAGGCCTCATGGCGCCATCCGAATCCGGAATGGTAGCCGTTGTTGTAAGCAAACTCCACAAGAGGCAAATGATCCTCCCGGTACCCACGAAATCAATAACACAAGCCCGCAGATATCCTCGTGTCCGGATAGTGCGCTCGGCTGTCCGTCGATGCGAGGTGAAATGCGATCGAGACTCACTGTCCCTAATCCCTTCAAAAGACCTCCGGAAGTTGGCCGAGAAGCGCTCCTCTATCGATATAATCGACACCGACTCGTGCGCCTCACAATCTCTCTAATATATAATCCGCATAGTCCTCGGTGAACGTCGTTACGGCAGGAAGAAAATGGGCTGATTTCATCAGCCTGTCGACAATCACCCAAATGGAATCATGCTTCCTCTGAGTGGTAGGTAGCCCTGTAATAAAATCCATATTTATCACCTCCCACTTCCAAGTCGGAATATCAATAGCCTGCAACATCCCACCGGGCTTCTGGTGCTCAATCTTAACCTGCTGACAATTCGGGCACTGTGCCACGAACTCCGCAACGTCCCTCTTTAGGCCATCCCACCAATACACGCATCTGAGGTCATGATACATCTTAGTCGACCCCGGATGAATAGAATAACGAGCACTGTGTGCCTCCCCCAGAATCTGCTGACGAAGTCCTGTCACATCGGGAACACACAACCCTCGAATCTTAGCACCCATCAGCGCTACTCAAATAGACTCTTCTCCTTCCGGAGAGCTGCATCTCTGCATGCAAAATCGGATCCTCATCGTCGCCTCTTCACCTCGCCGACGATGGAAGACTCGGCAACCTCTCGAACCCGAATTCTCACTAACGAATCAACCAAAGCGAACCCCGAGGCTTGCTGGGCGATGTAACTCTCGGACCATATCCCTTTTCTCTGGTGAACATCGCACGGACTACCCATCGATCCGTGACTAAGGGCATCCGCAACTACATTGGCCTTCCCCGGTGGTACGAATATCAACATCGTAATCCTTAAGTAGCTCCAACCACCGCTCGCGCAAGTTCACTCCTGCGGTGAAGATGTCGGAGACTCTTGTGAGTCGTGTAAATGTCACATGAACTCCATATAAATAATGTCTCCGGATCTTGAGGCATGAATCATCGCCGCTCAGTCATGTGTGGGATAGTTCTTCTCATGCTTCCTAAGTTGTCGAGATCATGCTATAACCTTGCCGTGCGTCAAGACGCACTCCAAGCCCAAACCGACGCGTCGCAATAAACCACATATCCATCTAAGCCCTGCGAGAGTAAGAAGCGGGCGGTCGTCAACTTATCCTTTAGCAACTGAAACTTTCTCACAAGTATCCGTCCCATCGGCATAGCCGCTTTTCGAAGCCTTAGTCAAAGTCTTTGAAGTAAAGCAAACTTTTCTACAAACCTCAGATAATAGCTGCAAGGCCCAAAGCTAGCACCTCCGTCGGTGTAGTGGAGTGCAGGCCAAGTCTTGATCGCTTCAATCTTCGTTGTATCAACCCGAATACCATCGCCCATAACATGTCCTAAGAAAGCCACCGACGCCAACCGAACTCGTGACTTCGAGAACTTGGCATACAATTGCGGTCTCGGAGGACTCCAATACCGCCTCAAATGATCAGTATGCTCACGCTGCGTGCGCGAATACACCAAGATATCATCAATAAACACTATAACGAACATATTCAAGAATGGCACAACACCTATTCATCAAATCCATGAATACTGCTGGGCGTTGGTCAATCCGGAAAGACATCACCTGAACTCATAGTGCCCATACCGGTCCTGAATGCGATCTTTGGGATATCTATCTCTCTAACTCGTGACTGATGATAACCGGACCACGTGTCTATCTTGGAAAAACACTTTGCACCTCAGTGGTCAAACAAATCGTCAATCCCGGGATGGGATACATTCTTGATAGTAACCTTGTTGCCGTAATCAATACACATACGCAGCGTCCATCCTTCTTCTTTACAAATAACACAGGCGCCCCCCAAGGAGAAACACTAGGCCTAATAAAGCCTTTCTCCAGCAAATCTTTCAGCTGGTCCTTCAATTCCTTCAACTCGGCAGGTGCCATCCTGTATGGCGGAATAGATATCGGTCAGTGTCCGCGCCAAATCGATGCAAACTCAATCTCCCTTTCGGGAGGATACCCTAAGCTCGTGCGGGAATACGTCTGAAACTTTCTAACAACCGGAATCGATCAAGGTCCAAAGATTCTCACCTCGATGTCGAATACCCGAACCAAATGGTAAATATACCCCTTCCGTACCATCTTCCTAGCCTTGAGGTAAGAAATAAACCTACCCCTCGGCGATGCAGTATTCCCCTTCCACTCGATAACCGGCTCACCAGGAAACCGGAACCGAACTAACCTCTCTCTGCAGTCCACATTGGCATAGCAAGACGCTAGCCAATCCATACCCATAATCACATCGAAGTCTGTCATATCCAACTCTATCAAGTCAGCTAGAGTCTGACGACCATCTATAGTCACTGGGCAAGCCTTATATACCCGCTCAGCTACCACTGAAGCACCTACCGGCGTAGCCACCTCAAAAGATTCTATGGACTCGGGCTCTATCCCTATTCTACCAGCAATATGAGGAGATATATAGGACAAGGTAGAACCTGGATCTATCAAAGCATATACATCACAGCAAGAAACCAATAATGTACCTGTGACGACATCGGGTGACGCCTCCTGGTCCTGACGACTGGACATAGCATAGATGCGGTTCTGAGGACCGCTGGAACTAGAACCCCTGCCACGACCCCTGCCGCGGCCTGCTGGCCCGTGAACACCCTGCCCTCCGGGGCGCACAACAACTGAAGATGAAGACCCAGCAACTGAACTGGTCGGCTGAGCCATAGCATTTCCGCCGCCTCTGGTCGGACAATCTCTCTTCAAATGGCCCTGCTGGCCACAAGAGTAACAAGCTCCTGGAGGAACACGACACCCCCCATAATGGCAATCACCACATCGACCACACCGAGGCATAGGTGGCCTCATCTGACTGGAACTCTGGTCCCTCTGGAAACCCGAAGCCCTGGAACCCCGCTCCCGCCCGAATACTCAGACGTCCGAAGATGGTGGAGGAGCTCTGGACCGGCTGTGGTGCAAATCTGGTCTGCTGCTGGGGTTGTCTACCCCTAAAACTACCAGAGGACCCTGCTGTCCCGCCTCTTCTCGATACACATCGATCCGTCGGCCCTGCGTTCCTCACACCCAAGTGCATATGCCTGCATGCGGGCAATGTCCATGCCCGGCTGAAGAGCCACTCCCGTGCAACTCTCGGCCAAGTGATCATCGAGTCCTGTGACATAGCGGTGCACCCTGTCCTCCATGTCTGCTACCAAAGCGGGCACATACCGAGCCAATGAGTCAAACTCCACATTGTACTCCCGAACCGTCCGCCCACTCTATCTTAGTGTCAAAAATCTATCGGCCCGAGCCCTCCTCATCTGTGGAGGCAAGAAATGGCCAATACGCCCGAGAACTCGTCCCAAACAGTGGAAGCGCATGCTCCCCCGGGGCCGGTTCCATGAATCATACCGATCAACCGCGGTGTCCGCGGCCGATCTCGAACCTAGTACCACCGACTCGGTCTCCGAAGCCCCGATCACCTTCATGATCCGCTGTAACTGTCGGATAAACTCCTGAGGATCATCCTCAGGCCTCGACCCATAAAACTCTGGTGGGCTGCAACTCAAAAAGTCCCTCAGTCTCAAGCTAGCAGCTCTGTGTTGAACTACGCAATGAATCGCTGCTCTCACTATCTCGTATGCAGCCACGATCACGGCTAATGGCGGGCCATCTCCTTGTAGCCCATATCCTCTGCCCCTGGCTGCTGGACTGGAGGCTCAGGTACCGCGGTCTCAGTAGCCGCTGCTGCTGCCTCAGACTCTGCTGGGGTTGGCGACGTTGTAGAACTCGCCGTCCGAAACACCTCATCCGTGGGGCGGGCACGTGCCACTGGTAACCCTCGGTGCCCTACTAGTAGTTCCTCTCTTGCGCTTGCCGCCGGGCCGCGGTTGCCTTGCGTGGAGGCATAACTGATACATAAAGGAAAACATCAGAGGAGGTTCAACCTATAACTCAGCTCTATTGCACGATCTTAGAGTGAAAGAATGGAAACCAATCCTAAATATCCTGCAGCCTCTTGATTATAGATGTGGTGCACGACACACCGATAATCAAGACTACTGCTAGACACGCCTGTGGACACTTTCGAGGACTAATCGCTCACGATACCACTTTTGTCACGACCCAACCCGGGCGCGATCGTACCCTACCGGTACCATCGGTATATGTCGAGAATAGCGACAAAACATACATAACACATAACTTATAAAAGGGTAAACATCACCGGTAGATAAGTGCTTCCATAAAACATACTTTAACAAAGTATAGTAGTACAACTGGTTCTTATAGTCCAAAACATATATGTGACCACAGACCTCTAAAGATAACAATTGTGGCGGGACAGGGCCCCGCCATACCCCTGAATGTACAAAATACCTATAGCATCAGGGAATATCCGTACCAATAAACAAGCTTCCGGAGGAATGGAGCTTCGACAACGAGTAAAAGATCCTGGAATGAGGATCTACCACCGCTTTCCTTACCCTGCGGCATGACGCAGGCCAGGAAGGGGGTCGATTACCTGATGTACCAAGTATGTAAAACTGGAAAATACTGTAGTAATATCATAAGTCAAAAATAAGCTGGAGTCATATATAAAATCAATTTCCTTGCATTGTGCCTTACTAACAATGAGAGTAAC
This sequence comes from Przewalskia tangutica, assembly GCA_029844215.1. NCBI lineage: Eukaryota > Viridiplantae > Streptophyta > Magnoliopsida > Solanales > Solanaceae > Przewalskia > Przewalskia tangutica. The sequence goes on from CM056734.1 coordinate 80,011,570, forward strand.
AAGTATAGATCTTATAGCATAAAAATAGGAGGCTCACGATCAAAACAGGGTACCTCGCCTGTAGTATCATTAAGCAATCCTACTCGCGGGACTATTTCACCCGCACGGGTCCCTGTGGACCCGCGTGAGGTCATCCGCCTCGTCGTGGGACTATTTCACCCGCATGAGACTATTTCACCCGCATGGATCCTGTGGACCGCGTGAGTACCATCGCCGTACTCGCGTGGGACTATTTCACCCGCGTGGATCACGTGGTCCGATCCGCATGAGTCTGGCGCGCTTTCGCATCATGGGTAGCAAATCCATGGCATAGATAATAACCCGGGGTTTACCCCGTAATAATACAAATATATAACATAGCTCATCCGGCTATCATACATAACATAAGCACTACCGGCCTATCATATCATACATAAGCACTACCGGCCTATCATATCACAACATAAGCACTACCGGCCTATCATAACATAAGCAAGTTAAGAAATCTCCTAACTTCTTATTAACATTATTAATATATCCTCTCATTTTAGTATCCTGAGGCACTAACATGTCTTTATATAGAAAATCCGGGAATTTAACCCAAGTACCATGTACTTCTAACTTTTTAAGTAAAACTCTTTTTATACAAAGATTCCAAGATACTATTCACCATAGCATCAAGTTACGATTTCTTTTCAAGACAAGTCACATTTCCTTTTTAGAAATATAATAGGCTTCTAAATCAAGTGACTTCATTTCCTTTAAAACCTTAGGCAACCAATGCCTAAAAATCAATTCACCTTTCTTAGTTTCAAATCCTTTACCCGTACTTGTTTTAATTAGAGTAAACCTTTCTTTGCGAACCTTTCAAGAAAACTAATATAGCCAACTTCCCATAAAGTCATTATATTAGCGTTATCCCTTTGTCAAATACATTTTTCCCTCAATCCAAGGGACTTATACTTTTGAAATGAAACAAGTATCATATACTTTAAAACAAGTGTAGATTATCAAATCTTGTACGTATACCGTACTACATAGATACAACTATTCAAGCTCAAGAGATAGGAAAGCTCTACATACCTCTTCGGTCAATCCACTTGTTAAGTCCAACTACCGCAAGTAATATGTCAACCTATAATAACCATAGTGCGTTTATTAACCTCTAATTTAAATGTAGAAATTCCAAATTCAAGTTACCAATTCCTAAGGAAAATTGGGCAGCATTTCCTTTGTTTCTACTCACTTTGCCACCTTTTTCAAAGGCCGATTTTCAACACTCAAACGCCTCATTAAGGCCCAACATCCAAACCAACACAAAGGGGATTACACACCTAATCGTGGGTGTGTAAAATTCTGCCCCATAAGTTATAATAATACACTTAACAATTTTAAAGTAGTTTGTAGGCTACAACATGCTCATAATATCTCCTTAGCCAAATCCTTCATACCCAACCCACATTTCTTGCATGCAATGACTTTAATAGCATTATTTACTACCACAAGCACTTTCTTCTTAACATGCAACACTAAAAACTAATAATAGAGGAAGAATCATTACCTTAGAGCTTTAGCCAAATTTATCCAACAATTTGCTAGCTTCTATTCCAAGAACACCACCACAACAACCTTCACAAGCTAAACACAAGCTTCCTTCTTGCCTTTTACTTTTCAGATTTTTCCTAAGGCTAGAATATCTCTTGGAGTTTTAGAGAGAAGGAGGAGCTTGAAATAATTTAAGAGAGAAGGAGGAGCTTTTTCTAAGAGAGAGATGAAAGATGACCAAGTCTTTAAGACTTGGTCAATATAATGCATGCAGAAATCAGATGGGGGGGGACACTTGTCACCCACCCATGCCCTTTTAAAAGAAAAGATCAGATTTTCCTAAGTTTTTCCGCCAGATTTCCCGCCTCGGCGCCGCGGCCCTGCAGTCGGCGCCGCGGCGCCGCAACTCCTGCGGACTCTCGGATCTTCCGGCGCGCACCTGCTTCCGGCGCGCGACTGAAACAGCGACCCTCGGATCTTCCGGCCTTCCTTCGCTTGCGCGCGCGCGCTTTCACACGCCGCGCGCGCCGCGCCATGGATCGCGGTCGATCCGAACCACGGGGTATAACAAGTTTAAATAAAGTTGCATGTTGTTGTACATTAAGGGATGAAATTGTGTTAAGAGAAAACTTGGAATTTAGGCAATGCATGTGACTAATTGGGTGATTTGGCCGAATTTGGGACTGATTTTTAGTACATCGGATTTAATTATTGTTGTTGTTAGCATTGTCACAAATTGCATGTTGATATTAAAGGAAATCTTGATATTGGAAGTTGTAATTGGTTATGAAGGTGTTAAAATATGGACTGGATGTTAAGGAATGGAAAGAAGAGCTAAGGTAGTGTGTCTTGGGCCATAACATCTAAGAAAATGTTGGACATTGTCGCGTGGTAGTTAAGGGTTGTTTTCGTTGGAAAATTTATGGCTTTAGAGGCTGATTTTGTTAAGTTAAAATGCTGGAAATTTCATTAAGAAGATACATGAACAATGTGGTAATTGCTAGCCTATGTCCTAAAGGAATAACGGTATAAAAAAGTGTAGGAAAGTTTTACATTTCCCTCTCGTTGTTGATTAAAGTGTTAGTTGTTTTAATGGACTACTTTTAACATGATTAAATGGTTGTATGAACATGATAAATATGTGTATTAAGCACTTTAATTGCTATTTTTGGTTATTCCATAAATGTAAAGAGAAAGAATGTATTACGATAGCGTATATGAAATATTAGGGATTGTTTTGGTGTGTCTTTGAATTGTGCTTGGTTATTAGTTTGGTTGGTATTTGTTGTAAATTGTGGATGTACATATAAACAGGGGAAGTGTTGCCCCAATTTTTATGGAATAGGAAGTCATCCTTCGATATAAAGTATGCTAATGATCGTAGAATTGACGAACGTATTACCATTATTATAGGTTGACGTACTAGACGAGACATATCTTAATATTGAGTTGATTAGTTCGACTAAGAGGTATGTGAACTATCCCTTTTTTCTTTTGGCATGATTTTCATAAAGTAAACGGAAGACGGACGGTACGTCGTTTCTATACAGTCTAATTCCTAGTAATGTGAGTTATGAGAAGTACCTTTGATTTTCTAGTAAAAAGTTCATTTAAATGATTTGATTAAGAGTCAAAGTGATGATTTAAATTGCATAGTTACTCATGATACTCTATTCATGCTGGATATGATTATATGAATTCACTGAGTCTCATAATGGGCCGAGACACGTTATATTGATGATTCCATAGATATGTATCCATGATGCGGGTATAGATACTCATGGCAATAAATATGATTCTATGGATATGTATCCATGATGCGACTATAGATACCCATGACAGTAGATATGATTCCATGGATATGCATCCATGATGCGGGTATAAATACCCATGACAGTAGATATGATTCCATGGATATGTATCCATGATGCGGGTACAGATACCCATGACAGTAGATATGATTCCATGAATATGCATCCATGATGCGGGTATAGATACCTATGATAGTAGTTATATATTTATAGGATGATTATATGGATAAGTATTCACGATTACTGATATGACTCTCATTTTGATAGGGCACAGTTGACTCTCTATTTTATATGGCCCAGTTAGATTGGTATTTGATAATCTTACATGTCTCCTGTTATCTACTGGCCAGTTATGATCTCATTTACATCACTTCATGTTTTACATACTCAGTACATTATCTCGTACTGATCCCCCTTTCCTCGAGGGGCTGCGTTCATGTCCGCAGGTACATGTGCTCAGTTTGGTGATCCACCAGTCTAGGATTCCGTTCAACTATTTGGAGAGCTCATTTGCTTCAGAGCTTGACCATTTTGGTACAGAACCTCTTTTTAGACTTATGTATATTTAGAGTCACGACGGGGCCCTGTTCCGTCATATGTCGTTATCCTTTTCATAGAGGCCTGTAGACAGTTGTGGGTTGTACTTATGTAGAGTTATAAATCTGCTTTGGTCAGCCATGTTGTTGTACTTTGTGTTGGGATGTTTCCGTGTATACGTGATACTATTTGGTGGCCTTGTCGGCTTGCCTGTTATATTATGTTGGCTAGTTGTGACTCCCAGGAGGCAGGTACATTCTTGTGTAAAGCCAGCCTTGTCGGCTTGCTTATTCTGATATATGTTATTGTTGCAGCGTTATGCTGCCGGATTTCATAATTTCCTTACGTGTTAATAGGATTATGTGCGACAGGTTAGTATAATGACGTCATTAAGATGTTTAGTCGCGGCCCGTCGGGTCGGGTCGGGTCGTGACAATAATGAAACATTATCCCTATAGTATTGATATATATTCTATACAATAATGATACAATTCCTATACATATACAATAATGATACAATTTTCCCTACACATACTGTAGGGATACATAACCTATTTATCAATGGTACAATTTCTATACATATACAATATTGATACATATTTTATACAACAACGATACAATTTCTATACACATATTGTTGGGATACATTATATACATCAGTGATACATTTTTATACATATACAATAGTGATACATATTCTATACTACAACGATACACTTTCTATACATATGCTCGATTTATTTTAGAGAGAATGTGTGTTAAGGTGATGTAAGAGTTCCAAGAAGAGAGATTATGGTTTTGGGTTTTGGAGGTTTGAGTTGTACAAAAAGAGTATCATTGATAAACTATTATATATCAGAGAATGTTCAAATTTTCAAAATGTTTAATTTATTAACACGTTTTCCACGATTCTAATTATTATATAATAAAAAAACTTATTAAAGAAATCAACAAATAGAGCTTAAGCTTAATTTTGATATTTTTTCATATCATAGTTAGCAAATTATAAAAATAATTATAGAAAAATTGAGTCATATTTTAGATACATATAACTTTTGTTTTGATTTGAAAATCAGAAAAGTTATAAAAATATTTTTTTTATTAATTTAATTTTTAATAAATAATCTAGTGACTTTGGTATCTTTCTTATATTATTTCTTGTTGTAATCTAATTATATAATTATTTTTTATATTTTATTAATCTAAAATATTTATTTAATATTTTTATTTTTGTATTTTATTTTTATCTTTACAAAAGGAAGAGTGTCACGCCCCGAACCCCGGGCCCGTGACTGGTGCCCTACCTAGGCACCCTTCTACCTTAACAACTAAGTAAACTGCGGAAATTAAATAACACTTTTTTTTTTAAAACCAGTCGTACGTGCAAGGGCAAAGCCGACCAGGCTGTCATATAATATACATAACAAAAGACACTACACCGTACATGAGTCCAATCGCGTATGAATACAGGACCTCAAGAGTTAAATCGAACTATGACGGGACAAGACCCGCCAGTACCATAATCGTACAAAAGCACATCGAAAGAGCTTATACCAAAAAGATAAACTCTCGAACAGAAGGAGCTATCCAAAAACTCTGAGCAGGGTCCTACACCTGCAGATCACCAAACTGCGTACCTAAACCTGCGGCATGAACGCAGCCCCGGCGAGGTCGATTATGAAGAATGTACCAAGTATGTGAAAGCGATGAAATCGTAATGAAATCATAATGATCTAAACAAAACAGGAGACATGTATGATAGCCAACCTACAGTACACAATACATAAGCAGTCATATCAAGTCAGGGACGCATGCCCTCAAAGTCACTACTCAAATATAATTATGGGTCTCACGCCCATAATATCAACCATGCCCGTGGAATCCTTTCTCACTGCCGGCAATCCATGATATAACAATATAACACCAATAAGCATATCCAAAGAGTATCCTCGCCGTCGCACGCCCGGAATCCACATCGTATAAGCATGACCGTGGGGTATACAAACAATCCGAATCAAACCCGCCTCGCGGTCACATGCCTAATCCCACATCGTATAAGCATGTCGAGTATCCTCGTGGTCGCATGCCCGGCATCCCACATCGTATAAGCATGACCATAGGGTAACAAACAATGGAAGCATACGTGGAATCCCACCTCACCGTCGACGCGTCAAGTAAACTTACAACAAGGCAGCCGACCCTCCAACCGAGAGTCGCGGCAACGTAATAAAACATAATACTTGTACTCAAATGCTATCACCAGCACACATTGGCAATTCTCAACTAAACAAGCCAAAGTACTTATCAAGGCACACATAGAATAATTCTCAATTAAACAAGCCAAAGTACTTATCAAGGCATACATAGAATAATTCTCAATTAAACAAGCCAAAGTACTTATCAGGGCACACTTAGACTAATTCTCAATTAATCAAGCCAAAGTACTTATCAAGGCACACTTAGAATAATTCTCAATTAAACAAGCCAAAGTATTTATCAAGGCATACATAGAATAATTCTCAATTAAACAAGCCAAAGTACTTATCAGGGCACACTTAGACTAATTCTCAATTAATCAAGCCAAAGTACTACGTACGTACATTCTTTTCAAAAGACTCCTTCTATGTAAAACCCCAAGATACTAACACCCGTAGTATCAAGGTGTGTCTATTTTTTCAAAGTAAGTTACTACACTTTTAGAAACTCATCTCAAAGCTTGAAACCAAGTAACTTCAATTTTTCACAATCTAGGCAACTTATGCCTAATAATCAAAATAGACAACTTTCTTAACTTTCCATAAAGCCGTTATAACCAACTTCCCATAAAGCCGTTATAACCCTTTATGGTTTTAGACATATTCATTCCTTTTTATAACCAAGAGACTTATACTTAAAACCAAGTATCACATACTTATAAATCAAGTCTCTTAACTTTCAAAACACTTCGAGTCTCTTAATATGTAGAAAACAAGTTTCTTCTACTTTTAAACTTCAAGTAACTCACACCTTTAAAACAAGTTACTTCTCTTAAATCATGTCATTTCTCCTCTTTTAAAACAATTAAGCAAATCACTCCTTTGACTCCCCTAAAGTCATTATAATGACCATTAGGTTTTGGAACTAAGGCACTAGCCAAAAGATTTGGAACCCACTTTCTTTTCAAGACTCTATGTACTTTAAGTAAAATACTTTCACTTTTAAGAATCCAAACTTCCCTAAGGAAATGGATTATACAACTTACAATTTAAACATCAAAGTACAATCAGGGAAGTACATAGAACAAATTCTATTTTAGGCAATCCAAATACAACCAAGGAATGGATCATTTAAGGAGTAGGACATACTTTCTTTATCTTAAGGAATCATGCTAGAAGAGGAGATAGTTCACATACCTTTTCGGCTAAATCCACAAGCTAAGCGAATACGCGTGCGTGAAGTGTCAACCTATAATGGTCACAACAAGACTATCAACTTCTAGTATCTAACGTAGAATAATACTAAGTATACGGTCTCTAATTCTACGGAAAATCGGGCAGCACTTCCTTTGTTTCTACTCACTTTGCCACCTTTTTCAAGGTCGAATACAATAACCAACACGCCACATTTAAGGCTCCAAACAACAACCAAACAAAGGGGATTACACGCCTTACAATACGTGTAAAATTTCGCCCCACAATTCATACCAAGTAGTTTAATACTTACTAGCCATTCTCGGCCAACAATAACCAACAACACTAAGTATTTTCCAATTCTTTTCCAATTCCAAGTTCTAGGGTCTAACATGTTATATAGTCATAAACAACTACAATTTCCTTCTTTATACAACATGCGACGTCTTAAACCAATAATCAACTTGAATTGTAATCTTAAGGCTAACATGCTAGTTTTTTGGATTAGGGTTCCAATAGCCAAAACACTTATCCAACTTCATAATAAATAACTCATGCTTGCTATTATCCATAGCTACAACAATAAGTAAACTTAATTACTAAAACGATAAGATTTATACCTTTATAAGCCCTTAAAAATTCCAAGATTCAAAGTCGCGCCTTAGCAATTCTTAGCTCCTTTCCTTAAGTTCCAATCCGCTCCAAGCAATCCTTAGAGGCCTATGAAGAACCCATCTTCAAGTTCCAACTTCAAAGTTGAAGAACTCCTTAAGTTTCCGCCTTGCGACTAATACGAAAACGTCGTTTTTCCGAAATCTTTCTATTGAGATATCCTTACAATACCCTTAGGGACATTGGGTTAAAGTCTTGTGGCTAATGGATCAAAACTATAAATTTTTCTTGTTGGAAATAGCCCCAGGCAGGAAGCAATGAACTCAAGCTCTAGTTTCTCAAATAATTTCTAAGTGTGGAAGATCTTGTCTTGCTACTAGTAGTATATAAAACATATTGGAGGGCTTAGATTAATACACTTGTGTGGATTGGATGAGGATCATTAATTAAAATAGCCAAGTGGACAAGTTGACCTTGGTCAACAATCTCAAGCTTGAAGACTTAATCTTCCTTGAAGGTAAATGACCATTCTACCCTTGCTAAAAACGTCCAAGACCAAATGTGGGGGTGCCACATGTCGCCCTCTCATTCGTCCATAAAATTTCGTAACCCTCGTGGGCCCCACAAAACGTAAAATTCCTCGGGTGGGCCCCACGTGACCAAATCCGTAAAAACAAATTTCCAAAATGTTAATAAGTTCCATTCTCTTCAAATAATGCACTTTGAGAATCTAATTCTCAACAACGAACATTTTTCCTTTCCGACGTCCGGAAGATTTTCCGTCGGAAAAACAATTCTTCCTTTCGTACCGATTTCCAAGTCTTGTTTCCTTACGTACATTCTCTTATACAAGTCCTGGACTTACGGGGTGTAACATTCTTCCCCCCTTAGAAACATTCGTCCCCGAATGTTCTTAGTCGGTTGTCAAGCTTTACAAACTCCGGCATAAACTCTATACTATGCCTATCAATCAATACACCACAAGACCAACGATGCCACACATGGCCACCACAACATACATAAACATATCAATGGACCTTCCGTCCGCGACCCCTTCTCACAAAATTCGAAGGTTACAGTCTTCTAAAACACGGGATCCTTAGAGGTTCCTTTATTTCTTACTTGTCATTCTTTCTCGTACTTCTAAACTTATTTAGTACACGTACAAAATCTCAAATATTATTTCTATTCTCCAATCCTTGGAGTTACTATCCAAACTTGGCCATATTGTTACTTACATTCCCGTTAAGGCTCTTCTCGGTCCTTACGACCTGATTCCGGTGGAACACATCCACGAACTCGTACAACGATCAACTAGGCCTGGGCCTTACACCCTCGGGACCCTATCACATAGCGGGACCCTATCCAACTGACATCACCCCATTCCATACTATCGGCTGACCCGAAATGAGTCCATAACCCGACTCATCGTCACACTTAACTTCTCATTCATAGTCTGAAATAAATCTCTCTCTTATCTCAAGGTACTTCTTACCCTATCCCCTATCCGCTAGAGGTTCATCACATAAGCCAAGATATTTCTACTGTACATCCTTCCCTATTGATCTTACACTGTCATGGGGCAATTACTACGTGTGACTCTACACAACTATAGTCTCAGTTCACTTACCATTCTTGTCAACATTCTTAACTTTTCACTTTACTAATCACAGTATCCTACCTGCAGGTACTATCACTTTACAACTACTAGCAACAAAGGAAAACATATACGCTAAGGCGAAATCTGAACCTATCAATGCGTATGATTCAAAAGAATCAAAATATACCTGTAACCCATGCGATGTCGCCTCACGATCTCGTCCGTAGTCACGTCATCTCTGCGGTTCAAGGACCGCGAACTATAAACTCCACCACGACCTCTACCACGATGGTGACATCCAACACACTTGCAGAGGCCATACCGTGTGGAGAAAGGAATCAACCATCGGCCTCATGGTGAGCCACCTTCACACTCTTTCTAACCGACATTCCCACTTGGCGGCTTGACGGCCACAATAATAACAACCATCGTATGTCATGCGACATTTCCCGAATGACGCTTACTACATCCCGACATCGAGGAATGGGTGGCCTCGGCCAGAAAGTCCTCTGCTCACTCGAGAACCTCGACCCACGGAGCTTGGACCTGCTCTAAATACCTTGTGGGTCAAATATCCACACTGTCACCGCGGGGTATGTCTTGGGTAGGTGGGACAAATATCTCACTCCGCCATTTGCTCGCTCATCCAAGAACTCACGGATAACCAACCGGTCCTAGCCTCTTCACGTGATCTCGCGTTGTCCTCTACCCTCTGTACACTGCATGTCTTGGCGAATAACCTCCTGCGATGAATCAGTAGCACCACTATCTTGGTCAATAACATAATCGCTTCCTCACGACCTATAGTCTTCTCTCTCGAGAAGCGGAGGCTCGTCTTTGGGGCCTCAAAACTGGCGCGAAGAACTCGCCGATCATGTGCACAACACCGATATACCACAGGCATACGCCCTATCAACTCTGAGTCGACTAGTAGCTCTGCTACTCCTTTGCCCTTCAGCGGTGTTGCCCTCGGAGGCATAATCGTAACACAAAATTACGTCGGAGAGGAATTATCTTACTAACACTCTATGGCACGATCTTGAGTGAGAAGAATAGAAACTAACTCCTAAATGCCCCTGTAGCCTCGTTTATGGGTGTGGCGCAACACACCGATAATCAAGACTCTACTAGACACGGCCTGTAGACATTCCGAGGATCGATCGCTTCGATACCACTCACACGCCCGAACCCGCTGCGGATCGTGCCCTACCAGGCACCCTTCTACCTTAACAACTAAGTAAATCGGAAATTAAATAACACTTTTTTTAAAACCAACCAGATGCGTGCAAGGCAAAGCCGACCAGTGCCGCCATATAATATACATAACAAAAGACACTACACCGCATACGAGTCCAATCCACATATGAATACTGCACTCTAAGAGTTAAATCAACTATGACGGACAAGGCCCCGCCGTACCCATAATCGTACAAAAGCTGCATCGAAAGAACTTATACCAAAAAGATAAACTCCCGAATGAAGGAGCTATCCAAAACTCGAGCGGTCCTACAATCGCAGATCACCAAATCGCGTGCCTAAACTCAAGCGACATGAACGCAGCCCCCCGAAGGAGGTCAGTATGAAGAATGTACCAAGTATGTGAAATGAAGCATCAGAATGAAATCATAATCTAAACAAACAGAGACATGTATGATAGCCAACCTACGATACAATACATAAGCGAATATATCAAGTCGTGACGCGTGCCTCAAAGTCACTACTAAATATAATTATGGGTCTCACGCCCATAATATCAACCATGCCCGTGGAATCCTTTCTCACTGCCGGCAATCCATGATATAACAATATAACACCAATAAGCATATCCAAAGAGTATCCTCGCGTCGCACGCCGGAATCCCACATCGTATAAGCATGACCACGGTATACAAACAACCGAATCAAACCCGCCTCGGTCACATGCCCTAATCCCACATCGTATAAGCGTGTCGAGAGTATCCTCGTGGTCGCATGCCCCGCATCCCACATCGTATAAGCATGACCATGTGGTAACACAAACAATGGAAGCATACCCGTGGAATCCCACTCACCGCTTCAGACGCCCAAGTAAACTTACAACAAGGCGTACCCTCCAACCGAGAGTCGCGCAACGTAATAAAACATAATACTTGTACTCAAATGCTATCACCAAAGACACATCGCAATTCTCAACTAAACAAGCCAAAGTACTTATCAAGGCACACATAGAATAATTCTCAATTAAACAAGCCAAAGTACTTATCAAGGCATACATAGAATAATTCTCAATTAAACAAGCCAAAGTACTTATCAGGGCACACTTAGACTAATTCTCAATTAATCAAGCCAAAGTACTTATCAAGGCACAGTTAGAATAATTCTCAATTAAACAAGCCAAAGTACTTATCAAGGCATACATAGAATAATTCTCAATTAAACAAGCCAAAGTACTTATCAGGGCACACTTAGACTAATTCTCAATTAATCAAGCCAAAGTACTACGTACGTACATTCTTTTCAAAAGACTCCTTCTATGTAAAACCCCAAGATACTAACACCCGTAGTATCAAGGTGTGTCTATTTTTTCAAAGTAAGTTACTACACTTTTAGAAACTCATCTCAAAGCTTGAAACCAAGTAACTTCAATTTTTCACAATCTAGGCAACTTATGCCTAATAATCAAAATAGACAACTTTCTTAACTTTCCATAAAGCCGTTATAACCAACTTCCCATAAAGCCGTTATAACCCTTTATGGTTTTAGACATATTCATTCCTTTTTATAACCAAGAGACTTGTACTTAAAACCAAGTATCACATACTTATAAATCAAGTCTCTTAACTTTCAAAACACTTCGAGTCTCTTAATATGTAGAAAACAAGTTTCTTCTACTTTTAAACCTCAAGTAACTCACACCTTTAAAACAAGTTACTTCTCTTAAATCATGTCATTTCTCCTCTTTTAAAACAATTAAGCAAATCACTCCTTTGACTCCCCTAAAGTCATTATAATGACCATTAGGTTTTGGAACTAAGGCACTAGCCAAAAGATTTGGAACCCACTTTCTTTTCAAGACTCTATGTACTTTAAGTAAAATACTTTCACTTTTAAGAATCCAAACTTCCCTAAGGAAATGGATTATACAACTTACAATTTAAACATCAAAGTACAATCGTGAAGTACATAGAACAAATTCTATTTTAGGCAATCCAAATACAACCAAGGAATGGATCATTTAAGAGTAGGACATACTTTCTTTATCTTAAGGAATCATGCTAGAGGAGATAGTTCACATACCTTTTCGGCTAAATCCACAAGCTAAGCTTCGAATCGCCGTGCACGTAGTGTCAACCTATAATGGTCACAACAAGACTATCAACTTCTAGTCTCTAACGAGAATAATACTAAGTATACTGCCTCTAATTCTACGGAAAATCAGGCAAAGACTTCCTTTGTTTCTACTCACTTTGCCACCTTTTTCAAGGTCGAATACAATAACCAACACGCCACATTTAAGGCTCCAAACAACAACCAAACAAAGGGGATTACACGCCTTACAATACGTGTAAAATTCCGCCCCACAATTCATACCAAGTAGTTTAATACTTACTAGCCATTCTCGGCCAACAATAACCAACAACACTAAGTATTTTCCAATTCTTTTCCAATTCCAAGTTCTAGGGTCTAACATGTTATATAGTCATAAACAACTACAATTTCCTTCTTTATACAACATGCGACGCCTTAAACCAATAATCAACTTGAATTGTAATCTTAAGGCTAACATGCTAGTTTTTTGGATTAGGGTTCCAATAGCCAAAACACTTATCCAACTTCATAATAAATAACTCATGCTTGCTATTATCCATAGCTACAACAATAAGTAAACTTAATTACTAAAACGATAAGATTTATACCTTTATAAGCCCTTAAAAATTCCAAGATTCAAAGTCGCGCCTTAGCAATTCTTAGCTCCTTTCCTTAAGTTCCAATCCGCTCCAAGCAATCCTTAGAGGCCTATGAAGAACCCATCTTCAAGTTCCAACTTCAAAGTTGAAGAACTCCTTAAGTTTCCGCCTTGCGACTAATACGAAAACGTCGTTTTTCCGAAATCTTTCTATTGAGATATCCTTACAATACCCTTAGGGACATTGGGTTAAAGTCTTGTGGCTAATGGATCAAAACTATAAATTTTTCTTGTTGGAAATAGCCCAAACCCGAGAGCAGCATGAACTCAAGCTCTAGTTTTTCAAATAATTTCTAAGTGTGGAAGATCTTGTCTTGCTACTAGTAGTATATAAAACATATTGGAGGGCTTAGATTAATACACTTGTGTGGATTGGATGAGGATCATTAATTAAAATAGCCAAGTGGACAAGTTGACTCGTCAACAATCTCAACTCAAGACTTAATCTTCCTTGAAGGTAAATGACCATTCTACCCTTGCTAAAAACGTCCAAGACCAAATGTGGGGGTGCCACGTGTCGCCCTCTCATTCGTCCATAAAATTCCGTAACCCTCGTGGGCCCCACAAAACGTAAAATTTCTCGGGTGGGCCTCACGTGACCAAATCCGTAAAAACAAATTTCCAAAATGTTAATAAATTCCATACTCTTCAAATAATGCACTTTGAGAATCTAATTCTCAACAACGAACATTTTTCCTTTCCAACGTCCGGAAGATTTTCCGTCGGAAAAACAATTCTTCCTTTCGTACCAATTTCCAAGTCTTGTTTCCTTACGTACATTCTCTTATACAAGTCCTGGACTTACGGGGTGTAACAAAGAGAAAAGACAAAATTAAGGAAAAAAACAAAAAATAAAGAAGATAAACTAAACAAAAAAGGAAATTAAAATTAAGAGGAAACAAACGAAATAACAAAAAATAGAGACAACTAAAAGATAAATGGAAAATAAGAGATAATAGTTGTCAAAAACTTGTCGCTATTCGAAATCTGAGAATGAATTCACCGCCGTATCGCTGACCGACGATTACTAGCGATTCCTAAAGGAGACTAAGAAATTGATTGGGATTAGTTTAGAGCTATAAAATGAGTTTTGAGAAAATTTGGATCATCCCGTGGCAATAGTTTGAGCCGAATGGCTAGTTTTGTCGAAACCCTTTTATTATTAAGTGCTAGCTTTAGAGTGAAGTTGATAAAGCAAAGATCTTAGGCCCCAAAATTTCTCAGAGCCCCCGTTTTTCACTATTATATGTTTATAAATTACTTTTTGAAAAAATTGAGTATTTTGTAGTAAAAGATATAGTTTCTTAATTCAAAAAATAAAAGAAAACTTTAAAATAGATTTGAAGCATATGCAAATTATTTTTTATTTTTTATTTAGAGATATAAATTGTGGTCACTAGGTGATGCGTATATTAAAAAAATATTACCTTAACCAAAGAAGTTTCTTAAACATAATGTTATTCAATTATTGATATTTTAAACGGTATAAGTCAATAATAATATTTTAATCGATATACTCAATCACATAAAAATACTTGATTATTTTTCAAATGCATATTACTTATAGAATAATGTTTACAATTCAAATAAGAATTGCATTTTTATAAAGAATATTTTAAATATTTATAAAATCTTACCTAAGAATTAACATCAACAATGTTTCAAGAGAAATTAAATGTTAGCTCTATATTTTTATATTATTAATTTAAAAATTAGTATAAAAATGAATTATAAAAAAGTTATTAATATATTGGCATCTCAAAAAGTTAAGAAAATAAATTTCGCATAAAAATATATACAAAAATTTTGAGAAACTATTTAAGGTCTCTCATAATGATTTGATTTTAGACCATCGACTTTGTTGAGCAGTCTTGAGTGATCAATCATTAAAAAAAGAAACCATCATTTCATACTTGCAACAAACAATTAACTATGGAGTTCATATTAATACTAATTCTCTTGCCTATCTATTTGAGTTACTACTGGTCAGAACACGTACGATGTTATGTAGTACGTGCTCTAAGGGAGACCCACTTTTTAACTAAATACCCAAAAAACTTTATTCTCCATCCATGGCCTTTGTCCTGCAAATGCTACATGACATAGCTTAACATGTTCATGTCCTTTACCTCAAGATGAAGACAACAACGTAGATCAATTGGTACTGTACTGTTGTTTTCTTTTTCTTTTTTTTTTGTAATGTTTTTACAATGTGGAATATCTATGCTTATAACTGTAGCTTTATATATATATATATTACATAGTTGAATGACGACAAGAATTTGAAACAGATCGGATATTTGGCCTAACTTGAAAGCTTGCAAAGACGTCCGAGAATTTTGAAGGTATGAGTGGAGGAAACACGGGCCCTGTTGAAGTGAGGCTCTCCCCGTGTTTACTTCACGCAACTGTAATAACGGTAAATGACAAGATGATTGCAACAAACAAAAATAGCAATATGTGTGACTACTTGCTGTAAACATGTATATTATACAAACAATTGTATCCCTACTCATAATTAGAATATTTTCATATATTGTGTAAATATAATTATGGTAAGACTAGGATTCCTCTTTTATATAGGCTTAGGATTCCTATTGTATAAGAGATGAATATTGTACTCTATATATACTTTGATATTAATGAGAAGACTCCCTAAGAGAGATTAATATCATCTTACATGGTATCAGAGCCTAAACTCTAAAAACCCTAGAAATTTTCCTCCCTAGCCGCCGGCACCACCCCCTCCCACGGCGCCGCGACTCCCTTCTTCTCTTTAAAATTTGTTTTGGTTTTTCTTTTCTTCCTCTCTTCTCTAAATGGATACTCAGGATTCTCCCACTGTTATTGACGCTTCTACCTCCACAAATCCCACCACCAAGTCGTGATTAATATATATCATGAGATTTTATCTAATCAGCTGTGAACCTAGACAATGTCAAACGAACTGGTTATATCTTAGTTTCTATGCAGATGGATGACATTCTACTCATTTCAATATAATTGATTGTCGATTCCTTTTTGATTTAACGCTGCAATGACTTGTTCGATACATTTTCTCATTAGTGTTGTAACTAGCAAGATCAGTTCGACTCCAATAGTTCCTAAAACCTACTTACCAACATTTCTCATAAGACTTGGTAAGGACTTAGGAATAATTTAGACATGCCTTTAGCATAGTTCAAAAACATGAATACTCCTTAACTTCTAAGAGTAGAATAACTTTTGAAACAATACCACTGTTATGGTTCACACAAAGAACATGCCAAAAGAGAGGGAATAGATTCACATATCTTATTGACGACTAACCAACACGACAAATAGAATACACCCCGAATAGGTACTTCAACCTTATCGGCTATTCTACACGCCAAGTAGAATATGCCACAAGTAGTACTTCAACCTATAACAACAATAATACTTCTATCAACTTCATACACACTAGTATAAGACTTATACCAAGTAATGTTCCTCTTATTCTACGAAAATTTGGACAGCACTTCCCCCGTTTATACGTACTTTTCCACCTTTTCCAAGGCCCAAATTCAACAACAATCAAGCCCCATTTAAGGCACAACCAACAGTTAATCAAAGGGGATTACACGCCTACTTGACGTGTAACATTCAGCCCCTTAATCTATCAAAAAAGTCCATAAAAATCAGTCCAATATGCAACAAACAACAAGGGTACAACGTTAAGCCTTTTAATACCTTTCTACACCCTTAATCTCTTAGGACTTCCATTAACAATTACCACATTAATCATGCATATAGGTAGCTGATTTTCCAGCAGCCTAACACCACAAAACAATCCATAAAAACTGCATAATAACGTCCAACAATTTTATAGATTCCACGACCAACAACTACAACTGATAACTCTTTCCTTAATCCTTTTTATTCCAATTCAAGTTTCAAAACTTCTATATAAGTTATATCAACTTATTAACAACAATATTACTCCATTATAACATGCAATAGGTGAAGATAACAACAACACAACCAACGAAATTTCAAGACCCGAAAATGGTCACTCTCGGCCCAACTCACCAAAAATGGTCCAAACACTTTTTAATCTCCATTCTTCTTAACACATGCTAATCTACTATCTATAACAACATGTAATATCTAATTACTTCAAGAGGAAGAAGAGTTCTTACCAAAAAAATGCCCCAATGTCGTGTATATTGTCCCAAGAGTTTTTGGCCCGCAGTTTCGTCTTAGCTCCACTTCTACAACTTCCAATCACATACATGTATCCTCTACAAGCTTATAACCAACTTCTCTTCACGTTTTACCTCCAAAAAGTCGACGAACAAGCTACGGTTTTCAACCCCATTTTCGGCCTGAATTTTGGAGATTATTGGAGAGTTAACTTATCTTAGAACTTGATTAGTGTTCTTAATCTTGGAAAATAATCAACTCATGTTCTTCACTTTTGGTTAGGAATTTCGAAATTTGAAGCTCAAGAAAGAAGAGAGAAAGAGCTTTGGATGAGAAAGATATTATGCTAAGTCTCATAAGTCTTGCAAGACTTATCAATATAAACAAGTGGAGCCTTTACAAGACAAGTGGAGGGGACACATGTCACCCTCCCATTGGTCATAATTCCCTTCTCTTGAAAATATTCAACACTTGGCCAAAATATCTTATTTTTCGAAGGACCCTACAAAATTGTGAAATTTTCGACGGACCCCATATTATCAATTCCAATTCTTCGTAACCCAATACTAATCCCACAAATCCAATTAGAAGAACTCCAAGTTAATAATTTTTCCGTCGTCACATTTTTTCGAAATTTTTCCATAAGAAAATGTTACTATATTTTCCTTCCAATATTCAAATCTTAATTCCTTAATCACGTTCTCATATCAATGTCATGGAATTACGGGGTGTAACACAGGCGCCGCGGCGCCCAAATTCAGAGAGTTGGCACTGCGCCCCTTCAGGGAGGCGTCGCGGTGCCATAACTTCAGAGAGTTGGCGTCGCGCCCCTGTAGGGAGGCGTCGCGGTGCCACAACTTCAGAGAGTTGGCGCCGCGGCCCGATACTCGTTTCATCTTTAAACACATTGTACACTTCTTCCTTCATTTACCAACGTGAAATCAACGTCATTTGGCCAATAACCGTCTATTACCTTACGTCTCAAACAATTCATATTTGTACCAATATCTCTTCCATTGAGGAAATATGATCCTTGACTTGTCTTGCTAGTAGTGTTGCTATATAACAACATAGAGGGTCAAGATTAGAACAAATGGATGTCTTGGATCCAATTCATTTAAAAATCTAGCCAAGTGGCCCTTGGACTTAGTCAACAATGTCAAGCTTCAGTCTTTGCAAGACTTGGTTATCCTAACATTGGTCAAATGACCATTATATCCATGTCCCAATCGTCCAAGACCATTTAAGGGGGGTGACACGTGTCGCCCTCCCATTCGTCGAAATATTTCATTTTCCGACAATTCCATAATTCCGATAAATTTTTACTAGTCCCAAATCTTAATATTTGAGTTCTTACGTACGTTCTTATAAACATATCCTGGAATTACGGGGTGTAAAAACTAGGTTTGTTAGTCAAAAAGCAGAAGATATATATTACAAACTTAGTACTAGACCCTTGATCCCTGAGAGAGGAATGGAGTACCAAAGAGAGTCATTTGAGGATGGAGATGCCTATGAGCCTATTCGGGCGATGATAGAGGTCATGGGGTGGAAGAGATTTGTTAATCTGGAAAGAATAGTACCACAGAACACCGTAATGGTGAAAGAATTCTATGCTAACTTTCCGGAGAGGGTAAATGGTAGGTGCTTTGTGAGAGGACAATATGTGCCTGTGACGACCGAAGTGGTGAATGAGCTATTAAGAACAGCTGATGTTGAAGAAAGAGGCGATGATCGAAGCTATTACAGAACTTGGTCTAGAGACGCCAACAACATCGACTGTGATATCGTCGCAAACACATTATGCTACCATGGGGATGAGTATGATATTGCAAGAAATGGATCAAGAGGACTGAGCAGATGTCAGTTCAACAAAACAGCCAAGGGTTGGTTATATTTCGTCAGTGCCCGCCTAATTCCATCGATGCACTTCACCAGAGTGCCAGCAGATAGAATAAAAATGATATATGAAATCATGGAAGGGAAGACGATTGACGTTGGGAATGGGATATTGCAAAACATTCGAGAAACCAGTAGGTTGGTAACTACAGGTGGGTTGGGACAAGGATCACTTATTTGCAGCTTATGTTCCGCATACGAGTCCCAACCCTAGCCATCGATACATACGAAGCGGTCAACCTCCGTGTCATATGGGATAGTGATCCCTTCCTGCAACCACCTCCAAAGAACATCAAGAAGGAGACCAGCAGCAGCAGCAACAGAGGCATGGATGAAGATGAGCACGAGGCGAGGCTCGGCGTAGAGGCAGTAGCCGCCAAAGATCCTCGATTTAGAACCTCCGGTGCCTATAATGGAGCAGTTGCTCATGAACCAGAGGAGGATGATGCAGAGTTTTGACATAATGATACAAGGTCAGCAGGACCTGAGGCAAGGACAACAAGAACTAAGGCAGGAGCAACAACAGTTGCACCAGAGATTTGATGAGATGAGTTCCTTGTTCAACCAGTGGTCCATGCATTATCCGCCGCCACCGCCACCACTTTAAACCAAGTTTGTAAGTTGTCTCGTTTTTCTTTTATTTTTTTAAGTCTTGCACAAATTGGGGACAATGTGTGATTTAAGTTTGGGGGGGTGTTTTATTGTTTTTGAGTCTTTTTGATTTGTTTTGTGTATTTTGGAGTATTTTTTGAGTCATAATTTTTTTTTAAGATCATGCATGCCGTAGTTACTGGAAACGCCTAGTAAAGTAAAAGTTAAATAATGTAATGGAATTAGAAGCAACCATCTAAACACTTAGGATAGATATGTCAAAAATTCATGAAATCGAACTATTTGGGGTATCTTGCTTAATTTATGCATTGATAGTAATTAAACCTATGTGTCTGCTTGCTATTTGAGGCGAAATAGTTAGGATATGCATGTTAGGGAGATGATTCAGGCATTTCTTTGTTATCCCTTTCTTACCATTTTTACTTATCCCTGACATTCAAATTATATCCCTAATCAGCCCCTTTGAGCCTAAAAATAAGATTTTTCTTTGACACGGGTTGTTCAAAAGGATTCCCCGTCCTTCCATCAAATATTCTGCTTTTTCCTGGATATTCGGGTTCAAATACCCATGGATTCCCTTGGCAGATTCTACCACAACAGCATCCACACATTGAGTTTGTGTACCCTATAATTCCATATTTGTGCCATAAGTGAAAAATTGAGAAGATTGGAATATAAAGTGTTGAAAAAAAGACAAAAAGAGAGTGAACGATTTTGATGCACCACAATGAAAAAGTAATAATAAATAGACAAACGTCTAAGTTTGGGGGTGCCTGCTATTCATAATACACCTCATTCTCTCAAAACAAAAGAAGGGAAAGATATGTATGAAGTGAAAAAGAAAATCAAAAGAAAAGGGAAGAGTTGAAGCAAAAGAGCTTATGGTACGTAAATTGAGCCTAAATGCCTATTTTTACCTACCCCTGCCTAAGCCTACATTACAACCCTGAAAAGCCCTGAAGATCTCTTATATATGTATCCATGATTAGTGGAGAATAGCAAGTAAACATGTCATAGAATTTTGAAATTAACATGCATAGTTAGGTATTCTTACTTCCATTGAGCATGATTAAAGTGAATTTGCGAAATATCTTACTTGATGTGTTTAGAATGCTAAAAATCCATGCTATATATTCCTGCATATTATTCTGCTAACCTTCATGCTTTTCTAAGTGACAATTGTGCAGCAAAGTGATCAGTGTTTTTGAGTCATTCTATTTTCTTTTCCTTCGTGTCTTTATTTCTTTCTTTTGATCTTTGCTCGAGGGCGAGCAAATGTTAAGTTTGAGGGTATTTGATCGGTGTATTTTATATACACTTTTTGAGTCATTTTTAGTTAGTCTTTTGCCCATTTTTATACAAATATGTGTCGTCTTAGGATATATTTTCTTTCTTTTGAGTCATAATGGTTTAAAGTGGCACATTGGTGAAAAGGAGCGAAAAGAGGGCAGAAACAGAGGTTCCAGAGCTCAAAAAACTAGAAAGTTGGAAACCCGGCGAAATGCGAGCGCGGCGCCCAACCAGCAAGATCGAGCGCCACAAAGGCCCAAAGTCTGAGAGTCGCAGAGTTTGTGGCGCGCTGGGCCAGCTGCGCGCCGAGGCGAAAATTCTGCCAAATCCGAATGGAAATGGGCCAAGGCCAAGAAGGAAAAGTTGGTGTACGTTTCCTAGGCTATAAAAAGGACCTTTCTAGGTCAGAATACTTTTGACAATTCATCACAACTTGGAGATCAAGATTGGAGACTACTTTTGTGTAATTTCTTTGTTCTTTATTTTATTTCTTTTTAGTTTATGTTGGATATTAGTTTAGTTCTTGGCATGTCTATGGCTAGGAACTAACTTAATTTAGGGCTTTCCATATCGAATCGCTTGAAACTCATTCTTATGAATTAATGCATGTTTTGGTTTCTTCTTATTATTGTTGAAATTTATTCAATATTTGTCTTGATTGCTTAGTAATTAATTGATCACTAATTATCATAACTTATATGATTTCTAATCAAAAGCCGAAATGGGAGATTGTGAATATGCTATAGTTGAATAAACATAGGTTAAATCGTGGACGAAAGTACCCCGATACTTGTGTAGCTTAATAGGTTATTGCTCTTAATCCTCCTTTATAGTCAATCTTGTCACCAAAAGGTAGAAGGGTTCTATATTGGGGTTGAGTGTTTATATTACCTTAACAGGAGTATAAAACGGCTTAGTTAACCTGCTATCTCAAAATAGAAGAAGAACCATAATTATTTGCATTAACAAATAAGATGAGCGGATAGTTGAGGAGATTTGGAAGCCCTATTTCCACCATATCTGAAGTAACATAAAGTAATTTAGTTAGCATCTATAATTATAGTTATAAACAATTCATCAATTATCGGTTACCAAATAGAGACCATAGAATAGAGGTTGATAATTGGACACTAATCCCTGAGGACGATAACTCGATCTTATAGACTATATTACTTGTCACGACACGTGCACTTGCGTTTAGTGTGTGCATAAATCGCACATCAAGTAGTATACAAATATAGTAGAGATTTTTTGCATCAATGAACTAACCTCCCTATTCATATGATAAATGTGAATTCCATTTACCTTATCGAACCTTTCCTTAAAGGATTTCTAAACTCCTCTAGCATCGGATGAGTAAACAATTCCTTTTCTAAGCTCCTTCGCAACTGAGCTTAGAAATTGATTTCATGTTCTAGGGAAATTGATGGTATAATCTTATGATAAGAGCAAATCTTTCATCGAATGTGCACAAGTAATTTAACTTATATGTGCCCTTACCCCATCATTTTATGGTGAAATGCAGTGGGTAAGTTCAGCTTTCACTTATTTTTGACCGTAGCAATTTGGACATGGATTTTCTAAATCCAAAACTAGTGCTTAGTGGGATCTTATCTCTTGTCAAAATCTACAAATTGAGTAAAACAAGTCCCCTAATTCCAAATTTTGACAATGCACTGTTTAATTTATGTTTTACTATGATTTAAAGTTATTAGTGACATGAAATAAGAGGGAAGCTATTGACTACTGATGGTAGTATATAGTGAAAAATCGCCACATATAATTCATATGTTAAGTTAATTTTTGTTGTGGTCGAAGGAGTAGTATTTTTGTGGTGGTAAAAAGGATCAACGTCATTTAATTATCCCACCCTAGAAGAAGAGATAAAGCTACTAATTGAGCGACGTTGTTGGAGAAAAATTAGTGATACGTGTCTAGTTAATATCATCGTTGAATTTATAGACCATTTACTCATAACAGATTTAATCCACCAATCATGAGTGATGATGCATCTCACTACTGCATGGAATAAACTAACTTCATTTT
The DNA here is from genome assembly GCA_029844215.1 of Przewalskia tangutica. Taxonomy (NCBI): domain Eukaryota; kingdom Viridiplantae; phylum Streptophyta; class Magnoliopsida; order Solanales; family Solanaceae; genus Przewalskia; species Przewalskia tangutica. Next base: position 80,034,999 of record CM056734.1, read on the forward strand.
TCCTATGTTCATCATCTTTACAAACAAGAAACTAATAAGGGAAACAGAAAATTTTAGAAACGTAGTATGGAGAAATCATCATATTTTACGGACAACTCATTTACAGAGCAGAATATTTTGTGCTATGACCCAGCAGATGTCTCTTCTAATGGCTACAAAGTCCGTAATCCTTTAAAACTTCCTGCACCTCTTATGGTATTTCAGCTCTCTGTTATCTCATTAACATCTCTCCTCATTGATGTTGGCCTCAAGCCTTTGGGTCAACCTTCTCTTGTCGCACAACTTCTTGTAAGTACTTTTCCTAATTATCTCCTTAATTTCCATCCATATTGTGTCATTCTATGACTCAAATTATCAAACTCCATATAATTATGATTTAGTATTCCTTGTTGAAAAAGTACCTATGATATGAATGGTCAATCACTATTATTACACTTGTCTTTTAATTTATTTGTGTTGAGTTATTTGTCTTGTGTAATACTGTTGTATTAGTGATCAAGACCCATGGATGAAATATCAGCTGACAATTTTATGAATTACATATCAGGGTGGTATAGTGTTTGGACCATCAGTATTGGGACATTTAGAAGCAGTGAGAGAAACCATATTCCCTACCCGAGGCGTTATGGCATTAGAAACTGCAGCAACATTTGGTGTTCTCTTCAATCTTTTCGTTATAGGAGTTGAGTGCGATTCCAAAAGGATGTTCAGGCCGGGGAAAAAGGCCGTTATCATAGGCGTCTCTGTATTGTTTACCACACTGGCATCTACTTTCGCCCTATCGATGCTTATAAAACGTTTCGTCCCCATGGATCCCCGTCTTGCAAAATCTCTGCCTATCGTAGCAGTTTCCCAATGCGTAATTGGTTTTCCAAACATATGTTCCCTTCTCAAAGAAATGCAAATTCTCAACACCGACCAAGGCCGCATAGCCACTTCTGCAGCTATGTTCTGTGATATAATTGGCTTAACCTTGGGTGCAGTAGGTTTTATAAAGTTGCAGGTGGAGAAAGAACATTCTGTGGTGCAGAAAATGGGTTCGATTCTCTCCCCTTTGATCTTAGTCATATTCACAGTTTATTTCGTTAGGCCTGCTATTATGAAGACATTAAGACTTAGACCACAAGGGAAACGTGTTGGGGAAAACTACTTTATTTGCATTGTAGTACTTGTACTGGCGTACATATTAGCTGCCGAGACGATTGGGCAACACTTCCTATTTGGATCACTTTTGTTAGGGATGGCCATTCCTGAAGGCCCGCCTTTGGGCGCAGCTTTGATCAGGAAACTTCATTATCCAGTGGGCAAGATTTTGTACCCGGTTTTTCTCACCACCAGTGGCCTCAAAACAGATATTTTCAACATTCATTTTAAGTCCCTATGGGTTATTGCCCTTCTAGTTCTCTTTGGCGTCCTCATCAAGATTGGAGTAATGATGATCATAACTCGCTACACCGGATTGACCATTCATGACTCTATTATTGTTGGTCTCATGTTGAATGCTAGAGGCGTCTGTGATGTTGTTTTCTTTAACTTGTGGAGAGTTTCACAGGTGACTTTTCATCAACTTTTCTTTTTCTTTTTCCCATATTAGTTTCCATAGATGATTAAATGATTTGATCTCTTTCTAATCAATGCTAGGCCCTGTCAGATGAACACTTTGCAGTGGTTATCATTATCTCAGTTGTTTTAGTTATGGTGATCATTACACCGCTAATAAGATTCCTCCTTCGTGCAATCGAACAACAAGCTCCAACGAAGAGAAGGACCCTTCAGCATTCGAAACCTGACTTAGAGCTAAGGATACTGGTCTGTATTCACGAACTACAAAGTGTGCCAAGTATGGTCAACTTACTTGAAGCATCAAATGCAACAGAGCAAAGCCCCATAGGAGTCATCGGTCTGGTACTCATTGAGCTCGTGGGTCGAGCTGCTCCCCTTCTTATCATTCATAATCATTCCCAGGGAGCCATCCCCGAGGATGGTTCAATATCATTGCAAATCATCAATGCACTGAGACAATACGAGCTTGCCTATGAAAGTTGTGTCACCCTTCAACCATTCACCACTATCACACATTTTGAACTAATGCACGATGACATTTGTCGCCTTGCACTGGACCAGAATGTCACATTTATTATCCTGCCATTCCACAAGCATTGGGAAATTGATGGCTCCATTGGAACATCAAGCCGTGCCATACAAAATATCAACTCCAAAGTCATCAAGAAAGCACCTTGTTCTGTGGGCATACTAGTCGATCGTGGAATCCTAAAGGGAACCATGGCGACACTAAGCAATCAGGGCGTGTACCATGTTGCCGTGGTCTACATTGGAGGTCCAGATGATGCAGAATCACTAGCCTATGGTGCCCGACTGGCGAGACACCAAAATGTGTCGATAACACTTATCCGTTTCCTTATGTTTGGCTTTGACAATGCCAGAGAAAGAAAACTAGACAATAGTCTGATTGAAGCAGTCCGCTATGAGAACTCAACGAATGAGAACTTCGTATATGAAGAACACGTTACAAGAGATGGGGTTGGGCTATCTGCTTCACTTAGAGGCTTAGAAGATAGATTTGATTTAATTGTAGTAGGGATGCACCACGATGACTCTCCTTTGCTGGTGGGACTTGGGGCATGGAGTGAATGTCCTGAACTTGGTGTAGTTGGAGATTTCATGGCTTCGCCGGATGTTGGCATCACAGCTTCAGTACTAGTGGTGCAGCAGCAGAGAGTTAGAAGGAAGTTAGTGAATAGAGTAGTGAAACCAGTAGGAGTTAACAATCAAGATGGCCCCTATCCTGACATGAATAATGCACTTAATAATGGGATATCAACACCAAGAACATCAGTCTCTAATGATCATCCAAGATGGGAAATCACTATTGATAGAGCTAATTAGTTTTTGCTCCATGTACAGTACAACCTCCATCGTTTTGCTCGTTGTACAGTACTATAATTTGAATACAGACTAATATTTGATTTACAGGATGATACGTTTTAAAAGAATGCAGGTTCACTTGATTTACAGTTGGTAGTTACTTTTCCCCCGCTAGTTTTAGTATAATTTTAGAATAGAAACAGTCTTCAGTGAGAATACTATATACTAGTAAACGGTAAATAATGATAAGTGGACAAGTAATTGGAGAAACAAGCATCATAATACTCGGTGAAAATGCAAGCAAAGAAATTAAACACACGCAACAACTCAATAGGACCGAAAGAAATAATCCATTGATTATTCTCATTAATGAAAGAAGTATATATACAAGTTACAATTTACCATAATAGAAAACATATTCCTATTCTAATCCCAAAACCCTATTCTGGTAGTACATGACCCCTACAACTATGGTAAGTGTACAAATGCTAATTATGGTAACCTTTACATTATAATATTACAACAATATATACCAAATATACTACCAATCCCGTGACTACCAAGTCCCGTGATGAGCTGATGATGGGCTGTGAATGCACAATATGTGGCGGTCCAATATACATAAGTATACACATGTATATTGTGTGTATACTTATGTATATTTAACACACTCCCGTAGTCATAGTGAACGGTTTTTGAACGCTGAGACTGTCATTAAAATCTTCAAAAAGAACCGAGGGAAGACCCTTTGTAAAGATGTCTGAAATTTGATACTTGGAAGGGACATGACAGACGTGTACTTGTCCACGAGCTACCTTTTTGCGGACAAAGTAAATATTCATCTCGATATGTTTAGTGCGCTGGTGTTGAACCGGATTAATAGAAAGGTAGATGACAATAACATTATCACAATAAATCAAGATAGCTTTCTGAATAGGACAATGAAGCTCTAAAAGAAAATTACGTAACCAATATGATTCAGAAACCACATTGCCTACCCCTTGATACTCAGCCTCTGCACTCGAGCGTGACAATGTCGACTGACGCTTGGCAGACCACGAGACCAAGTTATTTCCAAGAAACATACAATAGCCAGACGTTGACCGTCTGGTGTCTGGGCAGCCACCCCAACCAACATCTGTATACGAGACAAGTGTAGACATCGAGGAAGGATATAGATGTAAGCCATAGTCAAGTGTCCCCTGGATGTATCGAATGATGGGATCATGCATAAACAAACACACCTATTGTATGACATACGTAATGCTTGGTCTCGTGAAAGTAAGATACTGAAGAGCCCCTGCAAAACTGTGATATCGGGTCGGATCCTCGTAAGAGGAGCCAACTACAGCACCCAATTTGGGTTTAGTATCAAATGGAGTAGAAGTGGACTTACAGGATGACATCTCAGCCCTCTCAATGATCTTTGCTGCATACTTCCTCTGCGATAAGAACAACCCACTTGTATGACGAGTGACATCAATCCCCAAAAAGTAACTCAAGGGCCCCAAGTCTTTCATAGCAAACTCATAACTGAGCATTGTCATAATAGACTGACGTAATGCATCAGAAGAGGCAACCAAAATAATATCATCCACATATAAGAGTATATAAGCCAATGAAGAACCACGACTATATATGAATAATGAATTATCAGACCTGCTGTGAGAGAACTCAATAGTCGAAACATAGTGTGCAAACCTCTTATACCAAGCCCTTGGAGACTGCTTAAGTCCATATAAAGACTTCTTCAACAAACAGACATGTTGAGGATATTTGGGATCCTAAACCCCAAGGGCTGATGCATATAGTCTGTCTCTTTGAGATCACCATGTAAGGAAACATTCTTCACATCTAACTGGTGAATGTGCCATGCTTTCGATAGAGCCAAGTTGAGCACAGTGTGAATGGTAGACGGCTTGATCACTGGGCTGAACATCTCACCACAATCCACACCAACCTGTTGAGTCTTACCATCACCTACAAGACGAGCCTTATGCCTTCCAAACGAACTGTCATAATTATTCTTATGAGCAAAAATCCACATAGATCGAATAATATTAACAACAGATGGACGGGACACCAACTCCCACGTATTATTATCAATAAGAACATTATATTCATTGGTCATAACAATTTTCCAATTTGGGTCATTTAAAGCAGACACAAGATTACGAGGTAAGGGTGATTTAAGAACATTAGAATTAAAATTAAAATTTCTTTTTGGTTTAAAAATACCCCGTTGACTACGAGTGACTGACCTTTGACTCGGAGAAGAATTGAATGGATTTTGGGAAATATTGGGATTCGGGATGGGATCGCCAGGCATGGGCACGCCTTGCCCAACATCGACAATGGCGGCGAATCGGATCGATACCGCCTTCGAATGTGGAGAGATTGGGAATCTCGCCCACTTATCAACGTTCGCTTTTTTAATTGGGTACCGTGACTGGAATCGATCGGGCGGTAGCGATGGACCGTGGATTTAAAGTGCGGGATACATCCAAAAAATGGTGATTAATAAACGGGGATATATCATAATCTAAAAAATTATACGAACTAGACACGAGACTATTTACCTTAGCAAACAGAAATTGTGATTCATCAAATATTACATGGCGACTAATGATGATTTTATTTGATGATAAATCAAAACATTTGTAACTGCGATAATTTGACGGTTAACCCAAAAACACACAACGGGTAGAACGGGCTTGAAGTGTGTTAATTGTGGTAGACGGAAATAACGGATAATACAAGCACCCAAAGACCCTAAGATGTGAATATGAATGAGTCTTATTATATAAAATGTGAAGAGGGGATGAATATGTCAAACCTTTGGCTAGAATAATGTTAAGAAGGTTTGTAGCCATTTGTAGAGCATGATGCCAAAATATAGGGGCATGGAAGCATGAATCAATAAAGTTATGACAATATTGTTAATGGTACGAATTTTTCGTTTGACTTTCCCATTTTGTGAAGATGTATGAGGGCAAGAAAAATGAAAATTGATCCCATTAACAGCACAAAATTCCCAAAATACCTCATTATCATATTCTTTGCTATTATTGAATTGGACATTCTTAATTTTCCGTTCGAATTGTGTTCTAATGAATGCTCTAAATTCTAAAAAGGTGGAAAAACTTTAGATTTTTTTGTTATTGGAAAAGTCCATAAAAAATAGAATAATCATCCAAAAATAGAACATAATACCGATGATCCGAGGAGCTGAGAACATGAGATGGTCATAAATCACTATGAATAATATTAAATGACATTGAAGTATGAGAATTAGAGTCTACAAATGGCAACCTAACAATTTTTTCTAAAGAACAAGACTGGCAATTCGGAGTACTACGCGTACCCTTACATGAAATAAAATTATTTTTATCTAAAAAAGACAAAATAGATGACTCCGGATGACCTAGACGAGCGTGCCACAAGGAAGGAGCAAGAGCTGTAAAAGTTGATGACAAGACTAGACGCGAGAAACCGGAACTTGACGTGATAGGATAAAGATCTCCCCAACTATCACACGTCATGAGACGACTGCCCGTCTTGAAATCTTTCACAGAAAAACCAAATGGATCAAATTCAATTGAAACATAATTATCAGTGGTGAATTTACAGACATACACAGAATTTTTAATCAATTTAGGGACATGAAGGGTGTTTTTCAAGAAAAGTGGTGGATGGGGGGAGACAGTTTTATGACCATAACCACGAATCGGAATAACATTACCATTACCAACTATTATACCTGTTATACCCCGTATTTCCAGAGTATGTATGTGAGGACGTACGTACAATTGTACAAACCCTAATTAGGTTAAGGATGGAATTGTGAACTTTCAACGGAAAAGATTCCGAACCTTGTGAAGGAAATTCTACGTTTTTAATATTTTAACCGATTACGGATTTTTTCGAGAGACGAAATATTTTGGACCAATAGGAGGGCGACATGTGTCACCCTTAGTTGGCATGGGTTGGACGAAATGTTGGCCAAGTGGACATGGTCAAGTGGTCAAAGTCTTGGAAGATATTTTTCTTTGGGTGAGTGGGAGTAGGTAGGTGCGTTTTTTTGGGCATGTGGGGGAGGCATTGTGGACGTTTTTCATGAGCTAGTGGGAGGCCACTTGGCTCTTTGTTGTGGGGGACATATGTACCAATGTTGTGGTGGACATATGTCCCAAGGTTATGGTGGACACTTGGTTGGAAGACCAAACTCTTCACATGGATCCAAATCTACACCATCCATTTGTTTTAATCTTGGCCATTGGTTGGCCTATAAATACCCCCTTAAGTTCAAGACTTATTCTTCATCCACTTAACAATTTCCAAGTCTCAAAAACTCCCTCTCCCTTGTAGTGTTCTCGTCAAGCCCCTTCCCCTTGCCTAGTGTTTAGTGAAACACCCCCTTCCCCACCCTTCCTAGTGGTTCGCCAAAGCCCCCTTGGTAGAAAATATTCTCCAAGTATTGTTACTATCCCCAAAATACCCTAGCCATATATCTTGTTGTATTCCAAAGTCACCTCTATACTAAAAGCCCAGAAATACTACCTTATATCCATTAGGCACAAAACGAAACCCTAAGGAAAATCTTCATAGTTGGTTGAAGTATTAAGTAGAAGTTGTTTAGAAACTTCTAAGGGTTTCTTGGAGCTATCGGAGCATGCAAATTAGGAGCTAAACGTTGCTCAGGATCGACATTTAATCTTGGATAATTTTGGGCTTATCGAGGTAAATACTCTTGTTCTTCTTTTGTAATTGGAGATTACATATAAGAGTAGTTTAGATTTGAGTATAAGGTATAGAAGGATATTAAAGAAGAGAATTGAACTGAAATCACATCAGAAGAATATTAAAGAAGATTGAACTGTACTTACGTAGGACTGTATTTCTGATGAACTTGTGTAGTTGTGGGTAGGGAAGTCTTTGCCCGATTTTCCGTAGAATAGAGAACCTGCGCTTAGAATATTCTACAGAGTAGTCTAGACGCGTTGATAGACATATATGGCCTTTATAGGTTGAAAGTTCTGCGAGTAGCATGTTCTACTTGAAGGTGGACAAGGCTAGTAGGGTTATAAGCGGTGGAGCGTTTTGCTATTTGTCGATAATCGTCGCGAGGTATGTGATTCTTCCTATCCTCTTGAGCATGATATTTTAAAAGAATATATATAGTACGGTAGACGTACGTGTGTTAACTGAACGTGATTTTACTTCGATTTCTTTTGACTTGAGTCTAAATAATAAGAATCTTGAAGTATTTCAAAAGAATTAAGAATCCTTTTTGAAAGAAGAGTAATACTGGGTTTTAAAAGCTTAAGAGTTATACTAGCTTTATGGAAAGTTAGGTATAACGACTTAAGAGAGATAAAAGGAGCGGTTTACTTAATTGTTTATGAACGTCTTGTATTGATTTCGGAAATGAGAATAAGTATCGAACAAACCACTGCATCGCTAATAAAGGAAAATGTATTGACTAATTAAGTATTATTAAAACCAGTAGAAACCTCCATCTGCATAGAAGCTAAGATAAGACAAAATTATATTACATTTCCTAGATCATGGCTGCTTTAATAAGATTGTTATGAACAAGAATAACCTACTCACACATAAGGCATATGTTTCTCAAATTGTTTTAAAAGAGAATTATATTATTAAGTGATTAAGACTATGAACTACGAAACCTTTCGAAAGTAAGAGACTTGAGTATTTGAACTTAGGCAAACTTGAACTTTTGGAAAAGAAGGTTGTTACTTGTCTTTAAAAAGGGAAATTGTTTTGGTTTACTTAAAAAGATAGTCACTCTATTTTAATACTACGGGTATCGTATGACTCTTGTGAAAGAAACAAGATCTTTTTAAAGAGATAATGTATGAAGTACTTTGGGGATAAAAACCCGAACTTGTTGGCATAAAATAGAAAGTACCTTGTGTGAATAACTTGACTATGTTGGCTTGTAATAGCCTTGTAATACTTTCTTGTTGGTTTGATAAGTAAACATGTTAGGATGCTACGTGTGTTAGTATCTTGTGATGTTCGTGTAAAGGAGTTTCCCTTGTTGTGCTTATGTTGTTTAACGATAAGCCGTTATGTTAGTATTGTACCACTCACCTCTTGACATGTTATACCGGGGGTTAAGCTGCCCCCCGATGCGAGGTATACCTCAGGCAGTCCGTGTGACTATGATTCGAGAATACCTCATGCGGGTCCAGGACTATGCGAGCTACGAGTTCGAGTTAGTGTGCGGGAATACCTCATGCGGCTATGTGGCCATCGGACTACGAGTCGGGGCGATGCCGGGAGTAGTTACCGCGATGCGAGGAATACCTCATGCGGGCCTATGTGTGGCCTATGCGAGTGCGGGAAGTTCCAGATTAGGCAGCGCATTGATACTGCGCGAGTGGCGGCCGATCATGTGGCGGTCTAGAAAGACCTCGTGATACGATTTATGTCATTGTTGGTACTGTGGGTTTTAGTAGTCGGCTATGCCTTCGCATTTACCGTGCGGTTTTATTATGACAGCGTGGACTCGTGTTCATGTGTATTCTCGTGCTTTTATATCATGGATCACCGCGGTGAGGAAGAATTCCACGGGCATGATTGATATTGTGGGCATGAGACCCATGGTTATATTTGAGTGATGACTTTAAGGGCGTGAGTCCCTGACTTGACATGACTGCTTACATATTGTGTATCGTAAAATGGTTATCATATATGTCTTATGTTTTATATAGACTATTATGATTTCATTTACAGTATTTTCAGTTTCACATACTTGGTACTGTTATCGACCTCGCCCGAAGTGCGTTCAATCTGCAGGTAGAGGTACACCAGTTGTTGATCCCCGCTCTTAGGATCACAGTTCAGCGTTTTGGGAAGCTCCGTTTCTCCGGAGGCTTATCTTTGGTATAGTCCCTGGTGTTGTAGATATTTATGTTCATTCAGGGTATGGCGGGGCCCTGTCCCACCATAGTTGTTTTACTTCCTTAGAGGTCTGTAGTCCCGTTGTAAGGTTGGGATGTAACTGTTCACTTTGGGTATTTATATATATATGCCGAAAGGCGATTTTTCCTCAGATAAACTGTGTCTCTTTTACATTCTTCATGTTTTGTTTTTATATTCCGCTAATTACTCTGATGTATGTCTACTTGAGTGCCCGGGTAAGGCACCAGTCACGGGCCCGGGATCGGGTCGTGTCAAAAGTGGTATCAGAGCAGTTAATCCTCGGAAAGTGTCTACAGACCGTATCTGGTAGAGTCTTGATTATCGGTGTGTTGTGCACCACACCAATAATCAGGAGGCTATAGGATATTTAGGATTGGTTTCCATTCTTCTCACTCTGAGATCGTGCCTTAGAGCTGTGTTATAAGTTGGACCCCTCTAACGTAATTCTTTCCCTTACCAGGTTATGCCTCCGCGCAAGGCAACCCGAGCCCAGAAAGGCAAGGCAGCCGAGGGAGCTGCGAGTAGAGCACAGAGTGTTACGAGGGCACAAGCCCAATCATCACCTGAGGTGGTGCTTCATTCGGGGAGTTCTGCGACGTCGCGGCCCGTGAGTCTAGCACGCGGCGGCGATTCTGCTGCGGCAATGATATTTGGACCTTCGGTTCCACGACCCGATGCTTGAAAGTATGGATTGCAAAGAGACGACCGTTACTAGCTAGGATTTGCAACCAGAGAATATAGTATGTACCGATTTATCACAGGTCTTGATGACTATCTAAGAGAGGGTTGTGCAAGAGTAGCTCTTCAGTCAGGCATGAGCATGGCCTGCGTACGGGCTTATGCACAGCAAGCCGAGAAACGTAGGGATCAACGGGTTAACCAAGATCAGCAGAAGAGGCGAGCAGCGAGGTCCTTTGGTAACTTTCGAGGCGGACCTTCTCACCGCAGATCGTTATGCGCCTCCGCCCGATCTGAGTGGCCGCCATAGACTTCGGGGCGTTCGGTATTTAGGAGTTGGTCGAACTCCAAGGCTTAGTTCCACAACTATCGTAGGTTCTAGCCCGGTAGGTTGATTTTCCTCGATGTTCACGATGTGGCGCGTCATCCCGGGAATGTCGTCTTTGTTGGTGCTTGTTTTACTGCGGCCGTCGAGCCGTGTATGTCGAAAGGATGTTCAAGTAGGAGGGATGCAAGTAGGAGGACTCAGCCTACCAGATCAGTTGCGGATTCAGTGGTTCGGAGAGGAAGGGGTGTTAGCCAGAGGAGGCCACCCCCTTTCGGTGTGGCGTTGTGGTAGGTGTCATTGTGGAGTGTCGTGCTTCTTCGACGACTTGTTATGCTTGCGGCCAGCGGGCCATTTTGCGAGAAATTGTCCGGCAGTGGCGCGGATGTAGAGACTCAGCCTTCAGGATCAGTGGCTAGTTCATCACCTTCCCTAGCTATGCGCCCAACAGGGCAGGATTGATTAGAACGACAAAGGGGAGTGAAGTAGTAGATACATGTATATCCTTAAACCCTATAGAGATTAGTATGTGTGATAAGATGAGCATATTTTAAGTGTTATGTTCAGATAACATTGTGTTATTGTGATTAGAAATCATGGTTAGGTAAAAGGGTAAGATTGGGGATAAGGAAAGTGTGAGCCTTAGAGTGTTATACGTGGAGACCTTAGAGGCGAGGCCATCTCGAGTAAAAGATTTTTTTTTATGTTTGACCCTTATCGGAGTGCATAGTATACGTGAGATATATTTGTGTGATAAGTCCCTGAGTAGTGAGAAATGAAAGAGGGTAGTTGAGCTAAGAAGACCACTAGGTTTTCGTGACTCGATGGTGAGATTGTTCCGGGTCGGGAAACAAGAGCTTGGCGCGGTAAATGGGTCGGGTTGAGGCCAGATTACGGGTCAACCCGCAGCCCGGTTTGAAGTAAGGAAAATTTGTGGTGGTCCCTCTATGTGGTAGGGTCACGAGGGTGTTAGGCCCAAGTTTAGATAACCATCGTACGAGTTCGTGGATGCGTTCGACCAGAAGTCGGGCCGATGAGGTCAGCCCATCTTGTTTTTCAGTCAGGATCGTTTACTCGGCAGAGGGTTATGCGAGATGTTATATATCAGGAAGGTTGTAAGGTTGCACGGGGTTCCTACTTTTACTTTATGACGGGCAGTGGAGCCCAGTTTGCGGCTATTTCTTTTTTTGGAGGTATTACCAGGCGGGGTTAGAAACTCAGGTGAATCTCAGTATTGCATTCATCCTCGGGCCGGTGTTTTGATTTCAGGGGTAGCAGCGAGGAGTATGTGCCTCTTGTTGAGTGTGTATCATAATAGCTACCATTTCAGTATTCGGATGTCACCTTATGAAGCCTTGTATGGGCGGTAGTGTAGGTTGCCGGTCGATTGGCTCGATGTTGGCAAGATTCAGATAATTGGTTCATACTTGATTCAGCAGGATGTGGATAGGGTGAAGCTTATCGAGGAGAGGTTATTGGCAGCTCAGAGTCAACAGAAGTCGTGCGGATAATAGGCGTCGACACTTGGAGTTCAGGTTGACGGTGGGTTTTCTTGAAGGTGCCACCCCGGAAGGGCGTGACGATATTTGGAAAGCAGGGGAAACTTAGCCCGAGGTACTTTGAACGTTTTCAGATCATTTGGAAAATAGGCCAGGTTGCCTATAAGTTAGCATTGCCGTCCGACGTAGGAGGCAGTACGTCCGGTCTTTCATGTTGCTATGTTCGGAAAAGTATCGGAGATCCATCCAGAGTGTTTCCAGTTAATGATGACCAAGTTGGAGATAGTGACCCCGAGATTTTGGAAACTGAAGCAATAACAGAAATGTGGTAAGTTTTTTTTTTTTGGAAGAGTTCGAATGTACGAGGAGGGTACGACAAGTAAGGGAAGAAGTGAACATGTGTTAAGAGAATAGAAGTGATCGTTTCTTAAGGGAAGTAAAGGTGCGAAGGGAGTATCTTTTAGACTTTGGGTGGGAGCTTTTGTGATGTTAGAGGTGATTCCTCGTGGACTTGGATTTAAGTATTTGCTTAAGTGTTGTATTGTGGCCATGTGTGGCATTTGCAAACTGTTAAGTTATGAGGAACGTTATCGTTATCTGTCTTAGGAAGGAACATTCGGGACGAATGTTTCTAAGGAGAGGAGAATGTTATACCCCGTATTTCCAGAGTATGTATGTGAGGACGTACGTACAATTGTACAAACCCTAATTAGGTCAAGGATGGAATTGTGAACTTTCAACGGAAAAGATTCCGAACCTTGTGAAGGAAATTCTACGTTTTTAATATTTTAACCGATTACGGATTTTTCCGAGAGACGAAATATTTTGGACCAATAGGAGGGCGACATGTGTCACCCTTAGTTGGCATGGGTTGGACGAAATGTTGGCCAAGTGTACATGGTCAAGTGGTCAAAGTCTTGGAAGATATTTTTCTTTGGGTGAGTGGGAGTAGGTAGGTGTGTTTTTTTGGGCATGTGGGGGAGGCATTGTGGACGTTTTTCATGAGCTAGTGGGAGGCCACTTGGCTCTTTGTTGTGGGGGACATATGTCCCAATGTTGTGGTGGACATATGTCCCAAGGTTATGGTGGACACTTGGTTGGAAGACCAAATTCTTCACATGGATCCAAATCTACACCATCCATTTGTTTTAATCTTGGCTATTGGTTGGCCTATAAATACCCCCTTAAGTTCAAGACTTATTCTTCATCCACTTAACAATTTCCAAGTCTCAAAAACTACCTCTCCCTTGTAGTGTTCTCGTCCAAGCCCCCTTCCCCCCCCTTGCCTAGTGTTTTCGTCGAAACACCCCCCTTCCCCCACCCTTCCTAGTGGTTCGCCGAAAGCCCCCTTGGTAGAAAATATTCTCCAAGTATTGTTACTATCCCCAAAATACCCTAGCCATATACCTTGTTGTATTCCAAAGTCACCTCTATACTAAAAGCCCAGAAATACTACCTTATATCCATTAGGCACAAAACGAAACCCTAAGGAAAATCTTCATAGTTGGTTGAAGTATTAAGTAGAAGTTGTTTAGAAACTTCTAAGGGTTTCTTGGAGCTATCGGAGCGTGCAAATGTTATACCCCGTATTTCCAGAGTATGTACGTGAGGACGAACGTACCTAAAGTTAGCCTTGGTTAGGCATTGGACGAAAAAGTTTGTGCACAACTCGCTAAAAGAATCGTTTTTCGACGAAACGTTTTACTAAACTCGCGTAGGGTAATTTACGGCTATGTCATTTATATTTTTTGCGGATTTTTCCGAGAGACGAAACATTTTGGACCAACGAGAGGGCGACACTTGTCACCCTCTAGTTGGCGGACTTGAGGCGGAAATGGGACGAATTGGATGGCCCTTTTTGTCAAGTAGTTGGTAGGATATTTTTGTGTAGTAGATGGATAAGGACACTTGCCCAAATCTTGACCTTACACTTGCCTTGCACTTGGCATCATCTTGGCCATTGGTTGGCCATGGCTTGACCTATAAATACCCCCCTTAAGATGAAGAGTTCTTCATCCACAAATCTTCCTCCAAGTCTTGAAAATCCTCCCCTCTCCCTTGAGCATTTTCGTCCAAACACTTCCCCTCATGAAGCTTGGCCGAGGCAACCCCACTGCCTAGCCGAAACCTACCCCCCCTCCCTTGGTAGAAAAGTTGCCTTCTAGTATTGTTATAATGCCCAAAATACCCTAGCCCAAATCCCTTAGTACTTAGTAGAAGTTGTGAAGAACTTCTAAGGGTTCTTGGAGCTACCGGAGCGTTCAAATTAGGAGCTAAACCTCGCTCAGGATCGACGTTTATACTTGGATAATATTGGGCTTATCGAGGTAAATAAACTTACCCTTCTTTTATAATTAGAGAATACATACTGTAGAAGTATAAGAATAAGTATAAATACTTAGAAGAATATTGTAGAATAGAATTGAGCATTATCACGATGAAGGGTATAAAGAAGAATAATTGAACTGCATTTACATAGAATTTGTTTTCACGATAAACTTATATAGCTCACCGTAGGAAAGTCTTGCTCGACTTTCGTAGAATAGAGAACCCTCTGTTTAGAATGACTCTGAGTAGTCTAGACTTTGATAGATGTCTTTGACTATTATAAATTTGATTCTCTGTATGACATATTCGACTTGGACGGTGGATTTCGCGAAGGTATGTGATTCTTCCTATACTCTTAAGCATGATATTTTAAATATATATACAATGCGATGAGCGTCGTGTGTTAACTGAACGTAGTCTTACGGCAATGTCTTTTGACTTAAGCCTGAATAATAAAGATCTTGAAATCTTTTAAAAAGAATTATAAATCAGTTTTGAAAGAAGAAGAATAATTGTTTTAAAAACAAGAAGCTTAAGGGTTATACTAGCTTTATGGGAAGTTAAGTATAACGGCTTAAGTTTTATAAAAAGGAACAGTTTACTTATGTGTTTATAAAAGACTTGTATTGATTTCTGAAAGGTATATTAAGATGGTTTTGATGAGTAGACATATTGTGATGCTATGTGTGTTAGTATCTTGTAACGTTTGTGTAAAGAGGTCAGTCTTACTTGTGCTTATGTTGTTTAACTATAAGTTGTTATGTTAGTATTATATCACTCACCTCTTGAGATGATCAGGGGTTAAGGCGCCTCCGTCTGGGGTAGACTCGGTGATGCAGGACCGTGATTCGAGAATACCTCATGCGGGTCGAGGACCTATGCGAGCTACGAGTTCGAGTTAGTGTGCGGGGTTATGCCTCATGCGATGCATGTGGCCATGCGGACAACGAGTCGGGGCGATGCCGAGAGTAGCTACCGCCGATGCGGGGTTATACCTCATGCGGGCCTATGTGAGTGGCCTATGCGGACTACGAGTCGAGTTAGGCTTGCGGGAATGATAATATGGCGAGTGGCCTGCTTGATCATTCGCGACCTAGAAAAGACTATTCTGATTTACTATTGTTGCTCTTGTTTATGATGTAGCCTATGTGCGGTTACATTGGTTGTTTATGCGTGTTTGTAAAATTGGTTTTAAAGTGATATGATTTCATTTAAGTACTTTCTGATTTCACATACTTGGTACTGTTATCGACCTCGCCCGAAGCTGCGTTCATCTGCGGTAAGAGCGGCAGTGCTAGATCCACATCCTTAGGATCTTTGCTTTGGTGTCGGGAGCTCCATCTTCTCCGAGGCTCTACTTTTGGGTATGATCTCCTGTATTGTAGATAGTTTTTGTACATTCGGGTATGGCGGGCCACTGTCCGCCATAGTTGTTTACTTCCTTAGAAGTGCAGTAGTCCTATTGTACAGTTGGGATGTAAACTGCAAGACTTTGGTTTTTATATATATATGCCGAAAGGCACCCTTTTCTCAGAAACTGTGTATCATTTACAATTGTTTCATGTCTTGTGTTTTTATATTCCGCTGATTTTCTCGATGTATGACTACTTGGGTGCGGGTAAGGCACGATCCACGAGCCGGGCAGTCGTGACAAAAGTGGTATCGAGCGATTAATCCTCGGAAAGTGTCTGAGCCGTATCTAGTAGAGTCTTGATTATCTGTGTGTTGTGCACCACATCAATAATCAGGAGGCTATAGGATATTTAGGATTGGTTTCCATTCTTCTCACTCTGAGATCGTGTCTTAGAGCTGTGTTATAAGTTGGACCCCTCTAACGTATTCCTTTTACCTTGATTATGCCTCTCGTAAGGCAACCGGGCCCGAAGAAGGCAGCGTGAGGAGGCTGCTAGTATGACAGAGTCACGAGGGCTCGGGCCGATCTATACAGGGCGGCGAGTTCCACGCCCGCCAGCCCAGCGAGACTACAATACCGCGCCTCCGTCCCACGGCTGGGCGAGAGGTTAGGAGTACAAGGAGATAGCCCGGTATTGGCTAGGATTGTGGCGGACACGAGGATGGCTGAATCGCGATTCGATTCGGCCCGATCGTGCGTGGTTCACCCGAGGCGAATAGTTTGAGGCTACGGGATTTCACGAGTTGTAGCCGCGAGTTTTCTGGTCGAGGCGGAGGATGATCCGCGAGTTCATCCGTCGATTCTGAAGGATCATGCGGGTGATCGAGGCCGGAGACCGATGCGTGACGCCGGTTCGCGTCGGCTGCGTGATCCGCGATCGATTGGTTTTGATTCGTGGGAGCTCTCGGGAGAGCATCGTCTCAGCGATATGGGACGAGTTTTGGAGGCCTTTCTCACGCACTTGCCTCCACGGATGAGGAGGCGGCGATAGATTTTTGTTCTTGAGGCGAGAGGAGCGCCTGATTAGGGAGTACAACGTTGAGTTTGATTCGTTGGCTCGATATGTCCCTGCGTTGGTAGCGAGATATGGAGGGCGGTGCATCGCTACGTCACGGGCTAGATGATTATATGGCGAGTCTTGTGCGGGTGTGGCTCTTGGCGAGCATGGATATTACGTATGCGAGCTCACGCACTGATGCGAGGCGTAAGTAGCGAGTTGTGAGCAGCGAGAAGAAGGCCGGGGCGGGAGGTCTTTTAGTAGCTCTCGGGGTAAAGCGGCCTCGGCCGATCTAGATTTGCACCACGGCCGGCTCGAGCACTCTGCACCGTCCTCAGCCGCGGCCCGAGTATTCGAGGCGGAACCCGGGGCGTGGCTTGAGCGTCGAGCGGCGAAGTGCGGCGTCGGGACCACCCGGTGTGGCCGTCGGTAGATCCCATTACGGGAAGTGGTGCTGCCGGGAGCTTATTACGATTGTAGCCAGCGGGTCACTTTGCGGATCGGCCAGAAGCGTGGCCCGGTGGTAGGGCTCGGCCTACGAGTGCATTGCCGGTTCTTCATCCCAGCGATTACTCGCCCGAAGGCAAGGTACTCATGGACCAGCGGTCGTGGCGGAGGTCGTGCGCGGGTCCCGATTCGCGGTCCTCGAGCGCATTTATGCCTTGTCCAGCCGGCAGGATCAGGAGGCCTCACCTGATGTCGTCACAGGTACCTTATCAGTTTATGGATTCGATGTGTATGCTTTGATAGATCCGGGTTCTACTCTGTCCTATATATCTCCCCTTATTGCTAGTAGGATAGAGATAGAGCCTGAGTCCATAGACCCTTTCGAGGTAGCTACGCTAGTGGGTGATTCGGTGGTAGCTCGGCGGGTATATAGGGCTTGTCCAGTGACCGTATCTGATCGTCGGACCTGGCGACTTGATAGAGTTGGACATGGTGATTTCGATGTGATCGTAGGGATGGATTGGCTAGCTTCTTACGCCAATGTAGCTGCCGGAGAGAGTAATGCGGTTCGATTTCTGAGGCCGGTTGTTGTGTGGGAGGAACAACAGTATCGCGAGGTAAGTTTATTTCTTACCTCGAGGCTAGGAAGATAGTGCGAAGGGTATATCTACCATCTCGTTCGGGTGTTTGATCTCAAGGCTGCGGTACCAGATTTTGATCGATTCCGATAGTCGAGAGTTCCCGACGTGTTTCGGATGACCTCTCGGGTATCCCTCCGAGAGGAGATTGAGTTTGTATATAGATGTGTTGCGGACACTCGGCTATTTCCATTCCGCCCATCTGAGAATGGCACTGCGAGTTGAGAGAGTTGAAGGACCGGTGAGAGATTTCTTTGGAGAAAGGGCTTCATCGGACCTAGTGTTTCTCCCGAGGAGCGCGGTATTGTTCGTGAAGAAGAAGGGCGGGGCCAGCTGCGCGTGTGTTGATTACGAGCGGTGAACAAGGTGACCATTAAAACGAATACCCTTCCGGGATTGATGATTTGTTCGACCGATTGCGGCGCGAGATGTTTCTCAAGATTGATCTGCGATCGGGCTATCATCAGTGCAGTCGAGGCGGATGTCCCTAGGGTGCATTCGGACGTGCGGGCATTATGAGTTCGGTCATGTCTTTTGGGTTGACCAATGCTCGGCGGTATTCATGGATTTGATGAATCGAGTGTTCAAACCATGTTTGGACACGTTTGTGATAGTGTTCATTGATGATATCTTGGTTTATTCTCGCCGTCAGGCGAGCATGCGGAGCATTTGAGGCTGTCTTGTGATTCTCGACCCAGCGATTATCGCCAAGTTTTCCAAATGTGAGTTTTGGTTAGCCGGTGGCTTTTCTTGGGCATATTATCGGGTGATGGCATTCGAGTGGATACGACCAAGATCGAAGCGATCGAGGACTTGGCCTAGACCTACTACTCAAACGAGGTTCGCGACTTTACAGGCCTCGCGAGTTATTATCGGCGGTTCGTAGAAGTTTGCTTATCTGCACCATTGACTAGTGACTCGAGAAGCGGCTAAGTTTGATGGTGATGCTTGTGGCGGGGTTTCGATTGCTAAGGAGGCGGCGACCGCCCCGTTCTTACTCTTCACGAGGTCGGATGGTTACGTGATGTATTGTGATCGTCGGGCATCGGGTTGGGATGTATGTTGATGCGGCGGGCGGAGTTATAGCGTCACGCGTCAGCGGCTTAAGAAACACGAGAGGAACTACCCACCATGATTTGGAGTTGGCGGCGGTGATTCACGCTTTGAAGATCTGGAGGCACTATTTGTATGGGGTTCACGTGGATATTTATACTGACCACAAGAGCCTCGGTATATCTTCACCGGAGGAGTGAACTTACGGCGAGGCGGTGGTTAGAGTTGCTTAAAGATTACGATGTTGATATCCTGTACCACCCGGAAGGCCAATGTTATGGCGAGATGCTCTTAGTCGTAGGTCGATGGGAGCCTATCGGATGTGCGGCTAGAGAGGAGGGCATGGTTCGTGATTTGCATCGATTAGCGAGCCTTGATGTCCGTTTGATTGATTACGATAGCGGTGGGGTTCGAGTTCGTGAGGTTGCGAGTCTTCCATCGTCGAGAGGTGAAGAGGCAGCGATTCGAGGATCCGGTTTTGATTCGGTATCGTGATGCGGCTCTTCGTGAGGAAGGGTCGCTTTTGAGGTAGCACGATGGGGTGCTCGGTTGAGGTAGGTTGTGTGTTCGGATGTTTGAGGACTTGACAACGAGTTCTTGGGAAGCACCTGCGGCGGCGTTACTCTATCCATCGAGTCGACCAAGATGTACCACGACCTTAGATCCGTGTATTGGTGGGATGGCTTGAAGAGGGCGTTGCGAGTTCGTAGCTCGATGCGTGTTGTCGGCGGTGAAGGTAGAGCACGGAGGCACGGTGGTTTATTCTGACGATAGAGATCCCGACACGGAAGTGGGAGGTGATCAACATGGACTTTATCACGGGATTACCTCGCACTCGGAGGAGACATGATTCTATATGGGTTATCGTCGACGGTGTGAAATCAGCCCACTTTCTTCCCGTTAGGGCGACTTTTTCGGTGAGGATTATGCGGACTTTACATCCAGAGATCGTCGATCGCATGGAGTCCCTATTTCGATCATATCGCATGAGGAGCCCGATTACGGCTAACTTCAGAGTCCTTCCGAAGGGTTTAGGGGCAGTGAGCACGAGTCGCATTCCATCCTGACGCAGACAGACGGCAGCGAGCGCACTATCCGCACTCTTGAGATATCTGCGAGCTGTGTTATTGACCGAGGGTGGGAGGATCATTTGCCTCTGGTTGAGTTCGCATATAATAATAGCTACCACTCCAAGATTCGGATGGCGCCTTATGAGGCCTTATATGGGAGGAAGTGCGATCGCCTATAGGCTGGTTCGATGTGGCGATGTGCGATTAGTAGGACCAGATTTGGTGCAAGCGATGGATAAGGTGAAGCTTATCCGGAGCGGTTCTTGGCGACTCGAGTCGGCAAGTCATATGCAGATCATCGTCGTCGGCATCCGGAGTTCGAGGTTGATGATTGGGTTTTCTGAAGGTATCACCCATGAAGGTGTGATGAGATTCGGGAAGAAAGGGAAACTTCGGCCAGTACATTAGGCGTGTCAGATTGTCGCGAGGTAGGCAAGGTTGCCTATGAGTTGAATCTGCGTCCGTCCGGAGGCGGTGCATCCGGTGTTTCACGTTTCTATCTTTGAGAGGTGTATCGGGGATCCATCTAGGGTACACGATTGGCGATGTCCGGTGGCCAGGGGTTATCGTATGAGGAGTTTCCCATAGCGATAATCGATCGTCAGGTTAGGCGTCTGCGGACCAAGGACGTGGCTTCCGTCAAAGTTCTGTGGCGGAACGAGCTCAGGGAGGAGATGACGTGGGAAGCTGAGGAGGACATGAGGCAGAGGTATCCTCACTTATTCCCCACACCTCCAGGTAACTTACTTTCCTACTTGATGGTTTTAATTTTCGAAATTGTTAAGTGTTTTATTGTGGCCATGTGTGGCACTTGCAAACTGTTTAAGTTTTTTTTTGTTAACTGTCTTGGGAAGGAACATTCGGGACGAATGTTTCTAAGGAAGGGAGAATGTTATACCCCGTATTTCCAGAGTATGTACGTAAGGACGAACGTACCAAAAGTTAGCCTTGGTTAGGCATTGGACGAAAAAGTTTGTGCACAACTCGCTAAAAGAATCGTTTTTCGACGAAACGTTTTACTAAACTCGCGTAGGGTAATTTACGGCTATGTCATTTATATTTTTTGCGGATTTTTCCGAGAGATGAAACATTTTGGACCAACGAGAGGGCGACACTTGTCACCCTCTAGTTGACGGACTTGAGGCGGAAATGGGACGAATTGGATGGCCCTTTTTGTCAAGTAGTTGGTAGGATATTTTTGTGTAGTAGATGGATAAGGACACTTGCCCAAATCTTGACCTTACACTTGCCTTGCACTTGGCATCATCTTGGCCATTGGTTGGCCATGGTTTGACCTATAAATACCCCCCTTAAGATGAAGAGTTCTTCATCCACAAATCTTCCTCCAAGTCTTGAAAATCCTCCCCTCTCCCTTGAGCATTTTCGTCCAAACACTTCCCCCCTCCCCTTGTGAAGCTTGGCCGAGGCAACCCCCCCTAGCCTAGCCGAAACCTACCCCCCCTCCCTTGGTAGAAAAGTTGCCTTCTAGTATTGTTATAATGCCCAAAATACCCTAGCCCAAATCCCTTAGTACTTAGTAGAAGTTGTGAAGAACTTCTAAGGGTTCTTGGAGCTACCGGAGCGTTCAAATTAGGAGCTAAACCTCGCCCAGGATCGACGTTTATACTTGGATAATATTGGGCTTATCGAGGTAAATAAACTTACCCTTCTTTTATAATTAGAGAATACATACTGTAGAAGTATAAGAATAAGTATAAATACTTAGAAGAATATTGCAGAATAGAATTGAACTGTTATCACAGTAGAAGGGTATAAAAGAAGAATAATTGAACTGTACTTACATAGGACTGTTTTCACAGTAGACTTATATAGCTCACCGGGTAGGGAAGTGCTGCCCGACTTTTCGTAGAATAGAGAACCCTCTGTTTAGAATGACCTACAGAGTAGTCTAGACTTTGATAGATGTCTTTGACTATTATAGGCTGATTCTCTGCGCGCGACATATTCGACTTGGCAGATGAATTTCGCCAAGAAGGTATGTGATTCTTCCTATACTCTTAAGCATGATATTATAATATATATAGTACGGTAGACGTACGTGTGTTAACTGAACCGGCAATGTCTTTTGACTTAAGCCTGAATAATAAAGATCTTGAAGTCTTTTAAAAAGAATTATAAATCAGTTTTGAAAGAAGAAGAATAATTGTTTTAAAAACAAGAAGCTTAAGGGTTATACTAGCTTTATGGGAAGTTAAGTATAACGGCTTAAGTTTTATAAAAAGGAACAGTTTACTTATGTGTTTATAAAAGACTTGTATTGATTTCTGAAAGGTATATTAAGATGGTTTTGATGAGTAGACATATTGTGATGCTATGTGTGTTAGTATCTTGTAACGTTTGTGTAAAGAGGTCAGTCTTACTTATGCTTATGTTGTTTAACTATAAGTTGTTATGTTAGTATTATATCATTCACCTCTTGAGATGATACCGGGGGTTAAGCTGCCCTCCGATGCGGGGTAGACTCAGGCGGTCTGGGACCATGATTCGAGAATACCTCATGCGGGTCCAGGACCTATGCGAGCTACGAGTTCGTGTTAGTGTGCGGGGTTATGCCTCACGCGATGCATGTGGCCGTGCGGACAACGAGTCGGGGCGATGCCGAGGAGTAGCTACCTCGATGCGGGGTTATACCTCATGCGGGCTATGTGAGTGGCCTATGCGGACTACGGAGTCGAGTTAGGCTTGCGGAATGATAATATGGGCGAGTGGCCCGCTTGATCATTCGCGGCCTAGAAAAGACTCATTACAATTTACCTATTGTTGCTCTTGTTTATGATGTGCATATGCGATACATTAGTTGTTTTGCGTGTTTGTAAAATTGGTTTTAAAGTGATATGATTTCATTTAAGTACTTTACGATTTCACATACTTGGTACTGTTGTCTTGACCTCCTTGGGGCTGCGTTCAATCCGCAGTGGTAAGGCGGCAGTGCTAGATCCACATCCTTAGGATCTTTGCTTTGGTGTCGTGAGCTCCATCTTCTCCGAGGCTCTACTTTTGGGTATGATCTCCTGTATTGTAGATAGTTTTTGTACATTCGGGGTATGGCGGGGCCACTGTCCGCCATAGTTGTTTACTTCCAGAGATCTGTAGTCTATTATGCAGTTGGGATGTAAGCGCGGACTTTGGTTTTTATATATATATGCCGAAAGACACCCTTTTCTCAGAAACTGTGTATCATTTACAATTGTTTCATGTCTTGTGTTTTTATATTCCGCTGATTTTCTCTGATGTATGACTACTTGGGTGCCCGGGTAAGGCACGATCCACGAACCGGGCAGTCGTGTGACAAATTAGGAGCTAAACGTTGCTCAGGATCGACATTTAATCTTGGATAATTTTGGGCTTATCGAGGTAAATACTCTTGTTCTTCATTTGTAATTGGAGATTACATATAAGAGTAGTTTAGATTTGAGTATAAGGTATAGAAGGATATTAAAGAAGAGAATTGAACTGAAATCACATCAGAAGAATATTAAAGAAGATTGAACTGTACTTACGTGATCGTATTTCTGATGAGACTTGTGTAGTTGTGGTAGGGAAGTCTTTGCGATTTTCCGTAGAATAGAGAACCTGCCTTAGAATATTCTACAGAGTAGTCTAGACGTTGATAGACGTATATGGCCTTTATAGGTTGAAAGTTCTGCGAGTAGCATGTTCTACTTGAAAGGTGGACAAGGCTAGCCGGGTTATAGCGGTGGAGCGTTTTGCTATTTGTCGATAATCGTCGCGAGGTATGTGATTCTTCCTATCCTCTTGAGCATGATATTTTAAAAGAATATATATATTACGGTAGACGTACGTGTGTTAACTGAACGTGATTTTACTTCGATGTCTTTTGACTTGAGTCTAAATAATAAGAATCTTGAAGTATTTCAAAAGAATTAAGAATCCTTTTTGAAAGAAGAGTAATACTGGGTTTTAAAAGCTTAAGAGTTATACTAGCTTTATGGGAAGTTAGGTATAACGACTTAAGAGAGATAAAAGGAACGATTTACTTAATTGTTTATGAGCATGTATTGATTTGAAATGAGAATAAGTATCGAACAAACCATCGCAGGCTAATAAAGGAAAATGTATTGACTAATTAAGTATTATTAAAACCAGTAGAAACCTCCATCTGCATAGAAGCTAAGATAAGACAAAATTATATTACATTTCCTAGATCATGGCTGCTTTAATAAGATTGTTATGAACAAGAATAACCTACTCATACATAAGGCATATGTTTCTCAAATTGTTTTAAAAGAGAATTATATTATTAAGTGATTAGGACTATGAACTACGAAACCTTTCGAAAGTAAGAGACTTGAGTATTTGAACTTAGGCAAACTTGAACTTTTGGAAAAGAAGGTTGTTACTTGTCTTTAAAAAGGGAAATTGTTTTGGTTTACTTAAAAAGATAGTCACTCTATTTTAATACTACGGGTATCGTATGACTCTTGTGAAAGAAACAGGATCTTTTTAAAGAGATAATGTATGAAGTACTTTGGGGATAAAAACCCGAACTTGTTGGCATAAAATAGAAAGTACCTTGTGTGAATAACTTGACTATGTTGGTTTGTAATAGCCTTGTAATACTTTCTTGTTGGTTTGATAAGTAAACATGTTAGGATGCTACATGTGTTAGTATCTTGTGATGTTCGTGTAAAGGGGTTTCCCTTGTTGTGCTTATGTTGTTTAACGATAAGCCGTTATGTTAGTATTGTACCACTCACCTCTTGACATGTTATACCGGGGGTTAAGCTGCCACGCGAGGTATACCTCGTGCGATCCGTGTGACTATGATTCGAGAATACCTCATGCGGGTCGGGGACTATGCGAGCTACGAGTTCGTGTTAGTGTGCGGGAATACCTCACGCGGCTATGTGGCCACGGACTCTGAGTCGGGGCGATGCGGGAGTAGCTACCTCGATCGAGGAATACTTCATGCGGGCCTATGTGTGGCTATGCGGGTGCGGGAAGTTCGAGTTAGACGCGCGGTGATCTGCGGGCGAGTGGCGGCCGATCATGTGGCGGTCTAGAAAGACCTCGTGATAAAGTTTATGGCATTGTTGGTGCGTGGGTTTTAGTAGTCGGTTATGCCTTCGTACTTACCGTCACGGTTTTATTATGACACAGTGGGACACGTGTTCATGTATTCCTTGGTGCTTTTATATCATGGATCGCCGGTGAGGAAGGAATTCCACCGCATGATTGATATTGTGGGCATGAGACCCATGGTTATATTTGAGTGATGACTTTAGGCGTGAGTCACGACTTGACATGATCGCCATATTGTGTATCGTAAAATGGTTATCATATATGTCTTATGTTTTATATAGACTATTATGATTTCATTCTGATATTTTGATTTCACATACTTGGTACTGTTATCGACCTCGCCCGGGGCTGCGTTCATGCCGCAGTAAGTACACCATTGTTGATCCCGCTCTTAGGATCACAGTTCAGCGTTTTGGGAAGCTCCGTTTCTCCGGAGGCTTATCTTTGGTATAGTCCCTGGTGTTGTAGATATTTATGTTCATTCAGGGTATGGCGGGGCCCTGTCCCACCATAGTTGTTTTACTTCCTTAGAGGTCTATAGTCCCGTTGTAAGGTTGGGATGTAACTGTTCACTTTGGGTATTTATATATATATGCCGAAAGACGACTTTTTCTCAGATAAACTGTGTCTCTTTTACATTGTTCATGTTTTGTTTTTATATTCCGCTGATTACTCTGATGTATGTCTACTTGGGTGTCCGGGTAAGGCACCAGTCACGGGCCCGGGATCGGGTCGTGACAATACCATGAGGGTTGCTCAAATTGGAATATGACGAAAGAGTACCTGAATCGGATGTCATGTGAGTTGTGGCTCCTATGTCCATGTACCAATTTGGGTCCGGATGAGTTAATCCCATCGTGTGCATCGCGACTTCAATATCTATTGGAGAAGGGAAGAAAGTGGGGCCCTCAGCCGCAAAGGCCTATTGTGGCCGAGGTCCAACCGAAGTTCGGGTGGCGAGGCCCAATGGCGAGTTCTGATTCTTTGGCCGTACCTCGAGATGGATTATGAAAATTGGGCCTGGACTGAGCATTGCCCCAATTACCGTATCTAGTGTCTGATTGTGATGCGTGAGCGGTGAAATTTCTTGTAGTTGACCCATGGTCGATGAGCCCGAGCGGTTCTTTGGTGGTCCATTGGCCGACCACCGATGGCTCGTCCTCCACCGCCTCCACTATTACCACCACGACCACCACCTTTATTTTTATTCTTACGATTTTGACCTTTCATACCACCACCGTTGTTACAATGTTGGCCAGAATTGTCATAAAATGTCGGAGAACCATTGGACGTGGCCATCATGATGGAGTTTACGCGAGTAGCTACCTTTTTAGCCAAACCAACCTCCTCTAGTGTAAGCATAGACCAGACTTGATAAAATTGTGGCAGAGGGTTACTTTCACGAAGTATCGAAGCAACGCCGTTATAAACCTCAGACAAGCCTGCAACCATCTGTAGAACGAGACAATTATTTCTAACAGGAGCACCAACGTTGCGTAGTTGATCCGCCAATTTCTTGAGTCATTTGCAATAGGCGAAAACGTTCGGAAAATCCTCCACAATGACTTGGAAAAATTCCTGTTCAAGGGTGACAATGCGGGAATGCCTATTATCCTAAAATATATCACGCAATCTATTCCAAGTAGCCATAGCCGTAGAGTTGGGTTCCATTATCGTCTGTAAGAGGTCGATGGAGATAGTGACATAAATCCACTACATAACCGTAACATCAAAAGTAATCCATAATTTAGGATTTTCCTCCTTGATGGGTACACCCTCCGTGCTAGGAGCTGGGGAAATTATATGATGGAGGACTTGATGTGCAAGTGCGTGAATCTTGAACAACTCTGTCCACATCCCATATTGAACGTTTTATATGTCAAGAACAATAGTGAGGACGTTCTTGATGTTCGAAATCGTTACGACAGGATGAAACATGTTTTTATTAGTCATAGTGAATAAAACAGGAAATTTGGACAAGAAAAACAAAAAAAAATTGGGAAGGGAAATTTCAGCTCTCGGATTTGAAGAAACCGAGAGGAAGAGATCGAAATTTTTGTTTTTCTTTGGGAGAGGAGCGGAAGTATTAGAGTCCTAGACTTCTGATACCATGAAAGAAATAATTTCTTGATTATTCTCATTAATGAAAGGAGTATATATACAAGTTACAATTTACCATAATAGAAAACCTATTTCTATTCTAATCTCAAAACCCTATTCTAGTAGTACAAGACTCCTACAACTATGGTAAGTGTACAATGCTAATTATGATAACCTTTACACTATAATATTACAACAATATATACCAAATATACTACCAATCCCGTGACTGCCAAGTCCCGTGATGGGCTTCTGATGGGCTGCCTGTGATGGGATGTGAATGCACAATCTGTGGCGGTACAATATACATAAGTATACACGTGTAAATCGTGTGTATACTTATGTATATTTAATAATGACATCCTGTGTATGTTCACTATTGTAAGAAAAATCTACGATGATGATGATAATGGTGCTGGAGGAGAGGTATATATGTCGGTCAAGTTGGTCAGTTGTGGCATACTCCAGTAAGATCATGTTTGCTAGCCAGGGGGGCACTTCATCATATTGGTCCTCAGATTGGTAATATTAGATCTCTCTCTTATTTCATGTTTTTATGTGATGAAGCTGGGGTTGATATTTGCTCCTTTTTGCTTACCCTTTACAAAGATATTAATTTTAGGATCATATTCAACTAACTCCTTGCAGATGAGCGGGTCATATATACTAGTTAAAAAATTGACGGGCATAATATATTAATATGTATGAAACTTGACTCGTATTTGTCAAATTTAGATTGTAGCCAGAGATTGTAGATCTATCCTACAAATTTTGATTGTTGATCTTACTATCTAACAGAGTCAAGTTTTGGTGAAAAGAGTTGGGTTTATAATCTATTTGAGAATAACGAAAGTTACTATTTTTTTTTTTGCTAAAATAAAAAAGTTAGAATTTCATAAATTCACTTGATATAAACTTATAATGGAATTAAGAGATTTTATTTTATATTTCACATATTAATTGCCTCTTTTGATTAGCAAACTAATATTTTTATTGTTGGTTTTCCATTTAATAATGCCTCTTTGGTTAACATATCAAATTGACTAACTCGTAATATTCGAACAAAAATGACTTTTCTGAAAATATATTTATGTCATAGAGACAATCTGTATTAGGACAAATGTACTTTATACATATTCATATTTTATTAATGGAAATTAATATTTTGGCATTTGCAATTATTGAATATTAGTTGATTGTTTATATATTCTATAATATGCATCCCTAGAGGTTACGTGATTATTAATAGTCTGAGATATTAATATTATAACGTAACTCTTAAAACAGTCTCGACTAATGATCATCGAAAATGAGATATCGATGATATGTGATAAGTCGACATGTGGTCTGCATCATATCCTTAGAGGATGTAGTATCTCTCACCTGCTACGAGTTATTGTAACTCATGATGGACACGTGAATACTTTGGAAGTATTGGTATACCCTGCTGATATACTGTTTGTTATATATGTCTAAAGTATGATCAGCGTGTGGGAGATAGAAGTCCTTAGATTTGAGGTCGATACGCGCATTGTCTACAGAGTAATGTACTTTGATCCTGTTCTATCAAATTTTTATAGGTTGAGACACGACTTGTATTGGGTACATTGCGACGTAGATTAAAGGTGGTAGTTGAGCCAAGATTATGATTCATTCCTCGAATATATATTCGAGAAAACACTCAGATTCTCATATGGTATTAGGTTGACTAAGTCGTTAGCCAACGCAGTAGACATATCTATGATATGGTCTTGTTGTCAGCTAATATAGATGTGATATAATGATCAAGACAATTGGATAGACACTTGATAGATCCTAAGCTTGATCGAGTGTGTCGCGAATGAAAGGATTTTATCTTCCCACATAGACGTTCAGTTTACCAGATTTGTGTAACTATACTTCACATATTGAGTTCGTCTTCCGGCGCCGCTAGGAGTTTCGTGTAGACCCTAATGTGATTAGTGTCGATATGTGAAGACCTGTAGGGTAACACTAAGTCAATTGTTCCGTCGATCTAAGGATGTAATGAGAGAGAATATAAATGTTCGATTTATGATTGAGACATTTAAATGAATAATGATTATTTAATTAAGTCGAGATTGGATTTCAGATTTAATTAAAATGAAACGAGGCAACCGCTGGGTCAGGGCCGCATGGGACCTGTGGCGCGGCAGTGCCTACCAGGCACCCTCTCTTATACTCTTATATCCCATATAAGACCTAGGCCAAATGATAAATGAAAACTGTACGTATGTAGCAACAAGACAAGTCGGTGAGGCTGCCACTATATATATAAAAAGGGAATAACCCAACAATGCAGTTATACAATTGGCCCAAAAATAAATACAACTCCCGCAAGTTCAGCCCACATATGAATACAGACCTCTAAGAGTTTTTTTTTACAGTATATTATGACGGGACAAGGCCCCGCCGTACCCCTCAATGTACGTAAGACTGTAAACTTCGTACCAAAAGACAAGCCTCCGAAATAATGGAGCTTCCTAAAAAACTGAGCAGAGATCCTAAGAGCGAGGATCAACAAACTGCGTACCTAATACCTGCGGGCATGAACGCAGCCCCGAATAAATCGATAACAGGTACTAAGTATGTAAACATAAAGTACAGTAAACAAGATCATAACTGTACAAAAGAATGACAGGGACAAGTATGAAAATCAAACACTAGATCCTACCGTGCCATATACCATAAGAGCCAACTGTACATAGTATCACTGTACCCTTGTACCACTATACCACTATATCACTATACTCTTGTATTCTTGTATGGTATACTCTTGTATGATGTATATTGTACTCTTGTATCAGATTACTCTTGTATCAGACATCAGATTATTGTATCACTTTAAATATGAAATCAAATGTACCCTTTTTTTTAAAGTATGAAAGTCATGTCACAATCATGAACGTTTGTCTATATAAACAAATATTGTCATGGGTGTTGAACCCGCATCATGGATATAAGTCCACGGACAATACACTTCTCATGGGAATCAATATCCGCATCGTGAATACAAGTTCACATACAAAACACATCTCATGGAAATTTATACCCGCCTCGTGAATACTAGTTCACGGACAAAACACATCTCATGAGAATCTATACCCGCATCGTGAATACAAGTTCACGGACAATATACATCTCATGGGAATCTATACCCGCATCGTGAATACAAGTTCACGGACAATATACATCTCATGGAAATCTATACCCGCATCGTGAATATAAGTTCACGGACAATACACATCTCATGGGAATCTATACCCGCATCGTGAATACAAGTTCACGGACAAAACACATCTCATGAGAATCTATACCCGCATCGTGAATAGAAGTTCACGGACAAAACACATCTCATGGGAATCTATACCCGCATCGTGAATACAAGTTCACGGACAATATACATCTAATGAGAATCTATACCCGCATCGTGAATACAAGTTCACGGACAAAACACATCTTGTAATATTAGGGACTTAATCCCAAAAGTACTATGTACGTTCACCGTACATTTATTTTAATAATCACTCCTTTGACTCTCAATGAACTAAAATAAAATAGCTTTCATTTAGAGAACCCAAAGTGCTATCAAGATAATAGATATAAAAATCTTAATTTTAGAAACCTCAAGTACTATCAAGAGAGTAAATGTAACAATCTTTCATTTTTAGAAACCCTAAGTACTATAGATAGAACACCTTTCACTCTAATAGTCCTCCCACTCTGCCTCAAAGTCAAGAACCTGTCAACCCTGGCTCTCCTCATCTCAGGATTCAAGAAGTGATCAAGAAAGGCCTTCATGAACTCATCCCAAACAGATGGAGGAGCACCCTAGCCCCTAGACAGTTCCCATGACTCGAACCAGTTAACTGCTAAATCGTGCAAACGGTAAGAAGCCAATACGACCGACTCGGTCTCCAAAGCCTTAATCACCCTCATCGTCCGCTGAATCTGGAGGATGAACTCCTAAGGATCATCCTCAGGCCTCGACCCATAAAACTCTGGCGGACTATAGCTCAAGAAGTCCCGGACCCTCAAACTATCTGCTCTGGGGTTAGCTACCGGATCCTGTGTGTAAGTCTGTCCTGCTAATATTCTATCCAAAGAATTGGATCGTATCCTCGGTCTCTATCCTCTCGCCGCCGAGAAATGGAGGCTGAAGTGTCGGAGCCTCTGGAGCTGATGTTGCTCTAAGCTCCTCTAGTGACGTATGCGTAATGAATTATCATCGACGCCCCGCCAGCATAGGCGGGCACGTGCCTAGTAACTCTCCGCGTCTGACTAGTAGCTCCTGCTGCTGATTTGCCCTTCTTGGCCAATGTTGTCTTCCGTGAAGGCATAACTGTAACACAAGAATACGTTAGAGAGGGATCAACCTAATAACACAGCTCTATTGCACGATCTCAGAGTGAGAAGAATGGAAACCAATCCTAAATATCCTATAGCCTCCTGTTTATAGGTGTGATGCACAACACACCGATAACCAAGACTCTATTAGACACAGTCTGTAGATATTCTGAGGACTAACTGCTCTGATACCACTCTGTCACGACCCGACCCGGGGTCCACGACTGGTGCCCTACCTGGGCACCCCCCTCTTATACTCTTATATCCCATATAAGACCTAGGCCAAATGATAAATGAAAACTGTACGTATGTAGCAACAAGGCAAACCGGTGAGGCTGCCGCTATATATATAAAAAGGGAATAACCCAAAAATGCAGTTATACAATTGGCCCAAAAATAAATAAAACTCCCGCAAGTCCAGTCCACATATGAATACATATCTCTAAGAGTTTTTTTTTGACAGTATATTGACGGGACAGGGCCCCGCCATACTCACAGATATGCGTAAATCAGAACTCGTGCAAAAGACAAACCTCCGAAATAATGGAGCTTAAAATCGGCAGAGATCCTAAGAGCGAGGATCAAAATCTGCGTACCTAATACTGCGGGCATGACGCAGCTCCGGAAGAAGTCGCATAACAGGTACTAAGTATGTAAAAAAAAAGTACAGTAAACAAGATCATAACTGTACAAAAGAATGACAGGGACAAGTATGAAAATCAAATACTAGATCCTACCGTGCCATATACCATAAGAGCCAACTGTACCTTGTATCACTGTACCCTTGTACCACTGTACCACTGTATCACTGTACTCTTTGTATCAGACATCAGACTCTTTGTATCAGACATCAGATATCAACTGACTAATGTATCATCGTATCATCAGACATCTTTGTATTCGTACTCATCGTATCACTTTAAATATGAAATCAACCGTACCCTTTTTTTTTAAAGTATGAAAGTCATGTCACAATGAGCGTGCCTCATATAAACAATCGCTATGGGAGTTGAACCCGCATAATGGATATAAATCCACGGACAATACCCCTCTCATGGGAATTTATACCCGCATCGTGAATACAAGTTCACGGACAAAACACATCTCATGGAAATCTATACCCGCATCGTGAATACAAGTTCACAGAAAAAACACATCTAATGAGAATCTATACCCGCATCGTGAATACAAGTTCACGGACAATATACATCTCATGGGAATCTATACCCGCATCGTGAATACAAGTTCACGGACAATATACATCTCATGGAAATCTATACCCGCATCGTGAATATAAGTTCACGGACAATACACATCTCATGGGAATCTATACCCGCATCGTAAATACAAGTTCACGGACAAAACACATCTCATGAGAATCTATACCCGCATCGTGAATAGAAGTTCACGGACAAAACACATCTCATGGGAATCTATACCCGCATCGTGAATACAAGTTCACGGACAATATACATCTAATGAGAATCTATACCCGCATCGTGAATACAAGTTCACGGACAAAACACATCTTGTAATATTAGGGACTTAATCCCAAAAGTACTATGTACGTTCACCGTACATTTATTTTAATAATCACTCCTTTGACTCTCAATGAACTAAAATAAAATAGCTTTCATTTAGAGAAGCCAAAGTGCTATCAAGAGCATATATATAACAATCTTTCATTTTAGAAACCTCAAGTACTATCAAGAGAGTAAATGTAACAATCTTTCATTTTTAGAAACCCCAAGTACTATAGATAGAACAACTTTCACTTTAAGAACCCAAAGTACATTTAATAGAGTATATCACTAAGGATTAGGTTCCAATAAAACTCTATAGAGATCAAGTCAAGTATCGTTTAAGGATTAAAATCCACTCACTTTAGGAAATAAAATCAAGTATCAATAAGGGTTAAAATCCACTCACTTTATGAAATCAAATCATGCCAAAGAAGAAGGAATAGTTCACATACCTCTTAAGCTATTTCACACGCTAAGTAGAATACGCCACCCGTAGTACTTCAACCTAAAATGACAATAGCACTTCTATCAATTCCAAGATTTCTAAGGTAGATTAGTACCAAGTAAAGGGTCTCATATTCTACGGAAAATTGGGCAGTACTTCCCCTGTTTATACGTACTTTTCCAGCTTTTCCAAGGCCCAAATTCAACAACAATCAAGCCATACTTAAGGGCACAACAAAAAAGCAACCCAAGGGGATTACACGCCTACTTGACGTGTAAAATTCTGCCCCACAACGACATAAAAACAGTCCATAAAACAGTCCACAAATTAATCAAAATTAAGGGTACGATGTGAAGCCTTTAACACCCTTATTCCTTAGGAATTTCATTAGCCATTTACTACATTAAACATGAAATAAAGCTACTAAATTTCCAGCATATAACCACGTCTAAAACAGTCCCAAAACTACCCACAATATCCAATAATTTCTAGCCCATTCTCGGCCAACAACTACTACATATCCAAAGTCCTTTTCCACAATTCCTTATAATCCAATTCTCATTTCAACATGTTATATAAATCATATAAACTATCAACAACAATATTTACTTCATTATACAACATGCAACAAGTGAAAATAACAACAATAATGACCAACAAATCCAACACACGAAAATGTCTCACTCTCGGTCTCGACCCCCAAAACCTCCCAAACACTTTTTAATCTTCATTCCTTTTAGTACAAGCTCATCTATACATTACTACAATATGTAATATCTAATTACTTCAAGAGGAGGATGAACTCTTACCTCCAATATGCCCAAAACAGTCCGCTTTAAAGTCGGTCCTTAGATTAGTCTTAGCTCTTATTCTTCAAGTTCCAATCACACACACGTAACCTCTACGAGCTTGTAACCAACTTCATTTCATGTTTCAAAACCAAAAGTTGAAGAACAAGTTGGGGTTTCAAGACAGTCACACGACCCAAATGGATTTAGAGATTAATGGAGTGTTAACTTGGCTTAGGACTAGGCTAGGGTTCTTGATCTTGCATTAATAAACTAAGCTTGAAGGATTTAGAATTTTTGCTCTTCAAATGCCCCTAAAACCGAGAGCACTAGAAAGAGAGATTTAGAAAATATTTTGTGAAATATGCTAAGTGTTGAAGTCTTGCCAAGCCTCTATGTATATATAAATATCTAAGCTAAGTGGATGGACAAGTGGAGTAGGACCCTTGTCCACTTGTCCCATTTTCTCAAAATATCTAAAGTCCAAGTCAATGACAAGTGGAGGGGTGATACGTGTCACCCTCTTATTGGTCTAAAAATAATTCTTCACAAATAATTTTTATACTTGGCCAAAATATCTCAAAATCTCGTGGGCCCCACAAAATTATAAAATTTTCGATGGGCCCCACATGACCAAATCCAAGACTTCAAAATCCAAAACTAATTTCGTGACTCCAATTAGGAGAATTGAACTCCGAGTAATCAAATTGTCGTCTTCACCTTTTTGAATTATTTCCTTATGAAATGTGGTTATACTTTCTTCCAACGTTCAAGTCTTACTTCCTTACTTACGTTCACATATAAATGTCTTGGAACTATGGGGTGTAACATCATTCCCCCCTTAGAAAGATTCGTCCCGAATGTTCATAATAGGTTTCAAGCTAAACAGATATCGGCATAGTCCTCTTAAACTACACTCAATGAAACCAAATATGCCACACATGCCACAATATAACACATGTATTATTCACCAAACAATATAGCCAACTAAGGGATTGAATTACCTGTATAACCATAATTTCATTCCTCTCTATCTTTCCCGTCGAAATACTGCCCTGCGGGGCGCATAACTATAGAAGGTGATGAACCAGCAGCTGATCCAATGGGCTGAGCCATACCACTTGTACCCCTTCTGGAAGCAAAATCTCTCATCACATGGCCTTGAATGCCACAAGCAAAACATGCTGTACCAGAACGACATTCCCCACCATGATGCCTACCACACTGAGGACACCGAGGCAAAGGTGGCCTCGACCGAGTAGAACCCTTGTCCCTTTGCGAACCTGAAGCCCCGGAGCTCTGACCAGCTCCTGAATACCCTGAGCGGTCAAACCTTCTACTTGTAGACTGTGAGGGTACACTCTGTACTGGCTGGGAAGAATACCTAGCCTGCTGCTGAGGCTGCCTGCCTCCAAAATCACCCGCAAACCCTGCCATCCTAGCCCTCTTAGGCTGATCTATATCATAATCTCTATCTAGCCGGCGCCAACTATGTCGCTCCTCTACTCCCTGTGCATACGCCTGGATACGAGCAATATCCAAGCCCGGCTGAAGCGCTACTGCCATGCACCCATAAATAAGATAGTGGTCTATCCCCATCACGTAGCGGTGCACCATATCTACCATGTCCGTTACTATAGTGGGTGTGAAATGAGCCAAAGAGCTAAACTCCAGGCTATACTCTCTAATAGTCTTCCCACTCTGCCTCAAAGTCAAGAACCTGTCAACCCTGGCTCTCCTTATCTCAAGAGGCAAGAAGTGATAAAAAAAGGCCTCCATGAACTCATCCCAAACAGATGGAGCAGCACCCTCGCCCCTAGGCAGGTCCCATGACTCGAACCAGTTAACTGCTACATCGTGCAAACGGTAAGAAGCCAATACGACCGACTCGGTCTCCGAAGCCTTAATCACCCTCATCGTCCGCTGAATCTGGCGGATGAACTCCTGAGGATCATCCTCAGGCCTCGACCCATAAAACTCGCGGCGACTACAATCGAAGTCCCGGACCCTCAAACTATCTGCTCTGGGGTTAGCTATCGGATCTCGCTCGTAAGTGCTCCTGCTACTACCTATCCAGCACCGGATCAGTATCCTCGAAGTCTATCCTCTGCCCCTGGCTGAGGAACTGGAGGCTGAAGTGTCGGAGTCTCTGGAGCTGCTGCTGCTCTAAACTCCTCTAGTGACGGCGGAGTAACATAACTAGCCATCTGACGCCCCCGCTCAGGCATAGACTGGGCCTGTGCCCTAGTAACTCTCCGCGTCTGACTAGTAGCTCCTGCTGCTGATTTACCCTTCTTGGCCAATGTTGTCTTCCGTGGAGGCATAACTGTAACACAAGAATACGTCAGAGAGGGATCAACCTAATAACACAGCTCTATTGCACGATCTCAGAGTGAGAAGAATGGAAATCAATCCTAAATATCCTATAGCCTCCTATTTATAGGTGTGGTGCACAACACACCGATAACCAAGACTCTACTAGACACGGTCTGTAGATATTCCGAGGACTAACTGCTCTGATACCACTCTGCTCTGATACCACTCTGTCACGACCCGACCCGGGGCCCACGACTGTTGCCCTACCTGGGCACCCCCTCTTATACTCTTATATCCCATATAAGACCTAGGCCAAATGATAAATGAAAACTGTACGTATGTAGCAACAAGGAAAGGCGGTGAGGCTGCCGCTATATATATAAAAAGGGAATAACCCAAAAATGCAGTTATACATTTGGCCCAAAAATAAACACTCCCGCAAGTCCAGCCTACATATGAATACATACATCTAAATGTTTTTTTTGACAATATATTGACGGGACAGGGCCCCGCCGTACTCCTGAATGTACGTAAGACTTTAAACTCCGTACCAAAAGACAAGCCTCCGAAATAATGAAGCTTCCTAAAAAACTGAGCATATATCCTAAGAGCGAGGATTAACAAACTGTGTACCTAATACACGCGGGCATGAACGCAAGCCCCCCGAAGGGGGTCAATACAACATGTACTAAGTATGTAAACATAAAGTACAGTAAACAAGATCATAACTGTACAAAAGAATGACAGAGACAAGTATGAAAATCAAATACTAGATCCTACCGTTCAATATATACCATAAGAGCCAACTGTACCTTGTACCACTGTACCACTACATCATCAGACTCATCAGACTGTACTCATCAGATCATCAGACTACTATATCAATGTATCACAGTATCACTATACTAATGTATCATCAGATCACAGTATCAGACATTATACTCAGATCACTTTAAATATGAAATCAAATGTACCCTTTTTTTTAAAGTATGAAAGCCATGTCACAATCATGAACGTCTGTCTATATAAACAATATTGTCATGGGAGTTGAACCCGCATAATGGATATAAATCCACGGACAATACACCTCTCATGGGAATTTATACCCGCATCGTGAATACAAGTTCACGGACAAAACACATCTCATGGAAATCTATACCCACATCGTGAATACAAGTTCACAGAAAAAACACATCTAATGGGAATCTATACCCGCATCGTGAATACAAGTTCACGGACAATATACATCTCATGGGAATCTATACCCGCATCATGAATACAAGTTCACAGACAATATACATCTCATGGAAATCTATACCCGCATCGTGAATATAAGTTCACGGACAATACACATCTCATGGGAATCTATACCCGCATCGTGAATACAAGTTCACGGACAAAACACATCTCATGAGAATCTATACCCGCATCGTGAATATAAGTTCACGGACATAACACATCTCATGGGAATCTATACCCGCATCGTGAATACAAGTTCACGGACAATATACATCTAATGGGAATCTATACCCGCATCGTGAATACAAGTTCACAAACAAAACACATCTTGTAATATTAGGGACTTGATCCCAAAAGTACTATGTACGTTCACCGTACATTTATTTTAATAATCACTCATTTGACTCTCAATGAACTTAAATAAAATAGCTTTCATTTAGAGAACCCAAAGTGATATCAAGAGAATAGATATAACAATCTTTACTTTTAGAAACCTCAAGTACTATCAAGAGAGTAAATGCAACAATCTTTATTTTTAGAAACCCTAAGTACTATAGATAGAACAACTTTCACTTTAAGAACCCAAAGTACATTTAATAGAGTTTATCACTAAGGATTAAGTTCTAATAGAACTCTATAGAGATCAAGTCAAGTATCGTTTAAGGATTAAAATCCACTCATTTTAGGAAATCAAATCAAGTATCAATAAGGGTTAAAAATTCACTCACTTTATGAAATCAAATCATGCCAAAGAAAAAGGGATAGTTCACATATCTCTTAAGCTATTCCACACGCTAAGTAGAATACGCCACCCATAGTACTTCAACCTAAAATGACAATAGAACTTCTATCAATTCCAATCTTTCTAAGGTAGATTAGTACCAAATAAAGGGTCTCTTATTCTACGGAAAATTGGGCCCGGTTTATACGTACTTTTCCACCTTTTTCAAAGTCCAAATTCAACAACAATCAAGCCACACTTAAGGGAACAACAAAGCAACAACCCAAGGGGATTACATGCCTAATTAACATTTAAAATCCTGCCCCACAACGACATAAAAACAGTCCATAAAACAGTCCACAAATTAATCAACATTAAGGGTACGATGTGAAGCCTTTAACACCCTTATTCCTTAGGAATTTCATTAGCCATTTACTACATTAAACATGCAATAAAGCTACTAAATTTCCAACATATAACCACGTCTAAAACAGTCCCAAAACTGCCCACAATATCTAACAATTTCTAGCCCATTCTCGGCCAACAACAACTACATATCCAAAGTCCTTTTCCACAATTTCTTATAATCCAATTCTCATTTCAACATGTTAAATAAATCATATAAACTATCAACAACAATATTTCCTTCATTATAAAACATGCAACAAGTGAAAATAACAACAATAATGACCAACGAATCCAACACCCCGAAAATGTCTCACTCGACCTCAACCCCCAAAACCTTCCAAACACTTTTTAATCTTCATTCTTTTTAGCACAAGCTCATCTATACATTACTACATCATGTAATATCTAATTACTTCAAGAGGAGGATGAAATCTTACCTCAAATATGCCAAAAACAATCCACTTTAAAGTCAATCCTTAGATTAGTCTTAACTCCTATTCTTCAAGTTCCAATCACACACACGTAACCTCTACGAGCTTGTAACCAACTTCACTTCATGTTTCAACCCCAAAAGTTGAAGAACAAGTTAGGGTTTCAAGACCACTACACACGGCCCAAATGGATTTGGAGATTAATGGAGTATTAACTTGGCTTAGGACTAGGCTAGGGTTCTTGATCTTGCATTAATAAACTAAGCTTGGAGGATTTAAAATTTTTGTTCTTCAAATGCCCCTAAACCGAGAGCACTAGAAAGAGAGATATAAAAAATGTTTTGTGAAATATGCTAAGTGTTGAAGTGTTGCCAAGCCTCTATGTAGATATAAATATCTAAGCTAAGTGGATGGACAAGTGGAGTGGGACCCATGTCCACTTGTCCCCTTTTCTCAAAATATCTAAAGTCCAAGTCAATGACAAGTAGATGGGTGACACGTGTCACCCTCCTATTGGTCCAAACATAATTCTTCACAAATAATATCTATACTTGGCCAAAATATCTCAAAATCTCGTGGGCCCCATAAAATTATAAAATTTCCGATGCGCCCAACATGACCAAATCCAAGACATCAAAATCCAAAACTAATTCCGTGACTCCAATTAGGAGAATTGAACTCCGAGTAATCAAATTGTCGTCTTCACCTTTTTGAATTATTTCCTTATGAAAATGTGGTTATACTTTCTTCCAACGTTCAAGCCTTACTTCCTTACTTACTTTCTCATATAAATGTCTTGGAACTACGGGGTGTAACATCCTTCCCCCCTTAGAAACATTCGTCCTGTATGTTCATAATAGGTTTCAAGCTAAACAAATATCGGCATAGTCCCATTAAACTACACTCAATGAAACCAAATATGCCACACATGGCCACAATATAACACATGTATTATTCACCAAAAAATATAGCCAACTAAGGATCGAATTACCTGTATAACCATAATTTCATTCCTCTCTATCGTTCCCGTCGAAATCCTGCCCTGCGGGGCGCATAGCTATAGAAGGTGATGAACCAGCAGTTGATCCAATGGGCTGAGCCATACCACCTGTACCCCCTCTAGAAGGACAATCTCTCATCACATGTCCTTGAATGCCATAAGCAAAACATGCACCAGTACCAGAACGACATTCCCCACCATGATGCCTACCACACTGAGGACACCGAGGCAAAAGTGGCCTCGACAGAGTAGAACCCTTGTCCCTCTGCGAACCTGATGCCCCGGAGCTCTGACCAGCTCCTGAATACCCTGAGCGGTCAAACCTTCTGCCTATAGACTGTGAGGGTACACTCTGTACTGGCTGGGAAGAATACCCAGCCTGCTGCTGAGGCTACCCGCCTCCAAACTCTCCCGCAAACCCTGCCATCCTAGCCCTATTAGGCTGATCTATATCATAACCTATATCTAGCCGGAGCCCTCTATGTCGGTCCTCTACTCCCTGTGCATACGCCTGGATACGAGCAATATCCATGCCCGGCTGAAGCGCTACTGTCATGCACCCATCAACAAGATAGTGGTCTAGAACCATCACGTAGCTGTTACACCCCGTAAGTCCAGGACATGTATAAGAGAATAGATGCGAGAACGCAAGACTTGAAAAAGGGTACGAAAGGAAGATTTTTTTTTCCGACAGAAAATCTTCCGAACGTCGGAAAGGAAAAATGTTCGTTGATGAGAATTAGATTCTCAAAATGCATTATTTGAGGAATATAGAATATATTATACATTATGGAAATTTATTTTTACGGATTTGGTCACGTAGGACCCACCCGAGAAATTTTACATTTTGTGGGGCCCACGAGGGTTACGAAATTTTATGGATGAATGGGAGGGCGACACGTGGCACCCCCCACATGGTCTTGGACGAAATTGGGCAAGGGTATTTTGGTCATTGACCAATGTAGAAGATCAAGTCTTGCAAGCTTGAGATAATTGACTAAGTCAACTTGTCCACTTGGCTAAATATTTAATCTCCTCCATCCAAGCCACACAAGTGCTGTGATCTAAGCCCTCTTTTGTTTTATATATACCACACTAGTGCAAGACCAAGTCTTCAACACTTAGAAAAAATTAGAGACCTTGTTCTTGTTCATTAGTTGCTCTCGGGTTTGAGTAAATCCCCACACAAATTTTTTATAGTTTTGGTTCATTATTCACAAGACTTTAACCCAATGTCCCTAAGGGTATTGTAAGGATATCTCAATAGAAAGATCTCGGAAAAACGACGTTTTCACGTTAGTCGCAAGGCGAAAACCTACGTCGTTTTCATAGTTTTGGATTGGAAATGGAAGAGAAGTTGGTTGTGAACTTCTAAAGGCTTCAAATAGAGGATTGGAGTGTAAAGGAAAGGAGCTAAGAATTGCTAAGGAGCGACTTTGAATCTTGGAATTTATAAGGGCTTATAAAGGTAACAATCATGTCGTTTTAGTAATTAAAGATTACTTATTGTTGTAGTTATGGATATTAGAAAGCATGAGGTATATATTATGAAGTTCGATAAGTGTATTGACTATTGGAACCCTAATCCGAAACTATCATGTTTAGCCTTTGAGATTACAATTCAATTTGATTATTAGTTTAGTCGTCGCATGTTATATAAAGAAGGAATTATAGTTGTTAAAGTTGTTTACGACTATATAACATGTTAGATTAACAACTTGGATTGAAAAAGAATTGGAAAGGACTTTTGTTGTTGTACAAGTTAGCCGAGAATGGCTTTGAATATGGAACTAGTTGATATTAATTGTGGGGCAGAATTTTACACGTATTGTAAGGCGTGTAATCCCCTTTGATTGGTTGATGTATTGAGCCTTAAATGTGGCATGTTGGTTATTGATTATCGGGCCTTGAAAAAGGTGGAAAAGTACGTAGAAACAAAGGAGGTGCTGCCCGATTTTCCGTAGAATAAGAGACCGTATACTTAGTATTATTCTACGTTAGAAACTAGAAGTTGATAGTCGTGTTGTGGCCATTATAGGTTGACAATTCTACATGCGGCGTATTCGACTTAGCTTGTGGATTAAGTCGAAAAGGTATGTGAACCATCTCCTCTTCTTCTAGCATGATTCCTTATGATAAAGAAAGTAAGTCTTACTCCTTAAATGATCCACTCCTTGATTGTACTTGGATTGTCTAATATAGAAGTTGTTCTATATACTTCCTTGATTGTACTTTGAATGTTTAAATTGGAAGTTGTTATAATCCATTCCCTTAATGAAGTTTGGATTTTCAAAAGTGAAAGTATTTTACTTGAAGTACATAAAGTCTTGAAAAGGAAGTGGTTTTCAAATCTTTTGGCTAGTGCCTTAGTTCCAAAACCTAAAGGTTGTTATGATGACTTTAGGGGAGTCAAATGAGTGATTTACTTAATTTATTTAAAATAGGAGAAATGACATGACTTAAAGAGAAGTAACTTGTTTTAAAGGTGTGAGTTACTTGAGATTTATAAGTAGAAGAAACTTGATTTCTAAAGTTAAGAAACTTGATTTCTAAAGATTAAGAGACTTGAAGTAGTGTGAATGTTAAGAAACTTGATTTGAAAGTATGTGATACTTGGTTTTAAAAGTATAAGTCTCTTGGATATAAAACGAATGAATTTGTCTAAAACCATAAAGGGTTATAACGACTTTATGGGAAGTTAGTTATAACGGCTTTATGGAAGGTTAAGAAAATTGTCTATTTTGATTGATAGGAATGAGTTGCCTAGGTTGTGAAATTTAAAGTTACTTAGTTTCAAAGTCCTGAAATGAATTTCTAAAGGTGTAGTAACTTATTTTAAAAAATAGACATGCCTTGATACTACTGGTGTTAGTATCTTGGGGTTTTATATAAAAATGAGTCTTTTGAAAAGAATGAACGTACGTAGTACTTTGGCTTGTTTAAATGGGAATTTTTCCATGTGTGCCTTGATAGTACTTTGACTTGTTTAAATGAGAATTTTTCCATGTGTGCCTTGATAGTACTTTGGCTTGTCTAAATGAGAATTATCCTATTTGTGCCTTGATAGTACTTTGGCTTGCTTAAATAAGGATTTCTCTTGGTTGTAAAAAGAAGGAATGGTAATTGTCTTGGTTTATGTAAAAAGAAGGCATGGTAATTGTCTTGGTTTATGTAAAAAGAAGGCATGGTAATTGTCTTGGTTTATGTAAAAAGAAGGCATGGTAATTGTCTTGGTTTATGTAAAAAGAAGGCATGGTAATTGTCTTGGTTTATGTAAAAAGAAGGCATGGTAATTGTCTTGGTTTATGTAAAAAGAAGACATGGTAATTGTCTTGGTTTATGTAAAAAGAAGGCATGGTAATTGTATTG
This sequence comes from Przewalskia tangutica, assembly GCA_029844215.1. NCBI lineage: Eukaryota > Viridiplantae > Streptophyta > Magnoliopsida > Solanales > Solanaceae > Przewalskia > Przewalskia tangutica. The sequence goes on from CM056734.1 coordinate 80,079,054, forward strand.
GTTTGTGTAAAGGCATGGTATTGTCTTGGTTTATGTAAAAAGGAAAGGTATGGTATTGTCTTGGGTTATGTAAAAAGGAAAGGCATGGTATTGTCTTGGTGTGTAAAGACATGGTATTGTCTTGGTTTGCTTGCATATGGGTTGCTCATATAGACATTCATGCAAGTGTCATATTTCCATATCTCCGCGTTCCTCCATAAAGGGCCGACAACTTGTTTCAAGGATATCATGGAGTAGCTCCCCATGATGGTGAGTGGTACACACTCACGGCGGGTCGGTATTTGACTCGGACAGGTTAAATTCCCGGGATATATATAAGTCATGGATTAGCTATCTGTGATGCGAGTTGTTATACCCCGTAGTTGCAGGGTATGTATGTGAGGACGTACGTACGAGAGTACGGCAGAAAATTTTGAAAAGAAAGAAAGATGTGAGTTTTCGACGGAAAAGTTTCCGGTTATTTGTGAAGAAAAAGGTTCGTTAATGGGAATTGGATTCCCAGATTTGGTATTTGGACTTCATAGATTATATTAGAATTTTGAGATTTTATTTTCGGAAATGGTCACGTGGGGCCCACGGAGAAATTCTGGTTTTGTGGAGCCCGCTTTGTTTTGAGATGTCCGGTATTTTGGATATTTTCTAAGACGAAATATTCGGCGAATCGGGGCGACACGTGTCACCCCACGTGGCACCCGCCGAATTATTTATTGTACAACACGGTTGGAGTCGTTTTTGACGAAACGTTTTGCGTAACTGCGAAGGAAAATTCCGCTATGTCGCTTTGTATTTTTGCGGATTTTTCCGAGAGACGAAACATTCTCGACCAACGGGAGGGTGGCGTGTGTCACCTCACAACGAAGACAAGTGGGGCGTGACTTGGCGAATTGACGGGCAAGTTGGGCTTGATATTTGTGTAGATATTTGTGAGGGTTTTAAGGAGTAGGGGCTAGGGTGCACTTGGCTTGATCTTGGCCTTACACTTGCCTTGCACTTGGCTAGATCTTGGCCATTGGTTGGCCTTTGGGTTTGCTATAAATACCCCCCCCTTTGTGAAGACTTCATTCATCCACAAATGTTTCCAAGTCTTGAATCCCTCCCCTCCCTCTTGTAGACTCTCGTCCAAGAGCTCCTCTCCCAGAAAGTGGCCTTTGGCGAGAGGTCTCCCTCCCTTGTGAGGTCTAGCCAGGGTACCCCAGCCTAGTTGTTTCGTATAATACCCCTTGTTGTGGTATAGAAATACTCCCTAGTATTGTTATAATGCCCAAAATACCTTAGCCTTGTACCTTGTAGTATTCCAAAGATACCTCTTTACGTAGAGTCCTAAATACTACCTTTGTCCTTTAGTCTCAAACCGAAACCCAAGGAAATCTTCATTGGTTCAAGATGTGAGTAGAAGTTGGTTAGAACTTCTAAGGGTTGTTTGGAGTGGTTTGGGAGCGTGGAGTGGAGCTAAACCTTGCTCGTGAGCGACATTAAACTCGGATAATTTTGGGCTTATCGAGGTAATTATCTTGTCCTCTATTGTAATTGGAAATTACATGTTTGTTAGAGTATATAGTCAAGTATACTATATATAGAACTACTTAGTATTCGCAATGTCTTTTGACTTAAGCTCAAGAATAAAGAACTAAACCGAATCAGATTTACATAGGGTGTATTGCGAGAGACTTGTGTAGATTGTACACGTCAGGTTAGACGTGTAAAACCCCCGGTTGGCTTGGTAGCGGCCTCGATAGAGGAGGAGATTTCTGCTGCGGGAGAGTCTTTGCCGAATTTTCTATGTAAAGATAGAAAACTTGTGTTTTGGGGTTAATAGACGTTTGTGACCTTTATAGGTGAAAGTACTAAGAGTAGCGTATTCTACTCGAGGAGTGGAAAGGGCTAGCGTTGTAGTACTTGGAGCATTTTGCTTATTGTCGATAAATCGTCGCGAGGTATGTGAACCTCTTCCTATCTCTTCTAGCATGATATGTGTGAACTATGTAGTACGGTGACGTACATGTGCTAAGTGATTTGGTTGGTTTAAAACATAGGGTGTTATAATAGCTTTATGGGAAGTTAGTTATAACGACCTTATGTAGTGAAAATGGTTTCTTGATGTTAGAAGTTAAGAGACTTGATCTTATAAGATAAGAGACTTAACTTATTTGTTTTAATGTGAATGTTGTGTGAAACCTCATTCGTGAGTAATGAGTACTTGGTTTTTAAAGGAATAATGTTTCTTGATTTCGAAATCGAATGTGTATCGGCAGCACCAACTGCAGCGTTAATAAAGGAAAATGTATTGAATAATGAGGTGTTGTATTAAAACCAGTAGAAACCTCCATCCGCATGAAGCTAAGATGAGACAAAATGATATTACATTTTCTAGATCATGGTCATTGTAATAAGATCGTTATAAACAAGAATAAACTACTCACATATATGACATATGTTACTCAATTGTTCTAAAAAGGAATCAAGTGATTAAGTTTGGGAACTATGAAACCATTTGAAAATAAGAAGCTTGAGTAATTGAAACTAGGCAAACCGAACTTAGGAAAGGAATGTTGTTACTTGATTTTGAAAAGGAAGATGGGTTGGTCATTCTAATACTACGTATCGGGTGACTTTATAAAAGTAATGGATCTCTTTTAAAAGAACTTAACGATGTAGTACTTTGGGGTTAAAAACCCGACTTTGGCATAAAATGAAAGTACTTTGAGTTGTGTGAAACTTGCCTATGCTTGTTGTTGTGAAACTTGCCTATGCTTGTGATGATAGTCTTTATTGTACAAACGTTGTGTTTCTGTGTTACCGCGTCTCGATGGAGGTCGGTTGGCCGTTGAGAACTTACTTGGGCGTCTGGCGATGTGGAGAAATTCCGCACGCGTTCGCTGATAGTATTATTGTTGTTAATCGCTGGACATACCGACACGATGCGTAGCGCACGTATGCTTCCATTTTGGTTAAGGTCTTGTGGTTAATCGCTTTGGATATATCGACACGATCGTAGCGCACGGGTATGTTTCCATTTTGATTATCGCCTTTGATTTCCCTTTGGACATCGACACGATCGTAGCGCGCGGGTATGCTTCCATTTGGAATGCCGTCTTATTGTTTCCCTTTGGACATACCGACACGATCGTAGCGCGCGGGTATGCGCCCATTTGGAATGTTGTCTTATTGTTTCTTCGACATACCGACACGATGCGTAGCGCACGTATGCTTCCATTTGGATTGCTATCTTGTTATTGAGGTCACATGGACATGTCTACACCGGCTGGTCCGGGCATGTGGCCATGGGACATTGGTATTATTGTCGCATCATGGACATGTCTACACCGTCTGCGATTCGGCACGCGCCATAATGCGAACTCGATTGATGTTGTGGGCGTGAGACCCATAGTTATATTGGAGTGATGATCGCTTTATGTTGTGATCGTAGTTTGGTTATCATACATGTCTCCCGCTTTATATAGACTAGTATGATTTCGATTCTGATGTTATGCAGTTCACATACTTGGTACTGTTATCGACCTCCTTCGGCCGCGTTCATGCCGCAGTAGAGGTACATCGATCGTGGATCCTCGCCATGTGATCACAATTCAACAGATTTGAAGCTCCGCTTCTCCGAGGCTTATCTTTTAGCAGGTGTTCCTGAGTTGTAGGTTCTTGTACATTCGTGGTATGGCGGCCTGTCCGTCATAGTCAGATATCTTAAGTGCGTAGTCTTGTTGTGGGCGGGGTTGTAAAAGGATTAAACTGCTCGTGTTTTATGTATATCGAAGGCAACTGTTTTGGTTGCCTGCTTATTTATTATACCTTTTGTTAAATGACTCATGTTTTATGTTCGCTGATTTTCTCGATGTATGTATCACCAGGGTGCCCGGTAAGGCACGATGCGGCCCCGAACGGTCGTTACAAAAGTGGTATCGAGCGCTTAATCCTCTGAAAGTGTCTACAGACCGTGTCTATTAGAGTCTTTATTATCGGTGTGTTGTGCACCAAATCTATAATCATGAGGCTATAGGACATTTAGGATTGGTTTCCATTCTTCTCATTCCGAGATCGTGCCTTAGAGCTATGTTGTAAGTTGTACCCTCCGACGTATCTCGCTTTTACCGCTATGCCTCCGCAAGGCAACCGAGCCCGGAAGGGCAAGGCAGGCGAGGTGCCGCTAGTGAGATACTGAGAGTACGAGGCGCAGCCCGCATAAGACTGAGGTTGTGCTTGACGGCGGGTTTCGCGACGCCGCCACCAAAGAGATTTAGAGCCGCAGCGATGGGATGAGACTCTGATACACGAGCCTCGGTCCCACAATGCAGAGCGGGAGATGGTCGCGAGATGGCCCGATTATTGGCGAGTTGTCAGGCGAATATGAGACAGTGGACGCAGCGATTCGGCCCCAAGAGCACCATGGTTCACCCGAGCGAATAGTTTGAGGCTACGGACTTTCGAGTTGTAGCCCGCCGAGTTTTATGGGTCGAGGCTCGAGGATGATCCGCAGGAGTTCATCCGGCGATTCTACGGATCACGCGGGTGATCAAGGCTTCGTAAACCGAGTTCGTGACCTTTGGTTCGCATCGGCCGCGTGATACCGCAGCCGATTGGTTTGATTCATGGGAGCTTTCGGGAGAGCATGCACTCCAGCAGATGGGATGAGTTTTGGGCTTTCTCACGCACTTGCCTCCGCAGATGAGAGGGCACGGGCCGCATTTTTGTTACTAAGACAGAGAGGCGACCGTCGGGAGTACAATGTCGAGTTCGATTCTTTGGCTCGATATGTCCCTGCGCTTAGTTGCAGAATATGGAGGATAGTGCATCGCCACGCCACCGCTTGATGATTATATGGCGAATCTTGTGCGGGTGTTTCTCTTCACCGCATGGACATTGCCGCACGCAGCTCACGCACCAGATGTGCGAGGCACGGAGGGTCGACGGAATGACTGGATCGCGAGAAGAGGCCAGACGGCAGGTCCTTTGGTGGCTTTCGAGGCGGACCGCCTCAAGGAAAGTTAGTTATATACCCCACCCAGCGTGCAGTGGTCCTCCACCGTCTTGAGGCGGTCGTGGCTCGCGGTTCAGATTTTCTGAGCGGGGTGTTAACGGTGAAGCCACCCTACCTCGTTGTGACCATTGTGGTAGACTCCATTTTGGAGAGTGTCGTGCTAGATTGGGAGTTTGTTTTGCATGCGGCCAGCAGGGCCATTTTGCGAGGAACTGTCCGACCAAGGGTAGCACGGATGTTACGACTCGACGCCGTGATCTGGTGGTTCATCACCTTCTGACTATGCGCCTGCAGCAGTGCCTATGATTAGAGTGGGCGGTAGCCAGTATATCCTTAACCCTCTAGAGTTTTGGTATGCTGGTTATGATGGTCTCATTATTGTGTGCTATGTATGGATAGCATTGTGTTATGTATGAGTTAGAATGTATGGTTAGTTGGGAGGATACGTATGGGGGCATGGTAAGTGTGAACCTTAGACTATGTCACGACTGAGACCTTAGGGGTAAGGTCGTCTTGAGTTAAAGATTTATTTTTGACCCTTATCAGAGTAGTAGTATGCGTGGGATTTATTTGTGTGATAAGTCCACGGGTAGTGTGAGATGGAAGTGGTAGCTTTCATGATGTGAATTAGTAAGATTGTTTCGGATCGGGAACAAGAGTTTCGCGCGTGGGGGTCGGGTTGAGGACCATTTCGGGTCAACCCGTAACCCGGTTTGGGGTGGGGTCGATTCGGGTGGTCCCGCCAGTGGTAGGGTCACGAGGATGCTAGGCCCAAGTTGTATGATCATCGTATGAGTTCGTGGACGCGTTCGACCCGTAGCGGTTCGTAAAGGCCGGAATGGCCTTAAGGAAGTTGAGGTTAGTAAGATGACCAAGTTTGGAGGTAGTGACTCGCAGATTTTCGAACTAAGTAATGATCAAGTATGGTACGTCTTTGGGAGAGTTCTAGTGTTCGAGAAGGGTACAACGAGTAAGGGAGGAAGATAACGTGTGTTATTTCGCGGCCAGCGTGGCGTTGACAACTTGTTAGAGGAACTTCATCGATATCCGCTTGAGAAGGAACATTCGGACGAATGTTTCTAAGGAGGGAGAATGTTATACCCGTAGTTGCGTGGTATGTATGTGAGGACGCACGCGTGCAGTACGCAGAAAATTTTGAAAAGAAAGAAAGATGTGAGTTTTCGGAAAAGTTTCCTGTTATTTGTGAAGAAAAAGGTTCGTTAATGGGGAATTGGATTCCCATTTGGTATTTGGACTTCATAGATTATATTAGAATTTAGAGATTTTATTTTGGCAATGGTCACGTGGGGCCCACGGGAGAAATTTACGGTTTTGTGGAGCCCGCTTTGTTTTTGAGATGTCCGGTATTTTGGATATTTTCGGAAGACGAAATATTCTGGGCGAATCGGGGGGCGACACGTGTCACCCCCATGTGGCACCCTTGGCCGAAATATTTATTGTGCACAACACCCGGTTGGAGTCGTTTTTCGACGAAACGTTTTGCGTAACTTGCGAAGGGAAAATTCCGGCTATGTCGTTTTGTATTTTTGCGGATTTTTCCGAGAGACGAAACATTCTGGGCCAACGGGAGGGTGTCATGTGTCACCTCACAATGAACAAGTGGGGCACTTGCCGAATTGATGGGCAAGTTGGGCTTGATATTTGTGTAGATATTTGTGAGGGTTTTAAGGAGTAGGGTCTAGGGTGCACTTGGCTTGATCTTGGCCTTACACTTGCCTTGCACATGGCTTGATCTTGGCCATTGGTTGGCATTTGGGTTTGCTATAAATACCCCCCCCTTTGTGAAGACTTCATTCATCCACAAATGTTTCCAAGTCTTGAATCCCTCCCCTCCCTCTTGTAGACTCTCGTCCAAGAGCTCCTCTCCCCCGTGAAAGTGGCCTTTGGCCGAGAGGTCTCCCCCTCCCCCTTGTGAGGTCTAGCCGTGGGGTACCCCCCCCCCTAGCCTAGTTGTTTTCGTATAATACCCCTTGTTGTGGTATAGAAATACTCCCCTAGTATTGTTATAATGCCCAAAATACCTTAGCCTTGTACCTTGTAGTATTCCAAAGATACCTCTTTACGTAGAGTCCGGAAATACTACCTTTTGTCCTTTTTAGTCTCAAACCGAAACCCTAAGGAAATCTTCATAGTTGGTTGAAGTATGTGAGTAGAAGTTGGTTAGAACTTCTAAGGGTTGTTTGGAGTGGTTTGGAGCGCGTGGAGTGGAGCTAAACCTGGCTCATGAGCGACATTACAATCGGATAATTTTGGGCTTATCGAGGGAAGTATCTGGTCCCTCTATTGTAATTGCAAAGTACATGTTTGTTAGAGTATATAGTCAAGTATACTATATATAGAACTACTTAGTATTCGCAATGTCTTTTGACTTAAGCTGAAGAATAAAGAACTAAATCAATCAGATTTACATGGGTGTATTGCGAGAGACTTGTGTAGAATTGTACACGTCCGGTTAGACGTGTAAACCCCCCCCCCCCCTGGTTGGCTTGGTAGCCGGCCTCGATAGAGGAGGAGATTTACGCTGTTGCGGGGGGGGGGAGGTGCTGCCGAATTTTCTATAGAAAGATAGAAAACTTGTGTTTTGGGGTTAATAGACGTTTGTGACCTTTATAGGTGAAAGTACTAAGAGTAGCGTATTCTACTCGAGGAGTGGAAAGGGCTAGCAAGGTTGTAGTACTTGGAGCATTTTGCTTATTGTCGATAAATCGTCGCGAGGTATGTGAACCTCTTCCTATCTCTTCTAGCATGATATGTGTGAACTATGTAGTACGGTAGACGTACATGTGCTAAGTGATTTGGTTGGTTTAAAACATAGGGTGTTATAATAGCTTTATGGGAAGTTAGTTATAACGACCTTATGTAGGTGAAAATGGTTTACTGATGTTAGAAGTTAAGAGACTTGATCTTATAAGATAAGAGACTTAACTTATTTGTTTTAATGTGAATGTTGTGTGAAACCTCATTCGTGAGTAATGAGTACTTGGTTTTTAAAGGAATAATGTTTTACTGATTTCGGAAATCAGAATGTGTATCGACAGACCACTGCAGCGTTAATAAAGGAAAATGTATTGAATAATGATGTGTTGTATTAAAACCAGTAGAAACCTCCATCCGCATGAAGCTAAGATGAGACAAAATGATATTACATTTTCTAGATCATGGTCTTTGTAATAAGATCGTTATAAACAAGAATAAACTACTCACATATATGACATATGTTACTCAATTGTTCTAAAAGGAATCACGTGATTAAGTTTGGGAACTAGGAAGCCAGTTGAAAATAAGCTTGAGTAATTGAAACTAGGCAACCGAACTTAGGAAATGTATGTTGTTACTGGATTTTGAAAAGGAAGATGGTTTTGTCATTCTAATACTACTGGTATCGGGTGACTTTTATAAAAGTAATGGATCTCTTTTAAAAGAACTTAACGTATGTAGTACTTTGGGGTTAAAAACCCGGACTTTGGCATAAAATGAAAGTACTTTGAGTTGTGTGAAACTTGCCTATGCTTGTTGTTGTGAAACTTGCCTATGCTTGTGATGATAGTCTTTATTGTACAAACGTTGTGTTTTCTGTGTTACGCGTCTCTCGATAGAGGTCGGTTGGTAGTTGAGAACTTACTTGGGCGTCTTGGCGGTGACGGAGAAATTCCGCAGTGCGTTCGCTGATAGTATTATTGTTGTTAATCGCTTTGGACATACTGACACGATGCGTAGCGCACGGGTATGCTTCCATTTTGGTTAAGGTCTTGTGGTTAATCGCTTTGGATATACTGACACGATGCGTAGCGCACGGGTATGTTTCCATTTTGATTATCGCCTTTTGATTTCCCTTTGGACATATCGACACGATCGTAGCGCGCGGGTATGCTTCCATTTGGAATCTTTGTCTTATTGTTTCCCTTTGGACATACCGACCACGATCGTAGCGCACGGGTATGCGTCCTTTTGTATTTTTTTGTTATTGTTTCCCTTTGGACATACTGACACGATGCGTAGCGCACGGGTATGCTTCCATTTGGATTGCTGTCTTGTTGTTGAGGTCACATGGACATGTCTACACCGATGCAGTATTCCGGGGGCATGTGGCCATGGGACATTGGTATTATTGTTGCATCATGGACATGTCTACACCGATGCAGTATTCCGGGGGCATGCGGCCATAATGCGAACCTGATTGATGTTGTGGGCGTGAGACCCATAGTTATATTAGTGATGATCGCTTTATGTTGTGAATCGTAGTTTGGTTATCATACATGTCTCCGCTTTATATAGACTAGTATGATTTCATTTACAATATTATGCAGTTCACATACTTGGTACTGTTATCGACCTCCTTCGGGTGCGTTTCTGCGCAGTAGAATACATCGATCGTGGATCCTCGCCATAGGATCACGATTCAACAGATTTGAAGCTCCGTTTCTCCGAGGCTTATCTTTTGGTAGGTGTTCCCTGATTTGTTGGTTCTTGTACATTCGTGGTATGGCGGCCCTGTCCGTCATAGTCGTGTATATCTTAAGTGCAGTAATCTTGTTGTGGCGGGGTTGTAAAAGGATTAAACTGCTCGTGTTTTATGTATATCTTAAGGCAACCGTTTTGGTTGGCTTTGTTTATTTATTATACCTTTGTTAAATGACTCATGTTTTATGTTCCGCTGATTTTCTCGATGTATGTATCACCAGGGTGCCCGGTAAGGCACGATGCTTGAACCGGGCGGGTCGTTACACGAGTATCGTGTACCGATGACTCATTGCGGGTCCACATGAACTAAGCGGGTGAAATAGTCCCTTGCGGGTGAAATAGTCCCATGATAGGTTGCATTATAACACAGAGGGTGGTTGACCCTGACACTGGCACGACCTTCATGTTTTGAAACAATAGTGATTTCATTAATGAAAGGGTGCAGTGTGTTTATGACTTAAAGTGGAATAGTTGGTCTCATTGTTAAAAGCATAACTTAAAAGATAAAAATGATTGCATTACTCTCATGATTGCAAGATTCAGTGTGCTCATTGATGCTATATTATATCATGGACTGCCGGCAGTGAGGAAGGATTCCACGGGCATGATTAATGCTATGGACGTGAGACCCATGGTTATATTTGAGTAATGACTTTGAGGGCATGCGCCCCTGATTTGACATGACTGCTTATGTATTGTGTACTGTAGTTTGGCTATCATACATGTCTCCTATTTTGTATAGACTGTTATGATTTCATTACAGTATTTTCAGTTTCACATACTTGGTTCATTCGTCGTACTGACCTCCTTCGGGGGGCTGCGTTTATGCCGCAGGTTTAGGTACGCAGTTTGGTGATCTGCAGGTGTAGGACCGCCGTAGTTTTGGATAGCTCAATCTGTTCAGGAGTTTATCATTTTGGTATAGATCCTTCAGTACAGGCTTTTGTACAGTTATGGGTACGGCGGGGCCTTGTCCCGTCATCGTTCAGTAAAACTCTTAGAGGTCTCTATTCATATGTGGGATTAGACTCATGTACAGTGTAGTACCTTTTATTATGTATATTATGTGGCAGCCTTGTCGGCTTTGCCCTTGCATGTTCGTTGGTTTTAAAAATAAAAAATGAGGTGTTATTTAGTTCCGCGGTTTACTTGTGTCAGTTAGGTAGAAGGGTGCCCAGGTAGGGCACCAGTCACTGGCCCGGGGTTCGGGGCATGACAATAGCGGTGCACCCTGTCTGCCATGTCTGCTACTATAGTGGGTGTGAACGAGTCAAAGAGTCAAACTCCAGGCTATATTCTATAATAGTCCTCCCACTCTGCCTCAAAGTCAATAACCTGTCAACCCTGGCTCTCCTCATCTCAGGAGGCAAGAAGTGATCAAGAAAGTCCTACATGAACTCATCCCAAACATATGGAGGAGCACCCTCGCCCCTAGACATGTCCCATGACTCGAACTAGTTAACTGCTACATCGCGCAAACGGTAAGAAGCCAATACGACCGACTCGGTCTCCGAAGCCTTAATCACCCTCATCGTCCGCTGAATCTGGCGGATGAACTCCTGAGGATCATCCTCAGGCCTCGACCCATAAAACTCTGGCGGACTACAGCTCAAGAAGTCCCGGACCCTCAAACTATCTGCTCTGGGGTTAGCTACCGGATCCTGTCTGTAAGTCTGTCCTGCTACTATCCTAGCCAGCAGCTGGACTGTATCCCTGAAGTCTCTATCCTCTGCCCCTGGCTGAGGAACTGGAGGCTGAAGTGTCGGAGCCTCTGGAGCTGCTGCTGCTCTAAGCTCCTCTAGTGACGGCGGCGTAACATAACTAGCCGTCTGACGCCCCCCCTCCGGCATAGACTGGGAATGTGCCCTAGTAAATCTCCGCGTCTGACTAGTAGCTCCTGCTGCTGATTTGCCCTTCTTGGCCAATGTTGTCTTCCGTGGAAGCATAACTGTAACACAAGAATACGTCAGAGAGTGATCAACCTAATAACACAGCTCTATTGCACGATCTCAGAGTGAGAAACCAATCTTAAATATCCTGTAGCCTCATGTTTATAGGTGTGGTGCACAACACACCGATAACCAAGACTTTACTAGACACGGTCTGTATATATTCCGAGGACTAACTGCTCTGATACCACTCTGTAACGATCCGACCCCGGGCCCGCGACTGGTGCCCTATCTGGGCACCCCACTCTTATACTCTTATATCCCATATAAGACCTAGGTCAAATGATAAATGAAAACTATACGTATGTAGCAACAAGGCAAGCCGGTGAGGCTGCCCCTATATATATAAAAAGGGAATAACCCAACAATGCAGTTATACAATTGGCCCAAAAATAAATACAACTCCCGCAAGTCCAGCCCACATATGAATACAAACCTTTAAGAGTTTTTTTTTGACAGTATATTGACGGGACAGGGCCCCACCGTAATCCTGAATGTACGTAAGACTGTAAACTCCGTACCAAAAGACAAGCCTCCGAAATAATGGAGCTTCCTAAAAAACTGAGCAGAGATCCTAAGATTGAGGATCAACAAACTGCGTACCTAATACATGCGGGCATGAACGCAGCCCCCCGAAGGGGGTCAGTACAACAGGTACTAAGTATGTAAACATAAAGTACAGTAAACAAGATCATAACAGTACAAAAGAATGACATGGACAAGTATCAAAATCAAATACTAGATCCTACCGTTCCATATACCATAAGAGCCAACTGTACTTTGTATCATTGTACCCTTGTACCATCAGATCAATGTACTCTTTATCAGACATCAACAGACTAATGTATCATTGTACTCATCAGACATGACTCTTTGTATCATTGTACTCATTGTATCATCAGATCTCTTTAAATATGAAATCAACTATACCATTTTTTTTAAAGTATGAAAGCCATGTCACAATCATGAACGTCTGTCTATATAAATAAATAATGTTATGGGAGTTGAACCCGCATCATGGATATAAGTCCACGGACAATACACCTCTCATGGGAATCTATACCCGTATCGTGAATACAAATTCACGGACAAAACACATCTCATGGAAATCTATACCGGCATCGTGAATACAAGTTCGCCGACAAAACACATCTCATGAGAATCTATACCCGCATCGTGAATACAAGTTCACAGACAATATACATCTCATGGGAACCTATACCCGCATTGTGAATACAAGTTCACGGACAATATACATCTCATGGAAATCTATACCCGCATCGTGAATATAAGTTCACGGTCAATATACATCTCATGAGAATCTATACCCGCATCGTGAATACAAGTTCACGGACAAAACACATCTCATGGGAATCTATACCCGCATCGTGAATACAAGTTCACGGACAAAACACATCTCATGGGAATCTATACCCGCATCGTGAATACAAGTTCACGGACAAAACATATCTCATGGGAATTTATACCCGCATCGTGAATACAAGTTCACGAACAATAAACATCTCATGGAATCTATACCCGCATCGTGAATACAAGTTCACGGACAATAAACATCTCATGGGAATCTATACCCGCATCGTGAATACAAGTTCACGGACAAAACACATCTGTAATATTAGGGACTTGATCCCAAAAGTACTATGTACGTTCACCGTACATTTAATTTAATAATCACTCCTTTGACTCTCAATGAACTAAAATAAAATAGCTTTCATTTAGAGAACCCAAAGTGCTATCAAGAGAATAGATATAACAATATTTCATTTTAGAAACTTCAAGTACTATCAAGAGAGTAAATGTAACAATCTTTCATTTTTAGAAACCCCAAGTATTATAGATAGAACAACTTTTACTTTAAGAACTCAAAGTACATTTAATAGTATATCACTAAGGATTAGGTTCTAATAGAACAATATAGAGATCAAGTCAAGTATCATTTAAGGATTAAAATCCACTCACTTTAGGAAATCAAATCAAGTATCAATAAGGGTTAAAAATCCACTCACTTTATGAAATCAAATCATGCCAAAGAAAAAGGGATAGTTCACATACCTCTTAAGCTATTCCACACGCTAAGTAGAATACGCCACCCATAGTACTTCAACCTAAAATGACAATAGCACTTCTATCAATTCCAAGCTTTCTAAGGTAGATTAGTACCAAGTAAAGGGTCTCTTATTCTACGAAAAATTGGGCCCGGTTTATACGTACTTTTCCACCTTTTTCAAGGCCCAAATTCAACAACAATCAAGCCACACTTAAGGGAACAACAAAGCAGCAACCCAAGGGGATTACACGCCTACTTGACATGTAAAATTCTGCCTCACAACGACATAAAAACAGTCCATACAATCCACAAATTAATCAACATTAAGGGTACGATGTGAAGCCTTTAACACCCTTATTCCTTAGGACCTTCATTAGTCATTTACTACATTAAACATGAAATAAAGCTACTAAATTTCCAGCATATAACCACGTCTAAAACAGTCCCAAAACTGCCCACAATATCTAACAATTTCTAGCCCATTCTCGGCCAACAACTACATATCCAAAGCCCTTTACAATTCCTTATAATCCAATTCTCATTTCAACATGTTATATAAATCATATAAACTATCAAAAACAATATTTCCTTCATTATACAACATGCAACAAGTGTAAAATAACAACAATAATGACCAACGAATCCAACACCCCGAAAATGTCTGACTCGACCTCAACCCCCAAAACCTTCCAAATACTTTTTAATCTTCATTCTTTTTAGCACAAGCTCATCTATACATTACTACATCATGTAATATCTAATTACTTCAAGAGGAGGATGAAATCTTACCTCAAATATGCCAAAGCAATCCACTTTAAAGTCAGTCCTTAGATTAGTCTTAGCTCATATTCTTTAAGTTCCAATCACACACACGTAACCTCTACGAGCTTGTAACCAACTTCACTTCATGTTTCAACACCAAAAGTTGAAGAACAAGTTAGGGTTTCAAGACCACTACACACGGCCCAAATGGATTTGGAGATTAATGGAGTATTAACTTGGCTTAGGACTAGGCTAGGGTTCTTGATCTTGCATTAATAAACTAAGCTTGGAGGATTTAAAATTTTTGTTCTTCAAATGCCCCTAAACCGAGAGCACTAGAAAGAGAGATATAAAAAATGTTTTGTGAAATATGCTAAGTGTTGAAGTCTTGTCAAGCCTCTATGTAGATATAAATATCTAAGCTAAGTGGATGGACAAGTGGAGTGGGACCTATGTCCACTTGTCCCCTTTTCTCAAAATATCTAAAGTCCAAGTCAATGACAAGTGGAGGGGTGACACGTGTCACCCTCCTATTGATCCAAAAATAATTCTTCACAAATAATCTCTATACTTGGTCAAAATATCTCAAAATTTCGTGGGCCCCATAAAATTATAAAATTTCCGGTGGGCCCCACATGACCAAATCCAAGACTTCAAAATCCAAAACTAATTCCGTGACTCCAATTAGGAGAATTGAACTCCGAGTAATCAAATTGTCGTCTTCACCTTTTTGAATTATTTCCTTATGAAAATGTAGTTATACTTTCTTCCAACGTTCAAGTCTTACTTCCTTACTTATGTTCTCATATAAATGTCTTGGAACTACGGGATGTAACATGACTGGCCCACGTTGCCTCGTTTTCTGGGCCTGGCCCACTAGAAAACCCTAACTGTTTTTTACACAGCTATAAATAGAGGGTTCCATCATTATTTTAATACATCTTAACACTTAATTCATTAAGATTATTCTCTTCCGAAACTCTGCCGGATTTCCTAGCTTTCCGAAGAGAAATTACATCAGAATTTTCAGAACTTGCAATCGAGGATCTATTGCGTGCTTACCTTCTGATTACACTTGAAGATTCCAGATTGCAAAATCGTAAATTTTCGTTCGAAGTATTACAATTACTATTACATGTATGTTTATATGTGTTTATCATTATATAATCATCCTGCAGTTCGTTGTCTTGTTGGGTTTGAAATCAAAATTTTTAAATTTCACTGCGTACACGAACCCAACAAAATCCTACATTTTCTCGAATGAGCACATCATATGAACTAAAAGTCTTTACATTAGCTTTTATTAAATTTCATAACTTGGCTAATGGTTTATTTCTTTCGAATAAAAACTCTAAAAATCAAGATATAAATTTTGAGTGATTGGATATAATTATTTCAAATTATCACAACAATATATATCCCTTTTTAATTTTTGCTTCTTTTGATAACAAAAATTAACATAAGGATATTATACGATAACATTTATAGAAGTGATAAAGTTGACAAATAAATGTTATTACTCTGATGTAAAAATTGACAAAAGAAATACTCCCACCGAAGAAAAATAAAAATATTAAATTTTTTAATTATAATAATATATCAAACTTCATCACTAATCACAAATAAAGAAACTTACTCCATAAAAAAATTAGTATATACAAAAAGGGATTAAAACTCTGATTATATCTCAAAAAGGAAATAAATTTTAAAAACTTTATGCTAAGCCAATATTATTTACTAAATGGATATTCTCACAAACTCTGATGCCGTTTCCACTAAAAATTCACTCCTATTGATACGTAATTGTGCCAGCAAAATTACCTAGAAAAGTAGCAACCAACAACAGGCAGAAGATCGTGCTAGATATTCATGCGAACAAATTGGCACTACCTTCTCATTGTTGGCTAATGAATTTAGTGGATAGTTCGGTGACTAACATAGGGGGTCACATTTATTTTCTTGTACTATAAATATAGGAATCATTTTGTACAGAATAGACAATCAATCAATCAAAAACTGATTTTTACATATTCTCGTTCTTACTTTTATCGCCTTTATTGCAATTTAGTTGTGTTCATGCTTCGTACCACTTAGTTCATTTAATCACAATCTCAACACTTTCTGGAGTAGTTGGGGAACCCATTATTGAAAGTTAGAGTTTCGCTTTCCGACGAAATCGCTTAGTTATGAAAATCAATTTGTCATCCGATTTCGTCAGCCGATAGACGGTAGACATTTCGGAGAGGAAACAGAATATATTCAAAGAGTAAAGAAAGGATCAACAGAAATCAAAACTAAAAATATCTTGAGGGAAAAGGATTAAAAAATTAGATATATCAACTGCTTTTATGGTTCAAGATTTGATTAGTGAAATATTAAGGCCAAAATTTGAAGAATTGAGATAGATACATCAAATCAAAGTATCTCGGAATAAGTTCTCACTTTGACGTAAACTATCAAGTATCAAAAACAAGATTTATCCCATGCTCATTTTCTTATTACACTAAATAACTACCTGAGGCTTACGATTATATAATCACATCATCAATAATTTTAACCGACTAACCAAAAGAAAACAACAATACTATACAACCGTTGGAGCACTACCACAGTAGTATTTTAATAAAAGTGAGATTAAATGATTAAAATAATCTTCTTATTAATTTAGATACTTTATTTTCAAATAAAGCTGGAGACATGTATGATAACTCAAATAACAGTACATTGTGCCTTACTAACAATGAGAGTAAACAAGAGTATACTTTACTGCATAAAAATAGGAGGCTCATGATCAAAGTAGGGCCACCCGCCCGTAGTATCATTAAGCAATCCTACTCCTGGGACTATTTCACCCGCATAGGTCCTGTGGACCCGCAATGAGGTCATCCGATTCGCATGGGACTATTTCACCCGCATAGGACTATTTCACCCGCATAGGCCCGGTAGACCCGCAATGAGTACAAACGCCGCACTCGCATCATGGGTAGCAAATCCATGAAATAAATAATAACCCGGGGGTTTACCCCTAACATAACCTAGCACAACCGGCTATCATACATAACATAAGCACCACCGGCTTATCATACATAACATAAGCACCACCGGCTTATCATACATAACATAAGCAAGTTAAGAAATCCCCAAACTTCTTATTAGCCTTATTTATATACACTCTCATTTTAGTTTACTTAAGGCACCAACATGTCATTATAAAATCCGGAAATTTGACCCAAAGTACTATGTACCTTTATCCTTTTAAAAATGGCTCTTTCTTGTATAAAATCCTCAAGATACTAACACCCGTAGTATCAAGACTTGTCTACTTTTCAAAACAAGTCACTATACCTTTAGAAATACATTTTTAGGCTTCTAAACCAAGTAACCCTTACTTTAAACTTTGAGAAATGGATACCTTTAAATCAAATTGTCATTCTTTATTTCAAGTCATTTATCCTTGTTTACTTTACTAGAATAAACCATTCTTTTAACTCCCCATAAAGTTGTTATAACCAACTTCCCATAAAGCCGTTATACTAACTTTATGCTTTAGAAACTAAGATATCTTTAACCTTTAAAACAAGTGAGTTAATTCTCTAACTCAACCAACTTGGACATTCTTAAAACAAGTCAAGGATATCAAATGAAACTAAGTTCATTTAAATCTCGTACGTCTACCGTACTATACATTTACAACTACTCATGCTCAAGAGATAAGAAAGTTCCACATACCTCTTCGGTTCAATCCACTTGCTAAATCCAATATGCCGTACGTAGTATGTCAACCTATAATGATTATAATACGTCTATTACCTCTAGCTTCAAACGTAGAATATTCTAAGTGTAAAGTCACCAAATTCTACGGAAAATCGGACATCACTTCCTTTGTTTCTACGTACTTTTCCACCTTTTTCAAGGCCCGAATTCAATAACCAAACATGCCACATTTAAGGCTCAACAATGTAGCTAACAAAAGGGGATTACACGCCTAACAGGACGTGTAAAATTCTGTCCCACAATTGATATCACACTAGTTCAAAGGACAATGTCATTCTCGGCAATTTGAGGTACAACAACATAAAGTCTTTTCTAATTCTTTTTCAATCCAAGTTGTTTAGTCTAACATGTTATATATCCGCAATCGATAATAACAACTACAATCCTCTCTTTAGATAACATGCGACGACTAAACTAATAACTCAATTGAATTACAATCTTAAGGTTAAATATGCCACTTTCGGATTCCATCCAAATATTCCATAACATTTCAATCTTCAATATAAATCTCATGCTTGTTTATATCCCTAACTACAACAATATGTAATCTTATAACACTAAGAGAACAAGATTGTTACCTTGACAAGCCTTAATCCAACTCCAAGATTCAAAGTCGCTCCTTAGCAACTCAGCTCCTTTCCTTGACGCTCCAATCTGCCACTTGAAGCCCTTAGAAGTTCACAAACAACTTCCCTTAAATTTCCAAACAAAACCTATGAAAGTGACTTAGGTTTTCACCTTGCGACTAATGCAAAAAACGAAACTTTTCCGGGATCTTTCTATTGAGACATCCTTACAATACCCTTAGGAACCTTGGTTTAAATTATTGAGATTATTGAACCACAAACGAAATTTTTTCTTGTTGAATAGAGGGCAAACCCGAGAGCTCAAAAACAAGCACAATATTTTTCTTGAAATTTTCTAAGTGTGGAAGACTTGTCTTGATACTAGTATGCTTATATAATTAAATGGAGGGTCTAGATCAATACACTTGTGTGGTTTGGATGAAAGGGATTTAAATATCAAACCAAGTGGGCTATTTGACTTAGTCAATAATCTCAAGCTTGAGCTTGCAAGACTTGTTCATCCAAGCTTTGGTCAAATGACCATCTAACCCTTGGTCTAATTCGACCAAGACCAACCAAGGGGGGGTGACACGTGTCACCCTCCCATTCGTCGCAATATTTCGTTTCCCGACATTTTCATAATTTCGATAAATTCTACAAGTCTCAAATCTTAACGCCCCGATTTCATACGTATGTTCTTATATACATGTCCTGGGATTACGGGGTGTAACATTCTTCCCCCCTTAGAAACATTCATCCCCGAATGTTCTTTTGGAGTCAATATTATAGATAGCGACATAGTCTCCTTTTACAACCCCTACATACCAATAATGTCACACGTGGCCACATAATAGCACTTAAGCAAAATACTTCAATTAAAACTTGACAAGTAAGGGAAATGAATTACATGAAGGTGTAGAGAATAAGTGAGGATACTTCCTCAACATGTCCTCCTCTGCTTCCCAAGTCATCTCCTCCCTATTATCATTCCGCCACAAGACTTTGACGGAAGCCACATCCTTGGTCCGCAGTCGCCTTACCTAGCGATTGAGTATCGCTATGAGACTCTCCCCATACGATAATCCCTCCGTCACCTAGACATCACTAGCTGGGAAAACTCTCGATGAATCTTCGATACACTTCCTCAACATAGAAACATGGAAAACCGGATGAACCGCCTCTAAATCCGATGACAGATCCAACTCATAGGCAACCTTGCCTACTCTACGGATGATCTGGTAAGGCCCAATGTACCTTGGGCTAAGTTTCCCCTTCTAACCTCATCACACCCTTCATGGGTGATACCTTCAAGAAGACCCAATCGTCAACCTGAAACTCCAAATGTCGACGCCGATTATCTGCATAAGACTTCTGCCGACTCTGAGCTGCTAACAGTCTCTCCTGATTAAGCTTCACCTTATCCACAGCCTGCTGAATCAAGTCTGGGCCAACTAACTGAATGTTACACCCCGTAAGTCCAGGACATGTTTAAGAGAATGTACGTAAGGAACACAAGACTTGAAATTGGTACGAAGGGAAGAATTGTTTTTCCGGCGGAAAATCTTCCGAACGTCGGAAAGGAAAAATATTCTTTGGTGAGAATTAGATTCTCAAAATGCATAAATTGAAGAGTATGGAACTTATTATCATTATGGAAATTTATTTTTACGGATTTGGTCACGTGGGGTCCACCCGAGGAATTTTACGTTTTGTGGGACCCACGAGGGTTACGGAATTTTATGGACGAATGGATGGCGACACATGGAACCCCCACATTGGTCTTGGACGAAATTGAAGCAAGGGTAAGATGGTCATTGACCAAGGTAAAAGATCAAGTCTTGCAAGCTTGATAATATTGACCAAGTCAACTTGTCCACTTGGCTATTTAATTAATGTTCTTCATCCTAGCCACACATTTGTTATTATCTTGACCCTCCATTGTGTTATATATACATAACTAGTGCAAGACTAAGTCTCCAACACTTAGAAATTTTTCACAACATTCTTGAGCTTGAAAGTTGCTCTCGGCTTTGACATTATCCTCCCAAGAAATTTTTGTAATTTTGATCCATTATTCACAAGATTTAAACCCAAGCTCCCTAAGGGTATTGTAAGGGTATCTCAATAGAAAGATTTCGGGAAAACAACGTTTTCACGTTAGTCGCAAGGCGAAAACCTAAGTGGTTTCCCTAGTTTTGGATTGGAAATGGAAGATAAGTTGGTTGTGAACTTCTAAGGGCTTCAAATAGCGGATTGGAGCGTAAAGGAAAGGAGCTAAGAATTGCTAAGGAGCGACATTGAATCTTGGAAATTATAAGGGCTTGTAAAGGTAAAATTCTTGTCATTTTAGTAATTGAGATTACTTATTGTTGTAGCTATGGATATTAGCAAGTATGAGATATATATATTATGAAGTTGATAAGTGTTATGGATATTGAAACCCTAATCCGAAAACTAGTATGTTTAGCCTTGAGATTTCAATTCAATTGGATTATTAGTTTAATCGTCACATGTTATATAAGGAAGGAATTATAATTGTTAAGTTGTTTATGACTATATAACATGTTAGGCCTAAGAAGTTGGATTGAAAAAGAATTGGAAAAGGACTTTGTGTTGTTGTATATGTTTAGCCAAGAATGGCTTTAATTATGGAACTAGTTTCGTATTAATTTGTGGGGCGGAATTTTACACGTCCTGTTAAGGTGTGTAATCCCCTTTGGTTAGCTGAATTGTTGGGCCTTAAATGTGGCGTGTTTGGTTATTGAATTCGGCATTGAAAAAGGTGGCAAAGTATGTAGAAACAAAGGAAGTGCTGTCCGATTTTCCGTAGAATTTAGTGACTTTGCACTTAGAATATTCTGTGTTTGAAGCTAGAGGTTAATGGACGTATTATGGCCATTATAGGTGGAAGTACTAAGTATAGCGTGTTCTACTTGAAGGATGGAATAGCTATCAAGGTTGAAGTACTTTGGAGCATTTTGCTATTTGTCGATAATCGTCGCGAGGTATGTGAACCTCTTCCTTCTTTTGACATGATTCTATGTATGGAATATACATGTGGTATTATTTCATGTTCATACTCTTAGAAGTTAAGAGGTATGTTTGTGATTTACTCTATGTAAAGGTTATGTCTAAGTTATCCTAAGTCCTTACCGAGTCTTATGGGGGATGTTGGTAAGAGTCGTTAGGAGGTATTTTGGAGCCAAGTTGACTTGGCTAATTTATGGAAAGAATGAGAATAAGTATCGAACAAGCCATTGCAGCGTTAATAAAGGAAAATGTAATGACAATTGATAATATTAAAATGAGTAGAATTCTCCATCTGCATAGAAGCTAAGATAAGACAAAATTGTATTACATTTTCTAGATCATGGCTACTTGATTAAGATCGTTATAAATAAGTATAACTTATTCACAACGCACCAAAGTATATGTTACTTAATTTATAAGAATTTACGTATGAAGGTTTAAGACTATGGACCTCAAATTTTTAAAAGGTTAAGGGACTTTATTTTTCAAGTTATGAGACTTGATTCTTAAAGGAAGAAATGAATTGATTTACAAGTATAGAATACTGAATTTGGAAAGACTTGATTTCTAAAGTTAAGAAGCTTGACATTCTAAGTTAAGAAACTGGTTTTCTTAAAAGTTAAGAGACTTGAAGTATTTTGAAAGCTATGTAATTCGATTTGAAAGTATAAGTCTCTTGGTTATAAAAGGAATGAATTTGTCTAAGACATAAAGAGTTATAACGACTTTATGGGAAGTTGGTTATAACAACTTTATGAAAGATTAAAAGAATGGTTTTTGTCACGACCCGACCCCGGGGCCGCGACTGGTACCCTACCGGGGTACCCTGTCAGGTATACATCAGAGAATAGCAGCGGAACATACATAACACATATCTTATAAAAAGGTAAACAACACTGGCCAGCCGATAAGACTGCCTTCCATATAAACATACTTAACCAAAAGTATAGCAGTACTACTTATTCTTACAGCCCAAACACATACGTGACCACAGACCTCTAAGAATAACAACTGTGGCGGGACAGGGCCCCGCCATACCCCTGAATGTACAAAATACCTATAGCATCAGGGAATATCCGTACCAATAAACAAGCTTCCGGAGAAATGGAGCTTCTGACACCGGAACAGTGATCCTAAGAACGAGGATCCACAATCTGCTTACCCTTACCTGCGGCATGAACGCAGCCCCGCGAAGGGTCGCATACCAATATGTACCAAGTATGTAAAGCTGGAAAATACTGTAATAATGATATCAAAAGTCTAAAAGTAAGCTGAAGTCATGGAAGACAATCAAAATACCTTTTGTTGTGCCTTACTAATAATGAGAGTGACAAGTATATATAATACTGCATAAAATAGGGGCCTCATGATCAAAACAGGGTACCTCGTCCGTAGTATCAATAAGCACCCCTACTCCTGAGACTATTTCACCCGCATAGGTCCTGTGGACCCGCATGAGGTATTCCTCGCATAGGCTGTACCCGCCCGCATGGGACTATTTCACCCACATAAGCCCATAAGGACTCGCATGAGGTATTCCTCACATCGTGGGTAGCAAATCCACGGAACAGGTGGTATAACGATCTTGGGGACTTACCCCTCAGATATACTCTTACCCTGAAGCAGATGGTATAACGATCTTGGGGACTTACCCCTCAGATATACTCTTACACTGGAGAAGGTGGTATGACGATCTTGGGGCTTGCCCCTCAGACATACTCTTACCCTGGAGAAGGTGGTATAACGATCTTGGGGCTTGCCCCTCATATATATACTCTTACCCTAGCTCAAACTGTCATCATATCATAATCATAGATAAGTTAAGAAAACTTATAACTTTTTATTAGCCTTGTTCATATACCCTCTCATTTTAGTTTACTTAAGGCACTTAATCATATCTTTAATAAAAGAAAACCGGGAATTTAACCCAAGTACTACATACTTCAACTCTTTTAAAAGTGACTCCTTTTCATATAAAACCTTTGGGCAATTGATGCCTTAAAATCAATTTGCCTTTCATAAATCAAATCATTTGTCCTTACTTATCTTACTTAAAGTAAATCTCTTCTTATCAACCTTTTATAAAGCTAATAAACCAACTTCCCATAAAGTTGTTATATTAACCCTATACTTTAATAAAATCATATTTTTCCCTTAACCAAGGGACTTATACTTCTTAAAACGAATAAGTATTTATATGCTTAAAACAAGTAAGAATACTAAATCTTGTACGTCTACCGTACTACATAGATACAAATACTCATGCTCAAGAGATAGGAAAGCTTCACATACCTCTTTGATCAATCCACTTGCTAAGTCCAAACTACCGCAAGTAATATGTCAACCTAAAATAACCATGATACGTTTATTAACCTCTAATTTTAATGTAGAATAATCCAAGTTCAAAGTCACTACATTCTATGGAAAATTGGGCAGCATTTCCTTTGTTTCTACATACTTTGCCACCTTTCTCAAGGCCGAATTCAACATCCAAACGCCACATTTAAGGCTCAACAATCCAAACATTTCAAAGGGGATTACACACCTAAACTTGGGTGTGTAAAATTCTGCCCCATAAGGTACAACAATTCACCTAACAATTCTAAGGTAGTTTTTAGGCTACAACATGCTCATAATATCTTCTTAACCAATTCCTTCACATTCAAACCATATTTCTTACATGCAACGAGTCTAAGAGCATTATTTCTACTACAAATCCCTTCTTCTTCACATGCAACATCAATACTAGCTACAAGAGAAGAAATATTACCTTTAGAGCTTTAGCCAAAACTATTCCAACAACTTTGCTAGCTTTCTTTCCAAGAAAACCACCACAATGATTCCTACAAGCTAGCCACAAGCTTCCTTCTTGTCCTTAACTTTTCAGATTTTTCCTTAGGCTTGAATTCCTCTTGGAATTTTAGAGAGAAGGGGGAGCTCTAACTTAGAGAGAGAGAGAGGTGTGAAAGATGACCAAGTCTTCAAGACTTGGTCAATATAAGGCATGCAATAAAATCAGATGGGGGGGACACTTGTCACCCTCCCAAGGCCTTTTTAAAAGAAGAAATATGATTTTCCTAAGTTTTTCCGCCTGAAATCCCGGCTTGGCGCCGCGGCCCTGACGCCGGCGCCGCGGCGCTGAAACCTATGCGGACTTACGGAACTTCCGGCACCGCGGCCCTGTTGTCCTTGCGCCGCGGCGCTGCAACTTCAGCGACCCCTCGGAATATCCGGCGCCGCGGCCCTGTCGCCTTTGCCCGAAGCACATTTCCGTCCATCTGCGCACTGAACTTGTAACACCCATAACTTTCTACTCCGACGTCCTATCGACGAACGGTTGGTTGCGTTGGAAACTAGACTCAACGATCTACGTACTAGGCCTTTAAACCACTTAAGAACTCTCAATGTACCAGGTCATAACACGACTCAAAGTTTACTAAAACCCGTCCGGAACAACCCGTCAACCTATCCTTTGAAAATTTTAAGTCTTACATGCTTTCGTACACTCTCATACGTAGGGTCAGAACTACGGGGTATAACAGTTTTCTTCAGTAATGTAAGCAAAGAAATGATTTGAAATAAAGAAGGGCAAATTGTTTTAAAGGTACCAATTGCTTAAGGTTTTAAAGAAAGAAGTCACTTGATTTAGAAGCCGGTAAATGTATTTCTAAAAGGTATTGTGACTTGTCTTGAAAAGTAGATATGACTTGATACTACGGTTGTTAGTATCTTGGAAGTATTATTTGAAAAAGAGTCATTTTTAAAAGGAGTAGAGGTACGTAGCACATTGGGTTAAATTCCCGGATTTTATATGACTTTCTGGCGTCGAGTTGGGCCGGCGATACCTTTATGGGCGGACTATATGACTTTACCGCGTCCCGAGATTGGGCGGGCGAGATACCTTTATGGGCAGACTATATGACTTTACCGCGTCCCAGATTGGGCCGGGCAGTATACCTTTATGGGCAGACTATATGACTTTACCGCGTCCCAGATTGGGCCGGGCAGTATACCTTTATGGGCAGACTATATGACTTTACCGCGTCGTGATTGGGCGGGCAAGATACCTTATGGGCGACTATGTGACTTTATCGCGTCCCATTGGGTAAGGCGATATAGCGTCCTCCATAAAGTCGGTTTATGTTATGCAAGGTAAGTAAGTTATATGGTAATGAACTTGACAATTTTTCCTAAGTATGTACGTAAGAAAGTGACTATAAATTTTATTGAAAAATGGGAAAAGATAATAAGGTACGATTAAGTTCACGAGATGGTAATGACACGGTAGGATCCGTATGTACCCTTTTTATACTTGCCCTGTCATTATTTTGTACGCTTATGATTTGTTTCTTGTACCTTATTTTCCGCTCCATATTCCAAATTTTTGTTATCGACTCCCGCTGCGTTCATGTCGCAGTTTAGGTACGATTGTGGATCCGCGAGCTTAGGATCTGGTTCAAAGATTTTGAGATGGCTCCAATGTTCCGAGTTTTCATGGCTATGTATATTCAGTGCAGCGGGGCCTTGTCCCGTCAGAGTATTTGTTCAAATCTTAAGTGCAGTATTCATCCGTGAATTTGGGTGGCTAGAGTTATTTTTACATTGTTAAACAGTGTAGACCCTTTCGGGTAATTTTTATGTTATGGCAGCCTTATCGGCTCGGCCTTGGTTTAAAAAAAAAGTGTTATTTATCTTCCACAGTTTATTATGTTGTATGATTAGAAGAGTGCCCAGGTAGGGCATCAGTCGCGGCCCGGGGTCGGGTCGTGACAAAAGTGGTATCTGAGCAGTTAGTCCTCGGAAAGTGTCTACAGACCGTGTCTAAGTAGAGTCTTGATTATCGGTGTGTTGTGCACCACATCTATAATCAGGAGGCTGCAGGACATTTAGGATTGGTTTCCATTCTTCTCACTCTGAGATCGTGCGATAGAGCTGTGTTGTTAGGGTCGTCTCTCCCTAACGAGTTATGTTGATTGCAGCTACGAGAAAGGCAGCAGTGACCCAGGAAGGACTACGTGGATTGCGTATCCAGGTTGGTAATGATTATAGTATAGTTGGTATTGTGACATACATCTATACGGAGTTATGTATGAGGGTCAGACGCGTGTTGCCTAGAATGATTTTAGATTACCAGGAGTTGGTAAAGACTAACTAGATACCGGGAAGGTATGGAACAGTTAATGAATTCTCGCCAAGGTCTTGTGTTTTATTTTGAGATAATTGGGAAAGGATGAGCTGTCGGACGGGGCAGTGAACCCTTAAGAAGTCATGTTAAGAAACTTAATGGAATATCATGTTAATATATTAAGCTACGTGGTAGGCTTAAGAGAATGGTACGGATGAGGTCCGTATAGAGTAAGTAATGGTTGTTGTGATCGAGACAACATGGTTATGGTATTATGAGAAGTTTTTGTACCCGTTTACAGGGGGACTGGTAAGGTAGGCTTGGAGCATGGGAATTGCGAGCCTAAGAATATTGATGACTGCCGAGACCTTAGGTATATATAAGGCCTTCTCGGGCAATAAGATTTTATTCAGACTAGGATAAGAGTTAAGTGCGACGGCGGGTCGGGGTGAGGACCTGTTACGGGTCGCCCCATAGCCTGATATAGAGTGGGATCAGTTGGTAGTAGTTCCGCTACGTGACAGGGTCACGAGGGTGCAAGGCCCAAGTCTAGCTAATTGTTTTACGGGTTCGTGGACGCGTTCCACCGGAACCAGGTCGTGAAAGCCGGAAATGGCCTTATGTTGTTTAAAAGAGTGACTCCAAAAGATTGGGGGCCAGAATCGGTATGAGGGTTATGTATGTATATTAGTATGAGTTGGAAGTACGGAAAGAGTACGACCAGTAAGAAAGATAGCAACCAAGTGTAAAGAAATAGAGCCTGAATCCGTAAGGACCTTTCGAAGTAGCTACAGCAGTGAGTGTTTGGCTGGTAGCTGAGCGGTATATGAGATTTTCCCGGTGATGATACAGTCGTCAGACCCTAGTAGACCTAGTAGAGATGATCATGACAGACTTTGAGGTCATTATGAGTATGGGCTAGTTGGCTTCGTGAGTGCCAGGGTTGACATCTTAGTATAAGTATTGTTATGTGGCCATGGGTGGCATATGTTGTATGATGGGTGTAGTAAAAGGAGACTATGTCGCTATCTAATTAGTTTGGACTCCGAAAGAACATTCGGGGACGAATGTTTCTAAGGGGGGAAGAATTTTACACCCCGTAAGTCTAGGACATGTTTAAGAGAATGTACGTAAGGAACACAAGATTTGAAATTGGTACGAAGGGAAGAATTGTTTTTCCGGCGGAAAATCTTCTGAACGTCGGAAAGGAAAAATGTTCGTTGGTGAGAATTAGATTCTCAAAATGCATAAATTGAAGAGTATGGAACTTATTATCATTATGGAAATTTATTTTTACGGATTTGGTCACGTGGGGTCCACCCGAGGAATTTTACGTTTTGTGGGACCCACGAGGGTTACAGAATTTTATGGACGAATGGATGGCGACACGTGGCACCCCCACATTGGTCTTGGACGAAATTGAAGCAAGGGTAAGATGGTCATTGACCAAGGTAAAAGATCAAGTCTTGCAAGCTTGATAATATTGACCAAGTCAACTTGTCCACTTGGCTATTTAATTAATGTTCTTCATCCTAGCCACACATTTGTTATTATCTTGACCCTCCATTGTGTTATATATACATAACTAGTGCAAGACTAAGTCTCCAACACTTAGAAATTTTTCACAACATTCTTGAGCTTGAAAGTTGCTCTCGGCTTTGACATTATCCTCACAAGAATTTTTTGTAATTTTGATCCATTATTCACAAGACTTAAACCCAAGGTCCCTAAGGGTATTGTAAGGGTATCTCAATAGAAAGATTTCGGAAAAACGGCGTTTTCACGTTAGTCGCAAGGCGAAAACCTAAGTGGTTTCCCTAGTTTTGGATTGGAAATGGAAGAGAAGTTGGTTGTGAACTTCTAAGGGCTTCAAATAGCGGATTGGAGCGTAAAGGAAAGGAGCTAAGAATTGCTAAGGAGCGACATTGAATCTTGGAAATTATAAGGGCTTGTAAAGGTAAAATTCTTGTCATTTTAGTAATTGAGATTACTTATTGTTGTAGATATGGATATTAGCAAGTATGAGATATATATATATATTATGAATTTGATAAGTGTTATGGATATTGGAACCCTAATCCGAAAACTAGTATGTTTAGCCTTGAGATTTCAATTCAATTGGATTATTAGTTTAATCGTCACATGTTATATAAGGAAGGAATTATAATTGTTAAGTTGTTTATGACTATATAACATGTTAGGCCTAAGAAGTTGGATTGAAAAAGAATTGGAAAAGGACTTTGTGTTGTTGTATATGTTTAGCCAAGAATGGCTTTAAATATGGAACTAGTTTCGTATTAATTTGTGGGGCGGAATTTTACACGTCCTGTTAAGGCGTGTAATCCCCTTTGGTTAGCTGAATTGTTGGGCCTTAAATGTGGCGTGTTTGGTTATTGAATTCGGCCTTGAAAAAGGTGGCAAAGTATGTAGAAACAAAGGAAGTGATGTCCGATTTTCCGTAGAATTTAGTGACTTTGCATTTAGAATATTCTGCGTTTGAAGCTAGAGGTTAATGGACGTATTAAGGCCATTATAGGTGGAAGTACTAAGTATATCGTGTTCTACTTGAAGGATGGAATAACTATCAAGGTTGAAGTACTTTGGAGCATTTTGCTATTTGTCGATAATCGTCGCGAGGTATGTGAACCTATTCCTTCTTTTGACATGATTCTATTTATGGAATATACATGTGGTATTATTTCATGTTCCTTCTACTCTTAGAAGTTAAGAGGTATGTTTGTGATTTACTCTATGTAAAGGTTATGTCTAAGTTATCCTAAGTCCTTACCGAGTCTTATGGGGGATGTTGGTAAGAGTCGTTAGGAGGTATTTTGGAGCCAAGTTGACTTGGCTAATTTATGGCAAGAATGAGAATAAGTATCGAACAAGCCATTGCAGCGTTAATAAAGGAAAATGTAATGACAATTGATAATATTAAAATGAGTAGAATTCTCCATCTGCATAGAAGCTAAGATAAGACAAAATTGTATTACATTTTCTAGATCATGGCTACTTGATTAAGATCGTTATAAATAAGTATAACTTATTCACAACGCACCAAAGTATATGTTACTTAATTTATAAGAATTTACGTATGAAGGTTTAAGACTATGGACCTCAAATTTTTAAAAGGTTAAGGGACTTTATTTTTCAAGTTATGGGACTTGATTCTTAAAGGAAGAAATGAATTGATTTACAAGTATAGAATACTGGATTTGGAAAGACTTGATTTCTAAAGTTAAGAAGCTTGACATTCTAAGTTAAGAAACTGGTTTTCTTAAAAGTTAAGAGACTTGAAGTATTTTGAAAGCTATGTAATTCGATTTGAAAGTATAAGTCTCTTGGTTATAAAAGGAATGAATTTGTCTAAGACATAAAGAGTTATAACGACTTTATGGGAAGTTAGTTATAACAACTTTATGGAAGATTAAAAGAATGGTTTTCTTCAGTAATGTAAGCAAAGAAATGATTTGAAATAAAGAAGGGCAAATTGTTTTAAAGGTACCAATTGCTTAAGGTTTTAAAGAAAGAAGTCACTTGATTTAGAAGCCGGTAAATGTATTTTTAAAAGGTATTGTGACTTGTCTTGAAAAGTAGATATGAATTGATACTACGGTTGTTAGTATCTTGGAAGTATTATTTGAAAAAGAGTCATTTTTAAAAGGAGTATAGGTACGTAGCACGTTGGGTTAAATTCCCGGATTTTATATGACTTTCTGGCGTCGAGTTGGGCGGGCGAGATACCTTTATGGGCGGACTATATGACTTTCTGGCGTCGAGTTGGGCGGGCGAGATACCTTTATGGGCGGACTATATGACTTTCTGGCGTCCCGATTGGGCCCGCGAGATACCTTTATGGGCGGACTATATGACTTTACCGCGTCCCGAGTTGGTAGGCGGTATACCTTTATGGGCAGACTATCTGACTTTACCGCGTCCCAGGATTGGGCCGGGCAGTATACCTTTATGGGCAGACTATGTGACCTTACCGCGTCCCGAGTTGGGCCGGCGATACCTTTATGGGCGGACTATGTGACCTTACCGCATCCCGTGATTGGGCGGAAAGTATACCTTTATGGGCGTACTATGTGACCTTACGCGTCCGAGATGGGCCGGTCGGTATACCTTTATGGGCGGACTATGTGACTTTATCGCGTCCCAGTTGGTAGGCGGTATAGCGTCCCTCCATAAAGTCGGTTTATGTTATGCAAGGTAAGTAAGTTATATGGTAATGAACTTGACGATTTTCCTAAGTATATGCGTAAGAAAGTGACTATAACTTTTATTGAAAAATGGGAAAAGATAATAAGGTACGATTAAGTTCACGAGATGGTAATGACACGGTAGGATCGGTATGTACCCTTTTTTATACTTGCCCTGTCATTCTTTTGCAGATTATGATTTGTTTCTGTACCTTATTTTCCATTCCATATTAACTGTTATGCGGATCGACCTTGAAGCTGCGTTAAATGTCCGCAGTTTAGGTACAGATTGTGGATCGCGAGCTTAGGATCTGGTTCAGATTTTGAGATGGCTCCATGTTCGGAGTTGTCATGGCTATGTATATTCGAAGTGCAGCGGGGCCTTGTCCGTCATAGTATTTGTTCAAATCTTAAGTGCATGTATTAAATTCATTTGGGTGGCTAGAGTTATTTTTACATTGTTAAACAGTGTAGACCCTTTCGGGTAATTTTTATGTTATGGCAGCCTTATCGGCTCGGCCTTGGTTTAAAAAAAAAGTGTTATTTATCTTCCGCAGTTTATTATGTTGTATGATTAGAAGGGTGCCCAGGTAGGGCACCAGTCGCGGCCCGGGGTCGGGTCGTGACACTGAACCTCGCCCACGTCGAACCAACCAATCGGCGACCTACACTTCCGCCCATACAAAGTCTCATATGGCGCCATCTGAATACTAGAATGGTAATTGTTGTTATAAGCAAACTCAACAAGAGGCAAATGATCCTCCCAGCTACCCCTGAAATCAATAACACAGGTCCGCAGCATATCCTCAAGTGTCTGGATAGTACGCTCTGCGTGCCCGTCGGTCTGAGGATGAAAAGCGGTACTGAGACTCACCTGTGTCCCTAACCCCTTCTGGAAAGACCTCCAGAAGTTAGTCGTAAACTGGGCTCCTCTGTCTGATATAATAGATATAGGAACTCCGTGCAGTCTCACAACCTCTCTTATATACAGTCTAGCATAATCCTCGGTGAATCGTAGTCTGATCGAAGAAAGTGGGCTGATTTCATCAGCCTGTCTACAATAACCCAGATGGAATCACACTTCCTCTGAGTACGAGGTAACCCTATAACAAAATCCATGTTGATTACCTCCCATTTCCAGGTCGGAATATCAATCGCCTGCAATAGCCCACCGGGCTTCTGGTGCTCAACCTTGACCTGCTGAAAATTCGATCACTGAGCCACAAACCCTGCTACGTCCCTCTTCAGGCCATCCCACCAATACATACATCTGAGGTCATGGTACATCTTAGTCGACCCCAGATGAATAGAGTAACGAGCACTGTGTGCCTCCCCCAGAATCTGCTGACGAAGTCCTGCAACATCGGAAACACACAATCTGCCCTCGTATCTTAGCACCCCATTAGGTGCTACCTCAAATAAACTCTTCTCCTCTCGATGAGCCATATCTCGATACCGTATCATAACTGGATCCTCATACTATCGCCTTTTCACCTCCTCAACGATGGAAGACTCGGCAACCTCACGAACCTATACCCCACTATCATCGGTATCAACCAACCGAACCCCAAGGCTCGCTAGCTGATGGATCTGACGGACCATGTCCTGTCTATATGGCTGCACCTCTGACAGACTCCCCATCAATCTACGACTCAAAGCATCTGCAACTACGTTGGCTTTTCCCGGATGGTATAGGATATCAACATCATAATCCTTCAACAACTCTAACCACCGTCTCTGCCGCAAGTTCAGCTCCCTCTTCCTGAAGATGTACTGGAGGCTCTTGTGGTCTGTATAAATATCCACATGAACCCCGTATAAATAATGTCTCCAAATCTTCAAGGCATGAATAAATGCGGCCAACTCTAAGTCGTGAGTAGGGTAATTCATCTCATGCTTCCGTAGCTGCCGGGAAGCATAGGCTATAACCTTGCCGTGCTGCATCAATACACACCCTAGCCCTATACCCGAGGCATCACAATAAATCACATAGCCCTCTAATCCCTCGGGAAGAGTAAGAACTGGAGTCGTCGTCAACTTTTCCTTCAGTAACTGGAAGCCCTTCTCACAAGCTTCTGTCCACTGGAACTTAGCCGCTTTCTGAGTCAGCCTAGTCAATGGTGCTGATATCGAAGAGAACTGCTCCACAAATCTACGATAATAACCTGCCAGCCCCAAGAAGCTGCACACCTCCGTCGGAGTAGTAGGTCTCGGCTAAGTCTTGACCGCCTCAATCTTTGCTGTATCAATCTGAACACCGTCAGCCCCGATAATGTGCCCCAAGAATGCCACTGAGGCCAATCAAAACTCACACTTGGAGAACTTGGCGTACAACTGCCGGCTCCGGAAGACCCCAAGTACCATCCTCAAGTGATCTGCATGCTCCTGCTCTGTGCGCGAATAAACCAGGATGTCATCGATGAATACTATAACAAACGTATCCAAAAATGGCTTGAACTCCCGGTTCATCAAATCCATAAATACCGCTGGAGCATTGGACAAACCGAAAGACATCACCCTGAACTCATAGTGCCCATACCGGGTCCTGAATGCAGTCTTCGGGAAATCTGCCACCCTAACTCGCACCTGATGATAACCGGACCGCAGGTCTATCTTGGAGAAATACCTCGCACCCTGCAACTGGTCAAACAAATCATCAATCCTGGGGAGGGGGTATCTATTCTTGATGGTTACCTTATTCAGCTGCCTGTAGTCAACACACATACGCAGCGTCCCATCCTTCTTTTTAACAAACAAAACCGGCGCTCCCAGGGAGAAATACTAGGCCTAATAAAGCCTTTTTCCAGCAAATCTTTCATCTGGTCCTTCAACTCCATCAACTCAGCATGTGCCATCCGGTACGATAGAATAGATATAGGCCGAGTGTCTGGCAACGTATCAATACAGAACTCTATCTCCCTCTCGGGAGGAATACCTGGGAGATCATCTGGGAATACATCCGGAAACTCTCTAACCATCGAATCGAAGAAGCGCACTCGGCCTCTGATCGAATACCGAACGGATGATAGATGTACCCCTTCTGAACCATTTCCTAGCCTTGAGGTAAGAAATAAACCTACCCCTCGGCGACGTTGTATTGCCCTTCCACTCGATAACCGGCTCACCAGGAAACTGGAATCGGACCAACCTGTCTCTACAGTCAACGTTGGCATAACAAGAAGCTAACCAGTCCATACCCATAATGACGTCAAAATCTGTCATCTCCAACTCTATCAAGTGTGCTAGGGTCTGACGACTGTATATAAACACCGGGCAATCTTTGTACACCTGCTCAACTAACACCGAATCACCCACTGGCGTAAATACCTCAAAAGGCTCTATCGACACCAGCTCTATCCCTATTCTACCAGCAATAAGAGGACACATAGGACAAGGTATAACCTGGATCTATCAAAGCATAAACGTCACAACATGAAATCAATAATGTACCTGTGACGACATCCGGGGAAGCCTCCTGATCTTGTCGGCTGGCTAAGGAATATATGTGGTTCTATGGACCGCTAGAACTAGGACCTCCACGACCTGCCGTGGCACAGCCGGCGTGAACACCCGCCTCCGGCGCATACTGTAAGATGAGGCAGGCAACCGACCTGTAGGCTGAATCATACCACCCATGTTGCCTCTGGTCGGACAATCTCTCTTCAAATGGCTCTGCTGGCTGCAAGAGTAACAAGCTCCTGGAGAAATACGATACCCCCCACGATGGGACCCACCACATCGACCACACCGAGGTAAAGGTGGCCTCATCATTGGAACCGGTTCCCTCAGGAACGGCCACTGAGCCACGACCGCTCACGAATAACCCGACCGATCAAACCTCGCGAAAATCGGGAAGGAGCACTGCATCTTGGCTGAAATGTAGGCCGCTCTTCGAGGTTGTCCGCCTCGAAAGTTACCTGCAACTCTGTAGTCGACCTCTTGGTGGCCTCGATCTGGCGGTCCTCTCTCTCGGTCCTCAATCCACGAGCATATGCTGCATCTCGAAATATCCATACTGGTGAAGGGCCACTCCGTGCATGCAGTAATCATATAACGGTCTAGCCCCATCACATAGCGGTGAACTCTGTCGCCATGTCAGCCACAATAGTGATCGCATATCTGGCCAACGAGTCAAACTCCAGGTTGTACTTTCTGATAGTCCTCCCATTCTGTCTCAATGTCAAGAACCTATCCACGCGGGCTCTCCTCATCTCAGGAGGCAAAAAGTGATCAAGGAAGGCCTCTGTGAACTCATCCCAAACAGCTGGAAGAGCACCCGCACCTCTAGACAGCTCATGACTCAAACCGTTCAACGCAATATCGCGTAACAGGTAGAAGCTAACACAACCGACTGCGTCTCGAGGCCCTAAGCACGTCATAGTCTGCACTGCGAATGAACTCCACGAGAATCCTCGCCGGATCTCGAACCATAGAACTCGGGTGGATTACAACCCGTAAAATCTGAATCCTCAAAGCGCCGGCTCACAGGGTTAGCTACCGCTCACTGTCGCGCCGCCACTATGCTAGTCAATAACGACCGCTCTCCATAATCTCTATCTGTGCCCAGTTTGCGGGCTGGAGGCTCAGGTATCGGAACCTCTGGAGCTACGACCGCTCTCGGCTCCTCTAATACTGCCGGCGTGGCTGAACTCGCCGACCCGCCCATAACCTCAGGCATAGTCTGGGCCTGAGTCCTAGTAACCCTATGCGTACCACTAGCAGCTCCTGCTGCTGCCTTGTCCTTCTGGGACCTGGTCGCCTTCCGTGGAGGCATAACTGATACATAAGAATAGGTCAGAGAGGATTCAACCTAATAAGACAGCTCTCTTTGCGATCTCGGAGAGAAGAATGGAAACCAATCCTAAATGTCCTGCAGCCTCCTGATTATAGATGTGGTGCACAACACACCGATAATCAAGACTCTACTGCACGGTCTGTAGACACTTTCCGAGGACTAACTGCTCTAATACCACTTTTGTCACGACGCGCGCGATTGGTGCCCTACCTGGGCACCCCTTATAGGTATACATAAGAGAATAGCAGCGGAACATACATAAACTCATAAAATACTTAGACAGTAAATATCAACAGGCTAGCCGATAAGGCCACCTTCCGTGAAATATGCATAACCCAAAATAAAACAGTTACATCTTTGTTCTTACAACCCAATCCACAAGATATGACTACAGACCTCTAGGAATAACAACTGTGACGGGACAGGGCCCCACCAAACCCATGAATGTACATAAATCTACAACATCAGGGAAACCGCACCAAAAGACAAGCCTCCGGAGAAATGGAGCTTCTGACACCTGATCAGTGATCCTAAGAGTGAGGATCCACCACCTGCATACCCCTACCTGCGGCATGAACGCAACCCGAGAAGAAATTCGGTACCAGATGTACCAAGTATGTAAAACTGAAAGTACTGAAATGAAATCATAAAGTCTAAAATAAAGCTGGAGACATGTATGATAACTCAAATAACAGTACACTGTGTCTTACTAACAATGAGAGTAAACAAAAGTATACTTTACTGCATAATAATAGAAGGCTCATGATCAAAGTAGGGCCACCCGCCCGTAGTATCATTAAGCAATCCTACTCCTGGGACTATTTCACCCGCATAGGTCCTGTGGACCCGTAATGAGGTCATCCGCCTCGGATGGGACTATTTCACCCACATAGGACTATTTCACCCGCATAGGCCCGGTGGACCCGCAATGAGTACAAACGTCGCACTCGCATCATGGGTAGCAAATCCATGGAATAAGTAGTAACCCGGGGGTTTACCCCACAAGAATAACATAACCTAGCACAACCGGCTATCATACATAACATAAGCACCACCGACTTATCATACATAACATAAGCACCACCGGCTTATCATACATAACATAAGCAAGTTAAGAAATCCCCTAACTTCTTATTAGCCTTATTTATATACACTCTCATTTTAGTTTACTTAAGGCACCAACATGTCATTATAAAATCAGGGAATTTAACCCAAAGTACTATGTACCTTTATCCTTTTAAAAATGACTATTTCTTGTATAAAATCTTCAAGATACTAACACCCGTAGTATCAAGGCTTGTCTACTTTTCAAAATAAGTCACTATACCTTTAGAAATACACTTTTTAGGCTTCTAAACCAAGTGAGCCTTACTTTAAACTTTGAGCAATGGATACCTTTAAATCAAATTGTCATTCTTTATTTCCAGTCATTTATCCTTGTTTACTTTACTAGAATAAACCATTCTTTTAACTTCCCATAAAGTTGTTATAACCAACTTCCCATAAAGTCGTTATACTAACTTTATGCTTTAGAAACTAAGATATCTTTAACCTTTAAAACAAGTGAGTTAATTCTCTAACTCAACCAACTTGGACATTCTTAAAACAAGTCAAGGATATCAAATGAAACTAAGTTCATTTAAATCTCGTACGTCTACCGTACTATACATTTACAACTACTCATGCTCAAGAGATAAGAAAGTTCCACATACCTCTTCGGTTCAATCCACTTGTTAAGTCCAATATGCCGTACGTAGTATGTCAACCTATAATGACCATAATACGTCTATTAACCTCTAGCTTCAAACGTAGAATATTCTAAGTGTAAAGTCACCAAATTCTACGGAAAATCGGACATCACTTCATTTGTTTATACGTACTTTTCCACCTTTTTCAAGGCCCGAATTCAATAACCAAACATGCCACATTTAAGGCTCAACAATGTAGCTAACAAAAGGGGATTACACGCCTAACAAGACGTGTAAAATTCTGCCCCACAATTGATATCAAACTAGTCCAAAAGACAATGTCATTCTCGGCAATTTGAGGTACAACAACATCAAGTCTTTTCCAATTCTTTTTCAATCCAAGTTGTTTAGTCTAACATGTTATATAGCCGCAATCGATAATAACAACTACAATCCTCTCTTTAGATAACATGCGACGACTAAACTAATAACTCAATTGAATTACAATCTTAAGGTTAAACATGCCACTTTCGGATTCCATCCAAATATTCCATAACATTTTAATCTTCAATATAAATCTCATGCTTGTTTATATCCCTAACTACAACAATATGTAATCTTATAACACTAAGAGAGCAAAATTGTTACCTTGACAAGCCTTAATCCAACTCCAAGATTCAAAGTCGCTCCTTAGCAACTCAGCTCCTTTCTTTGACGCTCCAATCCGCCACTTGAAGCCCTTAGAAGTTCACAAACAACTTCCCTTAAATTTCCAAACAAAACCTATGAAAGTGACTTAGGTTTTCACCTTGCGACTAATGCAAAAACGAAACTTTTCCGGGATCTTTCTATTGAGACATCCTTACAATACCCTTAGGAACCTTGGTTTAAAGTATTGGGATTATTGAACCACAAACGAAATTTTTTCTTGTTGAATAGAGGGCAAACCCGAGAGCTCAAGAACAAGCACAATATTTTTCTTGAAATTTTTCTAAGTGTGGAAGACTTGTCTTGCTACTAGTATGCTTATATAATTAAATGGAGGGTCTAGATCAATACACTTGTGTGGTTTGGATGAAAGGGATTTAAATATCAAGCCAAGTGGGCTCTTTGACTTAGTCAATAATCTCAAGCTTGAGCTTGCAAGACTTGTTCATCCAAGCTTTGGTAAAATGACCATCTAACCCTTGGTCTAATTCGACCAAGATCAACCAAGGGGGGGTGACACATGTCACCTTCCCATTCATCGCAATATTTCATTTTCCGACATTTCCATAATTCCGATAAATTCTACAAGTCTCAAATCTTAACGCCCTGATTTCATATGTATGTTATTATATACATGTCCTGTGATTACGGGGTGTAACATTACATCCCAAAATGACAACACAAAAAAATGAAATTGTGAGAACATTGTTTAGTACATCCCAATTAAAAGAAAAACAGTAACCAATCAGTAAATAACATTAACCAGTCAGCACACATCCTTACATATCATGAATCTGTAGTAGCTTCCAACCGCTTTCTACTTTTCCATAATTTCTGCTTGCTCCATCCTCAATCTGGCAGTTTCAGCTTCCGTTCTTAGTCTTGCAACTTCAGTTTCTGCTCGGAGCCTTAGTCTTGTCAGCAAGAATTTTCTTCCAACTGCTTCTTCTCTCTGCATTGCAGCATTAACAACTTCTTCTGCAGCAACAACTTCTCTACTTGTGCCTTCACCAGTCATCCCCTTCTCCCAATTTTTGTGAAGAAAACAAAAGTAGGAAATAGTCCCTTGCTCGCACTAGTGCATCTCTAACATTATCAACTTTAGTGATTTGTAAGTTGAGTTTAGTAATCTGCTCCACTAGCCAATGTGTAGACAGTTCATACTGTCTTGGACCAGTGTTTCCCTGAATGTTTGGGACATTTGGGGCAACATTGTCACAATTTGTTTTCTTTTTTCAGGGAAGATCGATAACTCTTTCTTCGCTCTTTAAGATTGCTTAGTTCATTGCATATGTCTCAGGTTTTTTCCCTAACATCTCATTTCTTAGAGGTTTAAACCCTTGACTAACTAAAATTTTATAGATCAGAGAGGGATAGGGCAGTACCAAAGTAAATTCTTTTTCAGCAATATTGGTAACTTAATAGAATATTACTTTTCCTAAATCAACTCTCAATCTGTTTCCAATCTTGTATAGCAGTGAAGCTTGATCAAATGTGACAATTGACTCATTTAATGAAGGAAGCCAATTGTGAATTGCAATCTTGTGTAAAGTAAAAAATAAGGCTGTCAGTTTTGATGCGGGACACCTAGAGGTCCACTTCTTCACTATACCTCCAGTGAGGTATTCTATAATCTTGTCCTTGTTTGCTGTCATTTTTTCTGTAGTGCTGCTACTAGTTTCAATTTGTAAATTGTAATTTCTGTTATATAGATAGACCTTTCCAATTTTTTAAGGAAGTTCTGTTTATTCCAGAATTTAAATTTGCATAAAACAGCTTAATCACATCATCAATATAAGGGTCTTTATTTGTCACAGATTTTAGAAGCTTGTGATCATCCAGAAACTCAACCAACTCATATTCAGAGTAAAAGGCTAAATCTACCACCTTCTATGCCCTGATCATTCTATTCTTGTACCAATTCCATCTATCATGCTTTGGGAATAGAATTTATCAGAAAAAACAAGTACCTCATCTTCTGGATCAGACTCAGTGTTTGTAGATGAGGATGGAGAGGATATCTCTTCAATGGCTTGAGAAGTTGTAGCATTGTTGACAACATTTTGGGCAACATCTTGGAAGGCCTCAGATCTTGCAGATCGGGGAATTCCTCTGGGACAGTACTTCTTCAGAGGTGTTTCATCTGAAATTTCTTCATCTTCAGATGAACTATGAGGAATAGAGATAGAAGATTCGGGTTGACCATCTGAAAGTTGTGGTTCTCTTTGATGAACAGCAGGGGTTTCTTCATCAGTATCCTCGGAGGAGAGGTTGAAATCAGTGTCACCTGTGTCACCACTTGAACAAGAAGGGACTTGCGTCTCAACCCTCGATTTCTTGACAGCAGGCTAAGGGTCTACTGTTCTTTCAAAGATTCTACTGGACCTTCTTGAGGAAAACTGAGAAATGCTTGTTCTTTTGCCAAAGTAGATACATCTGGAGTTGCATCGACATATATAGGGTTAGTATCATCCCCTGAATAGCTGATTTCAAATGGTTCCTGAAATGCACTAAACACAATGTATGCGCACATAGGCAGACTGATACTCATGGGAGTGTTGTCTCAGATGTTGGAGGTCATGAATATTGACATTGGACTTGTATCCATTGGAGAGTAATGAGGAGATGATTCTAAGGTTTTAGGGTTTTGGGGCGGTTTTGGAAGATGATGTGAATGTTGATGAATCCATCGGTTTTGATGTATAAACCGAGATTGATGTGATGTTTTTATTCTTTTTTTAAAATTATTCGGAAAAAATAGAAGACTAAAAATAAAAACTAATGGAGAAAAATTTATACACTTGTCAGAATAACATATTTCCTGATTTTGAGAGTTTGTATTATATTCCAATATTTGTTCCTAAAATTTAGATATAAAAAGACAGACATCAAGATTTGATCTTATCTATTAAAAGAAAATCAAAATCAATGGCACACAAATAGGGAAAATAATCGAATTTTCAAAAATCAATTACAAACGGTATCCCAACAAATATCATTATCTAAGAATGTCAACAGTAATGTTGGCAACATTTTGGACAAAACAAGTATTATGATTCCGTAAGAACTTTTTCACTTTGACAATAGATCAATACACGTTTTATATATGTTTTTATGAGTTTAACCACCATATCAATGTAAAACTTTCCCATTGTCCTTGATCTAATCATAAAAACACATATACAATTTTTTTTTGTCAAAAATAAGAATACTTATTTAATATCCTCATAATATCATGTTTTAGCACTTGATACTCCTATAGTATAGGAACGGTATCATTTATCAAGGGCTTTTCCCATATAGCAAAGTTGCCAGTAATTAGAAAGGCTTTGCCTTATTTTGATACTCTCTTTTTATGATAATTATCATCGCAGGAAATGATATCACATTGGACTTTATGTTCTTATTTGTTACACACCGTTATTCCAGGGCATTTAATTGAGAACATGATTATGAAAATAAGATTTGAATGTTGGAAGGAAAGTACATTTACATTTTTTATATGAAATACTTTTGGATACAACAAATGTGATGACGAAAATTATTAACTAGTAGTTAAATTCTTTCCAATTGATTTATGGAGTTAGTATTGTATTATGAAGTCTTGACATTGATAATATGGAATCCACTGAAAATTTCACAATTTTGTGGGCCCATCAAAAAATTTAAGAATTTGGCTAAGTGTGCAAGATATTTTTTTGTGAAGAGAATATATGACCAATAAGAGGGTGACACGTGTCCACCCTCTACTTGTCTTGTAAAGTCTCCACTTGTATATAATGAAATGTCTTGCAAGACTTTTTGGATCACAAAATATTTTCTCCTCACAACTTTTTCTCTCTTCCTTCTCCCTTGAGTTTTCGAAATCCATGAGCCAAGAAGATCAATATCAACTTATTTTCCAAGATTAAGCTTCTTAACTAAGTTCTAAGCCAAGTTAATCCTCCAAAATAGTGGGTTATGGTTATGGCCGAAACTGCCTTGAAAAACCATAAGCTTGTTTTGAACTTTTTGGAAGAAGAACATGAAATCAAGATGATTACAAGCTTGTAGAGGATACATGTGTGTTATTGTAATGTGTAGAAGTGGTGCTAAAGTGAATTAGTGTGCCGAGAACTTGGGGGCAGTTTTGGCTAAAGTGAAGGTAAAATTTCTTCTTCCTCTTAAAGTATTTGGAAGTTACATGATGTTATAATTAAGGGATGAACTTGTGTTAAGAGAAATGGAGAATAAGAAGTGCATGTGACAGTTTGGCATGTTAGCCGATTTTGAGACTGTTTTTGTCTTATTGGAATTCGTTGGTTATTGTTGTTGTTATCGTCACTTGTTGCATGTTATTAATTGAAGGAAACCTTGATATTTAAAGTTGAATAGTTTATATTAAAGTATTGAAACTTGAATTGGATTATAAGGCATTATGAAAAGGGCTTTGGATTGTTGTTGTTGGCCGTAACTATCTTAAAACTGTTGGATATGGTCGTGCTATTTTAGGGGCTGTTTTATGCGTGTATAATGCTGGAAATTCAGTTACCATTATGCATGTTTAAATATGGTAGTTGCTAATGTATGTCCTAAAGGGATAAGAGTATAGAAATATGTTGAAAGACCTCACATTTTACCCCCGTTGTTGTTGGAATATGAACTATTTTAGTGGACTGTTTTATATGGATAAAGAGGCTGGATTAACATGTGAAGTAGGTGTGTAATTCACCTTGGTTGCTGTTTTGGTTGTGCCCTTAATTGGTGCTTGGTTATTGATGTTATTAACCTCGTTTGGAACTTGTGGATAGGGTATAAATAGGGGAAGTGCTGCCCAAATTTTTATATGAAAATAGAACCATTACTTGGTATATGATCTATACTAGTATTCATGAAGTTGATAGACGTGTTATTGTTTATAGGTTGAAGTACTAATTGGGACGTATTATACTTATCGTGTTGATATAGCCGATAATGTATGTGAAACTATCCTTTCTTCTTTTGGCATGATTTATATGAAGTAAGTGTACGGAGGACGTACATAGTTTTATTGGATCTTAATCTTAAATGATAAATGATATGATAGTGCCTTTGGAAAATTCTGTATACAGTGGCTGCCTTGTCGGCTTGCCTGTTTTTATTATATGAGTTTTCTTAAGCTTCCGCTGGTTATATGTGATGTGTGGGTATAAGGGTGCCCAGGTAGGGCACCAATCACGGACCCATCGGCTCGGGTCGTGACAAAAGTGGTATCAGAGCAGTTAGTCCTCGGAATGTCTACAGACCGTGTGCAGTAGAGGCTTGGTTATTGGTGTGTTGTGAACCACACCCATTAATATGAGGCTACAATACATTTAGGATTGGTTTTTATTTTCCTTAGTCTAAGATCGTGCGATAGAGCTGTGTTGTTAGGGTAGTCCCTCCTTAACGTATTATTGTGGTTGCAGCTATGCCTCCAAAGAAAGCGACAATGGCCTTGAAGGGGAATATATGGAC
This sequence comes from Przewalskia tangutica, assembly GCA_029844215.1. Classification (NCBI taxonomy): domain Eukaryota; kingdom Viridiplantae; phylum Streptophyta; class Magnoliopsida; order Solanales; family Solanaceae; genus Przewalskia; species Przewalskia tangutica. Next base: position 80,122,668 of record CM056734.1, read on the forward strand.
CTTGTATATAGGTTGGTAAAATTATTGTATAGTTGGTATGATGATGACGTGCATCTATACGAACATATTTATTAGGGTCATGTGTGTGTGTTGCCTGGAGTAATTGCGGGTTATCATTAGTTGGTTAAACTTTAATAATTTCTTGGAAGGTATGAAATCGTGTAATGAATCCACATCAAGGCTTTATATATGTGCTAATTTGGAATATTTAGGTGGTGATGAGTTGTATGAGATGGTGATGAACTCTTAGAAGATCATGTTTAATTGACTAAATGGCATACCATGTTGTCAGATTAAGCTGTGTTGTATGCTTAAGTGATATGTACGAATAATATTTGTATAGAGTAAATAGGTTTGTTATGGTTAAGAGGACATGATGTTGAGATTATGAGAAACTATCTTACCCGTATGCGGGGAGAGACGATGTAAGCTTGGGACATGAAATATTTGAGAATCTTAGAATATTGAGTAACCGTTGAGACTTTAGATATACAAGGCCTTCTTGAGTAAAATATTCTATGTTTGATCATGGTGAAAGTACCCAGTATATGTGAAGCATATTAGTTATGAGGATTCCTTGGTTTGAGTATAAACCACTTGTGTTGTTAAAGTTGGAGGTAATATTGAAATTGGGAATAAGATCTTTGAAGGACATTATGGATTCTTGGGAGGTACATGGAGGTACACTGGTTTAGATGAAAAACAGAAGACATCATAGGAAGGTTTAGTAGGTTATAAGGATCCACACATTTTATGGCGACTCTTGCTGATTAGGATTCTAGAGGGAAATGCAATAGGACTTTATGAATGTAACTTTGACTACAAAGGAAGTACAATGTGCTAAGGGCTATTAGAGGTGGAATGAGGCAAGGACAAAATTCTTTCAACAGAGGTGCAAAATTTCTATGGCGAATGTGTGGAGATATGAATACAGAAGTATTCCACAACTTGATAAAAGCAAAGAAAAGAGTGAATAGGATATTCAATAAATGATTAGAAGGGATCATGCAACCAGTAATATAGTGAGACAAGGAGCAGCGGTCAGTGAGGAACGGAGAACAATTCCAAAAGGGAAGATTATGAAAGGGAGATAAGCCCTTTTCCTTGCGTAAAAAGGCGATATGACGTGTTATTAAGAATTACATGTATCAAGATTAGTAAGCTAAGGTATGCTATAGATATTGTACTGGTAAGGTCCTCGGATTCGGCTACATGGTGCAACATGTTACCATTCTACATAACTTTTGGATAACTATAGTGTGTTGGGGGTAATTGAGGACGGAAACTATGGAACAGTCGAAGAATGGCTGTAAGAAATCTGAAAACAATGTATAAGTGGGAATGGAATGGTATGATCAAGTATTAAGGCAGGAATGTTTTTCCTTCGTTTAATGACGAGTAGAAGGAATGATTACGACAAGAACGATAAAGGTGAATGAAATTATAGTTATACAGGTAATTCGATTCCTTACTTGGTTATATTGTTCGGTGAATAATACATGTGTTATATTGTGGCTCTGTTATGTTGCTAAGTATAAGTTGATAGGTATAGTTAAAAGAGACTATGCCGAAATATTTATAGTTTGAGACCTGTTATGAACATTCGAGGATGAATGTTTCTAGGGGGGGAAGAATGTTACACCCCGTAATTCCAGGGCATTTAATTGAGAACATGATTATGGAAATAAGATTTGAATGTTGGAAGGAAAGTATATTTACATTTTCTATATGGAATAATTTTGGATAGAACGAATGTGACGACGAAAATTATTAACTAGTAGTTAAATTCTTTCCAATGGATTTATGGAAATAGTATTGTATTATGAAGTCTTGGCATTGATAATATGGGGTCCATCGAAAATTCACAATTTTGTGGGCCCATCAAAAATTTTAAGAATTTGGCTATGTGTGGAAGATATTTTTTGTGAAGAGAATATATGACCAATAAGAGGGTGACACGTGTCCCCCCTCCACTTGTCTTGTAAAGGCTCCACTTGTATATATTGATATGTCTTGCAAGACTTTTTGGATCACAAAATATCTTCTCCTCACAACTCTTTTCTCTCTTCCTTCTCCCTTGAGTTTTCGAAATCCATGAGCCAAGAAGATCAAGATCAACGTATTTTCCAAGATTAAGCTTCTTAACTAAGTTCTAAGCCAAGTTAATCCTCCAAAACAATGGGTTATGGTTATGGACGAAACTGCCTTGAAAAACCCTAAGCTTGTTATGAACTTTTTGGAAGAAGAACATGGAAGCAAGATGGTTACAAGCTTGTAGAGGATACGTGTGTGTTACTGTAACGTGTAGAAGTGGTGCTAAAGTGAAGTAGTGTGCCGAGAAATTGGGGACAGTTTTGGCTAAAGTGAAGGTAAAATTTCTTCTTCATCTTAAAGTATTTGGAAGTTACATGATGTTATAATTAAGGGATGAACTTGTGTTAAGAGAAATGGAGAATAAGAAGTGCATGTGACAGTTTGACATGTTAGCCGATTTTGAGACTGTTTTTGTCATATTGGAATTCGTTGGTTATTGTTGTTGTTATCGTCACTTGTTGCATGTTATTAATTGAAGGAAACCTTGATATTGAAAGTTGAAATGGTTTATATTAAAGTGTTGAAACTTGAATTGGATCATAAGGAATTATGAAAAGGGCTTTGGATTGTTGTTGTTGGCCGAAACTATCTTAAACCTGTTGGATATGGTCGTGCTGTTTTAGGGGCTGTTTTATGCGTGTATAATGCTGGAAATTCAGTTACCATTATGCATGTTTAAATGTGGTAATTGCTAATGTATATCCTAAAGGAATACGGGTATAGAAAGGTGTTGAAAGCCCTCACATTTTACCCTCGTTGTTGTTGGAATATGAACTATTTTAGTGGACTGTTTTATATGGGTTAAGAGGCCGGATTAACATGTGAAGTAGGTGTGTAATTCACCTTGGTTGTTGTTTTGGTTGTGCACTTAATTGGTTTTTGGTTATTGATGTTATTAGCCCCGTTTGAAAGTTGTGGAAAGGGTATAAATAGGGGAAGTGCTGCCCAAATTTTTATATGAAAAGAGAACCATTACTTGGTATATGATCTATACTACTATTCATGAAGTTGATAGACGTGTTATTGTTGTTATAAGTTGAAGTACTAAGTGAGACGTATTCTACTTATCGTGTTGATATAGCCGATAATGTATGTGAAACTATCATTTCTTCTTTTGGCATGATTTATATGAAGTAAGTGTACGAGGGACGTACATAGTTTTATTGGATCTTAATCTTAAATGATAACTGATATGATAGTGCCTTTGAGTTTTCAAATGATGGTTACAAAACGATACATGATATGATAGTGTCTTGATTTTTCTAAAATCAAAGTTCATTTTAAAGATTTTATTGAGAGTCAAAAGATGATTTAAATTGCACATGGTTGCTCATGATAGCTATTCGTGCAAGTGTTATTATTCCATTCCACCGAGTCCCAGAATAGGCCGGAATACGTTATGTGTAAAAAGACACTGAGTCCCATAATGGGCCAGGATACGTTATGTGTAAAAATCATGGACATGTATCCATGATGCGGGTATAGATACCTATAACATATATGATTCCATAGACATGTATCCATGATGCGAGTACATATACTCACGATAGTATATGATTCCATGGACATGTATCCATGATGCGGGTATAGATACCTATGACATATATGATTCCATGGACATGTATCCATGATGTGAGTACAAATACTTACGACAGTGTATGATTCCATATACATGTATCCATGATGCGGGTATAGATACCTATGACAGTATATGATTATATGGACAGGCATTTATGATTTTGATATGACTCTCTCACTTTTAAAAGGTACAGTTGACTCTATTTTATATGGCACGGTTCAATTTGGTATTTGATTTTCATACTTGTCCCTGTCATTCTTTGGTCAGTTATGATCTTATTTACTGTACTTTATGTTTACATACTTGGTACATTGTTGTACTGACCTCCTTCTCCGGGGGGCTGCGTTCATGCCCACATGTATAGGTACTCAGTTTGATGATCTTCGAGCTTAGGATCTTTGCTCAGCTTTTGGGATAGCTCCATTGTTCTGGAGCTTGTCATTTTGGTACAGACTTATGTATATTCAGGGGTATGGCGGGGCCTTGTCCCATCACTGTCACGCCCCGAACCCCGGGCACGCGACTAGTGCCCTACCTGGGTACCCTTCTATTCATACAACACAATAAACCGCGGAAGATAAATAACACTCATTTTTTTCTTCTTAAAACAAAGGCAAAGCCGATAAGGCTGCCATAACATAAATCACCCAAAAGGGTCTACACTGTTCAACAATGTAAATAAAACTCTAGCCAGTCCAGCCCACATATGAATACAAACCTCTAAGAATTTGGACAAATACTATGACGGGACAAGGCTCCCCCGTACCTATGAATATACCTAGCCATAATGACAAGCTCCGGAATATTGAAACCATCTAAAAACGCTGAACCAGGATCCTAATCTCACGAATCCACATCTCAGTACCTAGACCTGCGGACATGAACGCAGCCCCCCGAAGGGGGTCAGTACAACAGGTACCAAGTATGGAACGAAAATACAATACATAAACAAGATCATAATTGTACAAAAGAATGACAGGGACAAGTATGAAAATCAAATACCAGATTCTACCATGTCATATAACAATCAGAGCCAACTGTACCTTGTATCACTGTACTAATATAACACTGTACCACTTTCACATATGAAAGCCATGTCAAAATCAGGGACACCTGCCCTCAGCATATAATATCACAGAAGCATGCTCGTGGGATACAACATCACTGTCACCATGTAACAAGTATAATACTCAAATATCAGTACACTGTGCCTTTTTTAAAAAGTAGAGTAAACTTTACCGCTTTAAACTAGGAAGCTTATGATCAATCTAGGGCCACCCTCCCGTCGTATCATTATGCAATCCTACTCCTGGGACTATTTTACCCGCATAGGTCATGTGGACCCTCATGAGGTAATTTCCTCGCATAGGACTATTTCACCCGCATAGGACTATTTCACCCGCATGAGCCCTACGGACTCGCATGATCATATACGCCATACTCGCATCGTGGGGAGCAAATCCACGGAATATGTATAATGTCTTGGGGGTTTACCCCGCAATTATACTCAGGAGATGTATAATGTCTTGGGGGTTTACCCCGCAATTATAACACTAGCAATAATGGCTATCATGAACAACATATGTAAGTTAAGTAATCTTTAACTCTCATTAGACAAAATGAAGGCACCATCTTTTTGAACAACCAAGGAAATACCATGCCTTCCTTTTAAAACAAACAAGACAATACCATGCCTTCCTTTCTGAAATAACCAAGACAATACCATGCTTTCCTTTTAAAACAAACAAGACAATAACATGTCTTCCTTTCTAAAATAACCAAGACAATACCATGCCTTCCTTTTAAAACAAACAAGACAATACTATGTCTTCCTTTCTAAAATAACCAAGACAATACCATGCCTTCCTTTTCTAAAACAAACAAGACACTAACAAGTCTTTCATTTTATAGCACCAAGGCACTATCACACCTTGCATCACTAAGGATTAAAGTTCATTACAACAATGTACGTGAGCCGTACATTCACTTTATAAACTAAATTTCCATTTTGAAAAGCCCAAGTACTACATGTATCACTAGGAAGTAGAATCAAATACACGTATCATTTTGAAACCATCATCAAGACACTTATCATACTAAGTATCTTTCTAAGACATGGTTTGACAAATCAGGGCAATAGACATCACGTATTACTTTAAAACATCTTTGAAAATCAAAGTGCCACATATCATGTACTATATTAAGGACTTAACCATGGACATTCTCCCATGATTTCCTTACAACATTTTAAACCATCTCTTGACTTTCCTGAACCTTGTTATAACAAACTTCCCATAAAGCCGTTATAACACTTTCATTTTAGAAAACTAAAGCACTACCATATCATGTACGGGATTTGAACCCAAAGTACTATGTACGTCTATTCTTTATAAAAGAATCGTTTCATGCAATGTTTAGGGAGTTGAACCCAAAAGCACTTTCACTATTAAAACCAAGTTACTTACCCTTTTAAACTCAAGTAACTTACACTTTTAAAACCAAGTAACTTATGCCTTTAAATCAAGTTACTTCTACTCTTTAAATTAAGTAACATATACTTTTCAAATCAAGTTACTGCCTTTTTCAAAACTCAAGTCATTTATACTTTCAAAATCCAAGTCTCATGTACTTTCAAAATTAATACTTTTATGAGCTGTAAATAGGTTATACTCGTTTATAACGATCTTGTTAAAGCAGCCATGATCTAGAAAATGTAATACAATTTTGTCTTATCTTAGTTTCTATGCAGATGGAGAATTCTACTCATTTCAATATAATTGATTGTCGATACATTTTTATTAACGCTGCAATGACTTGTTCGATACCTATTTTCATTAGTGTAGTAAATTAGCAAAGTCAACTCGACTCCAATACTTCCTAATGACTCTTGCCAACATCCCCCATAAGACTTGGTAAGAACTTAAGAATATTTTAGACACGCCTTTAGCATAAAATCAATAACATGAATACTTCCTAATGACAAGGCAAGTACTTTAAGAAAACAAGTCACGTATACTCCAACTATCAAGGCAAGTATACTTCAAGGATAATCATGTCGATAGAAGGAAGAAGTTCACATACCTCGTTGGCGACTAACCCAAACGACAAGTAGCAATACACTCCAATGTACTTCAACCTCATTGGCTATTCCACCCTCCAAGTAGAATATGCTACACGTAGTACTTCAACCTATAATAACGATAGCACTTCTATCAATTTCAAGTTTACTATAGTAAGACTTATACCAAATAATTGCCCTCTAATTCTACGGAAATTTGGGCAGCACTTCCTTTGTTTCTACATATTTTTCCACATTTTCCAAGGCCCGTATTCATCAACCAACACGCCACATTTAAGGCACAACCAACAGTTAACCAAAGGGGATTACACGCCTAACTTGACGTGTAAAATTCTGCCCCACAATTATACAAAATAGTCCACAAATCAGCCCATAAAAGCAGTCCGTAATCCAACAAATAACGAGGTTAAAATGTGAGGCGTTTCAACACCTTTCCACACCCCTATTTCCTTAAGACTTTCATTAGCAACTACTACACTTAAACATGCATATTAGGGGATTAATTTCCAGCATTTTACACGCCCAAAACAGTCCATAAAATGACACGGCAACGTATAACAGTTTTGGGCAGTTTTTCGGCTAAAACAACTACAATCCAATAACTCTTTCCTTAATCCATTTTATTCCAATTCGAGTTCCAAAACTTCCATATATGACATACCAACTTATCAACAACCATATTACCTTATTTTAACATGCCACAAGTGTGGATAACCACAACCATATAACAAGCAAAACCACGGGCACAAAATTGCCTCAAATCGGCCAACAACATATCTACCTCATACACATCTTATTTTCCATTTCTTCCTTCACATGAATTCATCTATACATTATAACAATAAGTAATATCCAATTACTTTAATTTAAGAAGAACTATTACCTCATTTTTGTGCCCAAAAATGTCCCGGGCAGAATGCTCAACAATGGCCCGTAGTTTTTGTTTCTCTCTACTTCTTCAAGATACAATCACATATATATGACCCCTATGAGCTTATACACAACTTCACTTTGTATTTCGACACCAAAAAGTCGACGGATACCCCTAAGGTTTCAAGCTCATTTTCGGCCCACATGAGGATTAGGGGTTAATGGTGGTTTATCTTGGTTAATCACTTGGTTAGAGACCTTAATATTGTATCAACAAACTAACTTGGAAGAGTTTAGGAATTTTTGGTCTTCACAAGGCCCTATGGCCGAGAGCCTTCATGGAGAAGAGATAGATGGAATTTTCTAAGTGTTGGCTAAGAGTAGAAGTCTTGCAAGACCAATCCATATATAATGTATCTCTATGTGTGGATGATTTACAAGTGTATGGCCTTATGTGTAGCAAGACAAGTGGAGTGGGACCCACCTCCACTTGTCTCCAAAATATCTTCCAAGACCAAGTCAAATAGTCAAAGGGGGTGCCACGTGTCACCCTCTCATTGGTCAAAAAAATATTTCATCTCCAAAAAATCCATAATTGGCCAAAATATCTCAAAATATTGTGGGCCCCATAAAACCGTAAAATTTTCCGGGTGGGCCTCACATAACCAAAATCCGAAAATAAAAATCCATAATTCCAATATATTCCAAAAGTCTCAAATACCAAATTTGAGAACCGAATTCCAATTAATAAACCTTTTCCTTCACAAATTTCCGAGATTTTTCCTTAAGAAAAGTATTCATTCTTTCATTCCGAAACTCAAATCTCAATTCCTTCGTACGTTCTCATCTCATTGCCTTGGAAATACGGGGTGTAACAGTCACATTTCATTATCAAACTCTTAGAGGTATGTAGACAGGTGTGGGTGGTAAATGTGTATTTGGATACATGTGGGTTGTATATGTTGTAACTCATTTTGGAAAATTATGTATACAGCGGCAGCCATGTCGGCTTGCCTGTTTTTATTATATGAGTTTTTCTTAAGCTTCCGCTGGTTATATGTGATGTGTGGGTATAAGGGTGCCCATGTAGGGCACCAATCGCGGACCCATCGGCTCGGGTCGTGACAAAAGTGGTATCAGAGCAGTTAGTCCTCGGAATGTCTACAGACCGTGTGCAGTAGAGTCTTGGTTATCGGTGTGTTGTGCATCACACCTATAAATAGAGCTGTGTTGTTAGGGTAGTCCCTCCCTAACGTATTATTGTGGTTGCAGCTATGCCTCCAAATAAAGCGACAGCGGCCCAGAAGGGGAACATATGAACCTTGTATACAGGTTGGTAAAATTGTTGTATAGTTGGTATGATGATGACGTGCATCTATACGAACATATTTATTAGGGCCATGTATGTGTTGCCTGAAGTGATTGTGGGTTATCATGAGTTGGTTAAGCTTTAATAATTGCTTGAAAGGTATGAAATCGTGTAATGAATCCACATCAAGGATTTATATATGTGCTAATTTGGAATATTTAGAAGGTGATGAGCTGTCTGAGATGGTGATGAACTCTTAGAAGATCATGTTTAATTGACTAAATGGCATACCATGTTGTTAGATTAAGCTGTGTTGTATGCTTAAGTGATATGTACGAATAATATTTGTATAGATTAAATAGGTTTGTTATGGTTAAGACGACATGATGTTGAGATTATGAGAAGCTATCTCACCCGTATGCGGGGAGAGACGATGTAAGCTTGGGACATGAAATATTTGAGAATCTTAGAATATTGAGTAACCGTTGAGACCTTAGATATACAAGGCCGCTTGAGTAAAATATTCTATGTTTGATCTTGGTTAAAGTACCCAGTATATGTGAAGCATATTAGTTATGAGGATTCCTTGGTTTGAGTATAAACCACTTGTGTTATTAATGTTGGAGGTAATATTGAAACTGGGAATAAGATCTTTGAAGGCCCTTATGGGTGCTTGGGAGGTACATGGAGGTACACTGGTTTAGATGAAAAACAGAAGACATCATAGGAATGTTTAGTAGGTTATAAGGATCCACACATTTTACGGTGACTCTTGCTGATTAAGATTCTAGAGGGAACTGAAATAGGACCTTATGAATGTAACTTTGACTACAAAGGAAGTACAACGTGCTAAGGGCTATTAGAGGTGGAATGAGGCAAGGACAAAATTCTTTCAACATAGGTGCAAAATTTCTATGGCGAATGTGTGGAGATATGAATACAGAAGTATTCCACAGCTTGATAAAAGCAAGGAAAAGTGTGAATATGATATTCAATAAATGACTAGAAGGGATCATGCAACCAGTAATATAGTGAGACAAGGAGCAGTGGTCAGTGAGGAACGAAGAACAATGCCAGAAGGGACCTCGCGTAAAGGGCGATATGGCGTGTTATTAAGAATTACATGTATCAAGGTTAGTAAGCTAAGGTGTGCTATAGATATTGGACTGGTAAGGTCCTCAGATTCGACTACGTTGTGCAACATGTTACCATTCTACATAACCTTTTGATAACTATAGTGTGTTGGAGGTAATTGAGGACGGGAACTATGGAACAATCGAAGAATGGTTGTAAGAAATCTGAAAACAATGTATATGTGGGAATGGAATGGTATGATCAAGTATTAAGGCTGGAATGTTTTTCCTTCGTTTAATGACGAGTAGAAGGAATGATTACGACAAGAACGATAAAGGTGAATGAAATTATAGTTATACAGGTAATTCGATTCCTTACTTGGTTATATTGTTCGGTGAATAATACATGTGTTATATTGTGGCTCTGTTATGTTGCTAAGTATAAGTTGATAGGTATAGTTAAAAGAGACTATGCCGAAATATTTATAGTTTGAGACCTATTATGAACATTCGGGGATGAATGTTTCTAAGGGGGGAAGAATGTTACACCCCGTAATTCTAGGGCATTTAATTGAGAACATGATTATGGAAATAAGATTTGAATGTTGGAAGGAAAGTATATTTACGTTTTCTATATGGAATAATTTTGGATACAACGAATGTGACGACGAAAATTATTAACTAGTAGTTAAATTATTTCCAATGGATTTATGGACTTAGTATTGTATTATGAAGTCTTGGAATTGATAATATGGGGTCCACCAAAAATTTCACAATTTTGTGGGCCCATAAAATTTTTTAAGAATTTGGCTATGTGTGAAAGATATTTTTTTGTGAAGAGAATATATGACCAATAAGAGGGTGACACGTGTCCCCCCTCCACTTGTCTTGTAAAGGTTCCACTTGTATATATTGATATGTCTTGCAAGACTTTTTGGATCACAAAATATCTTCTCCTCACAACTCTTTTCTCTCTTCCTTCTCCCTTGATTTTTCGAAATCCACGAGCCAAGAAGATCATGATCAACTGATTTTTCACGATTAAGCTTCTTAACTAAGTTCTAAGCCAAGTTAATCCTCCAAAACAATGGGTTATGGTTATGGCCGAAACTGCCTTGAAAAACCCTAAGCTTGTTATGAACTTTTTGGAAGAAGAACATGGAAGCAAGATGGTTACAAGCTTCTAGAGGATACATGTGTGTTATAGTAACGTGTAGAAGTGGTGCTAAAGTGAAGTAGTGTGCCGAGAACTTCGGGACAGTTTTGGCTAAAGTGAAGGTAGGATTTCTTCTTCATCTTAAAGTATTTGGAAGTTACATGATGTTATAATTAAGGGATGCACTTGTGTTTAGAAAATGAAGAATAAGAAGTGCATGTGACAGTTTGACATGTTAGCCGATTTTGAGACTGTTTTTGTCATATTGGAATTCGTTGGTTATTGTTGTTGTTATCGTCACTTGTTGCATGTTATTAATTGAAGGAAACCTTGATATTGAAAGTTGAAATGGTTTATATTAAAATTTTGAAACTTGAATTGTATTATAAGGCATTATGAAAAGGGCTTTGGATTGTTGTTGTTGGCCGAAACTATCTTAAAACTGTTGGATATGGTCGTGCTGTTTTAGGGGTTGTTTTATGCGTGTATAATGCTGGAAATTCAGTTACCATTATGCATGTTTAAATGTGGTAATTGCTAATGTATGTCCTAAATAAATAAGGGTATAGAAAGGTGTTGAAAGCCCTCACATTTTACCCTCGTTGTTGTTGGAATATGAATTGTTTTAGTGGACTGTTTTATATGGATTAAGAGGCCGGATTAACATGTGAAATAGGTGTGTAATTCACCTTGGTTGTTGTTTTGGTTGTGCCCTTAATTGGTGCTTGGTTATTGATGTTATTAGCCTCGTTTGGAAGTTGTGGATAGGGTATAAATAGGGGTAGTGCTGCCCAAATTTTTATATGAAAAGAGAACCATTACTTGGTATATGATCTATACTACTGTTCATGAAGTTGATAGACGTGTTATTGTTGTTATAGGGTGAAGTACTAATTGAGACGTATTCTACTTATCGTGTTGATATAACCGATAATGTATGTGAAACTATCATTTCTTCTTTTGACATGATTTATATGAAGTAAGTGTACGGCGGACGTACATAGTTCTATTGGATCTTAATCCTAAATGATAAATGATATGATAGTGCCTTTGAGTTTTCAAATGATGGTTACAAAACGATACATGATATGATAGTGCCTTGGTTTTTCTAAAATGAAAGTTCATTTTAAAGGTTTTATTGAGAGTCAAAGTTGATTTAAATTGCACATGGTTGCTCATGATAGCTATTCGTGCAAGTGTTATTATTCCATTCCACCGAGTCCCAGAATGGGCCGGGATACGTTATATGTAAAAAGATACCGAGTCCCAGAATGGGCCGGGATACGTTATATATAAATAGATACGATGATTCTATGGACATGTATCCATGATGCAGGTATAGATATCTATGACATATATGATTCCATGGACATGTATCCATGATGCGAGTGCAGATACTCACGACAATATATAATTCCATGGACATGTATTCATGATGCGAGTATAGATACCTATGACATGTATGATTCCATGGACATGTATCCATGATGCGAGTACAGATACTCACGACAGTGTATGATTCCATGGACATGTATCCATGATGCGAGTATAGATACCTATGACAATATATGATTATATGGACATGCATTTATGATTTTGATTTGACTCTCTCACTTTTAAAAGGTACAGTTGGCTCTATTTTATATGGCACTGTTGGATCTGGTATTTGATTTTCATACTTGTCTCTGTCATTCTTTGGCCAGTTATGATCTTATTTACAGTACTTTATGTTTACATACTTGGTACATTATTTTACTGACCCTTCTAGGAAAGTGCGTTAAATGCCCGCAGGTATAGGTACTCAGTTTGATGATCCTCAAGCTTAGGATCTTTACTCAGATTTTGGGATAGCTCCATTGTTCTAGAGCTTGTCATTTTGGTACAGACTTATGTATATTCAGGGGTACGGTGGGGCCTTGTCCCGTCATATTTCATTATCAAACTCTTAGAGGTCTGTAGACAGGTGTGAGTGGTAAATGTGTATTTGAATACATATGGGTTGTATATGTTGTAACTCGTTTTGGAAAATTCTGTATACAGTGGCAGCCTTGTCGGCTTTCCTGTTTTTATTATATGAGTTTTTCTTAAGCTTCCGCTGGTTATATGTGATGTGTGGGTATTCAGGTGCCCAGGTAGGGCACCAGTCGTGGACCCATCGGCTCGGGTCGTGACATTATTCGAGGAACATACTTGTGTGAACACAAAATTAAAGCCAACAAAACAGTAACAAAAATCAGATTCTGATATTACAAAGGTAAATGTCATCCAAAATGTTAGAGACATTTCAAATAGACATTCACCAATCTTGGGTCGGAGATTACAGAGACCAAGAGAGTTTTTCAAACTTGAAAATCTCTCATGATCCAAAGCTTTTGTAAAAATATCAGCTAGTTAATGAAGAGTGTCAACATGTTCAATTTGGACTAGTTGATTTTTTAACCAAATCTCTTAAAAATGATGTCTAATATCAATGTGTTTTGTACGAGAGTGTTGAACTAAATTTTTGGAAATATTTATTGCACTCAAATTATCACAATACAAAACTAATATATTATTTGAAAAATCATAGTCGTCTAATATGTGTCTTAACCATATCAATTGAGAACAACAACTCCCAACTGCTACATATTCATATTCAACAGTTGAAAGTGAGACACAGTTTTGTTTACGACTATACCAAATAACAAGATTATTGCCAAGGTAAAAACAACCTCCACTCGTACTCTTTCTGTCATCCACATCACCAACACAATCAGAGTCACTATATCCTATTAAATTAGGATTAGTGTCTTTGGAATACCAAATTCCCACCTCACATGTGTCAGCAACATATCGGATGACACGTTTTAAGGCATTTAAGTGGGATATTTTGGGGTAGGCTTGAAATCGAGCACACACAAAGACACTAAACATAAGATCGGGATGAATAGTAGTGAGATACAAGAGACTACCTATCATGGATCGATATAATGTAGGGTCAACATTTTCGCCAATATCGTCTTTGCATATCTTCTGTGTTGATCCCATTGAAGTCCTCATTTGTTTAGCATTCTCCAATCCAAACTTCTTAACCAAATGTTTGGCGTACTTACTCTGAGAGATAAAGATTCCATCTTCATTTTTCTTTATCTGCAAGCTTAAGAAAAAGGTTAATTCCCCTATCATGCTCATCTCAAATGTTGAAGACATAGCTTCGACAAATGTCTCAAGGTGGGACTGTGAAGTCGAACAAAAAACTATGTCATCTACATAAATTTGAGCAATGACTATATCTACTCCGTGGTGTTTTATAAATAAAGTACAATCTTCTTCACCACTTTTAAAACCATATTCAAGAAGGGAATGAGTTAAATGACCATACCATGCTCGAGGTGCTTGTTTCAATCCATATAAAGCCTTTTTGAGCTTGTATACAAACTGAGGATGGTAAGGATCTTCAAATCCTTTGAGTTGTTCAACATAGACTTCCTTATCAAGGTATCCATTCAAGAAAGCACCTTTAACATCCATATGATGGAGAGTAATCTTTAGACATCAAGAAACAACAAGTAGTAACCTGATTGACTTAATTCTTGCAACAGGAGCAAGGTTTCATCATAGTCAATTCCTTCGACCTGAGTGTATCCTTGAGCAACTAGTCGAGCTTTGTTTCTCACAACAGTTCCAGATTCATCTGACTTGTTTTTGAATATCCATTTAGTTCCAATTACATTGGTATTATTTTGGCGAGGAACTAATCCCAGACTTCATTTCTAGTGAACTGCTCGAGTTCTTCTTGCATAGCTTGAATACAACCGTTATCTTTGAGTACTTCTGAAACATTCTTAGGTTCTAAAGTAGATACATAACAAGAAAGACTTACCTTTTGATACATGGTAGACATATACACATATTTGACCATATCTCTGTAGTTCAGGTTTTTTTTTCTTGTTCTTACACCTTCGTACACTTCTCTTATTACCTGACCTGTAGGATGGTTCTTCCTAATCCTGGATGAGGGATCCCTTCGTACTTGATCTTGGTATTAGGTTCCTCATCTGCACCTTCTGTGCTCTCGGGTTCTGACTCAGATGTTGCTTCGGATGTCGTGACATTTGGGGCAACATCTGAATCTTCAGAATTCTGCTCATTCTCCACTGTAATCACAACGTTATTTTCAGGAGTCTTCCCTGTAAGATCAGAACAATCATCGAAAACAACGTTAACATATTCTTGTACAATTTTGGTTCTAAGATTGTACACACGATAAGCATGACTATTTTGAGAATAGCCGACAAAGACTCCTTTGTCACTTTTAGAGTCAAATTTTGCTAGATGGTCTCTATCATTTAAGATGTAACAAACACACCCAAATACATGAAAGTAACACAAATTGGGTTTCTTTTCATTTAATAGCTCGTAGGGTGTCATTTTTGTTCCAGGCCTAAGATACTCTATTAATTATGTGACTTGCAATATTCAAGGCTTCGACCCAAAAAATGTTTTGATATTTTCTTAGAGCTAAGCATGACTCTAGCCATCTCTTGTAAAGTACTATTCTTCCTCTCTGCTACACCATTCTGCTGAGGAGTTGTCGGAGCAGAAAATTCATGGAAAATACCTTTTTTCTCACAAAATGACGAGAACATATTATTCTCAAACCTTTTTCCATGATCGGACCTAATCCGAAAAATAGAAGAATGATACAAATTTCTTATCCTAGAGTACAACACTTTGAACATGCCAAAAGTTTAAGACTTTTCTTTCAAAAAGAATATCCATGAATACTTAAAAAGGTCATCTACAATCACATATGAATACCTCATGTCTCCTAGGTTGTCTACTTCGATTGGACCCATAAGATCCATGTGCAAAAGCTGAAAGCAGTGAGACGTACCTGAATGTTGTCCGTCATTCTGAGTGACACGGGTTTACTTACCTTTTAGACAATCTTCACAAACCACTGTTTTATCTTTAGAACTTATTTTTAGGAATGCCTCTTACTTCCTCATAAGAAATTAATCTTTCAAGGTTACAGTAGTTGACATGTCCTAATTTTTTATGCCACAAGGTTGTGTCATTTGTCCTAACATTATTTCAAATCTCTTGTTCTCCAACAAGATATAAATTGTCGCATGTCCTTGTAGTTGATATTACACATTGGTTAGCTTCATTTGTAACTATACACACATACTTATTAAACTTTATCTCTAGATTGTCATCACACAATTGACTTATACTGACTAAGTTAGCCATTAATCTGTCAACATGTAAGACATTTTCCAAGGCAGGAACACCAGGAACATTTAAAGTTCCTCTTCCTATGATTTTACTTTTGCCGCCACCTCCATAAGGTACATTTCCTCCACTGAGTGACTCGTAATGTTATACCCCGTAGTTCCAGAGTATGTATGTAAGGACGTACGTACGAATGTATAACCTTAATTAGGTTAAGAATGAAAGATTTGTTTTCCGACGGAAAATATTCCGAACCTTGTGAAGGAAATTTTACGTTTTCAATATTTTAACCAATTATGGATTTTTCCGAGAGATGAAATATTTTGGACCAATAGGAGGGCGACATGTGTCACCCCTTGGTGGCCATGTTGGACGATTTTTAGTGGGCAAGTGGCCAAGGCAAATGGCCAAGTCTTGCAAGATATTTGTTGGGCAAGTGGGCAAGAGGGACCCACACACACACATGTCCCCAATATACACCATACACATGCTTCAATCCTAGCCCTTGGTTGTCTTATATAAACACCTCTAGTTGATGAAATCTTCCACACTTAGTATTATTTCAAGACTTGAAAATATTTCCCTCTCCCTTCCTTATTGCTCTCGTCCAACACCCCTCTTTCTTGAGCAATTGTTGTCCAATAATTCTTAAATTTCTAAGTGTTCTTCCTTGATGTATTAGGAAGATTAGTAACCAAGAGTTAGACAAGATTTCACACCTCTAGCCTCTAAATAACACCTTGGCCGAAAGCATTGGAGTTTGGAACCTAAGTGTTCTTCACTTTTTGGAGTTAATTCTTGAATAGAAGTTGGTTAGGAGCTTCTAAGGGTGACTTGTGGTGGATTGGAACATAAGGATTTGGAGCTAAAACTTGCTTAGGAGCGACTTTAAGTCTTGGATATTTTTGGGCTATTTGAGGTAATGAACCTTGTCCTCTTTGTGAAGTTGAATATTATGTATATTGGAAGTATATTATGGAGTATAAGATATGTGGAGTAAAGTTTGGAAAGATTTGGATCTTGTTAACTTGTTAAATGGAGAATTGGCATGTTAGCCATTAAAATGGTAAAAATGTATCCATTACTTGCTAAGAAGTTAATAACAAAGTAACTATAACTTATATTAAGATTGGATATAAGTTGGAAGATTAATGAAGTAATTCCGGCATACTAACTAAATTGGATAAGTGAAATTGTAATAGTTGGCCAAGGACCCCAACTAAAGGACTGTATTTACTTTGGACTGTATTTACTTTGGACTGTATTTACATTGGACTGTATTTACATTGTTGTTAAGGGGAAGATTGTTAATCGCGTCCGTTTGGGCGTGTGATCCCCTTCTTTAATTATTGTTGTTGTTAAGGGGAAAATTGTTAATCGCGTCCGTTTGGGCGTGTGATCCCCTTCTTTAACTATTGTTGTTGTTAAGGGGAAGATTGTTAATCGCGTCCGTTTGGGCGTGTGATCCCCTTCTTTTGGTTATTGAATTGTTGCGCCTTATATATGGCATGTTGGTTACTATTATCGGGCCTTGAAAAAGGTGGAAAATTGAGTAGAAACGGGGGAGGTGCTGCCCAATTTTTCGTAGAATAAGAAATCTTACTTAGAAGAATTCTACGTAGAACTAGAAGCTGATAGGCGTGTTTTGGCTATTATAGGTTGACACTCTGCGCGCGACATATCCGACTTGGCAAGTGGATTTAGCCGAGGAGGTATGTGATTCTTCCTATCCCCTTGAGCATGATATTTGTGAAATATATATAGTACGGTAGACGTACGTGTGTTAACTAAATTTGGTTTCACTTTGATGTCTTTTGACTTGAGTTCTAAATAATAAGAATCTCGAAATATTTCAAAAAGAGTTATGGATCATTATTTGGAAGAAAAGTAATACTTGGTTTTAAAAGAATAAGTTCTTTTGGGTTTCCAAACAAATGTGAATGTTTTGATTTATTATAAAGCTTAAGTGTTATACTAGCTTTATGGGAAGTTAGTTATAACAACTTAAGAAAGATAAAAGGAATGGTTTACTTACTTGATTATGAAAGCCTTGTAATGATTTCTGAATGTGTGGTAAGTTGGTTTGATAAATAAACATGTTATGATGCTACGTGTGTTAGTATCTTGTGACGTTTGTGTAAGGGGGTTTTCTTGTTGTGCTTATGTTGTTTAACGATAAGCCCGTTGTGCTGGTATTATATCACTTACCCCCCTGACTTGTTCTGAGCGCGGGTTAGCTACCGTCACGAGGAAGACCTCATCTGAGTCGAGGACCTATGCGGAGCTGCGGGAGTTCCAGGAACCACCGGGTGTGTTACGCCGATGCGATGAATACCTCATGCGGTCCATGTGGCCATGCGGATTGCGGGAGTCCAGGATGTTGCCGAGGGTTAGCTACCCCCGATGCGAGGAATACCTCATGCGGGCCTAGGTGGCCTATGCGGACTGCGGGAGTTCCAGGATTAGGCTCGCATAATGATACTATGGGCGAATGGTCTTGCTTCGATCATTATCTGCCTAGAAAAGACCAGTTGCGTTATACCTATTTTGCTCTTGTTTATGCTGTGGCACTATGTGCGGTTAAATTGGGTTGTTTCGTACGTATTTGTGAATTGGTTTTAAAATGTTATGATTTCATTTCAATACTTTACAGTTTCACATACCTGGTACCTGTTGTACTGACCTCCTTCGGGGGATGCGTTCATGCCGCAGGTAGAGGTACTCCGGTTGTTGATCCCCGCTCCTAGGATCACCGTTCTGCTTTTGGGAAAGCCCCGTTTCTCCGGAGGCTTATCTTTTGGGTATGATTTCCCTTTCATTGTAGATTTATGTACATTCAGGGGTATGGCGGGGCCCTGTCCCGTCATAGTTGTTTACACTCTTAGAGGTCTGTAGTCCTGTTGTAAATTTGGGATGTAACTGTTCAGACTTTGATTTATATATATATGCCGAAAGATAACTTTTTCTTGATTAAACTGTTTCTCATTTTACACTATTTTCTGTTGGTAAGTTTATATTCCGCTGGTTACTCTGATGTATATCTACTTGGGTGCCCGGGTAAGGCACCAGTCACGGGCCCGGGATCGGGTCGTGACAAAAGTGGTATCAGAGCAGTTAATCCTCGGAAAGTGTCTCTGGCATCGTATCTAGTAGAGTCTTGATTATCGGCGTGTTGTGCACCACACCAATAATCAGGAGGCTACAGGATATTTAGGATTGGTTTCCATTCTTCTCACTCTGAGATCGTGCCTTAGAGCTGTGTTATAAGTTGGACTCTTTCTAACACATTCTTATGTACGGTATGCCTCGCATGAGCAACCGGGCCCGGAAGGGCAAAGCGGCGGAGGAGGCGCTAGTAGGACACCGAGGGTCACGAGGGTGTCACGACCGAACGGGCGTGGTAGTGCCTTACCGGGCACCCAAGTAGACATACATCGAGTAATCAGTGGAACATAAAACAAGACATGATATAATATGAAATGTGAAACGATTATTCGAGAAAACTTGCCTTTCGGCATATATATATAAACTTTAAACCGAGCGATTACATCCATTTACAACTCGCCACAACGATTACTACGGACCTCTAAGAATGATATGACAACAATGGCGGGGCGGGGCCGCCATACCCTGAATGTAAGCACTTACAACGACAGAGGACTATACCGATAAGCCTCCAGGAAAGCGGAGCTTCCCAAACGCGAATCGTGACCTATGGCGAGGATCAACATCGGTGTACCTCTACTGCGGCATGAACGGCCCCGAGAGGTCGATAACAAGTACCAAGTATGTGAATCGAAAATACGTAAATGAAATCATAGTAGTCTATATAAAGCGGGAGACATGTATGATAACCAACTACAGTTCACAATAAATAAGCAGTCAAGTCAGGGACTCACGCCCTCAAAGTCATCACTCAAATACAACTAAGGGTCTCACGCCCACAACATCAATCATGCCCGTGGAATACCTTCCTCACTGGCAGTCTATGATATAAAAGCACCAGGAATACACATGAACACGAGTCCCACGTGTCATAATAAAACCGTCTGGAGGTAATGCGAAGGCATAGCCGACTACTAAAACCAGTACCAACAAGGTCATAAAGCGTATCATGAGATTTGTCTAGGCGTCACATGATCAAAGCCGCCACTCGCGCGATATCTAATGTGCGTCTAGCCACAGAACTTCCGCGACTCGCATAGGCCACTCTAATGGCCCGCGTGAGGTATTCCCGCATCGAGGGTAGCTACTCCGGCGTCGTCCTGGACTCGCGATCCGCGTAGCCATAGACCGCGTGAGGTATAACCCGCACACTAACACGGAACTCGTAGCTCGCATAGGTCCCTGGACCCGCATGAGGTATTCTCGAATCATGGTCCTGCATCGCGAGATATACCCGCGTCGGAGGCGACTTAACCCGGGATCATGTCAAGGTGAGTGGTACAATACCAACATAACGGCTGATCGTTAAACAACGTAAGCGCGATCGAGGGAAACCCCTTTACACAAACATCACAAGATACTAACACACGTAGCATCCTAACATTTTTACTTATCAAACCAACAAGAAAGTATTACAAGGCTATCACAAACCAACACAATCAAGTTATTCACACAAGGTACTTTCTACTTTATGTTAAACAAGTTCGGGTTTTTATCCCCAAAGTACTTCATACATTAGCTCTTTAAAGATCCGTTTCTTTCACAAAAGTCACACAATACCCGTAGTATAAAAATAGAGTGACTATCTTTTTAAGTAAACCAAAACACTTCTCTTTGTAAAATCAAGTAACAACATTCTTTTCCAAACGTTCAAGTTTGCCTAATTTTAAATACTCAAGTTTCTCATTTTCGAAATGTTTCGTAGTTCATAGTTTTAATCCTTTAAAACAATTTGAGAAACATATGTCTTATGTGTGAGTAGGTTATTCTTGTTCATAACAATCTTATTAAAGCAGCCCTGATCTAGGAAATGTAATATCATTTTGTCTCATCTTAGCTTCTATGCAGATGGAGGTTTCTACTGGTTTTAATAATACTTTATTAGTCAATACATTTCCCTTTATTAGCGTCTTTGTGGTTTGTTCGACACTTATTACGATTTAGAAATCAAGAAACATCATTCCTTTTGAAAACCAAAATACTCATTACTCACGAATGAGGTTTCACACTTTTTAACAAAATTCACATTAATATAATTAAGTCAAGTCTCTTATCTTTTAAGATCAAGTCTCTTAACTTCTAAAATCAGTAAACCATTCCTTTTACTACTCTTAAGTCGTTATACCTAACTTCCCATAAAGCTAGTATAACTCTTAAGCTTTTAAAACCAAGTGTTACTCTTCTTTCAAAAAGGTTTCTTAATTCTTTTGAAATACTTCAGATTCTTTTTATTCAGGCTTAAGTCAAAAGACATTGCCGTAAAACTACGTTCAGTTAACACACGTACGTCTACCGTACTATATATATTCTTTAAAATATCATGCTCAAGAGTATAGGAAGAATCACATACCTCGCGACGATTATCGACTATTAGCAAAACGCTCCACGGCTATAACCCGGCTAGCTTTGTCCACCTTTCAAGTAGTACATGCTACTCGCAGAACATTCAACCTATAAAGGTTATATAAGTCTATCAACTTCTACACTAATATTCTACTGATGCGATTTCAGTTCAAGTCTTTTCTGTAATATCCTTCTATTACAGTTCAATTCTCTTCTATGAATCTTATATTCATTTCTATACTACTCCAGTATGTAATTTCCAATTACAATAGGGGGACAAGATATTTACCTCGATAAGCCCATAATTATCCAAGTATAAATGTCGATCCTGAGCAACGTTTAGCTCTACTGCAGGCGCTCAACCGCTCCAAACAACCCTTTAGAAGTTCTACTCAACTTCTTAATCCTCAACCAGCTATGAAGATTTTTCTTAGGGTTTCGTTTTGAGACAAAAGGACAAAAGGTAGTATTTCGGACTCTACGTATAGAGGTAACTTTGGAATACTACAAGGTATAAGGCTAAGGTATTTTGGTATAGTAACAATACTTGGAGAGTATTTTCTACCAAGAGGGGGGGTACTCTCGGCCAAGGGCCTCACAAAGGGGAGGGGTGCTCTCGGCCAAAGGCCTTCTCAAGGGGGAGAGATAACTCTCGGCCAAGGGGGCCTCACGAAAGGGGGGAGGGGGAGGCTAGGACGAGAACACTACACTAAGGGGGGAAGAGGGCTTTCAAGACTTAGAAGATTTGTGGAATGGATGAAGAAGTCTTCAAAGGGGGGGGGGGGGGTATTTATAGGGAAGCCAATGGCCATGATCAAGCCAAGTGGGGGGCAAGTGGAGGGCCAAGATTTGCCCAAGTGCCCCCTATCCCTACTCCACAAAACCCTCCCAAACATTGACCCATGATTTAGGCACAAAACAAGGCACAAAACTAGGCACCAATCGGCCAAGAATCCGCCAACCTTGAGGGTGACAAGTGTCGCCCTCTCGTTGGTCCAAAATATTTCGTCTCTCGGAAAAATCTGCAAAAATTATAAATGACATAGCCGTATTTTTCCCCTCGCAAGCTTTGTAAAATGTTTCGTCGAAAAACGATTCTTTTCGGTAGTTGTGAACAAAATTTTTTCGGTCCTAGCCTAACTTAAGGCTTAAACTTTTATACGTACGCCCTCACGTACATACTCTGGAAATACGGGGTATAACAAGGGCACAGGCCCAGTCTTTACCAGAGGTGGTGCTACAGACGGCGAGTTCCATGACGTCGCGGCCCATCGAGTTTAGAGCGCAGCGGTGGCTCGAGACCACTTACTGCGCCTCCACCCAGCGGCTGGAGCAGAGGAGATGGGTTACAAGGAGTTGGCCCAGTTACTAGCCAGGATCGTGGCCAGGCATGAGGATAGGCTGGAGACAGCAGTTCGGTAGCACCTGTGGTTCACCCTAGATCGGATAGTTTGAGACTGCGGGACTTTTTGAGTTGCAGCCCACCAGAGTTCTACGGGTCGAGGCCTGAGGATGATCGCGAGTTCATCCGGCGATTCTGACGGATCATGAGAGTGATCAAGGCTTGAGACCGAGTCGGTGGTCTTAGGTTCGCGTCGGCGCGTGATCTGCGATCGGTTTGATTCGTGGGAGCTGTCCCGGGGAGAGCATACACTTCCAGCTGTATGGGACGAGTTCTCAGAGGCATTTCTTAGCCACTTCTTACCTCCGCAGATGAGGAGAGCACGGGCCGACAAATTTCTGATGCTGAGGCAGAGAGGGCGTGCGGTTCGGGAGTACAACGTGGAGTTCGACTCGTTGGCTCGGTATGTCCCCGCGTTAGTGGCAGACATGGAGGACAGAGTGCACCGCTACGTCACGGGGCTCGATGACTAGTTGGCAGAGGCTTGCTCGGGTGTAGCTCTTCAGCCGGGCATGGACATTTCCCGCATGCAGGCTTATACACTTGGGTGTGAGGAGCGTAGAGGCCAGCGGGTTGTCAGATATCGGCCTGAAGGCCGGGACTACAGGTCCTTTGGTAGCTCTCGGCGGGCGACCTCGGCGGCGAACTAGATTTGCACCTCCGCCACTCGTGAGCACTCCTACACCGTCTTGGGACATCCAGTATTCGGCGGTCGTGGCCCGTGGCTTCGACTTCAGGTAGCGAGGTACTAACCGATCGAGACCACCCCCCTCTCAGTGTGGCCGATGTGGTAGATCCCATTACGGGAGTTGTGGTACTACTTCGGGAGCTTGTTACACTTGCGGACAGTAGGGTCACTTTGCGAGAGACTGTCCAACCAGAGGCAGCGCAGATGGTATGGTTCGACTCTGGTCTTTCACGGTCTTCATCTCCTACGATTACTCGCCCGAGGCGTGGTGCTCATGGGCGGCCAGTGTCGCGGAGTCGTGGAAAGGGTCCTAGTTCCAGTGGTCTTCAGAACCAAATTTATGCCATGTCCAGCCTCCAGGACCAGGAGGCATCACCGGATGTCGTCACAGGTACATTAGTAGTTTCATGTTGTGACGTGTATGCCTTGATAGATTCGGGTTCTACCTTGTCCTATATATCTCCCCATATTGCTGGTAGGATAGGGATAGAGCCTGAGTCCATAGACCCTTTTGAGGTAGCTACGCCAGTGGGTGATTCGGTGGTAGCTGAGTGGGTATATAGGGCTTGCCCAGTGACTATATGCAGTCGTCAGACCCTAGCCGACTTGATAGAGTTGGATATGACAGACTTCGACGTGATTATGGGTATGGATTGGTTAGCTTCTTGCTACTCCAATGTAGACTGTAGGGAGAGATTGGTACGGTTCCAGTTTCTGAGGCCGTTATTGAGTGGGAGGAACACCGTGTCGTAGAGGGTAGGTTTATTTCTTACCTCAAGGCCGGAAGATGGTGCGAAGGGTATATCTACCATCTCATTCGGTATTTGATCGAGGCCGAGATACCGCACCTTGATCGATTCGGTAGTCAGAGAGTTCCCAGATGTGTTCCCAGATGACCTCCCGGGTATCCCTCCTGAGAGGGAGATAGAGTTTTGCATTGATATTCTGCCTGATACTCGAACTATATCCATTTCGCCATACAGAATGACACCTGCCGAGTTGAGAGAGTTAAAGGACTAGCTGAGAGATTTGCTGGAGAAGGGCTTCATCAGGCCTAGTATTTCTCCCTGGGGAGCGCCGGTATTGTTTGTGAAGAAGAAAGATGGGACGCTGCATATGTGTGTTGATTACAGGCAGCTGAACAAGGTGAATATTAAGAACATATACCCCCTCCCCAGGATCGATGATTTGTTCGACCAATTGCAGGGTGCGAGGTGTTTCTCCAAGATAGACCTGCGATCTGGTTACCATCAGGTGCGAGTTAGGGAGACGGATGTCCCTAGTACTGCATTCTGGACCCAGTACGGGAACTATGAGTTCAGGGTCATGTCTTTCGGCTTGACCAATGCTCCGGCAGTATTTATGGATTTGATGAACCGGATGTTCAAGCCATTTTTGGATACGTTTGTCATAGTATTCATTGATGACCTCCTGGTTTATTCTCGCTCAGAGCAGGAGCATGCGGAGCATTTGAGGACGGTGCTGAGAGTTCTCCAGGACCAACAGTTGTATGCCAAGTTTTCGAAGTGTGAGTTTTGGTTGGCTTTGGTGGCATTCTTAGGGCACATTATCGGGGCCGATGGTATTCGGGTGGATACATCAAAGATCGAGGCAGTCAGGACTTGGCCTAGACCTACTATACCGACATAGGTGCGCAGTTTTCTGGGCCTTGCGGGTTATTATCGGAGGTTCGTGGAGAAGTTTGCTTCTATTTCAGCACCTTTGACTAAGCTGACTCAGAAGGCAGCTAAGTTTCAGTGGACGGATGCTTGTGAGGATGGCTTCCAGCTACTGAAGGAGAGATTGACGACCGCCCCAGTTCTTACTCTTCCAGAGGGCCTAGACGGCTATGTGGTTTATTGTGATGCGTCGGGCGTCGGGCTTGGGTGTGTGCTGATGCAGCAGGGTAAGGTTATAGCTTACGCATCTCGACAGCTCAAGAAGCATGAGAAGAACTACCCCACACATGACTTAGAGTTGGCAGCTGTGATTCATGTCTTGAAGATCTGGAGACATTATTTGTATGGAGTTCATGTGGATATTTACACAGACCACAAGAGCCTCCAGTATATCTTCAACCAGAGGGAGTTGAACTTGCGACTGAGACGGTGGTTAGAGCTGCTCAAGGATTATGATGTTGATATCCTATACCACCCAGGGAAGGCTAATGTAGTGGCAGATGCCCTTAGTCGTAGATCGATGGGTAGTCTATCAGATGTGCATCCAGAGAGGAGGGGCATGGTCCGCGAGTTACATCAGCTAGCGAGCCTTGGGGTCCGATTGATTGGTTCTGATAGTAGTGGGGTTTGGGTTCGAGAGGTTGCCGAGTCTTCCATCGTCGAGGAGGTGAAGAGGCGACAGTATGAGGATCCGATTATGACACGGTACCGAGAGACGGCTCTTCGAGAGGGGGAGGGTCCATTTGAGGTAGCACCTGATGGGGTGCTAAGGTTTGAGGGCAGGTTGTGTGTTCCAGATATTGCAGGGCTTCGACAGTAGGTTCTAGGGGAAGCACACAGCGCTCGTTACTCTATCCATCCGGGGTCGACAAAGATGTACCACGACCTCAGATCTGTGTATTGGTGGGATGGCCTGAAGAGGAAAGTTGCAGAGTTTGTTGCTCAGTGCCCGAGTTGTCAGCAGGTCAAGGTGGAGCACCAGAGGACTGATGGGTTGTTGCAGATGATAGAGATTCTGACATGGAAGTGGGAGGTGATCAATATGGACTTTATTACAGGGTTACCTCGCACTCAGAGGAAACATGATTCTATCTGGGTTATCGTTGACAGGTTGACGAAATCCGCCCACTTTCTTCCCGTCAGGACGACTTTTTCGGCCGAGGATTATGCTAGACTTTACATCCGAGATCGTGAGATCGCATGGGTCCCTATATCTATCATATCGCATGTAAGAGCCCGATTTCGGCTAACTTCCGGAGGTCTTTCCGTAGGATTAGGGACGCAGTGAGCCTCGATCGCATTCCATCCTCATACCGACTGAGCGAACGCATTATCCGCACAACGAGGATATGCTGCGAGCCTGTGTTATTGATTTCAGGGGTAGCTGGGAGGATCATTTGCCTCTAGTGGAGTTTGCGTATAATAACAGCTACCATTCTAGTATCCAGATGGCGCCTTATGAGGCCTTATATGGGAGGAAGTGCAGGTCACCGATAGGCTGGTTTGATGTGGGCGAAGTTCAGTTGGTCGGGCCGGACTTGATACAGCAGGCGGTGGATAAGGTGAAGCTTATCCAGGAGCGGTTATCGATGACTGAGTCGGCGAAGTCGTATCACAGATCATCGGCGTCGACACTTGGAGTTTGAGATTGATGATTGGGTTTTCCTGAAGGTGTCACCCATGAAGGGTGTGATGAGGTTTGGGAAGAAGGGGAAACTCAGCCTAAGGTACATTGGGCCTTATCAGATTGTCCGTAGGGTAGGCAAGGTTGCTTATGAGTTGGATCTTCCGTCCGATCTGGAGGCAGTACATCCGGTTTTTCATGTTTCTATGCTGAGGAGATGTATCGGAGATCCATCTAGAGTGCACCCGATTGATGATGTCCAGGTGATAGAGGGGTTATCGTATGAGGAGAGTCCCATAGCGATACTCGATCATCATGTTAGGCGACTACGGACAAAGGATGTGGCTTCCGTCAAGTTCTTAGGGCGGAACGAGAACAGAGAGGAGATGACGTGGGAGCGAGAGGAGGGCGAGAAGTATCCTCACTTATTCCCTACACCTCCAGGTAACTCACTTTCCTACTTGTTGATTGTAATTAACATATATGCTTAAGTGTTGTATTTGGCCATGTGTGGCATTTGCAAACTGTTTAAGTTATGAGGAACTATGCCGTTATCTGATTTAATTAAATCTAGAAGGAACATTCGGGACGAATATTTCTAAGGGGGGGGGGGGGGGGGGGGAGAATGTTATACCCCGTAGTTCCAGAGTATGTATGTAAGGACGTACGTACGAATGTATAGCTCTAATTAGGTTAAGGATGAAAGATTTGTTTTCCGACGGAAAATATTCCGAACCTTGTGAAGGAAATTTTACGTTTTCAATATTTTAACCAATTATGGATTTTTCCGAGAGACGAAATATTTTGGACCAATAGGAGGGCGACATGTGTCACCCCTTGGTGGCCATGTTGGACGATTTTTAGTGGGCAAGTGGCCAAGGCAAGTGGCCAAGTCTTGCAAGATATTTGTTGGGCAAGTGGGCAAGAGGGACCCACACACACACACATGTCCCCAATCTACACCATACACATGCTTCAATCCTAGCCCTTGGTTGTCTTATATAAACACCTCTAGTTGATGAAATCTTCCACACTTAGTATTATTTCAAGACTTGAAAATATTTCCCTCTCCCTTCCTTATTGCTCTCGTCCAACACCCCTCTTTCTTGAGCAATTGTTGTCCAATAATTCTTAAATTTCTAAGTGTTCTTCCTTGATGTATTAGGAAGATTAGTAACCAAGAGTTAGACAAGATTTCACACCCCTAGCCTCTAAATAACACCTTGGCCGAAAGCATTGGAGTTTGGAACCTAAGTGTTCTTCACTTTTTGGAGTTAATTCTTGAATAGAAGTTGGTTAGGAGCTTCTAAGGGTGACTTGTGGTGGATTGGAACATAAGGATTTGGAGCTAAAACTTGCTTAGGAGCGACTTTAAGTCTTGGATATTTTTGGGCTATTTGAGGTAATGAACCTTGTCCTCTTTGTGAAGTTGAATATTATGTATATTGGAAGTATATTATGGAGTATAAGATATGTGGAGTAAAGTTTGGAAAGATTTGGATCTTGTTAACTTGTTAAATGGAGAATTGGCATGTTAGCCATTAAAATGGTAAAAACGTATCCATTACTTGCTAAGAAGTTAATAACAAAGTAACTATAACTTATATTAAGATTGGAATATAAGTTGGAAGATTAATGAAGTAATTCCGGCATACTAACTAAATTAGATAAGTGAAATTGTAATAGTTGGCCAAGGACCCCAACTAAAAGACTGTATTTACTTTGGACTGTATTTACTTTGGACTGTATTTACATTGTTGTTAAGGGGAAGATTGTTAATCGCGTTCGTTTGGGCGTGTGATCCCCTTCTTTAATTATTGTTGTTGTTAAGAGGAAGATTGTTAATCGCGTCCGTTTGGGCGTGTGATCCCCTTCTTTAATTATTGTTGTTGTTAAGGGGAAGATTGTTAATCGCGTCCGTTTGGGCGTGTGATCCCCTTCTTTTGGTTATTGAATTGTTGCGCCTTATATATGGCATGTTGGTTACTATTATCGGGCCTTGAAAAAGGTGGAAAATTGAGTAGAAACGGGGGAGGTGCTGCCCAATTTTTCGTAGAATAAGAAATCTTACTTAGAAGAATTCTACGTAGAACTAGAAGTTGATAGGCGTGTTTTGGCTATTATAGGTTGACACTCTGCGCGCGACATATCCGACTTGGCAAGTGGATTTAGCCGAGGAGGTATGTGATTCTTCCTATCCCCTTGAGCATGATATTTGTGAAATATATATAGTACGGTAGACGTACGTGTGTTAACTAAATTTGGTTTCACTTTGATGTCTTTTGACTTGAGTTTTAAATAATAAGAATCTCGAAATATTTCAAAAAGAGTTATGAATCATTATTTGGAAGAAAAGTAATACTTGGTTTTAAAAGAATAAGTTCTTTTGGGTTTCCAAACAAATGTGAATGTTTTGATTTATTATAAAGCTTAAGTGTTATACTAGCTTTATGGGAAGTTAGTTATAACAACTTAAGAAAGATAAAAGGAATGGTTTACTTACTTGATTATGAAAGCCTTGTAATGATTTCTGAATGTGTGGTAAGTTGGTTTGATAAATAAACATGTTATGATGCTACGTGTGTTAGTATCTTGTGACGTTTGTGTAAGAGGGTTTTCTTGTTGTGCTTATGTTGTTTAACGATAAGCCCGTTGTGCTGGTATTATATCACTTACCCCCCTGACATGTTACGAGCCGCGGGTTAGCTACCCCCGATGCGAGGAAGACCTCATGCGGGTCCAGGGGACCTATGCGGAGCTGCGGGAGTTCCAGGAACCACCGGGTGTGTTACGCCGATGCGAGGAATACCTCATGCGGTCCATGTGGCCATGCAGATTGCGGGAGTCCAGGATGTTGCCGAGGGTTAGCTACCCCCGATGCGAGGAATACCTCATGCGGGCCTAGGTGGCCTATGCGGACTGCGGGAGTTCCAGGATTAGGCTCGCATAATGAAACTATGGGCGAATGGCCTTGCTTCGATCATTAGCGGCCTAGAAAAGACCAGTTGCGTTATACCTATTTTGCTCTTGTTTATGTTGTGGCACTATGTGCGGTTAAATTGGATTGTTTCGTACGTATTTGTGAATTGGTTTTAAAATGTTATGATTTTATTTGATACTTCTGATTTCACATACTTGGTACTGTTATGCTCGACCTCGCCCGGGTGCGTTCACGCCGCGGTAGAGTACTCGGTTGTTGATCCCCGCTCCTAGGATCACCGCTCTGCTTTTGGGAAAGCCCCGTTTCTCCGGAGGCTTATCTTTTGGGTATGATTTCCCTGTCATTGTAGGTTTATGTACATTCAAGGGTATGGCGGGGCCCTGTACCGTCATAGTTGTTTACACTCTTAGAGGTCTGTAGTCCTGTTGTAAATTTGGGATGTAACTGTTCAGACTTTGATTTATATATATTTGCCGAAAGGCAACTTTTTCTTGATTAAACTGTTTCTCATCTTACACTGTTTTCTGTTGGTAAGTTTATATTCCGCTGGTTACTCTGATGTATATCTACTTGGGTGCCCGGGTAAGGCACCAGTCACGGGCCCGGGATCGGGTCGTGACAAACGTAATTATTTAGGCACTCATTTGACCCTGTCATGTGACATGAACACCCACTGTCGAATTACCATGAACCTGAAATATTAGTCCTTAAAGCAGTTATAGCTACATTACATTTCACATTCATTTTGGAAACCCAAACTTTCTTAGTACATTTTACCTTTCTGTACTTCGGAATGTTTCTTCGAGTGTTGTCCGAGATTTTGGACAGTCGTCTCGACAACATTCTTCTCCTGAAATTTTGAAGTTTGTGATAATATGGTCTTATGTGTCCTGGGGAGTTGCAGTGGTGGCACACAAACTTCATATCATTTGACGCGACTGGAAACTTATCTTTTGATCCTTTTTCTTTTACAAAACCTATCATTCTAGTTTTGTCAAATAAATTAGAGCATATTGCATTATTCTTGTATCCAATGCCTGCATGTGGTGGTTGACTAACCTTTAAAATCTCATCCAGTTTGGAGGTACCTGTATTAAGCTTATGGAAGGTTTCTTCAGCTAGATCCAACTTTGCACTAATCTTACCAAATTCAAGATCTTTTTTGGTAAGTGTAACCTCTAAACGGGTTATTGTGTCTTTTAAACCTGCATTCTCAAGAGTTAAATATTTTAACTTTGAGTCAAGTTGTTTGGATTATAGGATTAATTCTTTACAAACCTTTTGTAATTCCTTAATCATGTCATCCTTGGTTTCAACTTGATTTTCAAAGTTAGTCTTACTACTGGAAACAAAACCACTAAAGCAATTTACATCAGGAATGTTAAAATATTTATACCTTCGGATGTTGCTGGAATTGTCGATGTCGTCGATGATGTTGTCGCAAATGTGTTGACATTTGGGACAACATTGTCGATGAAATTTTCATCGTCTGAAAGAGTATGCTCGTAAACAGTGGCCAGCATTACATGTGACTCTATTTCTTGATCTACTTCCTCTTCTTCTTCGTCGTCACTAAGAGAAACCCACAAATTTTTACCAAATTTTCTCAAGGTATTCGTACATTCATTGGCCTAATGACCCCACCCTGAATAAGTATGACATTGCACAGTGTCACGTTGTTTGGGATCAAATTTGGTTCGGTCTGAG
This sequence comes from Przewalskia tangutica, assembly GCA_029844215.1. Lineage (NCBI taxonomy): Eukaryota > Viridiplantae > Streptophyta > Magnoliopsida > Solanales > Solanaceae > Przewalskia > Przewalskia tangutica. The sequence goes on from CM056734.1 coordinate 80,154,594, forward strand.
TTGGTTCTCTTTAGTTGATTTCCTCTTTGTACTATAGGAAGGGAGTTAATGGACTTTTGATTGAAGCCTTGATTTTGGTGCTCTTTGGATTTAAATTTATTTTTATCATTGTTGAACTTCCTTATCATCGAATTGAACTTTCGAGTAAGGAGGGCAACATTTGCACCATCACCAATTTCTTCAAGATTCGCATCCTCTTCATCGATTTGATATCTAAGGATTTCGCTTGAAGTGCTATATCTTTGCTTTTATACAATGTCCTTTGATTCTCCATATTCATCTCATAACTTTTGAGAATACTCATTAAAGTATGAAGGTCCATTGTAGTAAGATTGTGAGCTTCTTCAATCGCACAAATATTTATATTGAACTTTTTAGGAAGGGAACAAAGTGTTTTTTCCACAAGTTGAGTGTTGGTTAAAGGAGAACCAAGAACTTGACATTCATTAGAAATGTCAATCAACTTTTCAAAATAGATTTTAATGTCCTTTGTCTCTTCCATCCTTAAACGCTCATATTTACACATGAGCATACGAAGCTTCGTTTGATGAACACTAGAGCAACCTTCACAATGGGTTTGTAAAGTATCACATGCATCCTTGGTCGTGGAACAATTTTGTATGAGTTTGAACATGTAAAGATCAACCCATCCAAAAATGACATTTAAGGCATTTTCGTTGAAGCTTGCATTGTTGGTTTCTTCCACACTCCATTTGGATTCATGCTTAAAAAGAATGTCACCTTTCTCATCCGGTGGTAGCATTGAAACAATATATCCATTAGTAATAAATCTCCATGCTCTAACATCAATGGATTTGATATGAGAGTGTAGACGAATTTTCCAATAGGCGTAATTTGATCCATCTAAAATATGAAGTCTACCCATTATTGGATTAGCCGGATCCATAGTTTATATAATAGGATCAATCACTTATTATATTAAGTGTTGACTCTGATACCACTTGTTGGGTCCCGGAGGTAATACTATGGAATAATAAAAAACAAACCGAAAGTAAAACAATTTGTATGTTGAGACAGTTTACAAATGTCGTTGACAATGTCGTCTAACACAAGTGACAACACTTAGATAAAAATAGAAAAACCTTTGAAGAGTAAAATGCAGCGGAAATAATAAAGAACACAAAAGTTTAAATTTACATAGGTTATATATTAATATAACATATGACGGTCAATGACCGAAAGTATTGTATATATATATATATATATATATATATACAATTGAATATATTCTTTCTTTTACAATATTACAAAATAATACAAAAGGAATAAAAAGGTTTAAGTCGCAGATGATTTATGCCTTGAAAAATCTAACTAAGTAGACATAGACAACATCTCATTATAATTGTTTCAATAAAGAATAAATCGAGAATCTAAGCAGCAATTATAATGTTGGACATAATGTCGTCGACACGCTCAGACAACACTTGTGATCCAGTTTTCTGATCGTGATATCGGAGAGCTCTCTTGATATTTTCTTTTGATTTTTCTGGATATCGATTCCTTGATGCAGTATCTCTATTTCTAGTAGAGATTATTCCTTGAAATTCTCAATGAATCGTTGTAGAGGTTGAGCTAAAGGTGGGCAGCTTGATAGGGTTTGTTGGAGAAGAATGTGGAGCAAGATCCTCTAACCTCTTGCACTTGTTCCCCAAGTTTAGCAACGCCTTAGACTTTGTCTTCCCACGTTTATAATCAGCTCAAATGTTCCTTGCCTGGTCACTTTACCATCGTGGTAAAAATTCCACGAGATCAGCTTCAGTCTGTGAAGTAAGGGCAAAATTGTTATCAGAATATTGGTCTGAATGTCATGACATTTGTTCCAACATTTTCTGATTTTAACTTAGTACTGAAAATGATATATTGGGTAAAATGTTATAACACCTAACCCAACATTAACAAGGTGTAATTCTTGAGATTAGTTACTAATGTGACTGACCGACCCTATTTAGTTTTCAAGCTATTATTTTAACTTAAATTCTTAGTTCATTTTATTTTTAAACAATTGGCGAGAAAACCTCCATTTAGAATCTTATATTTCCTTGCTAGCAATCTGTTTTCCCCCTTTTTATGCACATTTTTCTCAATGTTCTTCCTTTTTGTTTTGATAACTAAATAGTCATGCTTTTAACCATGTACGTCTCGAGCGACTTAAATCACCATAAGTTATAGCAGCCAAAGACTAAATAATTTGACATCCACAACAAAGCATCTCATATCCAATATTTTCGGTTCTAGTAAGTCTAGGTAGGCGTTTGGACATGCGATTTCATCTCTTGATTTTATTTCATGAGATGAAATCAACATTTGAATATGCGATTTCATCTCATGAGATAAAATTCTAAATCATCCAAAAAGGTACAATTTGGAATTTCAAATCATGGTTTCAAATTTTTTAAATGTAAAAGTTGACTCATGAGTTTACATTTTGTTAAAATAGATCCATAAGTTGGTAGATATATTTAGGGGTGACAAAATTAGCCCAAACTCAAATTACCCGCCCAAACTTTCATGAGTTTGGGCAAGAGTGATTTTGATGATGAGTTGATTTGGGCTAGCCAAGTTGACCCATCATTTTGTACATAACAGACAATCAATCAATCAACAACTGATTTTTACATATTCTCGTTCTTACTTTTATCGCATTTATTGCAATTTAGATGTGTTCATGCTTCTTATCACTTAGTTCATTTAATCACAATCTCAACACTTTCTGGAGTAGATGGGGAACCCATTGCTGAAAGTTAAAGTTCTGCTTTGAGCCGAAATCTCTTAGTTAAGAAAATCAATTTGTCATCCGATTTCGTCCGCCGATAGACGATACACATTTCGGAGAGGAACAAATTTGGCATGCCCAATGAGACCAGAGGTGATTCCATAACAAAGTTTGATTCCAGGTCAGGATCACGCTTGGCGTATGCGTCTAAGGTCTAGTAAGAGAATGAATTCAGAGTACAGTCAAAATCCTAAACAGAACCCTCCCAGAAGGAACAACGAGCCCTCATTTACCTTGGGTATGACTACATCGGTTGATATCCCTCCATTTCCTCCATTAACCTGAGCTGTGGATGAACTTAGCCAACCTGAAGGCCCAACTGTCATGACCACATCGTTCATTAGGCATCATATTGACTTAGGCATCCGTGACATTATGTACCAAGTTTTCAAACAATTGGCTGACATTGTCAAGCCGATAGTACACGATGAGGTTCAGCAGGTGAAGGAACTGGAAACCAAACGGTTGCCTCCAGGAGAATGTTCGGCCAATTCTGCCATCCCTCCGACGAGTGGCGATGTGCAACATGCAACTATGACTCTGGGTGTTGTCCCTCAGCCGAATGTGTATCAGTCAGTACCTACTCAGGAACAACCAATAGCGCACCTAGGAACACGTGCCTAGTCACTCGGTAACCATCCAACTGTGTGGTTGCAACCAAATGATGGGGGGGAAATTGTGCCACTTGACCAAGCGAGTCTACAGTATGGATAGATCAATATGGCTCGGAGACCAATTCAGGCATCTAGACATCTTGGGGTGTCGTCTGTTATGTCGTAAGCTATTGAAAACGGCCCTACAGTACATGTAACCCATGTTGGCCAACCAAATTGGCAGCTTGTAGCCCCAGGCTATGACCATGCTCGGCTATCTGGTAACGTTGTTTACATTGGGACATCATTCTAGCAATCACAGTCGGTACCCAATCCATACCATCCAGAAAGCGCACGCTTTCCATGATCAACCGATGCTCTAGGAGAGCAGACATGGAACATTGTTCCATCTTATCCTCAGGCTCCGTCGGGTGTTCAGGAGCTCAGGTTGAAGGCTTTGGTGGCTATACCCAACAACAGTAATGGGGATGTACCCCATCTATGGTTTATGACCAGTAGAATACCTACAACTTTCTTAACCCAGCTCAACAAGGGACAAAATTGAGGCCTCCAATTCAGAACACCTACCAGCCAGTTCCAGCTGATAATCGACAGAGGACGTCATAACTGATGAACTTTGAAACTATTGTGAATACCATAAAGAGGTACTTTGGCATCCAACTGAAGCCCTTAGACAGACCCATTTACAGAAAGTCCTACCCCGATTGGGTAGACCGGATAGCACCATTACCGAAGAGTTTCAAAATGCCTAATTTCGCCACCTTCTCAGGTGATGACGGTAAATCTACCATTGAGCACATCAACAGGTTTACTGCCCAATGCGGTGAGGTTGGCCAAAATGAATACCACAAGCATTAGTTGTTCCCCGTTTCTCTAACAAGTACATATTTTGCCTAGTACCCATGCTTGGCCCCTGATTACATTCAAAGATAGGCTGACATAAAGTGTTGTTTCTATGATAGATTTTATTAGCCCCAACCTCAAGTCACTGTGACCGATCTGACGAATCTCAAGCAATAGGTCGATGAGTCGACTATCGATTTTATCGTGAGATTCAGAAGGAAGGTTGGAAAATGCATTGTACGATTCTCTGAATTAGAGTGCGCCCACATGATAATCAACAAAATTCATCCCTAGCTAAAAGAAAAATTAGTGGGTCAATCCTGCTCTGACTTAAGCTAGTTAGCCGAGAAGGCTAGCCAAATAGAGCAGTATATCAAGTAGAAGGAGAAAAGAAGGGCTAGCCGAAACTGAGGCTCCCACTTGGTATGACAGCCTAGATTGTAAGGGGTAAGGTGTATTATTGCCCAACCTTGAAAGCTACATGTTACACCCCGTAGTCCCAGGGCACATAAGTGAAAACGTAAGTAAGGGAATAAGATTCGAATGTTGGAAGGAAAGTTTATTTACATTTTCTGATATGGAAAAATTATGGATACAAAAATGTGAAGACGAAAATTTATTAACTTGGAGTTAATTTCCCTAATATGGATTTATGGACTTAGTATTGTATTATGAAGTCTTGGCATTGATAATGTGGGGCCCACCGAAAATTTCACAATTTTCTGGGGTCCTTCGATTTTAAAATATTTTGTGATAAGTATAGATATCTATGTGAAGAAAGATTATGTGACCAATAAGAGGGTGACATGTGTCCCTCATTCACTTGTCTTGCAAGACAAATATCTATATAGAGATATGTATTGAGACTTAGCTTAATTTCACATTATCTTCATCAACCAAAACTTGCTCTTTTCTCTCCCTTAAGCCTAAGTTTCGAATTCTCTTGAAAATACAAGAACAAGAGTTGATTATTATCCAAGATTAAGCACCCTAATCAAGTTCTAAGCCAAGTTAACTCTCCAAGATCTCCAAAAACAGTTTTGGGCCGAGAATGGGGTTGAAACCCTAGGCTTGTTTATGAACTTTTTGGAAGTAAAACAAGAAGGGAAGATGGTTACAAGCTTGTAGTGGATACATGTGTGTGATTGGAACTTGAAGAAGTGGAGCTATGAAAAAACGGTGGGTCGACTTTAAGTGGACTGTTTTGGGCAATATGAAAGGTAAAATTTATTCCTCCTCGTGAAGTAATTGGATATTACATGTTGTTATAGTTAATAGATGAACTTGTATTAAGAATAATGAAGAATAAGAAGTGTAAGGGAAGTTTTGATTGGTTGGGCCGAAACTAGGTAGTTTCGGGACTTTGGATTCGTGGTTATAATTGTTGTTGTTATCTTCATCTATTGCATGTTATAATGAAGGAATATTGTTGTTAATAAGTTGTTATGATTTGTATAAAGTGTTGAAACTTGAAGGACTATAAGGCATTATGAAAAAGGTTTTGGATGTTGTTGTTGGCCGAGAGGTGTACCAAACTGTTGGATAATTGTGGTGCAGTTTTAGGGAATGTTTTGTGGTGTTATAAAGCTAGAATTCAGCCACCAATATGCATGTTTAAATATAGTAATTGTTAATGAAAGTCCTAAGGGAATAAGGGTGTAGAAGGGTGTTGAAAGGCCTCACGTTTTACCCTTGTTGTTGTTGAATTGTGGACTGTTTTTATGGACTGTTTTGCCGAGATTGTGGATTGTTTTTACGTGAGAAATAGGTGTGTGAATCACCTTGGTTAACTGTTGGTTGTGCCCTTAATTGATGCCTTGGTTATTGATGAAATTGGCCTTCTTGAATGGTGGAAACATACGTATAAGTAGGGGAAGTGTTGTCCAAATTTTTATAATAAAAGTGGGCCATTACTTGGTATTGACCTACACTAGTAAGCATGGAGTTGATATACATGTTATTGTATTTATAGGTTGAAGTACTACTTGAGGCGGATTCTAGATTGTTGAGTTGGTTAGTTCGTCGATAAGGTATGTGAACATTTTCCTTCTCTCTTTTGGCATGTTCTACGTATGAGCCATAACTGTGGTATTGTTTCAAAAGTTATTCTACTCTTAGAAGTTAAGGAGTATTCATGTTATTGATTCTATGCTAAAGGCATTTCTAAATTATTCCTAAGTCCTTACCAAGTCTTATGGGAAATGTTGGTAAGAGTTTTTAGTAAGCATTGGAGTCGAGTTGATCTTGCTAAGTTACATCACAAATGAGAAAAGGTATCGAACAAGACATTACATCATTAAATGAAAAAGATATCGACAATCAATTATATTGAAATGAGTAGAATTTCCATCTGCATAGAAGCTAAGATATAACCAATTCGTTTTATATTTTTTCTATGGTCACATCTGATTAGATAAGATCATTATTAAATATATAACCTACTAACGGCTCATAAAATGGATTAATTTGGCAATTCGGATCGGTTATCACCATTCAAATGTTTCCATAATGTTAGCCATAGGAGCGAGACGAATTTAGATTATCGAGTTGGTACAGACGACAAGTGTTAGTATGTGACTCTTCCTTTCTTCTTTAGCATGAACTTTATAAAATGAGTGTACGGTGGACGTACGTATTTTAAATGAATCTAGATTTCACGTGGTACATGAGGTGATAGTAACTTGATTTTAAAAGTATACTTGACTTGATTTTAAAAGTATAAGTCATTTGGTTGTAAAAGTGTAAGTGTCTTGATTTTCCAAATGAGGATTTAAAAATGAAAGGTAAGAGAGTGCCTCAGTATTTATAAAAAGGAAGGCATGATATTGCCTTAGTATTTCTAAAAAGGAAGACATGGAATTACCTTGGTTTTTCTAAAAAGGAAGGCATGCTATTGCCTTGGTGTTTCTAAAAGGAAAGGCATGATAGTGCCTAGGGTTTTTTAAAAGGAAGGTATGATACTGCCTTGGTGTTTTCTAAAATGAAAGATGTGTTTGGTACATGATATGTTGGGCTAATCATCATTTTTTGGCTAGTTTCCCCTGAGTTGACTGCAACTCTTTGAATTGAAGGAGTGGAATTGGGAATTAGCTTGTTGTTGTTCTAAGTTTACTATTACGACTCTTTATGAATGTACCTTGGCATAGTTAAAATGAAAGATTTTATGTTTTTGGTACATGATATGTTGGTACCTTGGCATAGCTAAAATGAAAGATTTTATATGTGTTTGGTACATGATGTTTTGGTACCTTGGCATAGTTAAAATGAAAGATTTTATATGTGTTTGGTACATTTTGTTTTGGTACCTTGGCATAGTTAAAATGAAAGATTTTATATGTGTTTGGTACATGATATGTTGGTACCTTGGCATAGCTAAAATGAAAAGTTTGTATATGTGATTGGTACATGAGATGTTGGTACCTTGGTTTTATTCCTTTGAGAGTCAAAAGATGAGTTAATTTGCACAAGGTTGCTTGTGGTAGCTATTCGTGCAAGTGTTATTATTTCATTTCCCCGAGTCCCTCACTAAAGGGTCGGGATGCGTTATATGAAAACAGATACGATGACTCTCATTTCTATAAGGTACAATGGTACAATGGTACAACGGTACAGTGATACATGGTACAGTTGGCTCTTATTTATTATGGCACAGTTGGATCTTGTATTTGATTTTCATATTTGTCCCTGTCATATTTTGTACAGTTATGATCTTATTTACTGTACTTCATATTTACATACTTGGTACCTTGTTATACTAACCCCCTTCAGGGGGCTGCATTCATGCCCACATGTATAAGTACTCAGTTTGGTGATCCTCGAGCTTAGGATCTTTACCCAGCTTTTTGAGATAGCTCCACTATTTCGGAGCTTGTCATTTTGGTACAGGTCTTCCATTATGACTTATGTATATTCAGGGGTACGGCGGGGCCTTGTCCTGTCACATGTCTTTATCAAACTCTTAGAGGTCTTGTAGACATGTGTGAGTTGTATATGTATTTGGACATATGCCAGTTGTACTAGTTTTGGTTATATCTATATACAGTGGCGGCCTTGTCGGCTTGCCTGCTTTTATAACATGAGTTTTCTTAGAGCTTCCGCTGGTTATATGTGATGTGTGGGTAGAAGGATGCCCAGGTAGGGCACCAGTCGCGGGTCCAGAGTTCGGGTCGTGACAAGAGTGGTATCAGAGCAGTTAGTCCTCAGAATGTCTACAGATCGTGTGTAGTAGAGTCTTGACTATCGGTGTGTAGTAGAGTCTTGGCTATCGGTGTGTTGTGCACCACACCCATAAATATGAGGCTATTTAGGATTGGTTTCTATTCTTCTTACTCTAAGATCGTGCGATAGAGCTATGTTGTTAGGGTAGTCCCTCCATAACGTATTATTGTAGTTGCAACTATGAGAAAGCGACAGCGGCCCAGAAGGGGAATATATGGACTTAGTATACAGGTTGGTGAAATTGTTGTATAGTTGGCGTGATAATGATGTACATCTATACTGACATATTTAATAGGGCCATGTGTGTGTTTTCTAATGTGATTGTGGATTATCATGAGTTGGTTAAGCTTTGATAATGGCTTGGAAGGTATGAAACAGTTTAATGAATCCACATCAAGGTTATATATGTGCTAATTTGGAATAATTAGGAGGTGATGAGTTGTCTGTGTTACACCCCGAAATTCCAGGACATGTATATGAGAATAGACGGGAGAACACAAGACTTAAAAATTTGAACGAAAGAAATAGTTGTAATTTCTAAGGAAAATCTTCCGAACCCCGGGAAGGAAAATTGTTCGTTAAGGAGAATTGGATTCTCAAATTTGTTATTTAAGACTTTTAGAATTTATCGAAATTATGGAATTTTATTTTCAGAGTTGGATACGTGGGGCCCACCCGAGAAATTTTACGTTTTTGTGGGGCCCACGAGGTTTCTGATATTATGACCAATTATGGAAATTTTGGTAAACGAAATATTTTAGACCAATGGGAGGGCGACACATGTCATCCTCCACATGGGCTTGTTGGATGAAAAGAATGGACCAAGTCAACTAGAAAAGTGTGGCTTGAGATAATTGACCCAATCCTAGCCATCCATTTGGTTTAATCCAAGCCCTTGAATGTAGTATATATCTATACTAGTAGTACAAGACTAGATCATTTCCAACACTTAGAAAAAATTGGCAAGACTTGTGTGATGTTCTTGAGGCTCTCGGCCATAGCCCTCTTTCCACACAAAATTTTTGCAATTGTGGATCATAAATCACAATACTTAAACCAAGGATCCCTAAAGGTATTCTAAGGATATATCAACACAAACATCCCGGAAAAACTACGTTTTTACGTTAGTCGCAACATGAAAACCTAAGGGGGTTTTCATAGTTGGAGTTGGAACTTGAAAAGGAGTTCTTCATAAGCTTCTAAGGGTTGCTTGGAGTGGATTGGAACATCAAGAAGAGGAGCTAAAGTTGCTAAGGATCGGCTTTTAATCATGGATTGTATTTGGGCTTATTGAGGTAATAATCTTCGTCTTACTATTGTAATTGAAGATTTCATGTTATGATAAGTTAGAAATGATCATGTGATATATGTTATGAAGATTGATAAGTGTTATGGAATTTTAGAAGCCTAAAGTCCGAAAAATTCATGTTAGCCATTAAGTTTGAAATTCAATTTGGTCGATAGTTACAATCGTCGCATGTTAAGAAAGAAAGGATTTGTAGTTGTTATAATTGTTATAGGGTATATAACATATTAGAATAATATCTTGGATTGAAAAAATAATTGAAAGGAAATTGATATTGTTGCGGCATTGATTGTAGCCGAGAAAGGCTTAAGTTGTTAGATAGTTTTATATTAATTGTGGGGCAGAATTTTACACGTCCTGTTAGGCGTGTAATCCCCTTTGAATTGCTGAATTTTTGAGCCTTAAATGTGGCATTTGTTTATTAATTTTCGGGCCTTGAAAAAGGTGGAAAAGTACGTAGAAACAAAGGAAGTGCTGCCCGATTTTCCGTAGAATTAAGAGTCCTTATACTTAGAAATATTCTACGTTGAAAGCTAGTAGTTGATGGACGTATTATGGTCATTATAGGTTGACATTCTACGTGCGGCGTATTCAACTTGGCAAGTGGTTTAAGTAGAAGAGGTATGTGGAACTTTTCTTATCTCTTGAGCATGAGTAGTTATAAATGTATAGTACGGTAGACGTACGAGATTTAAATGAATTTAGTTTCATTTGATATCCTTGACTTGTTTTAAGAATGTCCAAGTTGGTTGAGTTAGAGAATTAACTCACTTGTTTTAAAGGTTAAAGATGTCTTAGTTTCTAAAGCATAAAGTTAGTATAACGGCTTTATGGGAAGTTGGTTATAACAACTTTATGGGAAGTTAAAAGAATGGTTTATTCTAGTAAGGTAAACAAATATAAATGACTTGAAATAAAGAATGGCAATTTGATTTAAAGGTATCAATTGCTTAAAGTTTTAAAGTAAGGGTCACTTGATTTAGAAGCCTAAAAATGTATTTCTAAAGGTGTAGTGACTTGTTTTGAAAAGTAGACAAGCCTTGATACTACGGGTGTTAGTATCTTGGGGGTTTTATACGAGAAAGAGTCATTTTTGAAAGGATAAAGGTACGTAGTACTTTGGGTTAAATTCCCGGATTTTTCATGACATGTTAGTGCCTTAAGTTGAATAAAATGAGAGTGCATGATAATTAAGTCCAATAAGAAGGTAAGGGATTTCTTATCTTGTTTATGTTATGTATGATTGCCGGTTGTGCTAGTGTTATGTTATTCTTGCGGAGTAAACCCCCGGGTTACTACTTATTCCATGGATTTGCTACCCATGATGCGAGTGCGGCGTTTGTACTCGTTGCGGGTCCACCGGGCCTATGCGGGTGAAATAGTCCCAGGATTAGGAGTGCTTAATGATACTATGGGCGGGTGGCCCGACCACGGGCCCGAGGATTAACTGCTCTGATACCACTTTTGTCACGACCCGACCACGGGCCCGTGACTGGTGCCTTACCCCGGGCACCCTTGTGATACAACATAAGAGAAAACCAACGAAAAATAAACTCACAACAAGAACCCATATAGAATATAAAGCACGCTAACCCAAAATGGCTACCTCTAAATATAACAAAGCTGAACAGTTACATCCTTAACAACCCAAGTTATGACAGGACTACAGACCTCTAAGAATGTGTAAACACTATGACGGGACAGGGCCCCATCATACCCCTGAATGTACAAAACATCTACAACACCAGGGGGAACCGTACCAAAAGTCGAGCCTCCGGAGAAATGGAGCTCCCGACACCTGAGTAAAGATCCTAAGAATGAGGATCCACCACCTGCGGTCAGTACACAATGTACCAAGTATGTAAAACTGGAAAATACTGTAATAATATCATAAGTCTAAAATAAGCTGGAGTCATAGATGAAAATCAAATTAAATTGCACTGTGCCTTCAGTGGTAACAAGAGTAACAAGTATAAACTTTACTGCATAAAAATAGGAGGCTCATGATCAAAACAGGGTCTCTCGCCCGTAGTATCATTAAGCAATCCTACTCCTGGGACTATTTCACCCGCATGGGTCCTGTGGACCCGCATAAGGCCATCCGCCTCGCATGGGACTATTTCACCCGCATGGGACTATTTCACCCGCATGAGGTCATCCGCCTCGCATGGGACCGCATGGGACTATTTCACCCGCATGGACCCAGTGGGCCCGCATGAGTATAAGCGCCGCACTCGCATCATGGGTAGCAAATCCATGGAATAAGTAGTAATAATAATAATAGTACATAACTCAGCACAACCGGCTATCATACATGACATAAGCGCTACCGGCTTATCATAACGTAAGCAAGTTAGGAATATCCCCTAACTTCTTATTAACATTTTTAGTATATCCTCTCATTTTAGTTTACTTAAGGCACTAACATGTCATTTAAGAGAAAATCCGGGGATTCAACCCAAGTATTACGTACTTCTAACCTTTTAAGAAATGACTCCCTTTTTTATATAAAACTTCCAAGATACTAATAACCGCAGTATCAAGTCACGACTACTTTCAAGACAAGTCACATTTCCCTTTTAGAAATATATTAGGCTTCTAAATCAAGTGACTTCATTTCTTTTAAAAACCTTAGGCAATAAATGCCTTAAAACAATTTACCTTCCACAAATTCAAATCATTTACCCGTACTTATTTTACTTAGAGTAAACCTTTCTTTATTAACCTTTCATAAAACTAATATAACCAACTTCCCATAAAGCCGTTATATTAACGTTATACGTTAGTCAAACACATTTCCCTATGTCCAAGGGACTTATACTTTTAAAACGAAACAAGTATCATATACTTAAAACAAGTGAAAAATATCAAATCTTGTACGTCTACCGTACTACATAGGTACAACTACTCATGCTCAAGAGATAAGAAAGCTCCACATACCTCTTCGGTCAATCCACTTGCTAAGTCCAAAAATACCGCACGTAATATGTCAACCTATAATGACCATAATACGTTTATTAACCTCTAGTTTCAACGTAGAATATTCCAAGTGCAAAGTCACTAAATTCTATGGAAAATTGGGCAGCATTTCCTTTGTTTCTACATACTTTGCCACCTTTTTCAAGGCCGAATTCAACATCCAAACGCCACATTTAAGGCCCAACAATCCAAACATTTCGAAGGGGATTACACACCTAATCTTGGATGTGTAAAATTCTGCCCCACAATGTATAACAACTAACTTAACAAGTTTAAGGTAGTATTTAGGCTACAACATGCTCACATAACCTTCTTATCCAATCCTTTCATATCCAAACTGTTACACCCCGTAATTACAGGACATGTTTTAAGAACGTACGTAAGAACTCACAAGTGTTAAAATTAGAGATTTGTAAAAAAATTTAACGGAATTATGGAATTGTCGGAAAACGTATTATTGTGACGAATGGGAAGGCGACACGTGTCACCCCCCTTATAGATGCCTTGGTCGAATTAGGCAAGGTCAAAAGGGTCACTTGACCTTTGCTAGGATGACTAAGTCTTGCAATGTAGTAAAGCTTGACAATGTTGACTTGGTCAATGGGACCACTTATGGATTTTTTAATAAGAATTGCATCCAAGCCTCACATTTGTATTTATCTTAGCCCTCCATGTTGTTATATAAGGGTATTAGTAGCAAGACAAGAGTTCCATACTTAGCCAAATTACAAAAATTGGATGAACCATAAATGGAGCTCTCGGCTTCTTCACTAGAAGAAAGAAAAAAAAAATTGTGTTCCTTGTCCAATAAGCTCCACACTTTAAACCAAGGTTCATGAGTGTTATGTAAGTGTATCTCAATAGAAAAATCTCGGAAAATGATAGTTTTCGGGTTAGTCGCAAAGTGAAAACCTAGTTGCTTTCTAGGTTTTGGATTGGAAGCTTGAAGGAAATTGTTGGGGTTGTTCTAAGGGTCTCAAGGAGCGGATTGAGGTGTCTTGAAGAGGCTCTAGGTTGCTAGGAGCAACCGGTTTTGAAGATTGGATTACAATTCGAGGTATAATCTTGTTCTCTTTAAGTGTTACAAGATTATGTAATTGTTGTTAGCCTTACATTTTACTAGCATGAAGTATATGTGTTGAAGTTTTATAAGTATTATGGATTGTTGTAGCCTAAAATCCGAAATGACATGTAAGCCATGATTAAGTTGGATTACAATTTAATCGTTGTTAGAATCGTCATGAAGTAATTGACTTGAAGATTACGGTTGTTATAATCAAATGCGACTTGATATCATGTGAGGCTACCAATTTGGATTGAAATGGAAATTGGATAAGAATTGGTATTGTTGTATTCATTATGGCCGAAAATTTGGACTAGTAGTTTGTTATTCATTTGTTTTGGACTACCGTCTATATTGTGGTGAGCGATTGAAATGTATGGTTATTTATTTGTATTGTACTACCTTATAGATTGTGGTGAGCCAATTGAGGCTGTTTGGTTATTGTATTCGACCTTGAAAAGGTGGCAAAGTAAGTAGAAACAAAGGAGGTGCTGTCCGATTTTCCGTAGAATTTAGTGACTTAGCACCTAGGATATTCTACGTTGAAGTGAGAGGTTAATGGGCGTATTGTGACCATTATAGGTTGAAGTACTTAGTATAGCGTATTCTACTTGGAGGATGGAATAGCTATCAAGGTTGAAGTACTTTGGAGCATTTTGCTACTTGTCGACAATCGTCGCGAGGTATGTGAACCTCTTCCTTCCTTTGGCATGATTCTATGTATGGAATATACTTGTGGTATCATCTCATGTTTCCTTCTACTCTTAGAAGTTAAGAGGTAGTTGTGTGATTTACTCTATGTAGAACTTTTCCTATCTTTTGAGCATGACTACTTGCACGTATGTAGTACGGTAGACGTACAAGACTATGACATTCTTTACTATTTTCAATGTAATGCCAAGTCGGTGGGTTAGGAGATTAACTCACTTCTTTGAAAATAGTAAGGATGTCTTAAGTTGATTTTAAAGTTAAGGGACTTGAAGAGTTTTATAGTATGTGATACTTGTTCCGTTTTAAACGTATAAGTCCCTTGGATAGGAAATTGTTTATGGCTAAGGTATAAAGTGAATATAACGGCTTTATGGGAAGTTAGTTATATTTGCCTTATGGAAAGATAAATGACTCGACTTTAGTAGAAAGGCAACTTGATTTTACGACATCAATTGCCTAGAGTTTTAATAATAAAAGGAGTCACTTGTTTTCAAATGGTTAAGAGACAAATTGTATTTTTGAAAGTTAAGAGAATTTATTTGAAAGTATATAATACTTGGTTTCAAAAAGTAGAAGTCTCTTGGTTATAAAAGGAACGTGTTAGTCTAAACCATAAAGGGTTATAACGGCTTTATGGGAAGTTGGTTATAACGGCTTTATGGAAGATTAAGAGAATGGTTTTCTCTAGTAAAGTAATCAAAGGAATAACTTGTATTAGGCAAGGGCAAATTGGTTTAAAGGTACCAATTGCTTAAGGTTTTTAATAAAGAAGTCACTTGATTTAGAAGCCGGTAATTGTATTTCTAAAAAGGTATTGTGACTTGTCTTGAAAGGTGGATAGGACTTGATACTATGGTTGTTAGTATTTTGGAAGTTTTATTTGGAAAATAGTCCTTTGAAAAGACTGTGCGTCTGAAGTACTTTGGCTTGTTAAATGAGAATTTATTCTATTTGTGCCTGGATAAGTACTTTGGCTTGTTAAATGAGAATTTATTCTATTTGTGTCCGGATAAGTACTTTGGCTTGTTAAATGAGAATTTATTCTATTTGTGCCCGGATAAGTACTTTGGCTTGTTAAATGAGAATTTATTCTATTTGTGCGGATAAGTACTTTGGCTTGTTAAATGAGAATTTATTCTATTTGTGCGGATAAGTACTTTGGCTTGTTAAATGAGAATTTATTCTATTTGTGCCCGGATAAGTACTTTGGCTTGTTAAATGAGAATTTATTCTATTTGTGCCCGGATAAGTACTTTGGCTTGTTAAATGAGAATTTATTCTATTTGTGCCCTGATAAGTACTTTTGCTTGGTTAATTGAGAACTTGCCTATATGTGCTGGTGATAGCCTGTGAGTGCAAGTATTATGTTTTATTACGTTGCCGCGACTCTCGGTTGGAGGGCCGGCTGTCTTGTTGTAAGTTACTCGGACGTACCGACAGTGATGTGGGATTCCACGGGTATGCTTCCGTTATTTGTAGTACTTGGGTTAAATTCCCGGATTTTTATAAAAGACATGGTAGTGCTTATGTCTTGTTTGATGGTCGGTCGAGTTAGGGTAAGAGTATAAATGAGGGGCAAGCCCGAGCGTTATACCACCTACTCCAGGGTAAGAGTATAAGTGAGGGGTAAGCCCCAAGACGTTGTACCACTTGCTTTATGTGTTGTTTGACGACCGGTCGAGTTAGGGTAAGAGTATAAATGAGGGGCAAGCCCCAAGACGTTATACCACCTTCTCCAGGGTAAGAGTATAAATGAGGGCAAGCCCAAGGCGTTATACCACCGCTTTGATTGATATTATGGGCGTGAGACCCGTGGTTATGTTTTACGTATAGTATCGACGGTGATGTGGGATTCCACAGGCGGGAGATATGTATATATGTATTGTGTATGTGCGCCGGTGGGGTAGGAGGCCACGCGCGCGTCACGTGGTTATATTTTACACTTATAGTCGTCGACGGTGATGGAGGATTCCACGGGCATGCTTTGATATTAGTGTGACTTGATCGCGTCGATTTGGGCGGGTAGTATATGTGTCCCTCGTAATGGGCGGACTATGTTATGAAAGATAAGTAAGTTATATGGTAATGAACTTAATGATTCTTTTTCTAATAATGTACGTAAGAATGTGACTATAACTTTTATTGGGAATGGAAAAGATAATAAGGTGCGATTAAGTTCATAAGTGATAATGACACGGCGAGGATCCGTATGTATTTTTATACTTGTCCTTGTCATTCTTTTATGCAATTGTGATCATTTCATGCGTTATTTACATTCCATATTCGGCACTGTTATCGACCCCGCCGAAGTGCGTTAAATGCCGCGAGTTTAGGTACTGCGGTTGTGGATCCATGAGCTTAGGATCCGGTTCAAAAGCGAGATGGCTCGGTGTTCGGAGTTGTCACGTTTATGTTTATTCGGGGTATGTTAAAACTCTTAGAGGTCTCTAGTCACATATGGTGGAGTGCTTTGTAAAGAAAAGGAGGCAAGCTTCCGTTTATGTATGTACGTTCGGGAAGGTAGCCACTGTCGGCTAACTTTGTTGTTTTTAATCTTGTTGTTTTATTTTATAAGTTTCATGTATGTTCCGCTGATTATCTCTGATGTTTACCTGTAAGGGTGCCCAGGTAGGGCACCAGTCACGGGCCCGGGGTCGGGTCGTGACACAAACCATATTTCTTACATGAAATGTATCTAAGAGTAATATTTACCACTACAAGTTCTTTCTTCTTCACATGCAACACCAAAAACTAGCTACAAGAGAAGAATTGTTACCTTAGAGCTTTAGCCAAATTATTCCAACAAATTTGCTAGCCTCCTTTCCACAATTACCACCACAAGAACTCCCACAAGCTTGCAAATAAACTTCCTTCTTGCCACACTTTTCAGATTTTTTTCTCAAGACTTGTGTTCTTCTTGATTTTCTAGAGAGAAGGGAGAACTTCTAATTTAGAGAGAGAGAAGCTTGAAGAATGACCAAGTCTTCAAGACTTGGTCAATATATAAGACATGCAAAAATCAGATGGGGGGGGGGGGGGACACTTGTCACCCACCCATGGCCTCTATTAAAACAAAACAGTGCAGATTTTTCCACTCAACTTCGCAGAACCCGCCTCGGCGCCGCGGCCCTGCAGCCGGCGCTGAAACCTCTGCCGACTCCCAGAACTTTCCGGCGCCGCGGCCCTGCTTCCCGGCGCCGCGGCGCTGCAACTTCAGCGAACCCTCAGATCATCTGGCGCCGCGGCCCTGCATCCGGCGCCGCGGCCCTGTGGCTCCTGACCGAAACACCTTTCTGTCCGACTGCGCACTGAACTTGTAACTCCCATAACTTTCTACTCCGATGTCCTATCGACGAACGGTTGGTTGCGTTGGAAACTATACTCAATGAACAACGTACTAGGCCTTTGAAACATCTAGGAACTCTCAATGTAGCAGGTCATAACCCGCCTCAAAGTTGACTAAAAACCCATCCGAAACAATCCGCCAACCTATCTTTCGAAAATTTTAAGTCTTACTCCTTTCGTACGCTCTCACACGTATGGCCAGAACTACGGGGTATAACAGTACTCAGAGGATGCGACTCCTTATGGGTTATGGTAGACAGGCTGATGAAATCAGCCCATTTTCTTCCGGTCATGACCACTTACCCGACTAAGGATTATGCTAGATTATATAGCAGGACGATTGTGAGACTGCATGGGGTTCTTACATTTATGATGTCATACAGATGAGCTCAGTTTACGGATAACTTCTGGAGGTTTACCAGAAGGGATTAGGGGCACAGGTGAGTCTCAGTGTTGCATTTCACCCTCAGACCGACGGACAGGCAGAACGTACTATCCAGGCACTTGAGGATAGGTTGTCAGCCGGTGTTATTGATTTCAGAGATAGCTTGGAGGATTATTTACCTCTTGTTGAGTTTGCGTATAACAAAAGCTACCATTCCAGTATCCAGATGGCCCTGTATGAGGCTTTGTATGAAAGGAAGTGTAGATCGCTGATTGGTTGGTTCGACGTAGGCGAGGTTCAGTTAATTGGTCCAGACTTGATTCAACAGGCTGTGGATAAGGCGAAGCTTATCCATGAAAGATTATTAGTAAGCTCAGATTCAGCAGAAACTTTATGCAGATAGTCGACGTCGACACTTGGGAGTCCAGGTTGACGTTTGGGTCTTCTTGAGGGTATTTACCCAAGAAGGGTATAATGAGGTTTGGGAAGAAAGAGAAGCTTAGCCCAGGGAATAGTGGGCCTTAGCAGATTGTCAGTAGAGTAGGCAAGGTTGCCTATGAGTTAGATCTGCCGCCCGATATGGGGGCATTGTATCCGGTCGTCCATGTTTCTAGGTTACGGAAGTATATCGGAGATTCATCCAGAGTTTGCCCAGTTAGTAATACTCAGGCGATAGAGAGGATATGACGTAGGAAGCAGAGGAGGACCTGATAAAGAAGTATCCTCACTTGTTCCCTACATTTCCAGGAAATTCGCTTCTCTACTTGTCTATTTTTATTGACGTTTTAGCATAAGTATTGTTATGTGGCCATGTGTGCCAAGTATGATTATGTTGGGTGTAGTCAAGGGACTATTCCAATATCCATTTAGATGGAACCTCGAAGGAACATTCGGGGATGAATGTTTCTAAGGAGGGAGAATGTTACACCCCGAAATTCCAGGACATGTATATGAGAATAGACGGGAGAACACAAGACTTAAAAATTTGAACGAAAGAAAGAGTTGTAATTTCTAAGGAAAATCTTCCGAACCCCGGGAAGGAAAATTATTCGTTAAGGAGAATTGGATTCTCAAATTTGTTATTTAAGACTTTTAGAATTTATCGGAATTATGGAATTTTATTTTCAGAGTTGGATACGTGGGGCCCACCCGAGAAATTTTACGTTTTTGTGGGGGCCACGAGGTTTCCGATATTATGACCAATTATGGAAATTTTGGGAAATGAAATATTTTAGACCAATGGGAGTGTGGTGTTTGTACTCATTGCGGGTCCACCGGGCCTATGCGTGTGAAATAGTCCTATGCGGGTGAAATAGTCCCATGCGGAGTAAATTGCTCCATTGCGGGTCCACATGACCTATGCGGGTGAAATAGTCCCAGGAGTAGAAGTGTTTAATGATACTATGGGCGGGTGGCCCTAATTTGATCATGAGCTTCCTATTTTTATGCAGTAAAGTATACTCTTGTTTACTCTCATTATTAGTAAAGCACAGTGTACTGTTAGTTGGTTATCATACTTGTCTCCACCTTTATTTTAGACTATATGATTTCATTACAGTACTTTCAGTTTCACATACTTGGTACATATTTTGTACTGACCCCCTTTCCTCGGGGGGATGCGTTCATGCCGCAGGTAGAGTTAAACAGGTTGTTGATCCTCACTCTTAGGATCACTATTCAGCTGTTAAGAAGCTCCATTACTCCGGAGGCTTACCCTTGGTTCAGATCCCTGGTATTATCGGTTGTGGTACATTCAGGGGTATGGCGGGGCTCTGTCCCATCACATTTGTTATGTTAAAATTCTTAGAGGTCTGTAGTCATGTATGTGGGTCAGTTTGTAAAGAAAATGGATGTAACTGATTTTGGCAATGTACTAATATATATATATATGTCCATGGAGGTAGCCTTATCGGCTAGCCTGAGGTTTACTTACTATTGATGTATGTTATGAGTTTCATGTATGTTCCGCTGATTTTATCTGATGTATACCAAAGGTGCCTGTGTAGGGCACCGATCGCGAGCAGGTCGGGTTGTGTGATCTGAGAGGGTGATGAACCCTTAAAGGATCATGTTTAATTGACTTAATGACATACCATGTTGTTAGATTAAGTTGTATTGTATGCTTAAGTGAGAGGCACGAATAATACTGGTATGGAGTAAATAGGGTTGTTGGGATTAAGACAACGTGATTTTGAGATATTGAGAAGTTATCTTGCCCGTATACGGGGAGAGATAATGTAAGCTTGGGACATGAAATATTTGAGGATCTTGGAGTATTGGATAATCGTTGAGACCTTAGATGTCACGACCCGACCTCGGGCCCACGACTAGTGCCTTACCCCGGGCACCCTAGTGATACTACATCAGAGAAAATCAGCGGAAATAAAACTCATTGACATGAAACAGTATAATATAAGAAACGGGCTAACCAAAACGGTCACCTTTCAGCATATATATAAAAATCTGAACAGTTACATCCTTTACAAGCCCAACTCACAACAGTACTACAGACCTCTAAGAGTTTGATAACAACTATGACAGGACAAGGCCCCGCCATACCCCTGAATGTACAAGTACCTATAATGATAGGGAATCTATACCAAAGATAAGCTTCCGGAGAAACGGAGCTTCCCAATACGCAGAACCGTGATCCTAAGAGCGGGGATCAACAACTGGTGTACCTCTACTGCGGCGTGACGCAGCCTCGGCCGAGGTCGGTATAACAGTACCAAGTATGTGGCGAAAATCAGTAATGAAATAATAACATTTTAAAACCAATTCACAAACATGTACGAAACAAACCAATTAACCGCACATAGTGCCACAACATAAACAAGAGCAAATAGATGTAACGCAACCGGTCTTTTCTAGGCCGCTAATGATCGAAGCAGGGCCATTCACCCATAGTATCATTGTGCGAGCCTAATCCTGGACTCCCGTAGTCCGCATAGGCCACCTGGGCCCGCATGAGGTACTCCTCGCATCGGGGGTAGCTAACCCGCGGCATTTCCCTGGACTACCGTAGTCCGCATGGCCACTTGGACCGCATGAGGTATTCCTCGCATCGGCGTAACACACCCGGAGTGATTCCTGGACTACCGTAGCCCGCATAGGTCACGTGGACCCGCATGAGGTATTCCTCGCATCGGGGGTAGCTAACCCGCGGCACATGTATCAAGTCAGGAGGGTAAGTGATATAATACCAGCACAACCGTCTTATCGTAAACAACATAAGAACAACAAGAAAACCCCCTTAACACAACAAGTCTCAAGATACTAACGCCCGTAGTATCATAACAGTCTATATATAAGCAGTCATGTCAAGTCAGGGACTCACGCCCTCAAAATCGTCATGCCCGTGGAACTCCTTCCTCACTGTCGGCAATCTATGATATGATATAACACCAAAAAGTACACATAAACACCAGGTCCCACCTGTGCCATAAAACAACCGTAATAACCGGCCCTCCATCGAGAGACACGGTAGCAAGAAGTAAAACACTTGCACAACAAAGGCTATCACAACTAGCATAGGCAAGTTTAACATACTCTTAGACTTTCATTTTATGCCAAAAATCCGGGTTTTAACCCCAAAGTAATACATACTTCAACTCTCTTAAAAAGAACTATTTTTAAGTAAAAAATCACGCGATACTAATACCCGTAGTATCAATCATAGAGTAACTATCATTTTAAGTAAATCAAAACAATATCATGCCTTCTTTTTAACCAAAACAAGACAATACCATGCCTTCCTTTAAAATCAAATCAAGACAATACCATGCCTTCTTTTTAAACAAAGACACTTCTCCTTTTTAAAATCAAGTTGTTTATAAGTCAAGTCTCTTTATCTTTCAAGATCAAGTCTCTTAACTTTCAAAAATTTAGTCTCATAATCTTTAAATCAAATCTCATATCTTTTAAAGAAACCAACCTCCTAACTTTTAAAATGTCAAGTTATCATTTTAAATCCAATAATAAAACCATTCTTTCATTTTCATAAAGTCGTTATAACTAACTTCCCATAAAGCTATTATAACACTTTATGTTTTTAACCAACCAAGGACAACTACTCTCATTTCCGAAATCACATAAATACCCTCCTATATCAAGGCCTGCTACCAAGCAAACAACTCCAAGGGGATTACACGCCTAACTGGACGTGTACAATTCTGCCCCACAGTATACCAACAGTCTATTTCTTTTCAACCTTCTATCCACATAGCACATACTCAATTATATACTACTACAACATGTAATATCCAATTACAATAGAAGGACAAAGATCATTACCTCGATAAGCCCAAAATTATCCAAGATTTATAAGTCGATCCTAAGCAACGTTTAGCTCCTATTCCTTACGCTTCAATCCGCTCCTAGCAACCCTTAGAAGTTTCTAAACAACTTCTCTTTAAGATCCAACTCCAAAAAGTGAAGAACACCTTAGGCTCAAACTTGGCAAGTTTCGGCCAAGGGGTATAACTTAGGCTAGGGGTGTGAAATCTTTTCTAACTCTTGGTTCACAATCTTCCTAACACCTTAAGGAAGAACACTTAAAATTTTAAGGATTTTTGGACAACTTTAGCTCCAAAAATCAGCCCATGGCCGAGAGCACCTAGAAGGGAGGGAGTAATTTTTCAAGCTTTGGAAAAACTCTAAGTGTGGGATGAAGAAGTCTTGCATTCAAGGGGGGTATTTATAGAGAAATCAAAGGCTAGGATCAAGGAAAGTGTGTGGTGATATTGGGGGACAAGTGTGTGTGGGTCCCACCCACCACATGTCTACACAAAGTTTGGGACAAGTGGCTTGCCACTTGGCACCACATTTCGGCCAAGGCCATTTGTCCAAGAGAGACGGCCAACATGTCCACATGGGGGTGACACGTGTCGCCCCCCTACTCGTCCAAAATATTTCATCTCCCGAAAATATCCAAAATCTCGAAAACAAAGTGGGCCCCACAAAATCGTAAATTTTCCCCGTGGGCCCCACGTGACCAAATCCGGAAATAAAATTCCATAATTCTCTAATATTCCAAGAAGTCCAAATACCAAATCTGGGAATCCAATTCCCATTAACGAATCTTTTTCCTTCACAAAATCCGGAAAAATCAAATCTTTCTTTCCTTCCAATCTTAATGTCGTATTCTCGTACGTACGTCCTCACATACATACCCTGGAACTACGAGGTATAACATTCTTTCCCCCTTAGAAACATTCGTCCCGAATGTTCCCTCTAAGTCTTCAACATACATGCGCCGGTATAGTCTTCACTACTATACTTACATAACCAATTATGTCACACCTGGCCATAATATAACACACGCACAAAACTCAAATCCGAGCCAACGAGGAATCACCTCTAACATCACAAAATCTCCCACCCATGGTCTAAAGGATACTCCCTTCGCACCTTCACTTCACAAAAATGATCACTTCCATTCTCTTAACACACGTTCACTTCTTTCCTTACTCGTCGTACCCTTCTCGTACACCCGAACTCTTTCTAGTACACGTACCACACTTCAGTCATCGCTTCAGTTTCCAAGACCTTGGAGTTACCACCTCCAAACTTGGTCATCTTACTAGCCTCAATTTCCTTTAAGGCCATTCCCGGCCTTCACGATCCGATTCTGGTCGAACACATCCATGAACTCGTACGGTGGTTACCTAAACTTGGGCCTAGCACCCTCGTGACCCTATCACCTAGCGGGACCACCTCAAACTTACCCCACCCTGCAATATGGCCTCAACCCGACCCACTTCGTACCAAACTTTTGTTCCCGGTCCGGAACAATCTCACTATACAAGTCACGAAAACCTAGTGATCTCCTTAGCTTAACTACCCACTTACATTTCACACCACTCATGGACTTATCACACAAATACACTCCACGTATACTATGTATTCTGACAAAGATCAACCGTAAATCTTTTACTCAAGACGGGCTTGCATCTAAGGTCTCCACGTGTAATATTCTAAGGCTCACAATTTCCCTATCCCCAAACTTACCTTTTCAACTAACCATGTTCTCTAAATCACAATTTACACAATGCTATCCGAACATAACACTTAACATATAACCATCTTATCAACGCATACTAGTCTCTAAAGGGTTAAAGATAAACCTGTAACTATTGCTTCATTTTCCCCTTAGTCGCTCTAATCATAATCCTGCCCTGCATGGTGCATAGCTATCGAAGACGATGAACCAGCCACCGATCCTGAAGGCTGAGTCTTAACATCCACGCTACCTCTGGTCGGACGATCCTTCGCAAAATGGCCCCGTCGGCCACACGTATAACAATCTCCCAAACTAGCGCGACACTCCCCATAATGGAGTTTACCACAACGACCACACTGAGGTAGGAGTGGCCTCGTTTGGCTAACACTCCTACTCTCCCAAAATCAACCTCGAGCCCTCGACTGCCTCAATACCTGGATGCCAAGACGCGCGGAGGACCACCTCAGACGACGGAGGCGCATGACTAGCCTGCTGCTGAGGCGGCCTGTCTCCAAAGTTACCAAAGGATCCTGCTGTCTTGGCCCTCTTATGTTGATCTCGCCGCTTGGCCGACCTCACGCTCTCCCCTGTGCATAAGCCTGCATGCGGGCAATGTCCATGCCCGGCTGAAGAGCTACTCCTGTACAACCCTTTGCTAAAATAATCGTCAAGTCCTGTGACATATCGGTGCACTCTATCCTCCATGTCTGCCATTAAAGCAGGGGCCTACCGAGCTAATGAGTCGAACTCTATGTTGTACTCCCGAACCGTCCGCCCATTCTGTCTCAACATCATAAAACTATCCACTCGGGCACTCCTCATCTGCGAGGGCAAGAAGTGTGTAAGAAATGCCTCTGAGAACTCGTCCCAACCAGCTGGAAGCGCATGCTCCCCCTGGGACAGTTCCCATGAATCAAACCAGTCGACTGCAGTACCACGCAGCCGATGTGAACCTAATACTACCAATTCTGTCTCCGAGGCCTTGATCACTCTCATGATCCGCTGCAACTGTCGAATAAACTCCTGATGATCTTCCTCAGTTCTCGATCCATAGAACTCTGGTGGACTGCAACTCAAGAAGTCCCGAAGCCTCAAACTATCGGCTCTGGGGTGCACCACCGGTACTACCGGCTCACATCTGTCCTCGTGCCTCGCCACAATTCTAGCTAGTAATGGGGCTATCTCTTTGTAACCCATATCCTCTGTTCCTAGTCGTGGAACTGGAGGCTCAGATATCATAGCCTCAGTAGAAACTGTCGTCGCTGTGCTAAACTCTGCTGGGGCTGGCGGCGTCGCAGAACTCCCCGTATGAAGTACTACTTCTAGTAATGAATGGGCATGTTCCCTGATAATCCTTTGTGTTCTACTCGCAGCTCCCTCTGCTGCCCTGCCTCTATGGGCCATGGTTGCCTTGCGCAGAGGCATAATTGGTAAAAAGAATACGTCGGAGGGAGTCCAACATATAACGCAGCTCTAAGGCACGATCTCAGAGTGAGAAGAATGGAAACCAATCCTAAATATCATGCAGCCTCCTGATTATAGGTGTGGTGCATAACACTCCGATAATCAAGACTCTACTAGATACGGTCTGTAGATACTTTCCGAGGATTAACTGCTCTGATACCACTTTTGTCACGACCCGACCTCGGGCCCGCGACTGGTGCCTTACCCCGGGCACCCTAGTGATACTACATCAGAGAAAAACAGCGGAAATAAAACTCATTGACATGAAACAATATAATATAAGAAACAGGCTAACCAAAACGGTCACCTTTCAGCATATATATAAAAATCTGAACAGTTACATCCTTTACAAGCCCAACTCACAACAAGATTGCTGCACTTCTAAGAGTTTGATAACAACTATGACGGGACAGGGCCCCGCCATACCCCTGAATGTACAAGTACCTATAATGACAGGGAATCTATACCAAAGATAAGCCTCCAGAGAAACGGAGTTTCCTAATACGCAGAACCGTGATCCTAAGAGCGGGGATCACAACAGGTGTACCTCTACCTACGGCATGAACGCAGCCCCCCGAAGGAAGTCAGTACAACAGGTACCAAGTATGTGAAACTGAAAGTACTGTAATGAAATCATAACATTTTAAAACCAATTCACAAACATGTACGAAACAAACCAATTAACCGCACATAGTGCCACAGCATAAACAAGAGCAAATAGATGTAACGCAACCGGTCTTTTCTAGGCCGCTAATGATCGAAGCAGGGCCATTCAGCCATAGTATCATTGTGCGAGCCTAATCCTGGACTCCCGTAGTCCGCATAGGTCACCTGGGCCCGCATGAGGTACTCCTCGCATCGGGGGTAGCTAACCCGCGGCATTTCCCTGGACTACCGTAGTCCGCATGGCCACTTGGACCGCATTAGGTATTCCTCGCATCGGCGTAACACCCGAGTGATTCTCGGACTCAGAGCCCGTGATAGTCACGTGGACCCGCATGAGGTATTCCTCGCATCGGGGGTAGCTAACCCGAGGCACATGTATCACGTCAGGGGGGTAAGTGATATAATACCAGCACAACCGGCTTATCGTAAACAACATAAGCACAACAAGAAAACCCCGTTAACACAACAAGTCTCAAGATACTAACGCCCGTAGTATCATAACAGTCTATATATAAGCAGTCATGTCAAGTCAGGGACTCACGCCCTCAAAATTGTCATGCCCGTGGAACTCCTTCCTCACTGTCGGCAGTCTATGATATGATATAACACCAAAAAGTACACATAAACACTAGGTCCCACCTGTGCCATAAAATAACCGTAATAACCGTCCCTCCATCGAGAGACACGGTAGCATAGAAGTAAAACACTTGCACAACAAAGGCTATCACAACTAGCATAGGCAAGTTTAACATACTCTTAGACTCTCATTTTATGCCAAAAATCCGGGTTTTAACCCCAAAGTAATACATACTTCAACTCTCTTAAAAAGAACCCTTTTTAAGTACAAAATCACGCGATACTAATACCCGTAGTATCAATTATAGAGTAACTATCATTTTAATTAAATCAAAACAATATCATGCCTTCTTTTTAACCAAAACAAGACAATACCATGCCTTCCTTTAAAACCAAATCAAGACAATACCATGCCTTCTTTTTAGACAAAGACACTTCTCCTTTTTAAAATCAAGTTGTTTATAAGTCAAGTCTCTTTATCTTTCAAGATCAAGTCTCTTAACTTTCAAAAATTTAGTCTCATAATCTTTAAATCAAATCTCATATCTTTTAAGGAAACCAACCTCCTAACTTTTAAAATGTCAAGTTATCATTTTAAATCCAATAATAAAACCATTCTTTCGTTTTCATAAAGTCGTTATAACTAACTTCCCATAAAGCTATTATAACACTTTATGTTTTTAACCAACCAAGGACAACTACTCTCATTTCCGAAATCAAGATAACTTTATTCTTTAAAAGACTAAGCACCCATTACTCACGAATGAGGTTTCACAACTTTTTAACACAACTCAAGTCCTTAACATTTACTTAACTTTAGAATCAAGTCAAGGACACAAAAGGAAAATCAAACTCCTTTAACACACGTGCGTCTACCGCACTATATATATTTCATAAATATCATGCTCAAGAGAATAGGAAGAATCACATATCTCTTCGGTTTAATCCACAGCCAAGTCGAGTATGTCGCACGTAGAATATCCACCTATAACAAGCAAACACGTCTATCAACGTCTAGACTTCTTCGTAGAACATTATAAGTATATAGTTCCTTATTCTACGGAAAATTGGGCAGCACCTCCCCCCCGCAATCACATAAATACCCTCTTATATCAAGGCCTGCTACCAAGCAAACAACTCCAAGGGGATTACACACCTAACTGGACGTGTACAATTCTGCCCCACAGTATACCAACAGTCTATTTCTTTTCAACCTTCTATCCACATACCACATACTCAATTATATACTACTACAACATGTAATATCCAATTACAATAGAAGGACAAAGATCATTACCTCGATAAGCCCAAAATTATCCAAGATTTATAAGTCGATCCTGAGCAACGTTTAGCTCCTATTCCTTACGCTCCAATACTCTCCAAGCAACCCTTAGAAGTTTCTAAACAACTTCTCTTCAAGATCCAACTCCAAAAAGTGAAGAACACCTTAGGCTCAAACTTGGCAAGTTTCGGCCAAGGGGTATAACTTAGGCTAGGGGTGTGAAATCTTTTCTAACTCTTGGTTCACAATCTTCCTAACACCTTAAGGAAGAACACTTAAAAGTTTAAGGATTTTTGGACAACTTTAGCTCCAAAAATCAGCCCATGGCCGAGAGCACCTAGAAGGGAGGGAGTAATTTTTCAAGCTTTGGAAAAACTCTTAAGTGTGGGATGAAGAAGTCTTGCATTCAAGGGGGGTATTTATAGAGAAATCAAAGGCTAGGATCAAGGCAAGTGTGTGGTGAGATTGGGGGACAAGTGTGTGTGGGTCCCACCCACCACATGTCTACACAAAGGTTGGGACAAGTGGCTTGCCACTTGGCACCACATTTCGGCCAAGGCCACTTGTCCAAGAGAGACGGCCAACATGGCCACATGGGGGTGACACGTGTCGCCCCCCTACTCGTCCAAAATATTTCATCTCCCGAAAATATCCAAAATCTCAAAAACAAAGTGGGCCCCACAAAACCGTAAATTTGCCCCGTGGGACCCACGTGACCAAATCCGGAAATAAAATTCCATAATTCTCTAATATTCCAATAAGTCCAAATACCAAATCTGGGAATCCAATTCCCATTAACGAACCTTTTCCTTCACAAAATCCGGAAAATTTTCTGTCGGAAAAATCAAATCTTTCTTTCCTTCCAATCTTAATGTCGTATTCTCGTACGTACGTCCTCACATACATACATACCCTGGAACTACGGGGTGTAACATTAGATAGACAAGGCCTTCAAGAGTAAAGTATTTTATGTGTGATTGTGGTTAAAGTACATGGTATATGTGAAGTATATTAGAGGTGATGATTCCTTGGTTTGAGTATGAACCACTTGTGATTGTTGTTGATGATTGTTGAGCCGATTGGGAATTTGTATAGCTTGAGACCTTGGATGAACATTCGAGGACGAATGTTTCTAAGGGGGGGAAGAATATTACACCCCATAGTCCCAGGACACATAAGTGAGAACGTAAGGGAATAAGATTTGAATGTTGGAATTAAAGTTTATTTACATTTTCTGATATGGAAAAATTATGGATACAAAAATGTGAAGACGAAAATTTATTAACTTGGAGTTAATTTCCCTAATATGGACTTAGTATTGTATTATGAAGTATTGGCATTGATAATATGGGGCCCACCAAAAATTTCACAATTTTGTGGGGCCTTTCAATTTTAAGATATTTTGGGATAAGTATAGATATCTATGTGAAGAAAGATTATGTGACCAATAGGAGGGTGACATTTGTCCCTCATCCACTTGTCTTGCAAGACAAATATCTATATAGAGATATGTATTGAGACTTAGCTTCATTTCACATTATCTTAATCAACCAAAACTTGCTCTTTTCTCTCCCTTAAGCCTAAGTTTCGAATTCTCTTGAAAGTGCAAGAACAAGAGTTTATTATTATCCAAGATTAAGCACCCTAATCAAGTTCTAAGCCAAGTTAAGTCTCCAAGATCTCCAAAAACAGTTTTGGGCCGAGAATGGGGTTGAAACCCTAGGCTTGTTTATGAAATTTTTGGAAGTAAAAAACAAGAAGGGAAGATGGTTACAAGTTTGTAGTGGATACATGTGTGTGATTGGAACTTGAAGAAGTGGAGCTAAGACAAAACTGTGGGTCGACTTTAAGTGGATTGTATTGGGCAATATGAAAGGTAAAATTTCTTCCTCCTCTTGAAGTAATTGGATATTACATATTGTTATAGTTAATAGATGAACTTGTATTAAGAAGAATGAAGAATAAGAAGTGTAGGGGCAGTTTTGATTGGTTGGGCCGAAACTAGGCAGTTTCGGGACTTTAGATTCGTTGTTATAATTGTTGTTGTTATCTTCACCTATTTCATATTATTATGAAGGAATATTTTTGTTAATAAGTTGTTATGATTTGTATAAAGTGTTGAAACTTGAATTGGACTATAAGGCATTTAAAAGGGTTTTGGATTGTTGTTGTTGTTGTTGGCCGAGAGGTGTACCAAACTGTTGGATACTTATGGTGCAGTTTTAGGGATTGTTTTGTGGTGTTATAAAGCTGGAAATTCAGCCACCAATATGCATGTTTAAATATAGTAATTGCTAATGAAATTCCTAAGGGAATAAGGGTGTAGAAGGGTGTTGAAAGACCTCACATTTTACCCTTGTTGTTGTTGAATTGTGGACTATTTTTATGGACTGTTTTGCCTAGATTGTGGACTGTTTTTATGTGATAAATAGGTGTGTGAATCACCTTGGTTAACTGTTGGTTGTGCCCATAATTGGTGCCTTGGTTATTGATGAAATTGACCTTCTTGAAAGGTGGAAAAATACGTATAAGTAGGGAAAGTGTTGTCCAAATTTTTATAATAAAAGAGGGTCATTACTTGGTATTGACCTACACTAGTAAGAATGGAGTTGATATACATGTTATTGTATTTATTGGTTGAAGTACTACTTGAGGAGGATTCTAGATTGTTGAGTCGGTTAATTCGCCGATAAGGTATGTGAACCTCTTCCTTCTCTCTTTTGGCATGTTCTACGTATGAGTCATAACTGTGGTATTGTTTGAAAAGTTATTTTACTCTTAGAAGTTAAAGAGTATTCATGTTATTGATTATATGCTAAAGGCATGTCTAAATTATTTCTAAGTTCTTACCAAGTCTTATGAGATATGTTGGTAAGAGTTTTTAGTAAGCATTGGAGTCGAGTTGATCTTGCTAAGTTATAGCACAAATGAGAAAAGTTATCGAACAAGTCATTGCAGCGTTAAATGAAAAAGATATCGACAATCATTTATATTGAAATGATTAGAATTTCCATCTGCATAGAAGCTAAGATATAACCAGTTCGTTTTACATTTTCTAGATTCACAGTTGATTAGATAAGATCATTATTAAATATATAACCTACTAACGGCTCATAAAATAGATTAATTTGGTAATTCGGATCGGTTATCACCATTCAAATGTTTCCATAATGTTAGCCAGAGGAGCGAGACGAATTTAGATTATCGAGTTGGTACAGACGACAAGTGTTAGTATGTGACTCGTCCTTTCTTCTTTGAGAATGAACTTCATAAAATGAGTGTACGCTGGACGTACGTGTTTTAAATGAATCTAGATTTCATGTGGTACATGAGGTGATAGTAACTTGATTTTAAAAATATACTTGACTTGATTTTAAAAGTATAAGTCACTTGGTTGTAAAAGTGTAAGTGTCTTGATTTTCCAAATGAGGATTTAAAAATGAAAGGTATGAGAGTGCCTCGGTATTTCTAAAAAGGAAGGCATGGTATTGCCTTGGTATTTCTATAAAGGAAGGCATGGTATTGCCTTGGTTTTTTAAATAGGAAGGCATGGTATTGCCTTGGTTTTTCTAAAGAGGAATGCATGGTATTTCCTTGGTGTTTCTAATAGGAAAGGCATGATAGTGCCTTAGGTTTTCTAAAAGGAAGGTATGATAGTGCCTTGGTGTTTTCTAAAATGAAAGATGTGATTGGTACATTGGCATAGTTAAAATGAAAGATTTTATATGTGTTTGGTACATGATATGTTGGTACCTTTGCATAGC
Source organism: Przewalskia tangutica (assembly GCA_029844215.1). Classification (NCBI taxonomy): domain Eukaryota; kingdom Viridiplantae; phylum Streptophyta; class Magnoliopsida; order Solanales; family Solanaceae; genus Przewalskia; species Przewalskia tangutica. Next base: position 80,186,605 of record CM056734.1, read on the forward strand.
TAAAATGAAAGATTTTATATGTGTTTGGTACATGATGTTTTGGTACCTTGGCATAGTTAAAATGAAAGATTTTATATGTGTTTGCTACATGATGTTTTGGTACCTTGGCATAGTTAAAATGAAAGATTTTATATGTGTTTGGTACATGATATGTTGGTACCTTGGCATAGCTAAAATGAAAAGTTCGTATATATGATTGGTACATGAGATGTTGGTACCTTGGTTTTATTCCTTTGAGAGTCAAAAGATGAGTTAATTTGCACAAGGTTGCTTATGGTAGCTATTCGTGCAAGTGTTATTATTCCATTTCCCCGAGTCCCTCACTAAAGGGTCGGGATACGTTATAGTGAGTTCGCCGAGTCCCTCACTAAAGGATCGGGATGCGTTATATGAAAACAGATACGACGACTCTCATTTCTATAAGGTACAATGGTACAATGGTACAGTGGTACAATGATACAAGGTACAGTTGGCTCTTATTTATTATGGCAGGGTTGGATCTGGTATTTGATTTTCATACTTGTCCCTGTCATCTTTTGTACAGTTATGATCTTATTTATTGTAATTCATGTTTACATACTTGGTACCTTGTTGTACTGACCCCCTTCGGGGGGCTGCATTCATGCCCGCAGGTATAGGTACTCAGTTTGGTGATCCTCGAGCTTAGGATCTTTGCCCAGCTTTTTGGATAGCTCCATTGTTTCGGAGCTTGTCATTTTGGTACAGGTCTTCCATTATGACTTATGTATATTCAGGGGTACGGCGGGGCCTTGTCCCGTCACATGTCTTTATCAAACTCTTAGAGGTCTTGTAGACATGTGTGGGTTGTATATGTATTTGGACATATGTGAGTTGTACTAGTTTTGGTTATATCTATGTACAGTGGCGGTCTTGTCGGCTTGCCTGCTTTTATAACATGAGTTTTCTTAGAGCTTCCGCTGGTTATATGTGATGTGTAGGTAGAAGGGTGCCCAGGTAGGTTGGTTACTCGTTTGACATTACAAAGGCAGACCAGATCTTCGACCATCTGCTTAATGATAAAATGATTCGGCTGCCTGATGGCCATAGAATTCCTTCTGCCAAAGAGCTCAAGGACAAAAAGTATTGCAAATGGCACAATTCATACAACCATGCTACATCTAAATGTGTGGTCTTCATGAAAGCAATTTAAAAAGGCATCAGGGAAGGGAGGTTCAAATTAGCCGATAAAAGCATAGCTGAAATGTCCATGGATACTGACCCCTTTTCCGCAGTGCCGATATCCATGATATCATTTTCCAAGCTAGACCAATAAAAAATATGTCAAGGGAAAACAGCCAGTGAAAATTGTATGGGTCCCCAAAAAACCCATTGGTAAGGAGGAGGCCACGGGGGCTTCTGTGTTTGATCGACTGAGTACCTTACACAATACCCATGAGGACACAAATAGGCAGCCAGTGTCACGACCCGACCCCGGGCCCGCGACTGGTGCCCTACCTGGACACCTTTACAGGTATACATCAGAGATAATCAGCGGAACATACATAAACTAAACAAGAAATAAATGACAGGTTAGCCGATAAGGCTACCTTCCTAGATATATATATATACGTAAACCAAAAGCAGTTACCTTTTTTTTTGTTACAAAGCGACCCACAAGATATGACTACAGACCTCTAAGAGTTTTGACATAACAACTGTGACGGGACAGGGCCCCGCCATACCCCTGAATGTATATAAAACTACAACCTCAGGGAACTGTACCAACAAACAAAGCCTCCGGAGGAATGGAGCTTTCCAAGAACTGAACAGTGATCCTAAGAGTGAGGATCAGCAAGCTATGTACCTCAACCTGCGGCATGAACGCAGCCCCCCGAAGGAGGTCAGTACAAAATATGTACCAAGTATGTAAAACTGAACGTACTGTAATTTAAATCATAAAGTCTAGATATAAAAAGGATGGAGACAAGTATGATAATCAAATTAACAGTATAACCGTGCCTTGCCGAAATGAAAGTAATGAAAGTCAGTTTTACCTTTTAAAAGACTATTTCAACACATGAACAATAGTCACACCATGTCTAGGGACACAAGCCCTCAAAACCATCACACAGTCCAGTAAGGGTCTCAAGCCCGCAAAACATCAAAGTGTGTCCGTGGAATCCTCCATCACTGCCGACAGCCGTAAGTGTAAATTATATCCATGTAACATGCCCGTGGAATCCCACCTCACTGTCGTCGTGCACATATGCAATATATATATATATATATATATATATATATATATATATATATATATATATATCTCATGCCTGTGGAATCCCTCATCTCGGGTACATGACTTCATGGAGAGCTAATCCATCGGGTAATAATCGTATATAACATGCCCGTGGAATCTCTCATCTCGGGTACATGTCTTGTAAAATGGATGAATATTGTACACTATATATACTTTGATATTAATGAGAAGACTCCCTAAGGGAGATTAATATCATCTTACAATATATATTCTGAAAAGTGATCCCGCTTCAATAGAATCGACTTCGCTAGCGCAGATGCGCTTCGACAGAAAAGGTAGCCGCCGAGACGAGGTCACTTACCCTGTCTGTCTGATATGCCCTGAGGTGAATCGTGATTCCGCAGAGGCGCACTCGCCTCTATGAGGAAGTCATCCACAGAAGCGGACACTCCCAATCTGGTCAATTATCGCATCTGCGAGCCAAACCTCCATAGAGGTGGGCACGCATAAGTGGATACCAGTTCGCTGGTGTGAACGACAGATACTAGCAGTAGCCAAAGCCATCCAACTCCCCGTCAAACATCTGAAATACTCCTGGGACCTCCCGAATACAAATCAAACATGCATTTCTATCAGAAAATACATTTCAGACCTGCTCACGCACTCAGAATTCTCGAAAAGGTCTCTAAGGCTCGGGTTTGACTAATGTCAACTCTCAAGTTCTACTTTTACAAATTCACAACAAACCCCCAAAACTTACCCAATCACCTCGGGTAAATGGATTAATTTGCCAATTCAGATCGGTTATCACTATGCAAATGTTTCCATAATGTTAGCCAGAGAAGCGAGACTAATCTAGATTTCATGTGGTACATGAGGTGGTAGTAACTTGATGTTAAAAGTGTCACGACCCGACCCCGGGCCCGCGACTGGTGTCCTATATGGGCACCCTTACAGGTATACATCAGAGATAATCAGCGGAACATACATAAACTTAACAGGAAATAAATAACAGGCTAGCCGATAAGGCCACCTTCCAAAAAAATACATATAACCCAAAAAGCAGTTACATCTTTTTTTTTTCTTTACACAACCCAATCCACAAGATATGACTACAGACCTCTAAGAATTCTTGACATAACAACTGTGACGGGACAGGGCCCCGCCATACCCCTTAATGTACATAAATCTACAACCTCAGGGAACTGTACCAAAATACAAAGCCTCCGAAATATGGAGCTTTCCAACCAGCTGAACAGTGATCCTAAGAATGAGGATCAGCAAGCTATGTACCTCAACCTGCGGCATGAACGCAGCCACCCGGCGAGGTCGATTAAATATGTACCAAGTATGGAATCAAAATATCAGAATGAAATCATAACAGTCTATAATAAGGCTGGAGATATGTATGATAACCAAAATAACAGTACACTGTGCCTTGCCGAAGTGAAAGTAATGAAAGTCAGTTTTACCTTGTACAGACTATTTCAACACATGAACAATAGTCACACCAGGGCTATGGACACAAGCCCTCAAATATCATCACACAATCCAGTAAGGGTCTCAATCCCACAAATATCAAAGCGTGCCCGTGGAATCCCCCATCACTGCCGACAACTGTAAGTGTAAAATATAACCATGTGATGCGCCCCTGGCATCCTACCTCACTATCGGCGTACACACATACAATACATATATATATATCCCCTGCCCGTGGAATCCCTCATCATTGCCGACAGTCGTAAGTGTAAAATATAACCATGTGACGCGCCCGTGGCATCCTACCTCACTGTCGGCGTACACACATATGCAATATATATATATATATATCTCATGCCCGTGGAATCCCTCATCTCGGGTACATGACTTCATGGAGAGCTAATCCATGGGGTAATAATCGTATATAACATGCCCGTGGAATCCCTCATCTCGGGTACATGTCTTCATGGGGAGCTAGTCCATGGAGTAATAATCGTATATAACATGGTCGCATGCCCCGGAATCCCTCATCGTATAAGCATGGCCATGGGGTAATAAAACAAATCCGGGAATCTAACCCGCCTCATGGTCGCATGCCCCGGAATCCCTCATCGTATAAGCATGTCCAAGGAGTAATAAAAACAATCCGGGAATCTAACCCGCATCCTGGTCGCATGCCCCGGAATCCCACATCGTATAAGCATGTCCAAGGATCAATCACAATGGAAGCATACCCGTGGAAGCCTCCGTCACTGTCGGTACGTCCAAGTAAATTCACAACAAGACAACCGGCCCTCCAACTGAGAGTCACGGCAGCGTAAACATATAATACTTGCACTCAAGGCTATCACAAGCAAGTATAGGCAAGTTCATAAAATCTTTAGACTTTCATTTTATATACTCAAGGCACTTTTCGTTTCACATAAAAATCCGGGAATTTAACCCAAAGTACTACGTATTTCCATTCTTTTCAAAAGACTCCTTTTCATATAAAACCCCAAGATACTAACACCCGTAGTATCAAGGCATGTCTACATTTCAAACAAGTCACTACATTTTTAGAAATACATTTCTAGGCTTCTAAATCAAGTGACTCTTACTTTAAAACTTTAAGCAATTGATACCTTTAAATCAAATTGCCCTTCCTTATTTCAAGTCATTTCTTTGTTTACATTACTAGAGAAAACCATTCTTCTAACCTTCCATAAAGTTGTTATAACCAACTTCCCATAAAGCCGTTATACTAACTTTATGCCTTAGACTAATTCATTCTTTTTTATATAACCAAGAGACTTATACTTTCAAATACTTCAAGTCTCTTAACTTTAGAAATCAAGTTTCTTAACTTAGAATATCAAGTCTCTTTAACTTTAAAAATAAAGTCTCTTAACCTTTTAAGAATTCAAGGTTCATGGTCTTAAAACTTCATAACGTAACTCTTTAATATTAAGTAACATAAATTTTTATGCGTTGTGAATAGGTTATACTCGTTTATAATGATCTTATTAAAGCAGTCATGATCTAGAAAATGTAATACAATTTTGTCGTATCTTATGCAGATGGAGAATTCTACTCATTTTAATATAATTGATTGTCGATACATTTTCTTTTATTAACGCTGCAATGGCTTGTTCGATACATATTCTCATTCGTGCAGTAAATTAGCAAAGTCAACTCGACTCCAAATACTTCCTAACGACTCTTACCAACATCCCTCATAAGACTTGGTAAGAACTTATGATAACTTAGACATAACTTTCACATAGAGTAAACCAACATACATATCTCTTAACTTCTAAGAGTAGAAGGAATCATGAAATAACACCACATGTATATTTCATACATAGAATCATGCCAAAAGGAGGAAGAGGTTCACATATCTCGCGACGATTATCGACAAGTAGCAAAATGCTCCAAAGTACTTCAACCTTGATAGCCATTCCATCTTTTAAGTAGAATACGCTACTCGTAGTACTTCAACCTATATTAATCATAACATGTTTATCAACTCCTCACTTTTTAACGTAGAATCATACTAAGTGTAAGGTCTCTTATTCTACGGAAAATCGGGCAGCACTTCCTTTGTTTCTACGTACTTTTCCACCTTTTTCAAGGCCCGAAAATCAATAACCAAACGCCACATTTAAGGCCCAACAATTCAGCAATACAAAGGGGATTACACGCCTAATAGGACGTGTAAAATTCTGCCTCACAATCAATATAAAACTGTCCAATAATTCCAAGCCATATTCGGCTACAATGTCACAACAATTATCAATTTCCTTTCGATTCCTTTTTCAATCCAAGTTGTTATTCCAACATGTTACATACATAATAACAATTATAACAACTATAAATCCTTTCTTCCTTAACATGCGACGATTGTAACTACCTTCCAAATTGATTACAACATTAATGGCTAACTTGTCCATTTTCGGTTTTTAACATGTCGACATGATCCAAATCTTTTCAAACTTCAATATATATATATATATATATATATCACATGCTCATATCAACTACTATAACATATAATCTTCCATTACATTAAGAAGATGAATATTTTACCTCAATAAGCCTTAATAATGTCCAAGCGTAAAAGTCGATCCTTAGCAACTTTTAGCTCATCTTCTTATGTTCCAATCCACTCCAAGCACTCCTTAGAAGCTCGTGAAGAACTCCTCTTCAAGTTCCATCTTCAAAGTTGAAGAATACCTTAGGTTTTTGCCTTGCGACTAACGTAAAAACGTCATTTTTCCGGGATCTTTCTATTGAGATATCCTTACAATACCCCTAGGAACCTTGGGTTAAAGTCTTGTGAATAATGAACCACAAACTAAAATTTTTGTGTGGGAACTAGCACAAAGCCGAGAGCACCTTTAAGCTAGCTCAAAGTTTTCTCAAATTTTTCTAAGTGTTGAAGACTTGACTTGCACTAGTGTAGTATATATAAAATAATGGAGGGCTTAGATCAAAACACTTGTGTGGCTTGGATGAAGAAAATTTAATATCTAGCCAAGTGATCAGTGTATTTTATATACACTTTTTGAGTCGTTTTTAGTGAGTCTTTTGTCCCTTTTTGTACAAATACGTGTCGTCTTAGGATATATTTTCTTTCTTTTGAGTCAAATTGGTTAAAATGGCTCTTTGGCGGAAAAGGAGCGAAAAGAGGGCAAAAACAGAGGTTCCAGAGCTTAAAATGCGAGAAAGTGGCGAACCAGGCAGAGACACCGTTGCAGCGCCGCGGCGCCTCCAGCCAACAGGGCCAGGCGCCCCGGCGCCCAATATCCAAAGGTCGTCAGAAGTTTCAGCGCCGCGGTGCCTCTAGACAGCAGAGTTGCAGAGCCGCGACGCCATCATCGTGAGAGTTTCGGTTCGCCAGCGCGCCAGAGCGTGGCGGCGCCGACGCGGGAAAAATCAGGTCTTTGACGAATTTATGGGCCAGGCCTGAAGGAAAACCTTAAGGGCGGTTTTGAAGCTATAAAAAGAGAACCCTAGGCAGTTTTTAAGGGTTCCCTTTCTTGCACAAACACAATACTTCTTGGAGTTGAAGATTGGAGACCATTACTTAGTAATTGCTTTTCTTTCTTTTACTTTATTTCAGTTTTTATGTTGGATATTGAATTAGTTCTTGTCATGTCAATGGCTAGGAACTAATTCTAATATAGGGTTTTTAATGTCAATTCACTTGAACCTTATTTTATGAATTAATGCATGTTTATGGTTATTCTTCTTATTGTTGAGATTTATCCAATAATTGTTTTGAATGCTTGGTAATTACTTGATCATTAATTATCATTGTTTATATGATTTCTAATCAAACTTCGAAAGGAGGAGGTTGTGACTATGCTGTAGTTGGGTAATCATATGTCGAATTGGGGATGAAAATACCTTAATTACTTGTGTAGCGTTAACGGGGGTTTAAATACCTAAATTACTTGCGTAAACGTTAACAGGGTTTTTGTTCTTAATCCTCCTATAGAGTCATCCTTATCACCGAAAGGTAGAAAGGAGCGCTACTGGGGTTAAGTGTTTATATAGCCTTAACGGGAGTATAAAACGGATTAGTAAACCTGCTATCTCCAAAAGAAGAAGAACCATAATTTATTGCATTAATAAGTAATATAAGCGGATAGTTGAGGCAACTTGGAAGCCCTATTTCCATCATCACTGAAGTAAACACATAGTTAATTAGTATTTATAATTATTAGTCATAATCAACAACTCAAATATCGGTTACCAAATAGATAAGAAAGGATAGATAATTGATACTTGAGCACTAATACCTGAGGACGATAACTCGGTCTTCAAGACTATATTACTTGAGTCGACAACGTGCACTTGCGTTAAAGTGTGTGCATTAAATCGCGCATCACCAAGTGGGCTCATTGACTTAGTCAATTATCTCAAGCTTGTCATCCACTTGACTACTAACCTTGGTCACACTTAACCTTGGTCACTTGACCACTTAACCATGGTCCAATATCGAGCAAGCCCATGTGGTCACTTGACCACTTAAACATGTCTGCCAGAAAGAGAAGAGCCTCCACATCCACCTCAGCCCCTCAATACGATGATACTAGGTTTATTAGCCAACAAGCTCATGAAAGATACAAAAAGCTTAGTACTAGGCCCTTAATCCCTGAAAGGGGAATGGACTATCAAAGGGATTCGCTTGGGGAGGAGGATGTCTATGAGCCCATTCGGGCGATGATTGAGATGATGGGGTGGAAAAGATATGTAAACCCGGAAGAGATAGCACCAATGAAGACAGTGATGGTGCGTGAATTTTATGCTAATCTTCCGGAGAAGGTGGGCAATAGATGCTTTGTGAGGGGAAAATATGTGCCTGTGACGGAAGAAGAGGTCAATGCGACATTAGAAACAGTTGATGTTGAGGAAAGAGGTGATGACCGAAGCTACTTCAGAACATGGTCCAGAAACACCAACAGATCGATCGATACCGCCGCAGTACGATGAGCTACCATGGGGCTGCATTTGATATTGCCAGAAATGGGTCAAGAGGATCGGCAGTGTCGCCAATAAAGCGACCAAGGGTTGGTTGTATTTACGTCGATGCCGTCGATTCCATCAACGCACTTTACCAGAGTGCCAGAAGACAGGATCAAATTGATATATGGAATTATGACGGGGAAGACGATTGATGTGGGAAAGGAGATAGTGCAAAGTATTGAAGAGATCAGCAGGTTGGTAACAACAGGTGGGTTGGGACATGACTCACTTATTACAAGTTTATGCGCCATAAATGGGGTCCCAACCCTACCCACTGATACTCGTGAGAGAAACCAACTGCCTGTGTCATATGGGATAGTGCACTCCTTCCCAGACCCAAGTCCCCCAGCAGCAAGAAGAAGAGCACCAGCACCACCAGCAGCAGCAGCAGAGGCCGCCATGGACGAAGATGATCCTGAGATAGAGGCTCAATATGCGGCAGGAAGCAGCCACCAACCACCTACAGAATCAGAACCTTCAGTGCCCATGATGGAGCAGTTACTCCAGAATCAGATAAGGATGATGCAGAGTTTGGACACGGTGATACAAGGACAACAAGAAACGAGGCAGCAAATTAACGAGATGAGTTCCTTGTTCAACCAGTGGTCCATGCACTATCCAATGCCACCGCCGCCGCCACCATTTTAAACCAAGTTTGTAAGTGTCTTGTTTCTTTTATTGTCTTTGAGTCTTGCACACATTGGGGACAATGTGTGATTTAAGTTTGGGGGGGGTGTCTTATTTGTGTCTTATTGTTGTAGTATGTTTGAGTCTTTTTTATTGTTTTGGGTATATTTTGAGTCATAAATTTTTTTCTTTTTGAGTCATAATTGTCTGTCAAAGATCATGCATGCTGCAATTACTAGAAACACCTAGTGATGTAAGGTGGAATAATGTAATGGAATTAAGAGCAACTATCTAAACACTTAGGTTAAATATGCCAAAAACTCATGAAATCTGTCTGTTTGGGGTTTCTTGCTTGAATTGTGCATGATAAATGATTAAAACCTATGTGTTATGATTGCTTGCTATTTGAGGCGAAATAGTTAGGATATGCATGTTAGGGAGATGACTTAGGCGTTTCTTTGTTAGCCAATTCTTATCACTCTTTTTTATCCCTGACATTAAAAATATCCCTAGTCAGCCCCATTGAGCCTAAAAATTGAACTTTTTTTGACACCCTATATTTCTATACTTATGCCATAAGTAAAAATATGAAATAGTTGGAATAGAATGTGTTAAAAAAGAGACAAAAAGAGCAAACAAGATTGATGCACCCCAATAAAAAACGTTATAAGAAATAGGAAAAAGCCTAAGTTTGGGGGTGCTTGTTATTATAATACACTTCACGCTCTCAAAACAAAAGAGGAGAAAGATAGATTTGAAGTGAAGGAAAGAATCAAAAGATAAGGGAAACATTGAAAAGCTAAAGAGCTTATGGTACACAAAAATGAGCATAAATGCCTATTTTTACCTACCCATGCCTAAGCCTACATTACAACCCTTAAAAGTCCTGAAGATCTCTTAGATGCATATCCATGATTAGTGGAGAATAGCAAGTAAAAATGTCATAGGATTTTTGAAATTAACATGCATGATTCAGTATTTTGACTTCCATTAAGCATGATAAAAATGAGTTTGCGAAATATCTAGCTTAATGTGTTTAGAGTGCTAAAATTTCATGCTATATGTTCCTGCATATTATTCTGCTAACCTTCATATTTTCTAAGTAACACCAATGCAGCAAAGTGATCAATATCATGGAGTCCTTCTATTTTCTTTTTCCTTGATTCTTTATTTCTTTCTTTTGATCTTTGCTCGAGGGCGAGCAAAGGTTAAGTTTGGGGATATTTGATCAATGTATTTTATATACACTTTTTGAGTCGTTTTTAGTGAGTAATTTGTCCCTTTTTGTACAAATACGTGTCGTCTTAGGATATATTTTCTTTCTTTTGAGTCAAATTGGTTAAAATGGCTATTTGGCGGAAAAGGAGCCAAAAGAGGGCAAAAACAGAGGTTCCAGAGCTTAAAATGCGAGAAAGTGGCGAACCAGGCAGAGACAGATTCATAGCATGGCCTCTCCGGCCAGCAGGCTGGGAGCCCCGGCGCCCAATATCCAGAGGTCGTCAGAAGTTTCAGGCCGCGCGCCTGCATGCCAGAAGGCAGCCGCGCGCCATCATCGAGAGTTTGAAATTCCGGCCACGGCGCCAGAGCGTGGCGGCGCCGACGCGGGAAAAATCATGTCTTTGACGAATTTATGGGCCAGGCCTGAAGGAAAACCTTAAGGGCGGTTTTGAAGCTATAAAAAGATAACCCTAGGCAGTTTTTAAGGGTTCCCTTTCTTGCACAAACACAAGACTTCTTGGAGTTGAAGATTGGAGACCATTACTTAGTAATTTCTTTTCTTTCTTTTACTTTATTTCAGTTTTTATGTTGGATATTGAATTAGTTCTTGTCATGTCAATGGCTAGGAACTAATTCTAATATAGGGCTTTCCATGTCAATTCACTTGAACCTTATTTTATGAATTAATGCATGTTTATGGTTATTCTTCTTATTGTTGAGATTTATCCAATAATTGTTTTGAATGCTTGGTAATTACTTGATCATTAATTATCATAGTTTATATGATTTCTAATCAAACTTCGAAAGGAGGAGGTTGTGACTATGCTGTAGTTGGGTAATCATAGGTCGAATTGGGGATGAAAATACTTCAATTACTTGTGTAGCGTTAACGGGGGTTTAAATACCTAAATTACTTGCGTAAACGTTAACAGGGTTTTTGTTCTTAATCCTCCTATAGAGTCATCCTTATCACCGAAAGGTAGAAAGGAGCGCCATCGGGTTGAGTGTTTATATAGCCTTAACGGGAGTATAAAACGGATTAGTAAACCTGCTATCTCCAAAAGAAGAAGAACCATAATTTATTGCATTAATAAGTAATATAAGCGGATAGTTGAGGCGACTTGGAAGCCCTATTTCCATCATCACTGAAGTAAACACATAGTTAATTAGTCTTTATAATTATTAGTCATAATCAACAACTCAAATATCGGTTACCAAATAGATAACAAAGGATAGATAATTGGTACTTGAGCACTAATCCCTGAGGACGATAACTCGGTCTTCAAGACTATATTACTTGAGTCGACAACGTGCACTTGCGTTAAAGTGTGTGCATTAAATCGCGCATCACCAAGTGGGCTCATTGACTTAGTCAATTATCTCAAGCTTGTCATCCACTTGACTACTAACCTTGGTCACACTTAACCTTGGTCACTTGACCACTTAACCATGGTCCAATATCGAGCAAGCCCGTGTGGGGGGGTGACACGTGTCGCCCTCCCATTCGTCCATAAAATTTCGTAACCCTCGTGGGCCCCACAAAACGTAAAATTTCTCGGGTGGGCCCTACGTGACCAAATCCATAAGATATATTTCCACAATGTTAATAAATTCCATACTCCTCAAATAATGCATTTTGAGAATCTAATTTTCATCAACGAACATTTTTCCTTTCCGACGTTCGGAAGATTTTCCTTCGGAAAAACAATTCTTTCTTTCGTACCAATTTTCAAGTCTTGTGTTCTCGCGTCTATTCTCTTATTCATGTCCTGGAATTTCAGGGTGTAACATTCTCCCCCCCTTAGAAACATTCGTCCCCGAATGTTCTTTCGGATTCCAATCTAATTAGATAGCGACATAGTCTCCTTTTACTACACCCTTCATACAACATATGCCACCCACGACCACATAACAATACTCATACTAAAACGTCAACCTGAACTCCAAGTGTCGACGTCGTTCATCTGCATAAAGTTTCTGCTGACTCCGAGCTTACTAAAAATCTTTCCTGGATAAGCTTCGCCTTATCCACAGCCCGCCGAATCAAGTCTAGGCCAATTATCTGAACCTCGCCTACGTGGAACCAACCAAACGGAGATTCTACACTTTCTTACTGGTTGTATTCCTTCCGTACCTCTAACTTACACTAGCATACTTACATAACTGTCACGACCCGACCCCGGGCCCACGACTGGTACCCTACCTGGGAACCCTTACAGGTATACATCAGAGATAATCAGCGGAACATACATGAAACTTATAAAAAAATCAACAAAAGTAAAACAACAGGTTAGCCGATAGGGCTACCTTCCTGGACATATATATATACAACCGAAGCAGTTGCCTCATTTCCTTTACAAACTGACCACAATATGTGACTACAGACCTCTAAGAGTTTTAGCACAACAACTGTGGCGGGACAAGGCCCCGCCATACCCCTGAATATACATGAATCTACAACCTCAGAGAAAACCGTACCAAGAGATAAGCCTCCGGAGCAAATGGAGCTTTTTCCCAAAACTGAACTGAGATCCTAAGAGCAAGGATCACCAACCTGGGTACCTAAAACCTGCGGGCATGAACGCAGCCCGGCGGGGTCGATAACAAAAATTGAATATGGAATGTAAATAACGTCTGATAAGAAATGATCATAATCGCATAAAAGAATGACAGGGACAAGTATAAAAAGTACATACCAGATCCTGCCGTGTCATTACCACTTATGAACTTAATCGTACCTTATTATCTTTTCCCATTTTCAATAAAAGTTATAGTCACATTCTTACGTGCATGATTAGGAAAAATCATTAAGTTCATTACCATATAACTTACGTATCTTTCATAAGATAATCCGGCCCTTTAAGGAGGGCGCATATACTACCCGACCCAATCTGGGACGCGATCAAGTCACACAAATATCAAAGCGAGTCCGTGGAATCCCCCATCACAGCCGACAGCTATAAGCGTAAATTATAACCATGTGACGCGCCCGTGGCATCCCACCTAACTGTCGGCGTACACATACACAACATATATATATATATATATCGCGGCCGCATGCCCCGGAATCCCACATCGTATAAGCATGTCCATAACGTGCCCTCGGCATCCCTCATCGCAGGTGCAGGTCTTCATGGGGAGCTAGCCTATGGAGTAATAAAATATAACATGCCCCCGGAATCCCTCATCGTGGGTACATGTCTTCATGGGGAGCTAGCCCATGGAGTAAAATATAACATGGTCGCATGCCCCGGAATTCCACATCGTATAAGCATGGCCATGGAGTAAATAAACGCGCGGGCATCTAACCCGCATCCTGGCTGCATGCCCCGGCATCCCTCCTCGTATAAACATGGCCAAGATCAATCACAATGGAAGCATACCCGTGGAATCCCCCGTCACTGCCGGTACGTCCAATAAAATGTCCGGGCATCTAACCCGCATCCTGGTCACATGCCCCGGAATTCCACATCGTATAAGCATGTCCAAGGATCAATCATGATGGAAGCATACCCGTGGAATCCCACATCACTGTCGGTACGTCCAAGTAAACTCATAACAAGACAGCCGGCCCTCCAACTGAGAGTCACGACAACGTAACATATAATACTTGCACTTAAAGCTATCACAAGCAAATACAGGCAAGTTCATTAAACCTTTAGACTTCCATTTTTATAAACTCATGGCACTTCCGTTTCACACATAAAAATCCGGGAATTTAACCCCAAGTACTACATGCTTACATTCTTTTCAAAAGATTCTTTTTTCATATAAAACCCCAAGATACTAACATACGTAGTATCAAGGCTTGTGTACATTTCACATAAGTCACTATACTTTTAGAAATACATTTCTCGGCTTCTAAATCAAGTGACCCTTACCTTAAAGCTTTAAGCAAGTGATACCCTTAAATCAAATTGCCCTTCCTTAATTCAAGTTATTTCTTTGATTACTTTATTAGAGAAAACCATTCTCTTAACCTTCCATAAAGCCGTTATAACCAATTTCCCATAAAGTCGTTATAACCCTTTATGGTTTTAGACAAACCCATTCCTTTTATAACCAAGAGACTTATACTTTTTTTAAAACCAAGTATTATATATTTTCAAATCAATTCTCTTAACTTTCAAAGTACCATTAGTCTCTTAACCTTTAGAAATCAAGTGACTCCTTTTATTATAAAACCTTAGGCAATTGATGCCTAAAAATCAAGTTGCCTTTTCACTAAAATCAAGTCATTTATCTTTCCATAAAGCAAATATAACCAACTTCCCATAAAGTCGTTATATTCACTTTATACCTTAGCCAAAATATAATTTCCTATCCAAGGGACTTATACGTTTAAACGGAACAAGTATCACATACTTTAAAACTCTTCAAGTCCCTTAACTTAATAAAACTTAAGACATCCTTTATTCTTTCAGGGAAGTGAGTTAATCTCCTAACTCACCCGACTAGGCTATTCATAATACTAGTAAATGATATCAAGGTGTTGTACGTCTACCGTACTACATACGTGCAACTAGTCATGCTCAAAAGATAGGAAAAGTTCTACATAGAGTAAATCACACAACTACCTCTTAACTTCTAAGAGTAGAAGGAAACATGAAATGATACCACAGGTATATTCCATACATAGAATCATGCAAAAGGAAGGAAGAGGTTCACATACCTCGCGACGATTATCGACAAGTAGCAAAATGCTCCAAAGTACTTCAATCTTGATAGCTATTCCATCCTTCAAGTAGGATACGCTATACTTAGTACTTCAACCTATAATGGTCACAATACGTCCATTAACCTCTTACTTCAAACGTAGAATATTCTAAGTGCTAAGTCGCTAAATTCTACGGAAAATCGGACAGCACCTCCTTTGTTTTTACTTACTTTGCCACCTTTTTCAAGGCCGAATTCAATAACCAAACACGCCACATTTAAGGCCCAATCAAAGAAATTAACAATAGGGGATTACACGCCTACTAGACGTGTAAAATTCCGCCCCACAATAGATATCAAACTAATACAACTACTAGTCCAATTTCGGCCATATTGAGTACAACAATACCAATTCTTATCAAATTTCCATTTCAATCCAAATTGTTAGCATAACATGATATCAAGTCGCAATCGATTATAACTACTATAATCTTCAAGTAAGTAGCATGCGACGATTTCTAATAAACGACCAATTTGTAATCCAACTTCACATGGCTTACATTACATTTCGGATTCTAAGGCTACAAGCAATCCATAATACTTATAAACTTCAACACATATATTTCATGCTAGCAACATGTAAAGCTAACAACAATATAAATAATCTTGTAACACTTTTTAGGGACAAGATTATACCTCAACGAATCTTAATCCAACTCCAAATCCGAAGTCGCTCCTTAGCAACTTAGAGTCTCTTCAAGACACTTCAATCCGCTACTTGAGACCCTTAGAACAACACTAACCAATTTCCTTCAATCTTCCATACAAAACCTAGAAAGACAACTAGGTTTTCGCTTTGCGACTAACCCGAAAACTATCTTTTTCCGAGATTTTTCTATTGAGATATGCTTACAATACACTCAAGAACCTTGGTTTAAAGTGGGAAGATTATTGGACAACAAACAAATTTTTTTCTCCCTTGTTGAACTCAAACCCGAGAGCATAACCTAGCTCATCCAATATTTCTTGAAAAAATTTCTAAGTGTTGGGCTCTCTCTTGCTACTAGTAGTATTATATAGGGACATGGAGGGTCAAGATGTAACCAAATGGGTGGCTAGGATGAGGTTCTCTTAAATATCAAGCTTGTGGTCCCATTGACCAAGTCAATTATCTCAAGCTCTACTACTTGCAAGACTTGTCTTCCTAACAAGGGTCAAATGACACTTGTGCCCTTGTGATTTCGTCCAAGACCTCAATAAGGGGGGGGTGACACGTGTCGCCCTCCCATTCGTCACAATATTACGTTTTCCGACAATTCCATAATTCCGATAAATTTTTACAAGTCTCAAATCTTAACACTCGTGAGTTCTTACGTACGTTCTTACAACATGTCCTGCACAAACGGGGTGTAACATTCTTCCCCCCTTAGAAACATTCGTCCCCGAATGTTCTTTCAGAGTCAAACTTATAAGTAGCGACATAGTTTCCTTTCACAACCCCGACATACCAGCAATGCCACACATGGCCCTAATACCTCGCACACGCATATCTGTCCATCATAAGCCCAAAAGAGATTATCTTTTCGTACTTTCAACTCCTTCTAACATATACATAGTCTCAATATAATCTGTTCATGAAACTACAACTTTATCATGCATACAAGTTTCTAAAGGGCCAAAGACATACCTGAAATCATATAGGCGGTTCAAAGGACCGCTAAAACTGGGAACTACCACCACGGCCCCTGTCACGGCCTGCCGGTGCATAAACATCCTGCCTAGCTATGGAAGGCGAAGAACCCGAATCGATCCAAAGAGATCGCGCTATCCCACCAGTGCCACCTCTGGTCGGGCAGTCTCTCACGAAATGGCCCTGCTGGCCGCAAGCATAACAAGGTGTTGAAGTAGTACGACATTCCCCAAAATGGAATCTACTACAGTGACCACACCGGGGCAAATGTGGCTTCCCCTGGCTACTATTCTCGGACATCCAGAACTCGTAGCTCGAGCCCCGACCGCCCCGAATATCCCTGGCGACCAAACCTCCGGCCAGAAGACCGGGAAGGAGCACTCTATGCCGGCTGAGATGTAGACCTAGTCTGCTGTTGAGGCTGTCCGCCTCGAAAGTTACCCTGGAATCTCGCCGCCTGCCTTCGGGCCGGGCCGAGTCTAGCCGACTCTCTCTCTCGCCCTCTATCCTCGCGCATAAGCTTGCATCTCCGGCAATATCCATACCGGCTGAAGGGCCACTCCTGTGCATGCAGAATCATATAATGGTCTAGCCCCATCACATAACGGTGAACTCGTCGCCATATCACCACAATAGTGCGCATACCGCCAACGAGTCAAACTCTGTGTTGTATTCTCGATGGTCCTCCCATTCTGCCTCAATGACAAGAACCTATCGACACGGACTCTCCTCATTTCAGGAGGCAAAAAGTGATCAAGAAAGGCCTCCATGAACTCATCCCAAACTTCCGGACGAGCACCCACACCCCTCGACAGCTCCCAAGACTCAAACCAGTTCAACGCAATATCGCTTAACCGGTAAGAAGCTAACACAACTGATTTTGTCTCCGAGGCCCTAAGAACCTGCATAGTCCGCTGTAGCTGCCGAACGAACTCTTGAGGATCATCCTCAGATCTCGAACCATAAAACTCGGGTGGACTACAACCCAGAAAATCCCGAATCCTCAAACTGTTGGCTCTAGGGTTAGCTACCTTCTCCTGTCGGCGCTGTCCTACCACTATGCTAGTCAATAGCCCGACCGCTTCCATAATCTCTAAACTCGCTCGCCGCGGAATCGAGGCTCGCACGGAACCTTCGAGCTACTGCCGCTCTCGGCTCCTCTAATACCGCCGGCGTGGCTAAGTTCACCGATCCGCCTACTACCTCAGGCATAGTCTGTGCCCGAGTCTTGGTAACCCTCTGCGTACCACTAGCAGCTCCTGCTGCTGCCTTGCCCTTCTGGGCCCTGGTCGCCTTCCGCGAGGCATAATCACATAAGAAGGGGCCGAGAGGATTCAACCTACTAGGACAACTCATCGCACGATCTCAAAGAGAGAAGAATGGAAACCAATCCTAAATGTCTCGCACCTCACGATTATAGATGTGGTGCACAACACACCGATAATCAAGACTCTACTAGACACTGGCCTCAGACACTTTCCGAGGACTAATCGCTCGATACCACTTTTGTCACGACCCGACCGGCCCGCGATCGTACCCTACCCGGGCACCCTTACGGTATACATCGAGAGATAATCAATGAACATACATGAAACTTATAAATAAATCAACAAAAGTAAAACAACAAAGTTAGCCGATAGGCTACCTTCCCGACATATATATATACAACCAAGCAATTGCCTCATTTCCTTTACAACCGACCACAATATGTGACTACAGGACCTCTAAGAGTTTTAGCATTACCATCGTGGCGGACAGGCCCCGCCATACCACCAATATACATGAATCTACAACCTCGTGGAAAACTGCATCAAGAGATAAGCCTCCGAGCAAATGGAGCTTTTTCCCAAAATCAACCGAGATCCTAAGAGCAAGGATCACCAACCTGGTACCTAAACTCGCGGCATTTAACGCAGCTCGGGCGGGTCGATAACAAAAATTTAATATGGAATGTAAATAACGTCATAAGAAATGATCATAATCAGATAAAGAATGACAGACAAGTATAAAAAAGTACATACCAGATCCTGCCGTGTCATTACCACTTATGAACTTAATCGTACCTTATTATCTTTTCCCATTTTCAATAAAAGTTATAGTCACATTCTTACGTGCATGATTAGGAAAAATCATTAAGTTCATTACCATATAACTTACGTATCTTTCATAAGATAATCCGGCCCTTTAAGGAGGGCGCATATACTACCCGGCCCAATCTGGGACGCGATCAAGTCACACAAATATCAAAGCGTGTCCGTGGAATCCCCCATCACTGCCGACAGCTATAAGCGTAAATTATAACCATGTGACGCGCCCGTGGCATCCCACCTCACTGTCGGCGTACACATACACAACACATATATATATATATATATATATATATCGCGGCCGCATGCCGCGGAATCCCACATCGTATAAGCATGGCCATAACGTGCCCTCGGCATCCCTCATCGCAGGTGCAGGTCTTCATGGGGAGCTAGCCCATGGAGTAATAAAATATAACATGCCCCCGGAATCCCTCATCGTGGGTACATGTCTTCATGGGGAGCTAGCCCATGGAGTAAAATATAACATGGTCGCATTCCCCGGAATTCCACATCGTATAAGCATGGCCATGGAGTAAATAAATGCGCGGGCATCTAACCCGCATCATGGCTGCATGCCCCGGCATCCCTCCTCGTATAAGCATGGCCAAGATCAATCACAATGGAAGCATACTCGTGGAATCCCCCGTCACTGCCGGTACGTCCAATAAAATGTCCGGGCATCTAACCCGCATCCTGGTCACATGCCCCGGAATTCCACATCGTATAAGCATGTCCAAGGATCAATCATGATGGAAGCATACCCGTGGAATCCCACATCACTGTCGGTACGTCCAAGTAAACTCATAACAAGACAGCCGGCCCTCCAACTGAGAGTCACGACAACGTAACATATAATACTTGCACTTAAAGCTATCACAAGCAAATACAGGCAAGTTCATTAAACCTTTAGACTTCCATTTTTATAAACTCATGGCACTTCCGTTTCACACATAAAAATCCGGGAATTTAACCCCAAGTACTACATGCTTACATTCTTTTCAAAAGATTCCTTTTTCATATAACACCCCAAGATACTAACACCCGTAGTATCAAGGCTTGTGTACATTTCACATAAGTCACTATACTTTTAGAAATACATTTCTCGGCTTCTAAATCAAGTGACCCTTACCTTAAAGCTTTAAGCAAGTGATACCCTTAAATCAAATTGCCCTTCCTTAATTCAAGTTATTTCTTTGATTACTTTATTAGAGAAAACCATTCTCTTAACTTTCCATAAAACCGTTATAACCAACTTCCCATAAAGTCGTTATAACCCTTTATGGTTTTAGACAAACTCATTCCTTTTATAACCAAGAGACTTATACTTTTTTTAAAACCAAGTATTATATATTTTCAAATCAATTCTCTTAACTTTCAAAGTACCATTAGTCTCTTAACCTTTAGAAATCAAGTGACTCCTTTTATTATAAAACCTTAGGCAATTGATGCCTAAAAATCAAGTTGCCTTTTCACTAAAATCAAGTCATTTATCTTTCCATAAAGCAAATATAACCAACTTCCCATAAAGTCGTTATATTCACTTTATACCTTAGCCAAAATATAATTTCCTATCCAAGGGACTTATACGTTTAAAACGGAACAAGTATCACATACTTTAAAACTCTTCAAGTCCCTTAACTTAATAAAACTTAAGACATCCTTTATTCTTTCAAGGAAGTGAGTTAATCTCCTAACTTACCCGACTAGGCTATTCATAATACTAGTAAAGGATATCAAGGCGTTGTACGTCTACCGTACTACATACGTGCAACTAGTCATGCTCAAAAGATAGGAAAAGTTCTACATAGAGTAAATCACACAACTACCTCTTAACTTCTTGTCACGACCCGAACCCGGGCCCGTGACTGGTGCCTTACCCCGGGCACCCTAGTGATACAACATCAGAGTAATCAGCGGAATATAAAACAATAACACGAAATGACATGAAGTATGAAACAATAATCTGAGAAAGTTGCCTTGCGGCATATATAAATATCAACTAGACGATATCCCTTTTTTTACGCCGCACAACAAGCATTTACATGCACTTCTAGAGTGACATGACAACAATGGCGGACAGTGGCCCCGCCATACCCTGAATGTAAGCACCTACAACGACAGGACTATACCATCGATAAGCCTCCGAGAAACGGAGCTTCCCAAACGCTGAATCGTGACACGAGAGCTAGGATCAACGATCGTGTACCTCTACCGCGCAGATGAACGCAGCCCGAAGGAGGTCAAGACAACAGTACCAAGTATGTGAAATCAAAATATCAGAAATGAAATCATAGTAGTCTATATAAAGCAGGAGACATGTATGATAACCAAACTACAGTTCACAATAAATAAGCAGTCATGTCAAGTCAGGGACTCACGCCCTCAAAGTCATCACTCAAATATAACTAGGGGTCTCACGCCCACAACATCAATCATGCCCATGGAATACCTTTCTCACTGCCGGCAGTCTATGATATAAAAGCACCAAGGAATACACATGAACACCAGGTCCCACATGTGTCATCATAAAACCGTACGGGGTAAGTACGAAGGTATAGCCGACTACTAAAACCCACAGTACAAACAAGGTCATAAACTGTATCATGAGATCTGTCTAGACCGTCACATGATCAAAGCTGGCCACTCGCCCGCAGTATCTAATGTGCGCGTCTAGCCCTGGAACTTCCCGCAGCTCCGCATAGGCCGCTCCAATGGCCCGCATGAGGTATTCCCCGCATCGAGGGTAGCTACTCCCCGGCATCGTCCTGGACTCGCAGTCCGCATGGCCACGTAGACCGCATGACCATAAAGGCCGCACACTAACCCGAACTCGTAGCTCGCATAGGTCCCCGACCCGCATGAGGTATTCTCGAATCATGATCCTGCATCCGCCGAGATATACCCCGACGGAGGCGCTTAACCCCCAGGATCATATCAAGGTGAGTGGTACAATACCAACATAACGGCTGATAGTTAAACAACATAAGCGTGATCGAGGGAAAACCCCTTTACACAAACATCACAAGATACTAACACACGTAGCATCCTAACATGTTTACTTATCAAACCAACAAGAAAGTATTACAAGGCTATCACAAACCAACACAATCAAGTTATTCACACAAGATACTTTCTACTTTATGTTAAACAAGTTCGGGTTTTTATCCCCAAAGTACTTCATACATTAACTCTTTAAAAGATACGTTACTTTCACAAAAGTCACACAATACCCGTAGTATAAAAAATAGAGTGACTATCTTTTTAAGTAAACCAAAACACTTCCCTTTGTAAAATCAAGTAACAACATTATTTTCCAAACGTTCAAGTTTGCCTAATTTCAAATGTTCAAGTTTCTCATTTTTCGAAAGGTTTCGTAGTTCATAGTTTTAATCCTTTAAAACAATTTGAGAAACATATGCCTTATGTGTGAGTAGGTTATTCTTGTTCATAACAATCTTATTACAGCAGCCATGATCTAGGAAATGTAATATCATTTTGTCTCATCTTAGCTTTTATGCAGATGGAAGTTTCTACTGGTTTTAATAATACTTTATTAGTCAAAACATTTCCCTTTATTAGCGCTGCTGTGGTTTATTCGATACTTATTCTGATTTCCGAAATCAGTAAAACATTATTGCTTTTAAAAACCAAGTACTCATTTCTCACGAATGAGGCTTCACACAAAATTCATATTAATTTAATTAAGTCAAGTCTCTTATCTTTTAAGATCAAGTCTCTTAACTTCTAAAATTAATAAACCATTCTTTTTATCTCTCTTAAGTCGTTATACCTAACTTCCCATAAAGCTAGTATAACTCTTAAGCTTTTAAAAGCCAAGCATTACTCTTCTTTCAAAAAGGTTTCTTTAATTCTCTTGAAATACTTCAAGATTCTTATTATTCAGGCTTAAGTCAAAAGACATTGCCGTACAACTACGTTCAATTAACACACGTACGTCTACCGTACTATATATATATTCTTTTAAAATATCATGCTCAAGAGGATAGGAAGAATCACATACCTCGCGACGATTATCGACTATTAGCAAAACGCTCCACGGCTATAACCCGGCTAGCCTTGTCCACCTTTCAAGTAGTACATGCTACTTGCAGAACATTCGACCTATAAAGGTTATACAAGTCTATCAATGTCTAGACTACTCTGTAGATTATTCTTCTGATGTGATTTCAGTTCAAGTCTTTTCTGTAATATCCTTCTATTACAGTTCAATTCTCTTCTATGAATCTTATATTCATTACCATACTACTACAGTATGTAATTTCCAATTACAATAGGGGGACAAGATATTTACCTCGATAAGCCCATAATTATCCAAGTATAAATGTCGATCCTGAGCAACGTTTAGCTCCTACTCTGGGCGCTCCAACCCGCTCCAAACAACCCTTTAGAAGTTCTACGCAACTTCTTCTTAATCCTTCAACCGGCTATGAAGATTTTCTTAGGGTTTCGTTTTGAGACAAAAAGGACATAAGGTAGTATTTCCGGACTCTACGTATAGAGGTAACTTTTGGAATACTACAAGGTATAAGGCTAAGGTATTTTGGTATAGTAACAATACTTGGAGAGTATTTCTACCAAGAGGGGGGGTATTTATACGAGACAACACCACAAGGAGGGGGGGAGGTGTACCCCTCGGCCAAGGGCCTCACGAAAAAGGGGGGGAGGGGTGCTCTCGGCCAAAGGCCTTCTCAAGGGGGAGGGGTGTGTTCTTGGACGAGAAACACAACACCAAGTGGGGAGAGGCTCTCAAGACTTGGAGATTTTTGGAATGGATGAAGAAGTCTTCAAAGGGGGGGTATTTATAGGGAAACCAATGGCCATGATCAAGCCAAGTGGAGGGCCAAGATTTGCCCAAGTGCCCCCTAGTCCCTACTCCTCAAATCCCTCACAAATATCCTACCAACCCTTGACCCCCCAAATCGTGCACTTGCCGCCCCAAAAGACGTCCAACATGAGGGTGACACATGTCACCCTCCCGTTGGTCCAAAATGTTTCGTCTCTCGGAAAAATCCGCAAAAATAATAAACAACATAGCCGGAATTTTTCCTTCGCAAGTTTTGTAAAACGTTTCGTCGAAAAACGACTCTTTTCGGTACTTGTGAACAAAATTTCGTCCTTGCCTAATCTTTAAAGCTCAAAATTTTCTACGTACGTCCTCACGTACATACTCTGGAAATACGGGGTATAACATTCTCCCCTCCTTAGAAACATTCGTCCCGAATGTTCCTTCTAAGTCTCAAAACAAACATGCGCCAGTATAGTCTTCACTTTACAAAAGAAATGATCACACCTATACTCTTACTCGTCGTACCCTTCTCGTACACTCGAACTCTTTCTCATGACTTATCACATTTTCGCTACTGCTTCAGTTTCCAAAATCTCGGGTTTACTATCTCCAACTTGGTCATCATTAACTGGGAACACTCTGGATGGATTTTTGATACTTTTCCGAACATAGCAACATGAAAGACCGGACGCACTGCCTCTCACGTCGGACGGCAATGCTAACCATAGGCAACTTGGCCTATTCTTCACATGACCTGAAAACGCTCCAAGTACCTCAGACTAAGTTTCCTCTGTCTTCCAAAACTCGTCATACCCTAACCACATTCTGCTGAAACAGGTATGAACCAACAATCTGAACCTTGCCAACATCGAACCAATCGACCGGCAACTTACACTTTCGCCCCTATAAGGCTTCATAAGGCGACATCTGAATACTAAAATGGTAGCTATAAAACACTCCCTCAACAGGAGGCAACAATCCTCGCAGCTACCCCTGAAATCCAAACACTGTCCCGAGGGCGAATGCGATACTAAGACTCACCTGAGTTCCTACCCTGCCTGGTAAAACCTCCAGAAAAGAAACAGCTGTAAACTGGGCTCCACTGCCTGTCATAAGGTGAAAGCAGGCACCCCGTGCAGCCTCACAACTTTCCAGATATAACATCTCGCATAACCCTCTGCCGAGTTAACGGTCTTGAGTAAAATACGAGAGGGACTGACCTCGTCGGCCCGACTACTGGTCGAACGCATCCACGAACTCGTACGCTGGTTAACTAAACTTGGGCCTAACACCCTCGTGACCCCACCACCTGGCGGGACCACCACAAACTGACCCCACCACCAAACAGGCCGCGGGTTGACCCGCGATCGGTCCTCAACCCGACCTGCCATCGCGCAAAAACTCTTGTTCCCCGACCCGGAACAATCTCACTAATCAAGTCACGAAAACCTAGTGGTCTTCTTAGCTCAACTACCCTCTTTCATATCATACCACTCAGGGACTTATCACACAAACATATCTCACGTGCACTATGCACTCCGATAAGGGTCAAATATAAAAACTACATCTTTTACTCGAGATGGCCTTACCTCTAAGGTCTTTACGTATAAAACTCTAAGGCTCACACTTACCCTATCCCAATCTTACCCTTATCCCTAACCATGATTTCTAATCAAAATTAACACTTATGTTACCTGAACATAACACTTAAGGTATACTCATCTTATCACACTAGTCTCTAGAGGGTTAAGGATACACCTGTATCTACTGTTTCACTACCCTCAGACGTTCCAATCAATCCTGCCCTGCTGGGCGCAAGCATAACAAGCTGTCGACGAAGTACGACACTCCCCACAATGACACTTATCACAACGGCCACATCGAGGTGGGGGTGGCCTCCTCTGGCTAACACCCCTTCCTCTCCGAACCATCAATCGCGAATCGATCTGGTAGGCTGAGTCCTCCTGCTTGCATCCCTCCTACTAGGACATCCTTTCGACACATGGCCCTGACGGCCGCAGGTAAAACAAGCATCAATCAAAAGATGACATTCCCCGGGATGACGCCTGTCACATTGTGAACACTGGGGAAAACTGAATCCGGCTGGCTGGACCTACGTGTATCTGTGCACCAGAAGCCCTGGAGCCTTGACCAACTCCGGCACACCTCGAACGTCCTGAACCCTGTGGAGGACCACTCTGCACTGGCGGAGGTGCATATCTAATCTGCTGCTGAGGCGGTTCGCCTCGAAAGTTACCAAAGGACCCTGCTTTGCTCGCCTCTTCGCGATCTTGGTTAACCCGTTGATCCCTACGTTTTCTCAGCCTGCTGCGCCTAAGCTCGTACACAGGCCATGATCAAGCCTGACGGAAGAGCTACTCTTGCACAATCCTTTCTTAAATAGTCATCAAGACCCGTGATAAATCGTACATCATATACACTCGTAGCTACATCCTTAGCTAGTAACTGGATCGGTTCTGTGCAATATGTATTCTCTGTGCCCGGTCGTGGAACTGATGGCGTAACTGTCATGGCCGCAGAGGAATCGCCGCCGCAGCTAAACTCTGCTGGGCTAGCGACATACAGCGTAACTCCCGAATGAAGCACCACCCGGTGATGATTGGGCCTGTGCCTCGTAACCCTCTCAGATTTTTACTCAGCTCCTCGCCGCCTTGCCTTTCTGGGCCTGGTTGCCTTTACGAAGACATAGCGGTAAGGGAAAGAAATACGTTAGAGGGTCCAACTTATAACACGACTCTAAGGCACGATCTCGTGAGTGAGAAGAATGGAAACCAATCCTAAATATCCTATAGCCTCCGATTATTGGTGTGGTACACAACACACCGATAATCAAGACTCTACTAGATACGGTGCGTAGACACTTTCCGAGGATTAATCGCTCGATACCACTTTTGTCACGACCGAACCGGGCGTGGATCGTGCCTTACCCCGCACCATAGTGATACAACATCGTAGTAATCGGAATATAAAAATAACACGAAATGACATGAAGTATGAAACAATAATCGAGAAAGTTGCCTTGCGGCATATATAAATATCAACTAGAACGATTACATCCTTTTTTTTTACGCTCGCCACAACAAGACTGCACTCTAAGAGTGACATGACAACAATGGCGGGACAGGGCCCGCCATACCTCGAATGTAGCACCTACAACGACAGGGACTATACCATCGATAAGCCTCCGAGAAACGGAGCTTCCCAAACGCTGAATCGTGACCACGAGAGCTAGGATCAACGATCGTGTACCTCTACTGCGGCATGAACGCACTTCAAGGAGGTTAGTACAACAGTACCAAGTATGTGAATCAAAATACAGTAAATGAAATCATAGTAGTCTATATAAAGCGAGACATGTATGATAACCAAACTACGATTCACAATAAATAAGCAAATATGTCAAGTCGGGACTCACGCCTCAAAGTCATCACTCAAATATAACTAGGGTCTCACGCCCACAACATCAATCATGCCATGGAATACCTTCTCACCGCCAGCGATCTATGATATAAAAGCACCAAGGAATACACATGAACACCAGGTCCCACCTGTGTCATCATAAAACCGTACAGGGTAAGTACGAAGGCATAGCCGACTACTAAAAACCCACAATACAAACAAGGTCATAAACTGTATCATGAGATCTGTCTGCATCACATGATCAAAGCCGCCACTCGCCGCAGATCTAATGTGCGCGTCTAGCCTCGAACTTCCGCGACTCCGCATAGCCGCTCGATGGCCCGCGTGAGGTATTCCCGCATCGAGTAGCTACTCCGGCGGCATCGCCCCGACTCGCATCCGCGTGGCCACATAGACCGCGTGACCATAAAGGCCGCACACTAACACGGAACTCTCGTAGCTCGCATAGTCCTGGACCCGCATGAGGTATTCTCGAATCATGGTCCTGCATCACTGAGATATACCCCGCATCGGAGGGCAGCTTAACCCCCGGGATCATGTCAAGGTGAGTGGTACAATACCAACATAACGGCTGATAGTTAAACAACATAAGCGCGATCGAGGGAAAACCCCTTTACACAAACATCACAAGATACTAACACACGTAGCATCCTAACATGTTTACTTATCAAACCAACAAGAAAGTATTACAAGGCTATCACAAACCAACACAATCAAGTTATTCACACAAGATACTTTCTACTTTATGTTAAACAAGTTCGGGTTTTTATCCCCAAAGTACTTCATACATTAACTCTTTAAAAGATACGTTACTTTCACAAAAGTCACACAATACCCGTAGTATAAAAAAATAGAGTGACTATCTTTTAAGTAAACCAAAACACTTCCCTTTGTAAAATCAAGTAACAACATTATTTTCCAAACGTTCAAGTTTGCCTAATTTCAAATGTTCAAGTTTCTCATTTTTCGAAAGGTTTCGTAGTTCATAGTTTTAATCCTTTAAAACAATTTGAGAAACATATGTCTTATGTGTGAGTAGGTTATTCTTGTTCATAACAATCTTATTACAGCAGCCATGATCTAGGAAATGTAATATCATTTTGTCTCATCTTAGCTTCTATGCAGATGGAAGTTTCTACTGGTTTTAATAATACTTTATTAGTCAAAACATTTCCCTTTATTAGCGCTGCTGTGGTTTATTCGATACTTATTCTGATTTCCGAAATCAGTAAAACATTATTGCTTTTAAAAACCAAGTACTCATTTCTCACGAATGAGGTTTCACATTAAAATTCATAGTAATTTAATTAAGTCAAGTCTCTTATCTTTTAAGATCAAGTCTCTTAACTTCTAAAATTAATAAACCATTCTTTTTATCTCTCTTAAGTCGTTATACCTAACTTCCCATAAAGCTAGTATAACTCTTAAGCTTTGAAAAGCCAAGCATTACTCTTCTTTCAAAAAGGTTTCTTTAATTCTCTTGAAATACTTCAAGATTCTTATTATTCAGGCTTAAGTCAAAAGACATTACCGTATAACCACGTTCAATTAACACACGACGCCTACCGTACTATATATATATTCTTTTAAAATATCATGCTCAAGAGGATAGGAAGAATCACATACCTCGCGACGATTATCGACTATTAGCAAAACGCTCCACGGCTATAACCCGGCTAGCCTTGTCCACCTTTCAAGTAGTACATGCTACTTGCAGAACATTCGACCTATAAAGGTTATACAAGTCTATCAATGTCTAGACTACTCTGTAGATTATTCTTCTGATGTGATTTCAGTTCAAGTCTTTTCTGTAATATCCTTCTATTACAGTTCAATTCTCTTCTATGAATCTTATATTCATTACCATACTACTACAGTATGTAATTTCCAATTACAATAGGGGGACAAGATATTTACCTCGATAAGCCCATAATTATCCAAGTATAAATGTCGATCCTGAGCAACGTTTAGCTCCTACTCTGGGCGCTCCAACCCGCCTCCAAACAACCCTTTAGAAGTTCTACGCAACTTCTTCTTAATCCTTCAACCTACATGAAGATTTTCGTAGGGTTTCGTTTTGAGACAAAAAGGACATAAGGTAGTATTTCCGGACTCTACGTATAGAGGTAACTTTTGGAATACTACAAGGTATAAGGATAAGGTATTTTGGTATATTAGCAATACTTGGAGAGTATTTCTACCAAGAGGGGGGTATTTATACGAGACAACACCACAAGGAGGGGAGGTGTACCTCTGCCAAGTGGCCTCACGAAAAAGGGGGGGAGGGGTGCTCTCGGCCAAAGGCCTTCTCAAGGGGGAGGGGTGTGTTCTTGGACGAGAAACACAACACCAAGGGGGGGGGGGGGAGAGGGCTCTCAAGACTTGGAGATTTTTGGAATGGATGAAGAAGTCTTCAAAGGGGGGGTATTTATAGGGAAACCAATGGCCATGATCAAGCCAAGTGGGGGGCAAGTGGAGGGCCAAGATTTTCCCAAGTGCCCCCTAGTCCCTACTCCTCAAATCCCTCACAAATATCCTACCAACCCTTGACCCCCCAAATCGTGCACTTGCCGCCCCAAAAGACGTCCAACATGAGGGTGACACATGTCACCCTCCCGTTGGTCCAAAATGTTTCGTCTCTCGGAAAAATCCGCAAAAATAATAAACGACATAGCCGGAATTTTTCCTTCGCAAGTTTTGTAAAACGTTTCTTCGAAAAACGACTCTTTTCGGTACTTGTGAACAAAATTTCGTCCTTGCCTAATCTTTAAAGCTCAAAATTTTCTACGTACGTCCTCACGTACATACTCTGGAAATACGGGGTATAACACTTCTAAGAGTAGAAGGAAACATGAAATGATACCACAGGTATATTCCATACATAGAATCATGCCAAAGGAAGGAAGAGGTTCACATACCTCGCGACGATTATCGACAAGTAGCAAAATGCTCCAAAGTACTTCAATCTTGATAGCTATTCCATCCTTCAAGTAGGATACGCTATACTTAGTACTTCAACCTATAATGGTCACAATACGTCCATTAACCTCTTACTTCAAACGTAGAATATTCTAAGTGCTAAGTCGCTAAATTCTACGGAAAATCGGACAGCACCTCCTTTGTTTTTACTTACTTTGCCACCTTTTTCAAGGCCGAATTCAATAACCAAACACGCCACGTTTAAGGCCCAATCAAAGCAATTAACAATAGGGGATTACACGCCTACTAGACGTGTAAAATTCCGCCCCACAATAGATATCAAACTAATACAACTACTAGTCCAATTTCGGCCATATTGAGTACAACAATACCAATTCTTATCAAATTTCCATTTCAATCCAAATTGTTAGCATAACATGATATCAAGTCGCAATCGATTATAACTACTATAATCTTCAAGTAAGTAACATGCGACGATTTCTAATAAACGACCAATTTGTAATCCAACTTCACATGGCTTACATTACATTTCGGATTCTAAGGCTACAAGCAATCCATAATACTTATAAACTTCAACACATATATTTCATGCTAGCAACATGTAAAGCTAACAACAATATAAATAATCTTGTAACACTTTTTAGGGACAAGATTATACCTCAACGAATCTTAATCCAACTCCAAATCCGAAGTCGCTCCTTAGCAACTTAGAGTCTATTCAAGACACTTCAATCCGCTACTTGAGACCCTTAGAACAACACCAACCAATTTCCTTCAATCTTCCATACAAAACCTAGAAAGATAACTAGGTTTTCGCTTTGCGACTAACCCGAAAACTATCTTTTCCCGAGATTTTTCTATTGAGATATGCTTACAATATACTCAAGAACCTTGGTTTAAAGTGGGAATATTATTGGACAACAAACAAAAATTTTTCTCCCTTGTTGAACTCAAACCCGAGAGCATAACCTAGCTCATCCAATATTTCTTGAAAATTTTTCTAAGTGTTGGGCTCTCTCTTGCTACTAGTAGTATTATATAGGGACATGGAGGGTCAAGATGTAACCAAATGGGTGGCTAGGATGAGGTTCTCTTAAATATCAAGCTTGTGGTCCCATTGACCAAGTCAATTATCTCAAGCTCTACTACTTGCAAGACTTGTCTTCCTAACAAGGGTCAAATGACCCTTGTGCCCTTGTGATTTCGTCCAAGACCTCAATAAGGGGGGGTGACACGTGTCGCCCTCCCATTCGTCACAATATTACGTTTTCCGACAATTCCATAATTCCGATAAATTTTTACAAGTCTCAAATCTTAACACTCGTGAGTTTTTACGTACGTTCTTACAACATGTCCTGCACAAACGGGGTGTAACAATAACCTACATACCGATTCTGGCCTCCAATCTTTAAAGTCACTCTATTAAACAATATAAGGTCATTTCCGGCTCTCACGACCCGGTTCTGGCGGAACGCGTCCACGAACCCGTAAAACAATTAACTAGATTTGGGCCTTGCACCCTCGTGACCCTGTCACGTAGCGAAACTACTACCAACTGATCCCACTCCATTTCAGGCTATGGGGCGACCAGTAATAGGTCCTCAACCCGACCCACCGTCGCACTTAACTCTTACCCTTAGTCTGAATAAAATCCTATTGCCCGAGAAGGCCTTATATACCTAAGATCTCGTCGATTATCAATATTCTTAGGCTCGCAATTTCCATGCTCCAAGCCTACCTTACCAGTCCCCCCGTAAATAGGTACAATAACTTCTCATAATACCATAATCGTGTCGTCTTGATCACAACAACCATTACTTACTCCATATGGACCTCATCCATACAATTCTCTTAAGCCTACCATGCAGCTTAATATATTAACATGGCATTCCGTTAGGTTCCTTAACATGACTTCTTAAGGGTTCACTACCCTATCAGACAACTCAACATTTCCCAATTATCTCAAAATAATACGTAAAACCTCGATGAGAATTCATTAACTGTTTCATACCTACCCGGTATCTACTTAGTCCTTACCAACTCTTGGTAATCTAAAATCATTCTAGGCAACCCATAAATGACCCTCATACATAACTCCGTATAGTTGTATGTCATAATACCAACTATACTACAATCATTACCAACCTGGATACGCAATCCACATAGCCCTTCCTGGGTCACTGTTGCCTTTCTCATAGCTGCAATCAACATAACTTGTTAGGGAGAGACGACCCTAACAACACAGCTCTATCGCACGATCTCAGAGTGAGAAGAATGGAAACAAATCCTAAATGTCCTGCAGCCTCCTGATTATAGATGTGGTGCACAACACACCGATAATCAAGACTCTACTAGACACGGTCTGTAGACACTTTCCGATGACTAACTGCTCTGATACCACTTTTGTCACGACTGCCGGGCGCGATTGGTGCCCTACAGGCACCCTTACAGTATACATCGAGATAATCGTGGAACATACATAAACTTAACAGAAATAAATAACGAGCTGGCCGATAAGGCCACCTTCCAAAAATATACACGTAACCCAAAAAGCGATTACTGCTTTTTTTACACAAATGAATCCACAAGATATGACTACGGACCTCTAAGAATTCTTGACATAAAAGCGCGTGGACGACGGGGCCCGCATACCCACGAATGTACATAAATCTACAACCTCGAGGCGTACTCAAAATACAAAGCCTCCGAAATAATGGAGCTTTCCAACCAGCTGAACAGTGATCCTAAGAATGAGGATCAGCAAGCTATGTACCTCAACCTGCAGCATGAACGGATCCCCCCGAAGGAGGTCGATTTAAATATGTACCAAGTATGTGGCGAAAATCGTAATGAAATCATAACAGTCTATAATAAGGTTGGAGACTTGTATGATAACCAAAATAACAGTACAATGTGCCTTGCCGAAGTGAAAGTAATGAAAGTCAGTTTTACCTTGTACATACTATTTCAACACATGAACAATAGTCACACCAGGGCTATGGACACAAGCCCTCAAATATCATCACACAATCCAGTAAGGGTCTCAAGCCCACAAATATCAAAGCGTGCGGTGGAATCCCCATCGCCGAAGCGGTGTAAGTGTAAAATATAACCATGTGACGCGCCCGTGGCATCCTACCTCACTATCGGCGTACACACAAACAATACATATATATATATCCCCTGCCCGTGGAATCCCCCATCACTGCCGACAGACGTAAGTGTAAAATATAACCACGTGACGCGCCCGTGGAATCTTACCTCACTGTCGGCGTACACACATATGCAATATATATATATATATATATATCTCATGTCGTGGAATCCTTCATCTCGGGTACATGACTTCATGGAGAGCTAATCCATGGGGTAATAATCGTATATAACATGTCCGTGGAATCCCTCATCTCGGGTACATGTCTTCATGGGGAGCTAGTCCATGGAGTAATAATCGTATATAACATGGTCTCATGCCCCGGAATCCCTCATCGTATAAGCATGGCCATGGGATAATAAAACAAATCCAGGAATCTAACCCGCCTCCTGGTCGCATGCCCCGGAATCCATCATCGTATAAGCATGTCCAAGGAGTAATAAAAACAATCAGAATCTAACGCGTCACGGTCGCATGCCCCGAAATCCCACATCGTATAAGCATGTCCAAGGATCAATCACAATGGAAGCATACCCGTGGAAGCCTCCGTCACTGTCGGTACGTCCAAGTAAATTCACAACAAGACAGTCGGCCCTCCAACTGAGAGTCACGGCAGCGTAAACATATAATACTTGCACTCAAGGTTATCACAAGCAAGCATAGGCAAGTTCATAAAATCTTTAGACTTTCATTTTATATACTCAAGGCACTTTTCGTGTCACATAAAAATCCGGGAATTTAACCCAAAGTACTACGTATTTCCATTCTTTTCAAAAGACTCTTTTTCATATAAAACCCCCAAGATACTAACACCCGTAGTATCAAGGCATGTCTACATTTCAAACAAGTCACTACATTTTTAGAAATACATTTCTAGGCTTCTAAATCAAGTGACTCTTACTTTAAAACTTTAAGCAATTGATACCTTTAAATCAAATTGTCCTTCCTTATTTCAAGTCATTTCTTTGTTTACATTACTAGAGAAAACCATTCTTCTAACCTTCCATAAAGTTGTTATAACCAACTTCCCATAAAGTCGTTATACTAACTTTATGCCTTAGACTAATTCATTCTTTTTTTTATAACCAAGAGACTTATACTTTCAAATACTTCAAGTCTCTTAACTTTAGAAATCAAGTTTCTTAACTTAGAATATCAAGTCTCTTTAACTTTAAAAATAAAGTCTCTTAACCTTTTAAGAATTCAAGGTTCATGGTCTTAAAACTTCATAACGTAACTCTTTAATATTAAGTAACATATACTTTTATGCGTTGTGAATAGGTTATACTCATTTATAACGATCTTATTAAAGCATCCATGATCTAGAAAATGTAATACAATTTTGTCTTATCTTAGTTTCTTTGCAGATGGAGAATTCTACTCATTTTAATATAATTGATTGTCGATACACTTTCTTTTATTAACGCTGCAATGGATTGTTCGATACTTATTCTCATTCGTGCAGTAAATTAGCAAAGTCAACTCGACTCCAAATACTTCCTAACGACTCTTACCAACATCCCCCATAAGACTTGGTAAGAACTTATGATAACGTAGACATAACTTTCACATAGAGTAAACCAACATACATACCTCTTAACTTCTAAGAGTAGAAGGAATCATGAAATAACACCACATGTATATTTCATACATAGAATCATGCCAAAAGGAGGAAGAGGTTCACATACCTCGCGACGATTATCGACAAGTAGCAAAATGCTCCAAAGTACTTCAACCTTGATAGCTATTCCATCCTTTTAGTAGAATACGCTACTCGTAGTACTTCAACATATATTAATCATAACATGTCTATCAACTCCTCACTTTTTAACGTAGAATCATACTAAGTGTAAGGTCTCTTATTCTACGGAAAATCGGGCAGCACTTCCTTTGTTTCTACGTACTTTTCTACCTTTTTCAAGGCCCGAAAATCAATAACCAAACGCCACATTTAAGGCCCAACAATTCAGCAATACAAAGGGGATTACACGCCTAATAGGACGTGTAAAATTCTGCCTCACAATCAATATAAAACTGTCCAATAATTCCAAGTCATATTCGGCTACAATGTCACAACAATTATCAATTTTCTTTCGATTCCTTTTTCAATCCAAGTTGTTATTCCAACATGTTACATACATAATAACAATTACAAAAACTATAAATCTTTTCTTCCTTAACATGCGACGATTGTAACTACCGTCCAAATTGATTACAACATTAATGGCTAATTCGGGTTTTAACATGTCGACATGATCCAAATCATTTCAAACTTTAATCTATATATATCACATGCTCATATCAACTACTATAACATGTAATCTTCTATTACATTAAGAAGATGAAGATTTTACCTCAATAAGCCTTAATAATGTCCAAGCGTAAAAGTCGATCCTTAGCAACTTTTAGCTCCTCTTATTATGTTACAATCCACTCCAAGCACTCCTTAGAAGCTCATGAAGAACTCCTCTTCAAGTTCCATCTTCAAAGTTGAAGAACACCTTAGTTTTTCGCCTTGCGACTAACGTAAAAACGTCGTTTTTCCGGGATCTTTCTATTGAGATATCCTTAAAATACCCCTAAAAACCTTGGGTTAAAGTCTTGTGAATAATGAACCACAAACTAAATTTTTTGTGTGGGAACTAGCACAAAGCCGAGAGCACCATTAAGCTAGCTCAAAGTTTTCTCAAATTTTTCTAAGTGTTGAAGACTTGTCTTGCACTAGTGTAGTATATATAAAACAATGGAGGGCTTATATCAAAACACTTGTGTGGCTTGGATGAAGAAAATCTAATATCTAGCCAAGTGGGCTCATTGACTTAGTCAATTATCTCAAGCTTGTCATCCACTTGACTACTAACCGTGGTCACACGTAACCTTGGTCACTTGAACACTTAACCATGGTCCAATATCGAGCAAGCCCATGTAGGGGGGTGACACGTGTCGCCCTCTCATTTGTCCATAAAATTTTGTAACCCTCGTGGCCCCACAAAACGTAAAATTTCTCGGGTGGACCCAACGTGACCAAATCCGTAAAATATATTTCCACAATGTTAATAAATTCCATACTCCTCAAATAATGCATTTTGAGAATCTAATTTTCATGAACGAACATTTTTCCTTTCCGACGTTCGGAAGATTTTCCTTCGGAAAAACAATTCTTTCTTTCGTACCAATTTTCAAGTCTTGTGTTCTTGCGTCTATTCTCTTATTCATGTCCTGGAATTTCGGGGTGTAACAAAAAGTATACTTGTCTTGATTTTAAAAGTAGAATTCACTTGAATTTAAAAGAGTAGGTGCCTTGATGCTACAAGTGTTAGTGTCTTGGGGTTTTATAGAGGAAAGGATGTATGCCGGACGTACATTGAACTATTGGGGTTCAAGTCTCTAATATTACATGACGGGATAGTACTTTGGTATTTCTACAAAGGAAGGCATGGTATTGCCTTGGTATTTTTAAAAGGAATGCATGGTATTGCCTTGGTGTTTATAAAAAATGAAGGCATGGCAATACCTTGAGTTTTTCTAAAAAGTTAGTTCTTTCTAATTATGCTAATGAGAGTCAAAGATGATTTAAATTATACATAGTTGTTTGTGATAGCTATAGGTGTACAGTCATTTACATTAGGCAGAGTCCCAGAATGGGCCGGAACATGTCGTACCTTATTTGACTTATAGCACATTACACCGAGTTCCAGAATTGGCCGGAACATGTCGTACATTGTATATATATTTCATGGAGTATCTCTCATGACGTGAGATGGTACACACTCACTGCGGGTCTGAAGGACTCATGCGAGTTCAATTCCCAGAACACATTTCATGGACTAGCTCTCTGTGATGCGGGTATCAGGTATAAATTTCTTATGCGGGTCTACAAGATCCATGCGGGTGAAATAGTCCCATGAATAGAATCTGCATAATGATTCTATGGGCAGGTGCCCCTAATTTTGACGTGACTTTGATATTTTAACTTGCATATGTTTGCTCATATAGCCATTCGTGCGAGTGTTATATTTTCACATCACCGCGTCCCTCACTAGAGGGCTGGCAACGTTGTATATATATTTCATGGAGTAGCTCCCATGACGTGAGATGGTACACACTCACTTCAGGTCTGAAGGACTCATGCGAGTTCAATTCCCAAGACACATTCCATGGATTAGCTCTCTATGATAAGAGTATCGTGTACAGATGCTCATTGCGGGTCCACAAGACCCATGCGGGTGAAATAGTCCCATGAGTAGGATTGCATAAGATTCTGAGGGCGGATGACCGTGATTTTGACATGACTTTCATATTTTGAAATGGTATTGATTTCATAATTTGAAATGACACGGTTGATCTCACTTTTAAAAAGGCATATTTTAAAGGGTATGTTATGTGTTTATGCTTTCACTAAGTCCCACTAAGGGGTCGGGACACGTTAGAGGCATATAGGCATGATGGTTACACCGAGTCCCTCACCAGAGGGCATGTCAGTATATAGTACAGTGGTACAGTGACATAGTGGTACAATGATACAGTGGTACAGTGACGCAGTGGTACAGTGACACAGTGGTACAATGATACAAGGTACAGTTGGATCTTATTTTTATATGGCACGGTAGGATCTGGTATTTGAGTTTTCATACTTGTCTCTGTCATTCTTTTGTACATCTATGATCTTGTTTACTGTACTTCATGTTTACATACTTGGTACCTTGTTGTACTGACCCCCTTCGGGGGGCTGCGTTCATTCCCGCAGGTATAGGTACACAGTTTGTGGATCCGCGAGCTTAGGATCCTTGCCCAACTTGTTGAGATGGCTCCCTTATTCCAGAGCTTGTCATCTTGGTACAGGTCTTTGGTAGTAGACTTGTGTATATTCAGGGGTACGGCGGGGCCTTGTCCCGTCATAGGTTACTGTCCAAACTCTTAGAGGTCTATATTCATATGTGGGTTGGACTTGCGTGAGTTGTGCAGTTGTAGTTCCTTTGGGTTGTTTTGTATATAATAGCGGCCTTGTCGGTTTTGCCTATTTTACTTTTAAAGAAAAAAATGATGAGTTTTGCTTTAGCTTCCGTTGGTTACATGTGATGTATGGGTAGAAGGGTGCCCAGGTAGGGCACCGATCGTGTCCCGGGTTCGGGCGTGATGAGTGGTATCGAGCGATTAGTCCGGATTGTCTGAGGCACGTGTGCGATAGAGTCTTGGTTATCGGTGTGTTGTTCACCACACCCATAAATAGGAGGTTATAGTACATTTAGGATTGATTTCTATTATTCTTACTCCAAGATCGTGCGATAGAGCTGTGTGGTTAGGGTAGTCCCTCCCTAACAAATTTTTGTGATTGCAGCTATGAGAAAGCGACAACGGCCCAGAAAGGAAATATTTGGACTTAGTATCCAGGTTGGTAAAATAATTATTGTAGAGTTGGTATAATGATGATGTACATCTATGCGGACATATTATTTGGGGCCATGTGTGTGTTGTCTGAAGCAATTATGGGTTATCATGTGATGGTTAAGCTTTATAAATTGCTTGGAAGGTGTGAAACAATTTAATGAATCCACATCAGGGTTATATATGTGCTAATTTGGAATAATTATGAGGTGATGAGCAGTCGGAAAGGGTGATGAACCCTTAGGAGATCATGTTTAATTGACTTAAGTACATACTATGTTGTTAGATTAAGATGTGTTGTATGCTTAAATGATGTGTACAAATAATATTTGTATAGAGTAAATAGGGTTGTTGTGATTAGGAAAACATGATTTTGAGACATTGAGAAGTTATATTGCCCGTATACGGGGAGAAATAATGTAAGCTTGGGACATGAAATATTTGAGGATCTTAGAGTATTGGATAATCGTTGAGACCTTAGATAGACAAGGCCTTCAAGAGTAAAGTAGTTTATGTGTGATTGTGGTTAAAGTACACGGTATATGTGAAGTATATTAGAGGTGATGATTCCTTGGTTTGAGTATAAACCACTTGTGATTGAGGTTGATGATTGTTGAGCCGATTAGAAATGATATTATCAATTTTAAGGAATTATAATAGGACCTTAGGAATGTGACTTTGATTACAAAGGAAGTACAATGTGCTAAGGACTATCCGAAGTAGGGTGATACTATGTGATATATTGTAGTCGTGTGTGGCATCGTTGGTTTTGTGGAGTATTGGTTGATAGGTATAGTAAGGAGACTATGTCGGAATCTGTATAGTTTGAGACCCACTATGAACATTCGGGACGAATGTTTCTAAGGGGGGAAGGATGTTATACCCCGTAATTCCATGACATTGATATGAGAACGTGATTAAGGAATTAAGATTTGAATATTGGAAGGAAAGTATAGTTACATTTTCTTATGGAAAAATTTCAGAAAAATGTGACGACGGAAAAATTATTAACTTGGAGTTTAATACTTCTAATTGGATTTGTGGGATTAGTATTGGATTACGAATAATTGGAATTGATAATATGGGGTCCGTCGAAAATTTCACAACTTTGTGGGGCCCTTCGGAAAATAAGATATTTAGGCCAAGTGTTGGATATTTTCAAGAGAAGGGAATTATGACCAATGGGAGGGTGAAATATGTCCCCTCCACTTGTCTTGTAAAGGCTCCACTTGTTTATATTGATAAGTCTTGCAATACTTATGAGACTTAGCATAATATATTTCTCATCCAAAGCTCTTTCTCTATTCTTTCTTGAGCTTCAAATTTCGAAAATCCCTAACCAAAAGTGAAGAACAAGAGTTGATTATTTTCCAAGATTAAGAACGCTAATCAAGTTCTAAGATAAGTTAACTCTCCAATAATCTCCAAAATCCATGTTGGGCCGAAAATGGGGTTGAAAACCCTAGCTTATTCGTCGAATTTTTAGAGGTAAAACGTGAAGGGAAGTTGGTTATAAGCTTGTAGAGGATACATATATGTGATTGGAACTTGTAGAAGTGGAGCTAAGACGAAACTGCGGGACAAAAACTCTTGGGACAGTATACACGACATTGGGGCATTTTTTTGGTAAGAACTCTTCTTCCTCTTGAAGTAATTAGATATTACATGTTTTTATAGATAATATATGAGCATGTGTTAAGAATAATGAAGATTAAAAAGTGTTTGGACCATTTTTGGTGAGTTGGGCCGAGAGTGACCATTTTCGGGTCTTGGAATTTCCGTTGGTTATGTTGTTGTTATCTTCACCTATTGCATGTTATAATTGAGTAATATTGTTTTTAATAAGTTGATATAACTTATATAGAAGTTTTGAAACTTGAATTGGAATAAAAAGGATTAAGGAAAGAGTTATCGGATTGTAGTTGTTGGCCATGGAATCTATAAAAATGTTGGACGTTATTATGCAGTTTTTATGGACTGTTTTGTGGTGTTAGTCTTCTTGAAAATCAGCCACCTATATGCATGATAAATGTGGTAATTATTAATGGAAGTCCTAAGAGATTAAGGGTGTAGAAAGGTATTAAAAGGCTTCACTTTGTACCCTTGTTGTTGTTGGATATTGGACTGATTTTTATGGACAGTTTTGGTATATTAAGGGGCTGAATTTTACATGTCAAGTAGGCGTGTAATCCCCTTTGGTTAACTGTTGACTGTGCCTTAAATGAGGCTTGATTGTTGTTGAATTTGGGCCTTGGAAAAGGTGGAAAAGTACGTATAAACGGGGGATGTGCTGCCCAAATTTTCGTAGAATAAGAGGACCATTACTTGGTATAAGTCTTATACTAGTGTGTATGAAGTTAATAGAAGTATTATTGTTGTTATAAGTTGAAGTTATACTTGTGGAATATTCTACTTGGCGTGTGGAATAGCCGATAAGGTTGAAGTACCTATTCGGGGCGTATTCTACTTGTCGTGCTGGTTAGTCGTCAATGAGGTATGTGAACCTCTTCCCTCTCTCTTTTGGCATGTTCTTTGTGTGAACCATAACGGTGGTATTGTTTCAAAAGTTATTCTACTCTTAGAAGTTAATGAGTATTCATGTTATTGATTCTATGCTAATGGCATGTCTAAATTATTCCTAAGTCCTTACCAAGTCTTATGGGAGATGTTGGTAAGAGTTTTTAGGAACTATTGGAGTCGAATTGATCTTGCTAGTTATATCACTAATGAGAAAAGGTATCGAACAAGCCATTGCAGCGTTAAATGAAAAAGAAATAGATAATCAATTATATTGAAATGAGTAGAATGATATCCATCTGCATAGAAACTAAGTTATAACCAGTTCGTTTTACATTTTCTAGGTTCACAACTGATTAGATAAAATATCATGATATATATTAATCACGACTCATAAATGGATTAATTTGCCAATTCGGATCGGTTATCACTATGCAAATGTTTCCATAATGTTAGCCAGATGAGCGAGACGAATCTAGATTTCATGTGGTACATGAGGTGGTAGTAACTTGATGTTAAAAGTATACTTGTCTTGATTTTAAAAGTAGAAGTCACTTGGATTTA
This sequence comes from Przewalskia tangutica, assembly GCA_029844215.1. Taxonomy (NCBI): domain Eukaryota; kingdom Viridiplantae; phylum Streptophyta; class Magnoliopsida; order Solanales; family Solanaceae; genus Przewalskia; species Przewalskia tangutica. Next base: position 80,228,401 of record CM056734.1, read on the forward strand.
AAAGAGTAGGTGTCTTGATGCTACAAGTGTTAGTGTCTTGGGGTTTTATAAAGGAAAGGATGTACGGCGGACGTACATGGTACTTTTGGGGTTCAAGTCTCCAATATTACATGACGGGATAGTACTTTGGTATTTCTAAAAAGGAAGACATGGTATTGCCTTGGTATTTATAAAAAGGAAGGCATGGTATTGCCTTGGTGTTTATAAAAAAGAAGGCATGACAATGCCTTGAGTTTTTCTAAATAGTTAGTTCTTTCTAATTGTGCTAATGAGAGTCAAACATGATTTAAATTGTACATAGTTGCTTGTGATAGCTATAGGTGTACAGTCCTTTACATTACACCGAGTCCCAGAATGGGCCGGAACATGTCGTACCTTATTTGACTTATAGCACATTACACCGAGTCCCAGAATGGGCCGGAACATGTCGTACATTATATATATATTTCATGGAGTAGCTCCCATGACGTGAGATAGTACACACTCACTGCGGTTTTGAAGGACTCATGCGGGTTCAATTCCCAGGACACATTCCATGGACTAGCTCTCCATGATGCTAGTATCGGGTACAGATTTCCTTTGCGGGTCTACAAGATCCATGCGGGTAAAATAGTCTCATGCGGGTGAAATAGTACCATGAATAGTATCTACATAATGATTCTATGGGCAGGTGCCCCTGATTTTGACGTGACTTTGATATTTTAACTTGCATATGTTTGCTCATATAGACATTCGTGCGAGTGTTATATTTCCACATCACCGCGTCCCTCACTAGAGGTCCGGCAACGTTGTATATATATTTCATGGAGTAGCTCTCATGATGTGAGATGGTACACACTCACTGCGGGTCTGAAGGACTCATGCGGGTTGAATTCTCAGGACACATTCCATGAATTAGCTCTCCGTGATGCGAGTATCGTGTACAAATGCTCATTGCGGGTCCACAAGACTCATGCTGGTGAAATAGTTCCATGCGGGTGAAATAGTCTCATGAGTAGGATTGCATAATGATTCTGAGGGCGGATGACCCTGATTTTCACATGACTTTCATATTTTGAAATGGTATTGATTTCATAATTTGAAATGACACGGTTGATCTAACTTTTAAAAAGGCATATTTTAAAGGGTACGTTATGTGTTTATGCTTTCACTAAGTCCCACTAAAGGGTCGGGACACGTTTGAGGCATATAGGCATGATGGTTACAGAGTCCTCACGGAGGGCTGTCGATATATAGTGCGGTGATACTGATTGGTACGGTGACACGATTAGTGCAGTGTCTGATGATGCGATGATACAGTGCAGTTGGATCTTATTTTTATATGGCACGGTAGGATCTGGTATTTGAGTTTTCATATTTGCCCCTGCCATTCTTTTGTACATCTATGATCTTGTTTACTGAACTTCATGTTTACATACTTGGTACCTTGTTGTACTTGTTACACCCCGTATTTACAGGACATGGTGTAAGAACGTACGTAAGAACTCACAGTGTTAAGATTTGAGACTTGTAAAAATTTCTCGGAATTATGAAATTTGTCGGAAAACGTTTTGTTGTGACGAATGGGAGGGCGACACATGCCACCCCCCCTTAGAATGCCTTGGACGAAATTAGGCATGGCCATAATGGTCATTGACCATAGCCTTAGGATGACTAAGTCTTCCAATTAATGAGCTTGAGATTATTGACCAAGTCAAGGAGTCAATTAGTCTTGATATTTAGCAAGACCTTATCCTAGCCACCCAATTGTTCATATCTTGACCCTCCATGTTGCTTTATAATACTAGTAGTAGTGAGACTAGTTCCATACTTAGCCAAATTTACACAAGAAATTGATGAACATAGAGCAAGAGCTCTCGGGTTTGGGTCCAACAAGAAGGAAAAAATTTTGTTTGTTATCCAATAATCTTCCCACTTTAAACCAAGGTTCCTATGTGTAGTATAAGCATATCTCAATAGAAAAATCTCGGAAAAAGATAGTTTTCGGGTTAGTCGCAAAGTGAAAACCTAGTGGCTTTCTAGGTTTTGGATTGGAGGTTTGAAGGAAAGTTGTTGGTATTGTTCTAAGGGTCTCAAGTAGCGGATTGAAGTGTCTTGAAGAGTATCTAAGTTGCTAGGGAGTGACTTCGGATTTGGAATTTGGATTAAGAATCGTTGAGGTATAACCTTGTTCTTTGAAAGTATTACAAGATTATTTATTTTGTTGTTAGCTTTACTTGTTGCTAGCATGAAGTATATGTGTTGAAGTTTATAAGGATTATAGATCGATTGTAGTCTTGGAAATTCGAAATGAAATGTAGGCCATGTTAAGATGGATTACAATTTGATCGTTATTAGAAATCGTCGCATGTTACTTACTTAAAGATTTTGGTTGTTTTAATCAAATACGACTTGATATCATGTTATGCTACCAATTTGGATTGAAATGGAAATTGGATAAGAATTGGTATTGTTGAACTCAAGGTGGCCGAAATTGTACTTATAGTGGTAATAGTTTGTTATTCATTTGTATTGGACTACCTTATAGATTGTGGTGAGCCAATTGGGGCTGTTTGGTTATTGTATTCGGCCTTGAAAAAGGTGGCATAGTAGTAGAAACAAAGGAGGTGCTGTCCGAATTTTCGTAGAATTTGGCGACTTAGCACTTAGAATATTCTACGTTTGAAGTAAGAGGTTGATGGACGTATTGTGACCATGATAGGTTGAAGAACTAAGTATAGCGTATCCTACTTGAAGAATGGGATAGCTCAAGGTTGAAGTACTTTGGAGCATTTTGCTACTTGTCGACAATCGTCGCGAGGTATGTGAACCTCTTCCTTCCTTTGGCATGATTCTATGTATGGAATATACCTGTGGTATCATTTCATGTTTCCTGTTACTCTTAGAAGTTAAGAGGTAGTTATGTTGAATTACTCTATGTAAAAGCTACGTCTAAGAAATCCTAAGTCCTTACCAAGTCTTATGGGGGATGTTGGTAAGAGTCGTTAGGAAGTATTTGGAGTCGAGTTGACTTGGCTAATTTACGGCACGAATGAGAATAAGTATCGAACAAGCCATTGCAGCGTTAATAAAGGAAAATGTAATGACAATTAATTATGTTGAAACAAGTAGAATTCTCCATCTGCATAGAAGCTAAGATAAGACAAAATTGTATTACATTTTCTAGATCATGGCTACTTGAATAAGATCGTTATAAATAAGTATAACTTATTCACAACGCTTAAAGTATATGTTACTTAATTTAAAAGAGTTTACGTATGGAGTTTTTAAGACTTGAAACTTGTTTTCTTAAAAGTTAAGAGACTTGAAGTATTTTGAAAGCTATGTGATTTGATTTGAAAGTATAAGTCTCTTGGTTATAAAAAGAATGAGTTAGTTTAAGGCATAAAGTTAGTATGACGGCTTTATGGGAAGTTGGTTATAATAACTTTATGGGAAGTTAAGAGAAGTGATTTGAAAATATATAATACTTGGTTTCAAAAAGTAAAAGTCACTTGATTTAGAAGCCGGTAATTGTATTTCTAAAAAGGTATTGTGACTTGTCCTGAAAGGTAAAGATGACTTGATACTACGGTTGTTAGTATCTGGGAAGTTTTATTTAAAAAGGAGTCTTTCTAAAGGAGTAGAGGTGTGTAGTACGTTGGGTTAAATGCCCGGGTTTTTATGACATTATCGACCCGAGAGATGGTAGGCGGTATACCTTTACGCGAACTATATGACATTATCGACCGAGAGATGGGCGGGCGTATACCTTTGCAGGCGGACTATATGACATTATCGACCGCAGATGGTAGGCGGTATACCTTTACGCGGACTATATGACATTATCGACCCGAAGATGGGCGGGCAAGTATACCTGCAGGCGAACTATATGACATTATCGACCCGAAGATGGGTCGGGCGATATCCTTACGCGCACTATATGACATTATCGACCCGAGATGGGCCGAAGTATACCTTTAGGCGCACTATGTGACTTTATCGCGTCGATTTGGTAGGCGATATAAGCGTCCTCGTAAAAGTCGGATTAGGTGATGAAATATAAGTAAGTTAGAAGGTAATAAACTTAACGACTTCTCCTAAGTATATCGTAAGATATGGCTATAACTATTAATGGAATGGAAAAGATAATAAGGTGCGATTGAGTTCATAAGTGGTAATGACACGGCGGGATCGGTATGTATTTTTATACTTGTCCTTGTCATTCTTTTATCTGATTATGATCATTTCTTTATGCGTTATTTACATTCCATATTCGGCACTGTTATCGACCCCCGGGCTGCGTTCATGCCCGCAGTTTAGGTACGATTGTGGATCCGCGAGCTTAGGATCGGTTGTAAAGTTGAGATGGCTCAGTGTTTAGGAGTTGTCACGTTTATGTATATTCGAAGTGCAGCGGGGCCTTGTCCATACGATTGTTATGTTAAAACTCTTAAGTGCGTAGTCACATTTTGTGGGTCGATTTGTAAAGAAATGAGGCAAGCTGCCGGTTGTATATATTTATGTCGGGAAAGGTAGCCACTATCGGCTAACTTTGTTGTTTTACATTGTTTTATTTTTATAAGGTTCATGTATGTTCGCTGATTATCTCGATGTATACTGTAAGGGTGCCCAGTGGGCACGATCGCGATCGAGGTGGTCGTGACAAAAGTGGTATCGAGCGATTAGTCCTCGGAAAGTGTCTGACGCACGTGTCTAGTAGAGTCTTGATTATCGGTGTGTTGTGCACCACATCTATAATCAGGAGGCTGCAGGACATTTAGGATTGGTTTCCATTCTTCTCACTCTGAGATCGTGCCATAGAGTTGTGTTGTTAGAGTCGTCTTTCCCTAACGAGTTATGTTGATTGCAGCTACGAGAAAGGCAACAGTGACCCAGGAAGGATTATGTGGATTGCGTATCCAGGTTGGTAATGATTATAGTATAGTTGGTATTGTGACATACAGCTATACGGAGTTATGTATGAGGGTCAGACGCGTGTTGCCTAGAATGATTTTAGATTACCAGGAGTTGGTAAAGACTAACTAGATACCGGGAAGGTATGAAACAGTTAATGAATTCTCGCCAAGGTCTTCTCGGGTAGAAAGATTTATTATGGACCAAGGATAAGAGTTAAGTGCGACGGCGGGTCGGGGTGTGTACCTGTTACGGTTCGCCCCATAGCCTGAAATGGAGTAGGATCAGTTGGTAGCAGTTCCGCTACGTGACAGGGTCACGAGGGTGCAAGGTCCAAGTCTAGTTAATTGTTTTACGGGTTCGTGGACGCGTTCCACCGGAACCAGGTCGTGAAAGCCGGAAATGGCCTTATTTTGTTTTATAGAGTGACTCCAAATATTAGAGGCCAAAATTGGTATGGAAGTTACGTATGTATGTTAGAAGGAGTTAGAAGTACGAAAAGGTAATCTCTTTTGGGCTTATGATGGACGGATGTGCGTGTGCGAGGTATTAGGGCCATGTGTGGCATTATTGGTATGTCGAGGTTGTGAAAGGAAACTATGTCGCTAATTATAAGGATTGACTCCGAAAGAACATTCGGGGACGAATGTTTCTAAGGGGGGAAGAATGTTACACCCCGTATTTACAGGACATGGTGTAAGAACGTACGTAAGAACTCACAGTGTTAAGATTTGAGACTTGTAAAAATTTCTCGGAATTATGAAATTTGTCGGAAAACGTTTTGTTGTGACGAATGGGAGGGCGACACATGCCACCCCCCCTTAGAATGCCTTGGACGAAATTAGGCATGGCCATAATGGTCATTGACCATAGCCTTAGGATGACTAAGTCTTCCAATTAATGAGCTTGAGATTATTGACCAAGTCAAGGAGTCAATTAGTCTTGATATTTAGCAAGACCTTATCCTAGCCACCCAATTGTTCATATCTTGACCCTCCATGTTGCTTTATAATACTAGTAGTAGTGAGACTAGTTCCATACTTAGCCAAATTTACACAAGAAATTGATGAACATAGAGCAAGAGCTCTCGGGTTTGGGTCCAACAAGAAGGAATTTTTTTTTTTGTTATCCAATAATCTTCCCACTTTAGACCAAGGTTCCTATGTGTAGTATAAGCATATCTCAATAGAAAAATCTCGGAAAAAGATAGTTTTCGGGTTAGTCGCAAAGTGAAAACCTAGTGGCTTTCTAGGTTTTGGATTGGAGGTTTGAAGGAAAGTTGTTGGTATTGTTCTAAGGGTCTCAAGTAGCGGATTGAAGTGTCTTGAAGAGTCTCTAAGTTGCTAGGGAGCGACTTCGGATTTGGAATTTGGATTAAGAATCGTTGAGGTATAACCTTGTTCTTTGAAAGTATTACAAGATTATTTATTTTGTTGTTAGCTTTACTTGTTGCTAGCATGAAGTATATGTATTGAAGTTTATAAGGATTATAGTGTAACGCCCCGAACCCGGGCCCGTTACTGGTGCCTTACCCCGGGCACCCTAGTGATACAACATCAGAGAAAACCAGCGGAAAAATAAAACATGAATCATGAAACAAGAGATATAATAAATAAACAGGCCAACCAAAACAGTTGCCTTGATATACATAAAACCCGAACAGTTTAATCCTTTTACAACCTCGCCACAATAAAGGCTGCACTTAAGATTTACAACAACTATGACGGACAGTGGCCCGCCATACCCCCGAATGTATAAGCATCTACTGCACTCGGGTAACATACCAAAAGATAAGCCTCGAAGGAACGGAGCTTTCAATACGCTGAAAGGTGATCCTAAGCGGGATCGACAATGTACCTTTTACTGCGGCATGAACGCAGCCAGAAGAGGTCAAGATAACAGTACCAAGTATGTGAAATCACAAATCAGTAAATGAAATCATATAGTCTATATAAAGCAGAGACATGTATGATGACCAAACTACGATATAACATATAACGATATCAAGACAGGGACTCACGCCCTCCAAATTATCACTCGTGCCCGTGGAATTTCTTCCTCACTGCCGGCAGTTTATGATATAACAATACCAAGGATTATACATGAACACCATGTCCCACCTGTGTTATAAAAACCGTACAGGACAAGTATAACTACCAGATCCGACCGCATTCAATAATACAATGCAACCAAAACACGGCCGACACGGCAAGTGCGAGAGCCGACTACAGGATACCAAGGCGGTCACGCGGTGACCGGGGCAAGTACGAGGGCTGACCACCAGGGACCAAGGCCGTATCACGAAACTTCGTCACTATACTGAACGGGGCAAGTGCGAGGGCTGACTACCAGATACCAAGGCCGAATCAGTCACGAGACGGGGCAGGTACGAGAGCCGACCACCGGATACCCAGGCCGAACAGTAAGAAACCTCAACCAGTCAATCGGCCCTCTATCGAGAGACGCGGTAACACAGAAACACCACACTTGCACAACAAAGGCTATCATCACAAGCATAGGCAAGTTTCACAACAACAAGCATAGGAATGTTTCACCACAACAAGCATAGGCAAGTTTCACATCACTCAAAGTACCTTCATTTTATGCCAAAGTCCGGGTTTCAACCCTAAAGTACTACGTACGTTAAATTCTTTAAAAGAGATCCATTACTTATCAAAGTCACCCGATACCCGTAGTATTAGAATGACCAACCCACATTCCTTTTCAAAATCAAGTAACAACATTCTTTTCCTAAGTTCCAGTTTGCCTAGTTTCAATTACTCAAGCTTCTCATTTTCAAATGGTTTCATAGTTCATAAACTTAATCACTTGGTTCCGTTTTAGAACAATTGAGTAATATAAGTCTCACGTGAGAGTAGGTTATTCTTGTTTACAACATTCTTATTACAGCAGCCATGATCTAGAAAATGTAATATCATTTTGTCTCATCTTAGTTTCTATGCAGATGGAGGTTTCTACTGGTTTTAATACAATTCATCATTATTCAATACATTTTCCTTTATTAACGCAGCAGTGGTCTGTCGATACACATTCTGATTTCAAATCGGAAACATTATCCTTTAAATAAAACCAAGTACTCATTACTCACGAATGAGGTTTCACACAAACATCCACATTAAAACAAATAAGTTAAGTCTCTTATCTTATAAGATCAAGTCTCTTAACTTCTAACATCAGTAAACCATTTTCTTTACCTTTCTTAAGACATTATACCTAACTCCCCATCAAGCTAGTATAACTCTTTTTAAAACCTTTAAAACCAAGTGTTACTCTCCCTTCAAAATGATTTAGAAATCTTTGAAATACATCAAGTTCTTTATTATAACTAGCCAGTTATAATTCACATCAGTTACCTTTTAAAACCACAAAGTATTTCCTTACCTACATAAAGCTGTTATAACCAACTTCCCATAAAGCCGTTATAACACTTTATGTTTTAAGAACAATCAAACACAGTTAACACGTATGCGTCTACGTACTACATAGTTCACACATATCATGCTAGAAGAGATAGGAAGAGGTTCACATACCTCGCGACGAGTGCCGACTACTAGCAAAACGCTCCAAGTACTTCAAACCGTCGGCTACTCCTTAAGCCACGTAGATCGCACCACACGTAGTACTTCAACCTATAAGGCCACAAGGCGCTTATTAACATCTAGATCTCATCGTTCAATATTCTTCAGAAAATTCGGCGCCTCCTCCACATGCAGCGTAAATCTCTCTCTATCGAGGCGCTACCAAGCCAACCAGGGGGTTAACACGTCTAACCTGACGCGTACAATTCTACTACGGTAATGCTACATAAGTCTCAGTAATACAACCCTAGGTAATTACGATTCGATTCTTCTCTTTATCATCCTACTATGTGATTCTTGTTCAATTCTTCATTCTTGGGCTTAAGTCAAAAGACATTGCCATAATACTATATATTCAACACTTATGTAATTTCCAATTACAATAGGGGACAAGATATTTACCTCGATAAGCCCAAAATTATCCGAGTTTAAAGTCGCTCTGAGCAAGGTTTAGCTCTACTCCGAGTGCTCCAAGCCGCTCCAAACAACCCTTAGACGTTCTAACCAACTGCTACTCCAAATCTTCACCCCACAGTGAAGGTGTCCGTAGGGTGTCGGTTTGAGACTAAAGGACAAAAGGTAGTATTTAGGACTCTACGTATCGAGGTAACTTTGGAATACTACAAGGTATAAGGCTAAGGTATTTTGGGCATTATAACAATACTTGGAGGAGTATTTCAATACCACAAAAGGGGGGTACCACGAGAACAACACCACTGGGAGGGGTGTTCTCGGCTTTAGGCTCACAGGGGAAGGTTTCGCCAAAAGGCCTTCACAAGGGAGAGGGCTCTTGGGCGAGAGTCGACAAGGGGAGGAGGGGTTCTCAAGACTTAGGCAAGTGAAGAGTGGATGAAGAAGTCTTCAAAGAGAGGGTATTTATAGCAAAACCAAAGGCCAACCAATGGCCAAGATCAAGCCGTGTGCAAGGCAAGTGTAAGGCCAAGATCAAGCCAAGTGCACCACAAAACACACCACAAAACACTCCACAAAACAAGCCACAAAGCAATGCACAAAACGAGGGACCAAACGGCCAAGGCCAAGCCTCCTCTTTGCCGTCAAATGAGGCTGACAAGTGTCACCCACCCGTTGGTCAAAAAATGTTCGTTCGCTCGTAACAATCCGAAAAAATACTAAATCACATAGCCGTAATTTTTCCAACGTAGTTAATGGAAACGTTTCGCCGAAAACGACTCTAATCGGCACTTGTGCCCTAATTTCGAATCAATGCCTAACTTAAGGCTCAAATTTCGTCGTCGTCGTGCATACGCATACTCGAAATACGGTATAACATTCTTCCCTCTTAGAAACATTCGTCGAATGTTCCTTCTAGGTCTCAAAACAAGCGCCGGTATAGTCTTCACCGCTATCGTCACGAAAATAATCATGCCACACCGCCACAAAACACACGTTCACTTCTCCTTTCTCGTAGTACTCGTCACGAACACTCGAACTCGTTCTAGTATCCGTACCACTTCACAACGCTGTTTCCAACCCTTGAGTCACTACCTCGAACTTGGTCATCTCCCTAACCTCGATTTCCCCTAAGGCCATTCCCGGCCTTCACGAAGTGATTGTGGGCGAGCGCGTCCGCGGACTCAGACGGTGGGCATCTAAACTTGGGCCTAGCACCCTCGTGACCCTAGCACCTGGCGGGACCACCCGAAGCCCCACCCCAAACCGGGTTCTGGGTTGACCAAAATGGTCCTCAACCCGACGCGCCAACTCTTGTTCCCCGATCCGGAACAATCTTACTATTTCACATCATGAAAGCTACCACTTCCATCTCACACTACCCAGGGACTTACCCTTTTCACTAACCAGGTTTCTAAATCACATTTTTAGCACAAAGCTATCCAAACATAACATTAAACACATCAACAACATCAATACAACAAAACTCTAGAGGGTTAAGGATATACCTGAAACTAGGCGGTTCAAGGACCGCTAAAGCTGAGAACTCCGCGACCTCTCAGGGGCCTTAGGTGTACTAACATCCTGCTGGCTATGGAAGGTGAAGAACCATAATCGCTCTAGTAGTCCATGCTATCCTACCAGTGCTACCGCAGTCGGACGATCTCTTGCCGGATGGCCTGTTGGCCGCAAAAATAACAATCTCCGAGTTAGTACGACACTCTCCCTTATGAAGCTTTCCACAACGCCACACCGAGACAAGGGCAACCTCATCCGCGAGCACTCTGCTCCACGAAAATCTGAAACACAGGAGCCCCAGGCACGCTCTGAATATCGAAGGTCGAAAGGCGGGAGGACCACTCTGTCTTGTGGAGTACATAACTAGTCTGCTGCTGAGGCGGTCCGCCTCGAAAGTCACCAAAGGACCCTGCTGTTCTGGCCCTCTTCTGCTGACTTTGGTCATTCCGTCGATTTATCCGCTCCTCACATCCAAGTGTATACGCCTGCATGCGGGCAATGTCCATGCGGTGAAGAGCTACACCGAACAACTCTGCAAGGCAATCATCGAGCCCTCTAACATATCCGAGCACGCGATCCTCCATACTAGCTACTAACGCGGGCGTCACGGCGATGAGTCGAACTCCACATTGTACTCCCGAACCGTGCGCGGATTCTGCGTAACACCAAAAATCTGTCGGCGAGCCTCCTCATCCGGGAGGCAAGAAATGTGCGAAAGGCCTCGAGAACTCGTTCCATACGCTGGAAGTGCATGCTCTCCCTGGGACAGCTCGAGAATCAAACGATCATTGCGGTATCACGCAGTTGATGTGAACCTAGGGCCACCGACTCGATCTCCGATGCCTTGATCACTCTCATGATCCGCTGTAACTGGCGGATGAACTCCTGCGGATCATCCTCAGGCCTCGACCCATAAAACTCTGGCGGCCTACAACTCAGAAAATCCCGTAGCCTCGAACTATCGGATCTAGGGTGAACCACTGGTGCTACTGGAACTGCTGCGTCCAGCCTATCCTCAAGTCTGCCTGACCACGGCCGTTAATCGGGCCACTCCTTGTAACTCATCTCTCTGCTCCGGTGCGGGGCTGGAGGCTCGTGTCTTGTGGTCTGCCGCTGCTCTGCTCGCGAGATCCTCTGCTTTGCCTTGCCACGGGCGGGTTGCCTTTCGCAGAGGCATAACTGGTAAAAACGAAACACGTCAGAGGGGTCCAATCTTATCACACAGCTCTAAGGCACGATCTCAGAATGAGAAGAATGGAAACCAATCCTAAATGTCCTATAGCCTCCTGATTATAGATGTGGTGCACAACACCGATAATCCGGACTCTACTAGACGATGCGTAGACACTTTCCGAGGATTAACTGCTCTGATACCACTTTTGTCACTTTGCCGCGAGCCTTGCTCCGGCGACCCAACAAATGGTACCGGGCTGCATGCGATCCCTGAGGTTTGGACCTTCTCAGGACGTGCCATACGGAGAGCCACGGTTCGGGTCTGTTCCCGTGGTAGAGGCTCTGGCCTCTTTATACGCTCAGCCCCCCGAAGGAGTCGATCTAACAGTACCAAGTATGTGAAGCGTCAAATCAGTAAATGAAATCATATAGTCTATATAAAGCAGAGACATGTATGATGACCAAACTACGATATATAACATATAACCGATACATCAAGACAGGACTCACGCCTCCAAATTATCACTGCGTGCGTGGAATTTCTTCCTCACCGCCAGCTTTATGATATAACAATACCAAGGATTATACATGAACACCATGTCCCACCTGTGTTATAAAACCGTGCAGACAAGTATAACTACCAGATCCGACCGCACCAATAATACAATGCAACCAAAACACGGCCGATACGGCAAGTGCGAGCCGACCATCGGATACCAAGGCCGGCCACGCACCGACCGGCAAGTACGAGGGTGACCACGGGGACCAAGGCGTATCACGAAACTTCATCACTATACCGAGCGGGCAAGTGCGAGGGTGACTACCGGATACCAAGGCCGAATCGATCACGAGGCAGGCAGTGCGAGAGCCGACCACCGGATACCCGGGCGAACGATGAAACCTCAACGATCAACCGGCCTCTATCGAGAGACGCCAGAACACGAAACACCACACTTGCACAACAAAGGCTATCATCACAAGCATAGGCAAGTTTCACAACAACAAGCATAGGAATGTTTCACCACAACAAGCATAGGCAAGTTTCACATCACTCAAAGTACCTTCATTTTATGCCAAAGTCCGGTTTCAACCTAAAGTACTACGTGACGTTAAATTCTTTAAAAGAGATCCATTACTTATCAAAGTCACCCGATACAGTAGTATTAGAATGACCAACCCACATTCCTTTTCAAAATCAAGTAACAACATTCTTTTCCTAAGTTCCGGTTTGCCTAGTTTCAATTACTCAAGCTTCTCATTTTCAAATGGTTTCATAGTTCATAAACTTAATCACTTGGTTCCGCTTTTAGAACAATTGAGTAATATAAGTCTCACGCGAGAGTAGGTTATTCTTGTTTACAACATTCTTATTACAAAGACCATGATCTAGAAAATGTAATATCATTTTGTCTCATCTTAGTTTCTATGCAGATGGAGGTTTCTACCGGTTTTAATACAATTCATCATTATTCAATACATTTTCCTTTATTAACGCTGCAGTGGTGCTGTCGATACACATTCTCGATTTCCAAATCAAGAAACATTATCCTTTAAATAAAACCAAGTACTCATTACTCACGAATGAGGTTTCACACAAACATCCACATTAAAACAAATAAGTTAAGTCTCTTATCTTATAAGATCAAGTCTCTTAACTTCTAACATCAGTAAACCATTTTCTTTACCTTTCTTAAGACATTATACCTAACTCCCCATCAAGCTAGTATAACTCTTTTTAAAAACCTTTAAAACCAAGTGTTACTCTCCCTTCAAAACGATTTAGAAATCTTTGAAATACATCAAGTTCTTTATTATAACTAGCCAGTTATAATTCACATCAGTTACCTTTTAAAACCACAAAGTATTTCCTTACCTACATAAAGCTGTTATAACCAACTTCCCATAAAGCCGTTATAACACTTTATGTTTTAAGAACAATCAAACACAGTTAACACATGTACGTCTACCGTACTACATAGTTCACACATATCATGCTAGAAGAGATAGGAAGAGGTTCACATACCTCGCGACGAGTGCCGACTACTAGCAAAACGCTCCAAGTACTTCAAACCGTCGGCTACTCCTTAAGCCACGTAGATCGCACCACACGTAGTACTTCAACCTATAAGGCCACAAGGCGCTTATTAACATCTAGATCTCATCGTTCCATATTCTACAGAAAATTCGGCAGCACCTCCCCCCCCCCGCAACAGCGTAAATCTCCTCCTCTATCGAGGTCGGCTACCAAGCCAACCAGGGGGGGGGTTAACACGTCTAACCGGACGCGTACAATTCTACTACACAGTAATGCTACATAAGTCTACTGTAATACAACCCTAGGTAATTACAGTTCAGTTCTTCTCTTTATCATCCTACTATGTGATTACTGTTCAATTCTTCATTCTTCAGGCTTAAGTCAAAAGACATTGCCATAATACTATATATTCAACACTTATGTAATTTCCAATTACAATAGGGGGACAAGATATTTACCTCGATAAGCCCATAATTATCCAAGTATAAAGTCGATCCTGAGCGAGGTTTAGCTCCTACTCCGAGTGCTCGATCCGCTCCAAACAACCCTTAGAAGTTCTAACCAACTTACTCCAAAACTTCAACCAACGGTGAAGGTTTCCTTAGGGTTTCGGTTTGAGACTAAAGGACAAAAGGTAGTATTTCCTGACTCTACGTATAGAGGTAACTTTGGAATACTACAAGGTATAAGGCTAAGGTATTTTGGGCATTATAACAATACTTGGAGGAGTATTTCAATACCACAAAAGGGGTACCACACGAGAACAACACCCTGGGGAGGGGTGTTCTCGCTTTAGGCTCAAAGGGAAGGTTTCGGCCAAAAGGCCTTCACAAGGGAGAGGGCTCTTGGGCGAGAGTCAAAGGGGAGGAGGGTTCTCAAGACGTAGGCAAGTGAAGAGTGGATGAAGAAGTCTTCAAAGAGAGGGGGGTATTTATAGCAAAACCAAAGGCCAACCAATGGCCAAGATCAAGCCATGTGCAAGGCAAGTGTAAGGCCAAGATCAAGCCAAGTGCACCCACAAAACACTCCACAAAACACTCCACAAAACAAGCCACAAAGCAAGGCACAAAAGGAGGGACCAATCGGCCAAGGCCAAGCCTCCTCTTTGCCGTCCAATGAGGGTGACAAGTGTCACCCTCCCGTTGGTCCAAAAATGTTCCGTCGCTCGGAAAAATCCGCAAAAATACTAAATGACATAGCCGGAATTTTTCCAACGTAAGCTGTGGAAACGTTTCGTCAGAAAACGACTCTAATCGGCACTTGTGCCCTAATTTCGAATCCAATGCCTAACTTAAGGCTCAAATTTCGTACGTACGTCCATACGTACATACTCTGGAAATACGGGGTATAACATATAGATCGATTGTAGTCTTGGAAATTCGAAATGAAATGTAGGCCATGTTAAGATGGATTACAATTTGATCGTTATTAGAAATCGTCGCATGTTACTTACTTAAAGATTTTGGTTGTTTTAATCAAATACGACTTGATATCATGTTATGCTACCAATTTGGATTGAAATGGAAATTGGATAAGAATTGGTATTGTTGAACTCAAGGTGGCCGAAATTGTACTTATAGTGGTAATAGTTTGTTATTCATTTGTATTGGACTACCTTATAGATTGTGGTGAGCCAATTGGGGCTGTTTGGTTATTGTATTCGGCCTTGAAAAAGGTGGCATAGTAGTAGAAACAAAGGAGGTGCTGTCCGATTTTCCGTAGAATTTGGCGACTTAGCACTTAGAATATTCTACGTTTGAAGTAAGAGGTTGATGGACGTATTGTGACCATGATAGGTTGAAGAACTAAGTATAGCGTATCCTACTTGAAGAATGGGATAGCTCAAGGTTGAAGTACTTTGGAGCATTTTGCTACTTGTCGACAATCGTCGCGAGGTATGTGAACCTCTTCCTTCCTTTGGCATGATTCTATGTATGAAATATACCTGTGGTATCATTTCATGTTTCCTGTTACTCTTAGAAGTTAAGAGGTAGTTATGTTGAATTACTCTATGTAAAAGCTACGTCTAAGAAATCCTAAGTCCTTACCAAGTCTTATGGGGGATGTTGGTAAGAGTCGTTAGGAAGTATTTGGAGTCGAGTTGACTTGGCTAATTTACGGCACGAATGAGAATAAGTATCGAACAAGCCATTGCAGCGTTAATAAAGGAAAATGTAATGACAATTAATTATGTTGAAACAAGTAGAATTCTCCATCTGCATAGAAGCTAAGATAAGACAAAATTGTATTACATTTTCTAGATCATGGCTACTTGAATAAGATCGTTATAAATAAGTATAACTTATTCACAACGCACCAAAGTATATGTTACTTAATTTAAAAGAGTTTACGTATGGAATTTTTAAGACTTGAAACTTGTTTTCTTAAAAGTTAAGAGACTTGAAGTATTTTGAAAGCTATGTGATTTGATTTGAAAGTATAAGTCTCTTGGTTATAAAAAGAATGAGTTAGTTTAAGGCATAAAGTTAGTATGACGGCTTTATGGGAAGTTGGTTATAATAACTTTATGGGAAGTTAAGAGAAGTGATTTGAAAATATATAATACTTGGTTTCAAAAAGTAGAAGTCACTTGATTTAGAAGCCGGTAATTGTATTTCTAAAAAGGTATTGTGACTTGTCCTGAAAGGTAAAGATGACTTGATACTACGGTTGTTAGTATCTGGGAAGTTTTATTTAAAAAGGAGTCTTTCTAAAGGAGTAGAGGTGCGTAGTACGTTGGGTTAAATTCCCGGGTTTTTTTATGACATTATCGACCCAGAGATGGGCCGGGCAGTATACCTTTACGGGCAGACTATATGACATTATCGACCCAGAGATGGGCCGCAAGATACCCACGCGACTATATGACATTATCGACCCGAGATGGGCCGGGCAAGATACCTTTACGCGCACTATATGACATTATCGACCCGAGATGGGCCGCAAGATACCTCACGCGCACTATATGACATTATCGACCCAGAGATGGGCCGGGCAAGATACCTTACGCGCACTATATGACATTATCGACCCGAGATGGGCGTGGCAAGATACCTTTAGGCGCACTACGTGACTTTATCGCCCCCGATTGGCCGGCAAGATAGGCGTCCCTCCGTAAAGAGTCGGATTAGGTGATGAAAGATAAGTAAGTTAGAAGGTAATAAACTTAACGACTTCTCCTAAGTATGTACGTAAGATATGGCTATAACTATTAATGGAATGGAAAAGATAATAAGGTGCGATTGAGTTCATAAGTGGTAATGACACGGCAGGATCTGGTATGTATTTTTATACTTGTCCTTGTCATTCTTTTGTACAGTTATGATCTGCATCAGACGTTATTTCGCTCCATATTCGCATTGTTGTTATCGACCCCTTCTGGGCTGCGTTCATGCCCGCAGGTTTAGGTACACAGTTGTGGATCCGCGAGCTTAGGATCCCGGTTCAGAAAGTTGAGATGGCTCAAGTGTTTCCGGAGTTGTCACGTTTATGTATATTCAGGGGTACGGCGGGGCCTTGTCCCGCCACAGTTGTTATGTTAAAACTCTTAGAGGTCTGTAGTCACATTTTGTGGGTCAGTTTGTAAAGAAATGAGGCAACTGCTTCGGTTGTATATATTTATGTCCAGGAAGGTAGCCCTATCGGCTAACCTGTTGTTTTACTTCTGTTGTTTTATTTTTATAAGGTTCATGTATGTTCCGCTGATTATCTCTGATGTATACCTGTAAGGGTGCCCAGGTGGGCACCGATGCGATCCCGGTCGGTCGTGGCGATCGACCTTCTGGCTGCGTTCATGCCCGCAGGATAGGTACACAGTTTGTGGATCCGCGAGCTTAAGATTCTTGCCCAGCTTGTTCAGATGACTCCCTTATTCCGGAGCTTGTCATCTTGGTACATGTCTTTGGTATTAGACTTGTGTATATTCAGGGGTATGGCGGGGCCTTGTCCCGTCATAGGTTACTGTCCAAACTCTTATAGGTCTATATTCATATGTGGGCTGGACTTGCGTGAGTTGTACATTTGTAGTTCCTTTGGATTGTTTTATATATAATGGCGACCTTGTCGGCTTTGCCTATTTTACTTTTAAATAAAAAAAATGATGAGTTTTCTTTAGCTTCCACTGGTTACATGTGATGTGTGGGTAGAAAGGTGCCCAGGTAGGGCACCAGTCGCGGTCCCGGTATTCGGGGCATGACAGCCTCCTTGCAGGGCCGCGGCGCTGGTAGTCCAGAGGCTGCGACGGGAGACGAAAAGACATGACTCTTGGGTTGGTTTTGAGGCATTAAACCTCTATTACATCCCAAATGAATTCAGCCATTATTTGGCTGAATTAACACTTCATAATCAAGACCATTACATGGTCATTTAAGGCCATTACATGGGCATTTGGAAAGTCATCTTCTCAACACTATAAAATGAGGCCTTTGGCTCATTTGTAAAAGACTACACACTTACCACATTCTTTAGACAATTTCCTGAAATTGTTCTTCCTCTCTAGCAATCAAACACTCTAAGATCTTTCTTCCTATAGTGAACTTTTGAGTCTCCTTTGCTCATTAGTTTGGTTGTTGTTTTATCTTGGGAGATAAGTTGTCATTACTCCATTGAAAGGAATATACGGGGCAATATTATCTTAAAGAAAGATTGATCATCAATCGACCCAGCGAGACAAGTTTCCTTGTTCACATTGGTTGTTGTTGTGACTTTCCCGTTCCTTGTTATTACCCATATATTCCAACAAGTTTAAGATAATATTCATTGTCTCAACAACAACGTGTTAGAATGAGATCTTGGTTGTTGATAGTCATGCTTATAAGGATAAAGGAAGAATTGTTATCACCTCTTCCGAGAGTGGTGTAAACAAGTGTCCACAAGATGTTGAGGATGTTAACTGGGACACGAGGAGAATACTAAAGGTAAGAAACCTCCATCTTATGGTAAGGAGGATTTGGACACATGACTAACGTGGTCCAGATCCCAAAGGTATGAATTGATTATTTTCCTTGTCTAAAATGAGATTAAAAGATAATTTCTGAATAAAAGTGAACAAAGCAAGGCTAAGAATATAAAGGGTTTCGTTAAAACATATATTCTCTACACTTTAAAATCAGAAGGTTAATCTCACTTTTCTTCCCGATTATAATTGTTACACCCCGTAATTCCAGGATATGTTTATAAGAACGTACGTAAGAACTCAAAAATGTTAAGATTTGAGACTAGTAAAAATTTATCAGAATTATGGAAATGTCGGGAAACGAAATATTGCGACGAATGGGAGGGTGACATGTGTCACCCCCCCCCCCCTGGATGGTCATGGTCGAATGGACCAAGGATAGAAAGGTCATTTGACCAATGTAAATATGACCAAGTCTTGCAAGCTAAGAGCTTGAGTTTATTGACTAGGTCAAAGAGCCCACTTGGCTTGATATTTTAATGAAATGCATCCAAGACACCCATTTGTTCTAATCTTGACCCTCCATGTTGTTATATAATAACACTAGTAGCAAGACAAGGCTTTCTACACTTAGAAAAATTTGAAAAACTTTGAAGACTCATTGAGGAGCTCTCGGGTTGGGTACATTTGAAGAACAAAAAATTTTCGTTTGTTATTCAATAATCTTAATACTTTAAACCAAGGTTTCTAAGGGTATTGTAAGGGTATCTCAATAGAAAGATCCCGGAAAAGTGTCGTTTTTGCATTAGTCGCAAGGTGAAAACCTAAGTCGCTTTCATAGGTTTGGATTGGAAATTGAAGGAAAGTTGTTTGTGAACTTCTAAGGGCTTCAAGTGGCGGATTGGAGTGTCATGGAGAGGCGCTAAGTTGCTAAGGAGCGACTTCGGATCTTGAAGTTGGATTAAGGCTTGTCAAGGTAACAATCTTGTTTTCTTAGTGTTATAAGATTACATATTGTTGTAGTTATACATTTTAACAAGCATGAGGTGTATGTATTGAAGATTGATAAGTGTTATGGATATTGGAAGCCTAAATCCGAAATGACCTTGTTAGCCATTTGAAATTGAAATACAAATTTGGTCGATAGTTAGAATAGTCGCATGTTATCTAATTGATGATTGTAGTAGTTATAATCGATTGTGGCTATATAACATGTTAGACTTAAAAAATTGGATTGAAAAAGAATTGTAAAAGAGTTTGTGTTGTTGTACCTCAATTTCCGAAAATGACATTGTCTTTTGGACTAGTTTGATATCAATTGTGGGGCAGAATTTTACACGTCTTGTTAGGCGTGTAATCCCCTGTTGTTAGATACATTGTTGAGCGTTAAATGTGGCATGTTTGGTTATTGAATTCGGTCCTTGAAAAAGGTGGAAAAGTACGTAGAAACAAAGGAAGTGTTGTCCGATTTTCCGTAGAATTTGGTGACTTTACACATAGAATATTCTACGTTTGAAGCTGGAAGTTAATAGACGTATTATGGTCATTATAGGTTGACATACTACGTACGGCATATTGGACTTAGCAAGTGGATTGAACCGAAGAGGTATGTGGAACTTTCCTATCTCTTGAGCATGAGTAGTTGTAAATATATAGTACGGTAGACGTACGAGATTTTGATTAATTTAGTTTCATTTGATATCCTTGACTTGTTTTAAGAATTCCCAAGTTGGTTGAGTTAGGGAATTAACTCGCTTGTTTTAAAGATTAAGGATATCTTAGTTTCTAAAGTTAAGAGATTTGAAAGTATATGATACTTGGTCCTTGAAAGTATAAGTCTCTTGGTTATAAAAAAAGAATGTAAGTGTCTAAAGCATAAAGTTAGTATAACGGCTTTATGGGAAGTTGGTTATAATAACTTTATGGAAAGTTAAAAGAATGGTTTTCTCTAGTGATGTAAATAAAGATAAAATGACTTGAAAGGAAGAAAGGCAAATTGATTTGAAGGCATCAATTGCTTAAAGTTTTAAAGTAAAAAGTCACTTGATTTAGAAGCCTATAAATGTATTTCTAAAAGGTATTGTGACTTGTCTTGAAAAGTAGATATGGCTTGATACTACGGTTATTAGTATCTTGGAGTTTTATATGAAAAAGAGTCATTTTAAAATAGAAGTACGTAGTACTTTGGGTTAAATTCCCGGATCTTTTATGATACGATAGTGCCTTAAGTTAAAAGAAATGAGAGTGTATGCTAATTAAGTCAAATGAGAAGTTAAGGGGTTTCTTAACTTGTTTATGTTATTTATAGTAGCCGGTTGTGCTTGTGATATATTGTTTATTACGGGGTCATTCCCTGGGCTTGTGGCATTTGCATATTTCGTGGATTTGCTACCCATGATGCGAGGAATACCTCATGCGAGTCCGTAGGGCTCATGCGGGTGAAATAGTCCTATGCGGGGCAAACCAGTCCTATGCGAGGAAGTTACCTCATGCGGGTCCATACGGCCTATGCGGGTGAAATAGTCCCAGGGGTAGGGTTGCTGATAATACTACGGGCGGTTGGTCCTAGGTTAATCACAGCCTTCCTATTTTAAGAATCGGAAATGTATATTTTACTCTCATTGTTAGTAAGGCACAGTATACTGTTAATTTGATTATCATACATGTCTCCATCTTTATTTTAGACTTATGATGTAAATTGCAGTATTTTCCAATTTTACATACTTGGTACATATTGTGTACTGACCTCCTTTTCCTCGGGGGGCTGCGTTCATGCCGCAGGTAGGGGTAAGCAGGTGGTGGATCCTCATTCTTAGGATCACTGATCAGGTGTCAGAAGCTCCATTTCTCCGAAGGCTTGTCTTTTGGTACGGTTTTTCCCTGATGTTATAGATTTATGTACATTCAGGGGTATGGCGGGGCCCTGTCCCGTCACAGTTGTTATTCTTAGAGGTCTGTAGTCATATCTTGTGGATTGGGTTGTAAGAACAAAGATGTAACTGTTTTTATTTTGGGTTATGTATATTTCCCGGAAGGTGGCCTTATCGGCTAGCCTGTTGATATTTATTGTCTAAGTATTTTATGAATTTTGTATGTTCCGCTGCTATTCTCTGATGTATACCGTAGGGGTTCCTGTGTAGGCACGATCGCGCCCTGGTCGGTCGTGACAAAAGTGGTATCAAAGCAGTTAGTCCTCGGAAAGTGTCTATAGACCGTGTCTAGTAGAGTCTTGATTATCGGTGTGTTGTGTACCACATCTATAATCAGGAAACTGCAGGACATTTAGGATTGGTTTCTATTCTTCTCTCTCTTAGATCGTGCAGTAGAGCTGTCTTATTAGGTTGAATCCTCTCTGGCCTATTCTTATGTATCAGTTATGCCTCCACCGGCGACTCAGGCCCGAAGGCAAGGGCGGCAGCGAGGCGCTAGTGGTACGCAGAGGTTACTAGGACTCGAGCCCGCACTATGCCACGAGGTGTGGCGGTCGGCGAGTTCAGCCACGCTGGCAGTATTAGATGAGCCGAGAGCGGTCGTAGCTCCAGAGGTTCCGATACCTGAGACTCCAGTTCCGCAGCCAGGGGTAGAGTATAGAGATTATGGAGAGCAGATCAGGTTATTGACTAGCATAGTGGTAGGGCAGCGCCGACAGGAGCAGGTAGCTAACCCTAGAGCCGACAGTTTGAGGATTCGGGATTTTCTGGGTTGTAATCCACCCGAGTTCTATGGTTCGAGATCTGAGGAGGATCCTCAGGAGTTTATTCGACAGTTACATCAGACTATGCAGGTGCTTAGGGCCTCGGAGACAGAGTCAGTTGTGTATTCTTATCGGTTACGCGATATTGCGTTGAACTGGTTTGAGTCATGGGAGTTGTCTAGAGGTGTGGATGCTCTTTGTTATACCCCGTATTTCCAGAGTATGTACGTAAGGACGTACGTAGAAAATTTGAAACTTGTATTAGGCTTGGCCGAATTAATTTTTGTTCACAACACCCGTTTAGAGTCGTTTTTCGACGAAACGTTTTCACAGCTTTCGTAGGGAAAATTCCGGCTATGTCATTTTTAATTTTTGCGGATTTTTCCGAGAGACGAAACGTGTTGGACCAACGAGAGGGCGCCACTTGGCACCCTCCCATTGGCGGACGTAAGAGGCTCGGTTTGGACGAATTGAAGAGGGGGGAGTTGGTAGGATATTTTGTGTGTTAGTTGGTTAAGGACACATGGGTGAATCTTGGCCCTACACTTGCTATGCACTTGGCTAGATCTTGGCCATTGGTTGGCCTTGGCTTGTGCTATAAATACCCCCCTTAGGATGACTTCTTCATCCATTCCAAATATTTCCTAAGTGTTAGAAATCCTCCCTCCCTTGAAAGAGTTGTTCTCGTCCTCCCCCTCCCCCTTGGCCGAGAGCCCTCCCCCCCTCCTTGTGGTGCTAGCCGTGGGGTACCCCCCCTAGCCTAGGTTGTTTTCGTATAATACCCCCCTTTGTGGTATAGAAATACTCTCCAAGTATTGTTATAATGCCCAAATTACCTTAGCCGTATACCTTGTTGTATTCTAAGGTCATACCTATACGAAAAACCCAGAAATACTATTATACTTCCCGTCAGTCACAAAACCGAAACCCTAAGGAAAATCTCCATAGTCCGTTGGAGTACTGTGTAGAAGTTGGTTAGAACTTCTAAGGGTGGTTTAGAGCGGGTTGGAGCGCTCGGAGTTGGAGCTAAACGTTGTCCAGGATCGACATTTTAACTGGGATAATTATGGGCTTATCGAGGTAATTATCTTGTCCCTCTATTGTAATTGGAAATTACATGATGTTAGAATATATAGTTGAAGTATACTATATATAGTACTGAACTTAATGTTGTGGCAATGTCCTTGGACTTAAGCTGAAGAATCAACCGAATCAGTAATTACGTAGGATCAGACATGATGAGACTTGTGTAGTTTGACGGGTAGGGAAGGGCTGCCCAATTTCCCGTAGGATCTTGCATCTAGATTTATTCTACCGAGTAGTCTAGACTTTGATAGACTTGTGTAACCTGTATAGGTTGAATGTTCTGCGAGTAGCATGTGCTACTTGAGAAGGTGGACCAGGCTAGCCGGGTTATAGCCGTGGAGCGTTTTGCTAATAGTCGATAATCGTCGCGAGGTATGTGAACCTCTTCCTATCTCTTCTAGCATGATATGTGTATAACTATATAGTACGGTAGACGTACGTGTGTTAATTGAACATAGTTGTATGGCAATGTCTTTTGACTTAAGCCCGAATAATAATAATCTTGAAGTAGTTCAAGAGAATTAAGAACTGTTTTTAAAAGAAGAGTAATACCTGGTTTTAAAAGCTTAAGAGTTATACTAGCTTTATGGGAAGTGAGGTATAACGGCTTAAGAGAGATAAAACGAATGACTTATTTATTTTTAGAAGTTAAGAGACTTGATCTTGTAAGATAAGAGACTTAACTTAAATAAATTATATGAAGTTTGTGTGAAACCTCATTCGTGAGTAATGAGTACTTGATTTTTTAAAAGGGGATAATGTTTTACTGATTTCGGAAATCAGAATGTGTATCGACAAACCACTGCAGCGTTAATAAAGGGAAAAGTTTTGATTAATGAAGTATTAATAAAACCAGTAGAAACTTCCATCTGCATAGAAGCTAAGATGAGACAAAATGATATTTCCTAGATCATGGCTGCCGTAATAAGATGGTTATAAACAAGAATATCCTACTCACATATAAGGCTTATGTTTCTTAGATGGTTTAAAAGAGAATTATATTCTTAAATGAATAAGGCTATGAACGACGAAACCTTTCTAAAATAAGAAACGTGAACATTTGAAATTAGGCAAACTTGGACGTTTGGAAAATAATGTTGTTACTTGATTGTACAAAGGTAAGTGTTTTGATTTACTTCAAAAGATAATCACTCTATTTTCATATACTACGGGTATTGTGTGGTTTTTGTGAAAGCAACGTATCTTTTAAAGAGTTAATGTATGAAGTACTTTGGGGATAAAAACCCGAACTTGTTGACATATAGTAGAAAGTACCTTGTGTGCATAACTTGATTGTGTTGGTTTGTGATAGCCTTGTAATACTTTCTTGTTGATTGATAAGTAAACATGCTAGGATGCTACGTGTGTTAGTATCTTGTGATGTTTGTGTAAAGAGGTTTTTCCTTTGTTGTGCTTATGTTGTTTAACGATAAGCTGTTATGATAGTATTATACATCACTCATCTCTTGAGATGATTAGGGTTAAGCGCCTCCGTCTGGGGTAGACTCAGGCGGGTCGATGGACCTATGATTCGAGACTACCTCATGCGGGTCCCAGGGGCCCATGCGGAACTGCGGGAGTTCCAGGTTAGGATGCGGCCCTTGTGGTCATGCGGACCTTGTGGCCATGCGGACGGCGAGTCCAGGACGCTGCCGGGGAGTAGCTACCCTCGATGCGGGGTTATACCTCATGCGGGCCGATCTGATTGGCCTATGCGGGTGCGGGAAGTTCGGGACTAGATGCGCATTAGATCTGCGCGAGTGGCGGCTTTGATCATGTGATGATGCAGACAGATCTCATAATCTGATTTATGACCTTGTTGGTACTGTGGGTTTTAGTAGTCGGCTATGCCTTCGTACTTACCCCGTACAGTTTTATTATAACACAGGTGGGACCTGGTGTTCATGTGTGTTCCTTGG
The DNA here is from genome assembly GCA_029844215.1 of Przewalskia tangutica. Taxonomy (NCBI): domain Eukaryota; kingdom Viridiplantae; phylum Streptophyta; class Magnoliopsida; order Solanales; family Solanaceae; genus Przewalskia; species Przewalskia tangutica. The sequence continues at coordinate 80,253,626 of CM056734.1, forward strand.
TGCTTTCATATCATAGACTGCCGGCAGTGAGGAATGTGCTCCACGGGCACGATTGATGTTGTGGGCGTGAGACCCATTGTTAAATTCGAGTGATGACTTGAGGGCGTGAGTCCCTGACTTGACATGACTGCTTATTTATTGTGAACTGTAGTTTGGTTATCATACATGTCTCCTGCTTTGTATAGACTACTATGATTTCATTTCTGATTTATTTTGATTTCACATACTCGGTACTGTTATCGACCTCGCCCGGGCTGCGTTCATGCCGCAGGTAAAGGTACACCAGTCGTTGATCCTCGCTCTTAGGGTCACAGTTCAGCGTTTGGGAAAGCTCCGTTTCTCCGGAGGCTTATCTTGGTATAGTCCCCTGTTGTTGTAGGTGCTTACATTCAGGGGTATGACGGGGCCCTGTCCTGTCGTTGTTGTTATATCATTCGTAAGTGCAGTAATCTTGTTGTGGCGGGGTTTGTAAAAAGGATTAAAGCTGTTCTTTTTGTAAAAATTGTTATTTATATATATCTGAAGGCAAGTTTTCTCAGATTATTGTTTCATATTTCATAATATGTCTTGTATCGTTTTATGTTCCGCTGATTACTCTGATGTTGTATCACTAGGGTGCCCGGGGTAAGGCACCAGTCACGGGCCCGGAATCGGGTCGTGACACTCTTCCAGCTGTTTGGGATGAGTTCACAGAGGCCTTCCTTGATCACTTTTTGCCTCCTGAGATGAGGAGAGCCCGCGTGGATAGATTCTTGACATTGAGACAGAATGGGAGGACTATCAGAGAGTATAACCTGGAGTTTGACTCATTGTCCAAGTATGCGCTCACCATTGTGGCTGACATGGCGGATAGATTTCATCGTTATGTGATGGGGCTAGACTGTTATATGATTATTGCATGTGCAGAAGTGGCCGCCAGCCGGTATGGATATTGCGGAGATGCGAGCTTATGCACGAGGATAGAGGCGAGAGAGAGATCAACCGCACCAGGCCACCAGAGGCGGGGCAGCGAGGTTCCAGGTAACTTTCGGCGGGCGGCCTCGGCAGAACTAGGTCCACATTTCACCGCAGCGAGTGCTCCTTCTCGATTTTTGGCGGGAGGTTTGATCACGGGTTATTCGAGGCAGTCGGGCTCCAGACCGAGGGTTTCGAGGAGGCGACAGTAACGTCGAGACCGCCCGTATCTCGGTGTGTTCGATGCCGTAGATCTCACCCGGGAGAGTGTCGTACTGCTTCGGGAGCTTATTTCTCTTGTGGCCAGCATGGCCATATGAAGAGGGATCGTCCGACCAGGGGCGGCGTGGGTGGTATGGTTCAGTCGACAGGGTCAGTTGCTAGGTCTTCTTCTTCTATGGTTATGCGCCCCGGACGGCAGGGTGTTCATGGGCCGTGGCGCGGCGGTCGTGGTGGAGGTCTAGTTCTAGCGGTCTACGAGCCGCATATATTCCTTGCGGCCGGCGGGATCGTGAGGCTTCGGATGTCGCAGTACATTATTGATTTCATGCTGTGACGTTTATGCTTTGATAGATCCGAGTTCTACCTTTTACTATGTGTCCCCTCTTATTGCTGGTAGAATAGGGATAGAGCCGGTGTCGATAGAGCCTTTTGAGGTTGCTACGTCAGTGGGTGATTCGGTGTTAGTTGAGCGGGTGTACAAAAATTTCCCGGTGTTTATATACAGTCGTCAGACCCTAGCAGACTTGATAGAGTTGGAGATGACAGATTTTGACGTCATTATGGGTATGGACTGGTTGGCTTCTTGTTATGCCAACGTTGACTGTAGAGACAGGTTGGTCTGATTCCAATTTCCTGGTGAGCCAGTTATCGAGTGGAAGGGCAATACAGCGTCGCCGAGGGGTAGGTTTATTTCTTACCTCAAGGCTAGGAAGATGGTGCAGAAAGGGTACATCTATCATCTGGTTCGGGTATTTGATACAGCGGCTGAGGTGTCAGTTCTTCAGTCAGTTCCGGTGGTTAGAGAGTTTCCGGATGTATTCCCAGATGATCTCTCAGGCATTCCTCCCGAGAGGGAGATAGAGTTTTGTATTGACACGCTGCCAGACACTAGGCCTATATCTATTCCGCCGTACATGATGGCACCTGCTGAGTTCAGGGAGTTGAAGGACCAACTGAAAGATTTGCTGGAAAAAGGCTTTATCAGGCCTAGTGTTTCTCCCTGGGGAGCGCCGGTTTTGTTTGTAAAGAAGAAGGATGGGACGCTGTGTATGTGTGTTGACTACAGGCAGCTGAATAAGGTAACCATCAAGAATATATAATGTTACACCCCGTAAATCCAGGACATGTTTAAGAGAATGTACGTAAGGAACTCAAGACTTGAAATTGGTACGAAAGGAAGAATTGTTTTTCCGACGAAAAATCTTCCGAACGTCGGAAAGGAAAAATGTTCGTTGAGGAGAATTGGATTCTCAAAATGCATTAATTGAGGATTATGGAATGTATTAGCATTATGGAAATTTAATTTTACGTATTTGGTCACGTGGGGCCCACCCGAGGAATTTTACGTTTTGTGGGACCCACGAGGGTTACGGAATTTTATGGACGAATGGGAGGGCAACATGTGGCACCCCCCCCCCCACATTGGTCTTGGACTAATTGGAGCAAGGGTAAGATGGTCATTGACCAAGGTAAAAGATTAGTCTTGCTAGCATGATATTATTGACCAATGTCAACTTGTCCACTTGGCTATTTAATTAATGATCTTCATCCAAGCCACACATTTGTTATAATCTTGGCCCTTCATTGTATTATATATACATAACTAGTGCAAGACTAGCTCTTCAACACTTAGAAAAATCACAACACTCTTGTTCTTCAAAGGGAAGCTCACGGGTTCACCTATTTTTCCCACACAAAAATTTTAGTTTGTGATCCATTATTCACAAGACTTAAACCCAAGGTCCCTAATGGTATTGTAAGGATATCTCAATAGAAAGATTTCGGAAAAATGGCGTTTTCACGTTAGTCGCAAGGCGGAAACTTAAGGGGTTCTTCAACTTTGAAGTTGGGACTTGAAGATGGGTTCTTCAACTTTGAAGTTGGGACTTGAAGATGGGTTCTTCATAGGCTTCTAAGGAGTGCTTGGAGCGGATTGGAACATAAGGAAAGGAGCTAAGAATTGCTAAGGAGCGACTTTGAATCTTGGAAAGATTAAGGGCTTGTAAAGGTATAATTCTTGTCGTTTTAGTAATTAAGATTACTTATTGTTGTAGCTATGGATATTAGCAAGCATGAGGTATTTAGTATGAAGTTTGATAAGTGTATTGATTGTTGGAACCCTAATCCGAAAACTAGTATGTTAGCCCTTAAGATTTTAATTCAAGTTGGTTACTAGTTAAGTTGTCATATGTTATATAAAGAAGGAAATTGTAGTTGTTGAAGTTGTTCTTGACTATATAACATGTTGACCCAAGAACTTGGATTGGAAAAGAATTGGAAGACTTTTTGTTGTAGCACCTTTTAGCCGAGAATGGCATGGAAATTATTGGATTGTTTTGTATTGTTGTGGGGCGGAATTTTACACGTATTGTAAGGCGTGTAATCCCCTTTGTAATTGCTGAATTGATTTGAGCCTTAAATGTGGCGTTTGGTTATTGAATTCGGCCTTGAAAAAGGTGGCAAAGTATGTAGAAACAAAGGAAGTGCTGTCCGATTTTCCGTAGAATTTAGTGACCTTGTACTTAGAATATTCTACGTTCGAAGCTAGAGGTTTAATGGACGTATTATGGTCATTATAGGTGGAAGTACTAGTATAGCGTATTCTACTTGAAGGATGGAATAGCTATCAAGGTTGAAGTACTTTGGAGCATTTTGCTACTTGTCGATAATCGTCGCGAGGTATGTGAACCTCTTCCTTCTTTTGACATGATTCTACGTATGGAATATACATGTGGTATTATTTCATGATTCCTTCTACTCTTAGAAGTTAAGAAGTATGTATGTTGATTTACTCTACGTAAGGGTTATGTCTAAGTTATCCTAAGTTCTTACCAAGTCTTATGGGGGATGTTGGTAAGAGTCGTTAGGAGGTATTTTGGAGTCAAGTTGACTTGGCTAAGTTACGGCACAAATGAGAATAAGTATCGAACAAGCCACTGCAACGTTAATACAGGAAAATGTAATGACAATCAATTAAGTTAAAACAAGTAGAATTCTCCATCTGCATAGAAGCTAAGATAAGACAAAATTGTATTACATTTTCTAGATCATGGCTACTTGATTAAGATCGTTATAAATAAGTTTAACATATTCACAACGCACCAAGTATATGTTACTTAATTTATAGGAATTTACGTATGAAGTTTTAAGACTATGAACCTCAAATTCTTAAATGGTTAAAGGACTTTATTTTTCAAGTTATGGGACTTGATTCTTAAAGGAAGAAATGAAGTGATTTAAAAGTATAGAATACTTGATTTGGAAAGTATTGATTTCTTGTCATTCTAAAGTTAAGAAACTTGTTTTCTTAAAAGTTAAGAGACTTGAAGTATTTTGAAAGCTATGTGATTTGATTTGAAAGTATAAGTCTCTTGGTTATAAAAGGAATGAATTTGTCTAAGACATAAAGAGTTATAACGGCTTTATGGGAAGTTGTTATAACAACTTTATGGAAGATTAAAAGAATGGTTTTCTTCAGTAATGTAAGCAAAGAAATGATTTGAAATAAAGAAGGGCAAATTGTTTTAAAGGTACCAATTGCTTAAGGTTTTTAAGAAAGAAGTCACTTGATTTAGAAGCCGGTAATTGTATTTCTAAAAAGGTATTGTGACTTGTCTTGAAAGGTAGATAAGACTTGATACTACGGTTGTTAGTATCTGGGAAGTTTTATTTGAAAAAAAGTCTTTCTAAAGGAGTAGAGGTGCGTAGTACGTTGGGTTAAATTCCCAGATTTTATATGACATTATCGCGTCCCAGAAATGGGTCGGGCAATATACCTTTATGGGCAGACTATATGACATTATCGCGTCCCAGAAATGGGTCGGGCAGTATACCTTTATGGGCAGACTATATGACATTATCGCGTCCCAGAAATGGGTCGGGAAGTATACCTTTATGGGCAGACTATATGACATTATCGCGTCGAGAAATGGGCGGGCAAGATACCTTTATGGGCGCACTATACGACATTATCGCGTCCCGAAATGGGCCGGCGATACCTTTATGGGCGACTATACGACATTATCGCGTCGAGAATGGGCCGGGCAGTATACCTCTATGGGCAGACTTATGTGACTTTATCGCGTCCCAGATTGGGCCGGGAAGTATAGGCGTCCCTCCATAAAGGGCCGATTTATGTTATGCAAGGTAAGTAAGTTATATGGTAATGAACTTGACGGTTTTTCCTAACCATGTACGTAAGAATGTGAATATAACTTTTATGTAAAAATGGGAAAAGATAATAAGGTACGATTAAGTTCACGAGATGGTAATGACACGGTAGGATCTGGTATGTACTTTTTATATTTGCCCCTGTCATTCTTTTGTCTGATTATGATCATTTCTTGTACTTTATTTACATTCCATATTAAATTTGTTATGCGACCCTTGAAGGCTGCGTTCATGTCCGCGAGTTTAGGTACGATTGTGGATCCGCGAGCTTAGGATCTGGTTCACATTTTGAGATGGCTCGATGTTCGGAGTTGTCATGGCTATGTATATTGAAGTGCACGGGGCCTTGTCGTCATAGTATGTGTTCAAATCTTAAGTGCAGTATTCACGTGTAAATTTGGATAGTTAGAGTTGTAATTACATTTTTGGATAGTGTAACCCTTTTTTGGGTGATTTATATTATGGCAGCCTTATCGGCTTTGCCTTGGTTTTTAAAAAAAAATGTGTTACTTATTTTCGCAGATTGTTTTGGTGTTATGCGTTTGGAAGGGTGCGGGTAGGGCACCGATGCGGCCTGGTCGGTCGTGACAAAAGTGGTATCGAGCGATTAGTCCTCGGAAAGTGTCTGAGGCGTGTCTAGTAGAGTCTTTATTATCGGTGTGTTGTGCACCACATCTATAATCAGGAGGCTGTAGGACATTTAGGATTGGTTTCCATTCTTCTCACTCTGAGATCGTGCGATAGAGCTGTGTTGTTAGGGTCGTCTCTCCCTAACGAGTTATGTTGATTGCATCTACGATAAAGGCAGCAGTGACCCAGGAAGGACTATGTGGATGACATATCCAGGTTGGTAATGCTTATAGTATAGTTGGTATTGTGACATACATCTATACGGAGTTATGTATGAGGGTCAGGCGCGTGTTGCCTAGAATGATTTTAGATTACCATGAGTTGGTAAAGACTAACTAGATACCGGGAAGGTATGGAACAGTTAATGAATTCTCGCCAAGGTCTTATGTTTTATTTTGAGATGTTTGGGAAAGGATGAGCTGTCTGATAGGGTAGTGAACCCTTAAGAAGCCATGTTAAGGAACTTAACGGAATGTCATGTTAATAGATTAAGCTACGTGGTAGGCTTAAGAGAATTGTACGGATGAGGTCCGTATAGAGTAAGTAATGGTTGTTGTGATCAAGACGACACGATCATGGTATTATGAGAAGTTTTTGTACCCGTTTACTGGGGGACTGGTAAGGTAGGCTTGGAGCATGGAAATTGCGAGCCTAAGAATATTGATGACCGCTGAGACCTTAGATGTAAAAAGTCTTCTCGGGTAGAAAGATTTATTTTAGACCAAGAATAAGAGTTAAGTGCGACTGTGGGGTGGGGTGAGGACCTATTGCGGGTCGCCCCATAGCCTGAAATTGAGTGGGATCAGTTGGTAGTAGTTCCGCTACGTGACAGGGTCACGAGGGTGCAAGGCCCAAGTCTAGTTAATTGTTTTACGGGTTCGTGGACACGTTCCACCGGAACCAGGTCGTGAAAGCCGGAAATGGCCTTATATTGTTTTATAGAGTGACTCCAAAGATTAGAGGACAGAATCGGTATGGAAGTTATGTATGTATGATAGTTTGAGTATGGACTAGTTGGCTTCGTGAGTGCCAAGGTTGACATGTTAGTATAAGTATTGTTATGTGGCCATGGGTGGCATATGTAGTATGAAGGGTGCAGTAAAAGGAGACTATGTCGCTATCTAATTAGATTAGACTCCGAAAGAACATTCGAGGACGAATGTTTCTAAGGGGGGAAGAATGTTACACCCCGTAACTCCAGGACATGTTTAAGAGAAAGTACGTAAGGAACTCAAGACTTGAAATTGGTACGAAAGGAAGAATTGTTTTTCCGACGAAAAATCTTCCGAACGTCGGAAAGGAAAAATGTTCGTTGAGGAGAATTGGATTCTCAAAATGCATTAATTGAGGATTATGGAATGTATTAGCATTATGGAAATTTAATTTTACGGATTTGGTCACGTGGGGCCCACCCGAGGAATTTTACGTTTTGTGGGACCCACGAGGGTTACGGAATTTTATGGACGAATGGGAGGGCGACACGTGGCACCCCCCCACATTGGTCTTGGACGAATTGGAGCAAGGGTAAGATGTTCATTGACCAAGGTAAAAGATTAGTCTTGCTAGCATGATATTATTGACCAAGGTCAACTTGTCCACTTGGCTATTTAATTAATGATCTTCATCCAAGCCATACATTTGTTATAATCTTGGCCCTTCATTGTATTATATATACATAACTAGTGCAAGACTAGCTCTTCAACACTTAGAAAAATCACAACACTCTTGTTCTTCAAAGGGAAGCTCACGGGTTCACCTATTTTTCCCACACAAAAATTTTAGTTTGTGATCCATTATTCACAAGACTTAAACCCAAGGTCCCTAAGGGTATTGTAAGGATATCTCAATAGAAAGATTTCGGAAAAACGGCGTTTTCACGTTAGTCGCAAGGCGGAAACTTAAGGGGTTCTTCAACTTTGAATTGGGACTTGAAGATGGGTTCTTCATAGGCTTCTAAGGAGTGCTTGGAGCGGATTGGAACATAAGGAAAGGAGCTAAGAATTGCTAAGGAGCGACTTTGAATCTTGGAAAGATTAAGGGCTTGTAAAGGTATAATTCTTGTCGTTTTAGTAATTAAGATTACTTATTGTTGTAGCTATGGATATTAGCAAGCATGAGGTATTTAGTATGAAGTTTGATAAGTGTATTGATTGTTGGAACCCTAATTCGAAAACTAGTATGTTAGCCCTTAAGATTTTAATTCAAGTTGGTTACTAGTTAAGTTGTCATATGTTATATAAAGAAGGAAATTGTAGTTGTTGAAGTTGTTCTTGACTATATAAAATGTTGACCCAAGAACTTGGATTGGAAAAGAATTGGAAGACTTTTTGTTGTAGCACCTTTTAGCCGAGAATGGCATGGAAATTATTGGATTGTTTTGTATTGTTGTGGGGCGGAATTTTACACGTATTGTAAGGCGTGTAATCCCCTTTGTAATTGCTGAATTGATTTGAGCCTTAAATGTGGCGTTTGGTTATTGAATTCGGCCTTGAAAAAGGTGGCAAAGTATGTAGAAACAAAGGAAGTGCTGTCCGATTTTCCGTAGAATTTAGTGACCTTGTACTTAGAATATTCTACGTTCGAAGCTAGAGGTTTAATGGACGTATTATGGTCATTATAGGTGGAAGTACTAGTATAGCGTATTCTACTTGAAGGATGGAATAGCTATCAAGGTTGAAGTACTTTGGAGCATTTTGCTACTTGTCGATAATCGTCGCGAGGTATGTGAACCTCTTCCTTCTTTTGACATGATTCTACATATGGAATATACATGTGGTATTATTTCATGATTCCTTCTACTCTTAGAAGTTAAGAAGTATGTATGTTGATGTCACGACCCGATCCCGGGCCCGTGACTGGTGCCTTACCCCGGGCACCCTAGTGATACAACATCAGAGAAAATCAGCGGAAATAAAAACTTAAACATGAAACAAGAGATAAAGTATGAAACAGGCTAACCAAAACGGTCACCTTCATGTATATATATATAACCGAACAGTTACATCCTTTACAACCCTGCCCACAACAGTACTACAGACCTCTAAGAGTGTAACAACAACTATGACGGGACAGGGCCCCGCCATACCCCTGAATGTACAAGTACCTTCAATGACAGGGGACTATACCAAAAGATAAGCCTCCGGAGAAACGGAGCTTCCCAATATGCTGAACTGTGATCCTATGAGCGAGGATCCACAACCGATGTACCTCTACCTGCGGCATGAACGCAGCCCCCCGAAGGAGGTCAGTACAACAGGTACCAAGTATGTGAAACTGTAAAATACTATAAATGAAATCATAATAGTCTATATAAAGCAGGAGACATGTATGATAACCAAACTACAGTCCACAATATATAAACAGTCATGTCAAGTCAGGGACTCACGCCCTCAAAGTCATTACTCAAATATAACAATGGGTCTCACGCCCACAACATCAATCATGCCCGTGGAATACCTTCCTCACTGCCGGCAGTCTATGATATAATCACACCAAGAAGTACACATGAACACCAGGTCCCACCTGAGTCATAAAAACCGTACGGGGCAAGTCGGGGCTAACTACCGATACAAGCGCATCATCAATCGGCGGGCAAGTACGAAAGCCAACTACCAGATACCAAAGCCGTACCAACAAATCTAGATAACCAAACCACGAAGCTGACCCAGGGCAAGTACGAAAGCCAACTACGGATACAAGCTGCGCCGCGGTGGCGGGGCAAATCTGAAGACTAACTACCGGATACTGGCGGAATCACGAGACTTCGTCACAAACTGAGCGGGAAATGCGAAGGCCAACTACCAGATACCAAGCCGAAACAACCACGACTTCGGGGCAAGTACGAGAGCCAACTACCAGATACCAAGCCGAATCAGTAAAACCTCATGGAGAGCTAGTCCATGGAATAATAATCCTAATGGAACCATACCCGGGCCCAACGTGTCGATGGGTCCATCAATCAAGAACAACATGACCGGCCCTCCATCGAGAGACGCGGTAACATAAGGATACAACACTTGCACAACAAGGCTATCACACGCAAACATAGGCAAGTTACACACAACTCAAGGTACTTTCATTTTATGACAAAGTCCAGGTTTTAATCCCCAAAGTACTACGTACGTTAAATTCTTTTTAGAAGATCCATTTCTTTTACAAAAGTCACCCGATACCCGTAGTATCTAAATAAAGTGACTAACATTTTAATTAAACCAAAACAACTTCCAGACTTTCCTTTTTAAACCAAATTAAGACAATATCATGCCTTCTTTTTAGACCAAACACTTCTCCTTTTAAAGTCAAGTTACCATTTTAAAACCAATGATAAAAACCATTCCTTTGTTTTCATAAAGTCGTTATAACTAACTTCCCATAAAGCTGTTATAACACTTTATGTTCTAAACCAAAAACTCTTTAATTCCACAAGTCTCTTTTCTTTTAAAACAACAACAAGTATTCTTTTAAAACCCAAATAACTTACTCTTTTCAAAACAAGTAACCTATACTTAAAATCAAGTTACTTCTCTTTTTCCGAAAACAAGTCGTTATAAGTCAAGTCTCTTATCTTTCAAGATCAAGTCTCTTAACTCCTAAAATCAATAAACCATTCTTTTACCTACATAAAGTCGTTATAACTAACTTCCCATAAAGCTATTATAACACCTTATGTTTTAAACCAACCAATTCACTTAGCACATGTACGTCTACCGTACTACATAGTTCACAACAATCATGCTAGAAAAGATAGGAAGAGGTTCACATACCTCGCGACGATTATCGACAATTAGCAAAACGCTCCACAAGATCAGAACCCGCTAGCCTTTTCCACTCTTGGTAGAATTCGCTACTCGTTGTAATGCAACCTATAAAGGCCACAAAACGCCTATCAACTCCTAAATCTCTTCGTAGAATATTCTAACTGCAAGATTCCTTATTCTACAGAAAATTCGGCAGCACCTCCCCCCCCCCTAACCACACAAATCTCCTCCTCTACTCCGGCCCGCTACCAGGCCAACAACTCCCAGGGGATTATACGTCTAACCGGACGTGTACAACACTGCCCCACAAATAAACTACAAGTCTACTGTAAATACAGTCCAATGTAAATACAGTTTAATTCTGTCAATCTTCTATCCTCATATAATATACTTAAGTATAATTACTACAACATGTAATATCCAATTACAATAGGGGGACATAGATTATTACCTCGATAAGCCCAAAATTATCCAAGATTATATGTCGATCCTGAGCAACGTTTAGCTCCAAATCCTTACGCTCCAACCCGCTCTAAGCAACCCTTAGAAGTTTCTAAACAACTTCTCTAAACACTTCAACCAAGTTATGAAGATTTTTCTAGGGTTTCGTTTTGCGACTATTGGAATAAAGTAGTATTTCCGGGCTCCTAGTATTGAAATAACTTTGGAATACTACTAGGGATACTATGCCAATGTATTTGGGATTATACAATAATACACAAAGTATTTTCTTACACAAGAGGGGGGAGGGACGAAAACAAGACTTAAAGGGAGGGAGTATTTTTGCTTGGAAAGGCTTAAGTGTGGAATGAATTTAGTCATCAACTAAGGGGGTATATATAGAGGATTCAAGGGTCAAGATCTATGCAAGGTGTGTGGTCAAGATTGGGCCATGTGTGTGTGGGTCCCACCACACCACATGGCCAACGAAATGAGCTTCCAAGTGGCATGGCCATTTCGGCCAAGGGCTCCAATTCGGCCAAGTGACACATGGGGGTGACACGTGTCTCCCCCCGACTCGTCCAAAATATTTCGTTTTCCGAAAATATCCAAAATACCGAAAATCTCAAAAACAAAGTGGGCCCCACAAAACCGTAAATTTCTCCCGTGGGCCCCACGTGACCATTTCCGAAAATAAAATCTCAAAATTATAATATAATCCAAGAAGTCCAAATACCAAATCTGGGAATCCAATTCCCTTTAACGAACCTTTTTCTTCACAAAAACCGAAAACTTTTCCGTCGAAAAATCACATCTTTCTTTCTTTCCAAAATTTCTGTCGTATTCTCGTACGTACATCCTCACATATATACCCTGGAACTACGGGGTATAACAGTTGATTTACTCTACGTAAGGGTTATGTCTAAGTTATCCTAAGTTCTTACCAAGTCTTATGGGGGATGTTGCTAAGAGTCGTTAGGAGGTATTTTGGAGCCAAGTTGACTTGGCTAAGTTACGACACAAATGAGAATAAGTATCGAACAAGCCACTGCAATGTTAATACAGGAAAATGTAATGACAATCAATTAAGTTAAAACAAGTAGAATTCTCCATCTGCATAGAAGCTAAGATAAGACAAAATTGTATTACATTTTCTAGATCATGGCTACTTGATAAAGATCGTTATAAATAAGTTTAACTTATTCACAACGCACCAAGTATATGTTACTTAATTTATAGGAATTTACGTATGAAGTTTTAAGACTATGAACCTCAAATTCTTAAATGGTTAAGGGACTTTATTTTTCAAGTTATGGGACTTGATTCTTAAAGGAAGAAATGAAGTGATTTAAAAGTATAGAATACTTGATTTGGAAAGTATTGATTTCTTGTCATTCTAAAGTTAAGAAACTTGTTTTCTTAAAAGTTAAGAGACTTGAAGTATTTTGAAAGCTATGTGATTTGATTTGAAAGTATAAGTCTCTTGGTTATAAAAGGAATGAATTTGTCTAAGACATAAAGAGTTATAACGGCTTTATGGGAAGTGGTTATAACAACTTTATGGAAGATTAAAAGAATGATTTTCTTCAGTAATGTAAGCAAAGAAATGATTTGAAATAAAGAAGGGCAAATTATTTTAAAGGTACCAATTGCTTAAGGTTTTTAAGAAAGAAGTCACTTGATTTAGAAGCCGGTAATTGTATTTCTAAAAAGGTATTGTGACTTGTCTTGAAAGGTAGATATGACTTGATACTACGGTTGTTAGTATCTGGGAAGTTTTATTTGAAAAAGAGTCTTTCTAAAGGAGTAGAGGTGCGTAGTACGTTGGGTTAAATTCCCGGATTTTATATGACATTATCGCGTCCCAGTAATGGGCCGGGCAGTATACCTTTATAGGCAGACTATATGACATTATCGCGTCCCAGAAATGGGCCGGGCAGTATACCTTTATGGGCAGACTATATGACATTATCGCGTCGAGAAATGGGTCGGGCAAGATACCTTTATGGGCGCACTATATGACATTATCGCGTCGAAATGGGCCGGCAAGATACCTTTATGGGCGACTATACGACATTATCGCGTCGAAATGGGCCGGCGAGATACCTTTATGGGCGTACTATACGACATTATCGCGTCGAGAATGGGGGCGAGATACCTCTACGGGCAGACTTATGTGACTTTATCGCGTCCCCGATTGGTAAGGCGATAGGCGTCCTCCATAAAGGGCGGTTTATGTTATGCAAGGTAAGTAAGTTATATGGTAATGAACTTGACGTTTTTCCTAAGCATATGCGTAAGAATGTGAATATAACTTTTATGTAAAATGGGAAAAGATAATAAGGTACGATTAAGTTCACGAGATGGTAATGACACGGTAGGATCTGGTATGTACTTTTATACTTGCCCTGTCATTCTTTTGTGCGATTATGATCATTTCTTGTACTTTATTTACATTCCATATTCGAAATTTTTGTTGTCTTGACCCGCCGAAGTGCGTTAAATGTCCGCAGTTTAGGTACGATTGTGGATCCGCAAACTTAGGATCCTGGTTCAGCATTTTGAGATGGCTTCAATGTTCCGGAGTTGTCATGGCTAGGTATATTCAGGGGTACGGCGGGGCCTTGTCCCGTCATAGTATGTGTTCAAATCTTAGGTGCAGTATTCACGTGTAAATTTGGGTAGTTAGAGTTGTAATTACATTTTTGGATAGTGTAAGCCTTTTTTGGGTGATTTATATTAAAGCGACTTTATCGGCTTTGCCTTGGTTTTAAAAAAAAATGTGTTACTTATTTTCCAGATTGTTTTGGTGTTATGCGTTTGGAAGGGTGCCCGTAGGGCACCGGGTGGCCCGGGTCGTCGTGACATATACCCTCTCCCGTGATTGATGATTTGTTTGACCCGGTTTGAGTGCGAGGTGTTTCTCTAAGATAGACTGCGATGCGGTTATCATCAGTGCGAGTTAGAGGCAAATATCCCAAAGATCGCATTCGGGACCGGTATGGGCACTATTAGTTCAGTTTGATGTCTTTCGATTTGACCAACGCTCCAGCGGTATTTATGGATTTGATGAACCGGGTGTTCAAGCCATTTTTGGATACGTTTGTTATAGTATTCATTGATGACATCCTGGTTTATTCGCGCACAGAGCAGGAACATGCAGATCACCTGAGGACGGTACTTGGGGTTCTCCGGAGCCGGCAATTATTCGCTAGGTTCTCCAAGTGTGAGTTTTGGTTGGCCTCAGTACCATTCTTGGGGCACATTATTGGGGTTGATGTTGTGTAGGTTGATACGGCAAAGATTGAGGTGGTCAAGTCTTGGCCGAGACCTACTACTCCGACGGAGGTGTGCAGCTTCTTGGGGCTTGCAGGTTATTATCATAGGTTTGTGGAGCAGTTTGCTTCGATATCGGCCGCAGTTGACTAGGTGACTCGAGCGGCTAAGTTCCGATGAGCGAAGCTTGTGGGAATGGCTTCCAGTTACTGAAGGAAAAGTTGACGACGGCTCCAGTTCTTACTCTTCCCGAGGGGTTAGAGGGCTACGTGATTTATTGTGATGTCTCGGATATCGGGCTAGGGTGCGTATTGATGCAGCATGGCAAGGTAATAGCCTATGCTTCCCGAAAGCTACGGAAGCATGAGAGGAATTACCCTACTCACTACTTAGAGTTGGTCGCAGTTATTCATGCCTTGAAGATTTGGAGATATTATTTATACGGGGTTCATGTGGATATTTATACATACCACAAGAGCCTCCAGTACATCTTCAGGCAGAGGGAGCTGAACTTGCGGCAGAGATGGTGGTTAGAATTGTTGAAGGATTATGATGTTGATATCCTATACCATCCGGGAAAAGCCAATGTGGTTGCAGATACTTTGAGTCGTAGATCTACGGGAGTGCATCGGAGTGCGGCCGGATAGGCGAGGACATGGTCCGTCAGATCCATCAACTAGCGAGCCTTGGGGTTCGGTTGGTCGATACCGATGATAGTGGGGTACGGGTTCGTGAGGTTGTCGAGTCTTCCATCGTTGAGGAGGTGAAGAGGCGACAGTATGAGGTTCCAGTTATGATATGGTATCGAGATACGGCTCTTCGAGAGGAGAAGAGTCTATTTGCGGTAGCGCCTGATGGGGTGCTAAGATTCGAGGGCAGATTTTGTGTTCCCGGTGTTGCAGGACTTCGTCAGCAGATTCTGGGGGAGGCACACAGTGCTCATTACTCTATTCATCTGGGGTCGACTAAGATGTACCATGACCTCAGATGTATGTATTGGTGGGATGGCCTGAAGAGGGACGTGGCAGGGTTTGTTGCTCAGTGTCCGAATTGTCGCCAGTCGAGTTGAGCACCGAAGCCGGTGGGCTATTGCGAGCAATTGATATTCCAACATGGAAGTGAGGTGATCAACATGGATTTTGTTCTGAGGTTACCTCGTGCTCGGAGGAAGTGTGATTCCATCCGGGTTATTGTAGACGGTGACGAAATCACCTACTTTCTTCGATCGAGGACTACGTATTGGTGAGGATTATGCTAGATTGTATATCGTGAGATTGTGAGGCGCACGGAGTTCCTATATCGATTATATCGCATGAGGAGCCCGGTTCTGGCTAACTTCCGAGGTCTTTCGAAGGGGTTAGGGACACAGTGAGTCTCGATCGCGTTTCATCCTCGGGCGACGGCGGCGAGCGTACTATCCATACACTTGAGGATATGTTGCAGGCCTGTGTTATTGATTTCAGGGGTAGCTGGGAGGATCATTTGCCTCTTGTGGAGTTTGCTTATAACAACAGCTATCATTCTAGCATTCAGATGGCGCCATATGAGGCTTTGTATGGGCGGAAGTGTAGGTCGCCGATTGGTTGGTTCGACGTGGGCGAGGTTCAGTTGGTTGGCCCAGACTTGATTCAGCAGGTTGTGGATAAGGTGAAGCTTATCCAGGAAAGACCGTTAGCAGCTCAGAGTCGGCAAAAGTCTTATGCAGATAATCGGCGTCGACATTTGGAGTTTCAGGTAGACGATTGGGTCTTCTTGAAGGTATCACCCATGAAGGGTGTGATGAGGTTCGGATAGAAGGGGAAACTTAGCCCAAGGTACATTGGGCCTTACCAGATCATCCGTAGAGTAGGCAAGGTTGTCTATGAGTTGGATCTGCCATCGGATTTAGAGACAGTACATCCGGTCTTCCATGTTTCTATGTTACGAAAATGTATCGGGGAACCATCGAGAGTTTTCCCAGCTAGCGAGGTCCAGGTGACAGATGGGTTATCGTATGAAGAGAGTCCCATAGCGATACTCGATCGCTAGGTCATGCGACTGCGGACCAAGGATGTGGCTTTCGTCAAAGTCTTGTGGCGGAACGATAATAGGGAGGAGATGACTTGGGAAGCGGAGGAGGACATGTTGAGAAAGTATCCTCACTTATTCTCTACACCTTCAGGTAATTCATTTCCCTTACTTGTCAAGTTTTAATTGAAGTATTTTTGCTTAAGTGCTATTATGTGGCCACGTGTGGCATTATTGGTATGAAGGGGTGGTAAAAGGAGACTATATCGCTATTTATAAATTTGACTCCGAAAGAACATTCGGGGACGAATGTTTCTAAGGGGGGAAGAATGTTACACCCCGTAATTCCAGAATATGTTTATAAGAACGAACGTAAGAACTCAAAAATGTTAAGATTTGAGACTAGTAAAAATTTATCGGAATTACGGAAATATCGGGAAACGAAATATTGCGACGAATGGGAGGGTGACATGTGTCACCCCCCCTTGGATGGTCATGGTCGAATGGACCAAGGATAGAAAGGTCATTTGACCAATGTAAAGATGACCAAGTCTTGCAAGCTAAGAACTTGAGTTTATTGACTAGATCAAAGAGCCCACTTGGCTTGATCTTTTAATGAAATGCATCTAAGCCACCCATTTGTTCTAATCTTGACCCTCCATGTTGTTATATAATAACACTAGTAGCAAGACAAGGCTTTCTACACTTAGAAAAATTTGAAAAACTTTGAAGACTCGTTGAGGAGCTCTCGGGTTGGGTACATTTGAAGAAAAAAAAATATTCCTTTGTTGTTCAATAATCTCAATACTTTAAACCAAGGTTCCTAAGGGTATTGTAAGGGTATCTCAATAGAAAGATCCCGGAAAAGTGTCGTTTTTACATTAGTCGCAAGGTGAAAACCTAAGTCGCTTTCATAGGTTTGGATTGGAAATTGAAGGAAAGTTGTTTGTGAACTTCTAAGGACTTCAAGTGGAGGATTGGAGTGTCAAGGAGAGGCGCTAATTTGCTAAGGAGCGACTTCGTATCTTGACGTTGGATTAAGGCTTGTCAAGGTAACAATCTTGTTCTCTTAGTGTTATAAGATTACATATTGTTGTAGTTATACATTTTAACAAGCATGAGGTGTATGTATTGAAGATTGATAAGTGTTATGGATATTGGAAGCCTAAATCCGAAATGACCTTGTTAGCCATTTGAAATTGAAATACAAATTTGGTCGATAGTTAGAATCGTCGCATGTTATCTAATTGAAGATTGTAGTAGTTATAATCGATTGTGGTTATATAACATGTTAGACTTAACAAATTGGATTGAAAAAGAATTGGAAAAGACTTTGTGTTGTTGTACCTCAATTGCCGAAAATGACATTGTCTTTTGGACTAGTTTGATATCAATTGTGGGGCAGAATTTTATACGTCTTGTTAGGCGTGTAATCCCCTGTTGTTAGCTATATTGTTGTTACACCCCGTAAGTCCAGGACATGTATAAGAGAATGTACGTAAGGAATCAAGACTTGGAAATTAGTGCGAAAGGAAGAATTGTTTTTCCGACAGAAAATCTTCCGAACGTCGGAAAGGAAAAATGTTCGTTAAGGAGAATTAGATTCTCAAAATGAATTATTTGAGGATTATGGAACTTTTAACATTATGGAAATTTGTTTTTACGGATTTGGTCATGTAGGGCCTGTCACGCCCCGAACCCCGGGCCCGTGACTGGTGCCCTACCTGGGCACCCTTCTACCTTAACAACTAAGTACATTGCGGAAATTAATAACAGCTCATTTTTTTTTTAAAACCAACGTACGTGTAAGGCAAAGCCGACTAGGCTGCCATATAATATACATAAACAAAAGACACTACACTGTACACGAGTCCAATCCCACATATGAATACAGACCTCTAGGAGTTAAACTGAACCATGACGGGACAAGGCCCCGCCGTACCCAAAACTGTACAAAGCCTGTACTGAAGGACATATACCAAAGATAAACCCCGGAATAGAGGGAGCTATCCAAAACTCGAAAGCGGTCCTACACTGCCGATCACCATGCGTACCTAAACTCGCGGCATGAACGCGGCCCGAAGGAGGTCGGACGAAGAATGTACCAAGTATGTGAGCGATGAAATGCGTAATGAAATCATAACAGATCTAAACAAAGCAGAGACATGTATGATAGCCAACCTACGATTACACAATACATAAGCGGTCATATCAAGTCGTGGACGCAGCCCTCAAAGTCACTACTCAAATATAACTATGGGTCTCACGCCCATAATATCAATCATGCGTGGAATCTTTCCTCACCGCCGATCCATGATATAACATAACACCAATAGGCATACATGAACACCAAGTCCCACTGTGTTCTAAAAGCAGACGCGAGTAGGCAAACGAACAGGTGGTATAACGTCTTGGGGTTTACCCCTCATTTATACTCTGACCCTGAAGGAGGTGGTAAAGCAGGGGGTATAACGTCTTGGGGCTTGCCCCTCATTTATACTCTTACCCTGGAGAAGGTGGTATAACGTCTTGGGGCTTGCCCCTCATTTATACTCTTAGCCTATCTCAACCGGCCGTCAAACAACACATAAAGCAGGTGGTATAGCGTCTTGGGGGTTTACCCCTCACTTACACTCTTACCCTGGAGAAGGTGGTACAGCGTCTTGGGGGTTTACCCCTCACTTACACTCTTACCCTGGAGAAGGTGGTACAGCGTCTTGGGGGTTTACCCCTCACTTATACTCTTACCCTATCTCGACCGACCATCAAACAAGACATAAGCACTACCATGTCTTCTATAAAAATCCGGGAATTTAACCCAAGTACTACAAGTAGCAAGCATACGTGGAATCCCACATCAGCTGTCGATGCGTCCCAAGAACTTACAACAAGACAGTAGACCGCTTCAACCGAGAGTCGCGGCAGCTTAATAAAACATAATACTTGCACTCAAAGGCTATTACCAGCACATATAGGCAAGTTCTCAATTAACCAAGCCAAAGTACTTATCAAGGCACACATAGAATAAATTCTCATTTAGCAAGCCAAAGTACTTATCCGGGCACAAATAGAATAAATTCTCATTTAACAAGCCAAAGTACTTATCCGGGCACAAATAGACAAATTCTCAATTTATCAAGCCAAAGTACTAATCAAGGCATACATAGAATAATTCTCTTTTAACAAGTCAAAGTACTTATCAAGGCACACTTAGACAAATTCTCAATTTATCAAGCCAAAGTACTAATCAAGGCATACATAGAATAATTCTCTTTTAACAAGTCAAAGTACTTATCAAGGCACACTTAGACAAATTCTCAATTTATCAAGCCAGAGTACTACGTACGTACATTCTTTTATAAAAGACTCCTTTCTATGTAAAGCCCAAGATACTAACACGTGTAGTATCAAGGCGTGTCTATTTTTCAAAGTAAGTTACTACACTTTTAGAAAACTCCTTTCAAAGCTTGAAATCAAGTAACTCCAAATTTTCACAATCTAGGCAACTTATGCCGATTAATCAAAATAGACAACTTCCTAACCTTCCATAAAGCCGTTATAACCAACTTCCCATAAAGCCGTTATAACCCTTTATGGTTTTAGACGTATCCATTCCTTCAATAACCAAGAGACTTATACTATTAAAACCAAGTATCACATACTTACAAATCAAGTTCTTAACTTTCAAAATACTTCAAGTCTCTTAATAGTTAGAAAACAAGTTTTCTTCTACTTTTTTAACCTCAAGTAACTTCACCCTTAGCACAAGTTACTTCTCTTAAATCATGTCATTTCTCCTCTTTTAAATCAAATAAGTAAATCACTCCTTTGACTCACAAAGTCATTATAATGACCTTTAGGTTTTAGAACTAAGGCACTAGCCAAAAGATTTGGAAACCACTTCCTTTTAAGACTACATGTACTTTAAGTAAAAATACCTTCACTTTTAAGAATCCAAACTTCATCAAGAAAATGGATTCTACAACTTACAATCTAAACATCAAAGTACAATCAAGGAAGTACATAGAACAAATTCTATTTTAGGCAATCCAAATACAACCAAGGAATGGATCATTTAAGGAGTAGAACCTACTTTCTTTATCTTAAGGAATCATGCTAGAAGAGGAGATAGTTCACATACCTTTTCGGCTAATTCCTCAAGCTAAGCCGAATACGCCGTACGTAGAAGTTTAAACCTATAATGGTCACAACAAGACTATCAATCTTCTAGTCTCTAACGTAGAATAATACTAAGTATTTGGTCTCTAATTCTACGGAAAATCGGGCAGCACTTCCTTTGTTTCTACTCACTTTGCCACCTTTTTCAAGGCCGAATACAATAACCAACAAGCCACATTTAAGGCTCCAAACAACAACCAAACAAAGGGGATTACACGCCTTACAATACGTGTAAAATTCCGCCCCACAATTCATACCAAAATAGTATAATACTTCACTAGCCATTCTCGGCCAACATATAACCAATAACACTACGTCTTTTCCAATCCTTTTCAAATTTCAAGTTCATAGGTCAACATGTTATATAGTTATAAACCACTTCAACAACTATAATTTCCTTCTTTATTCAACATGCGACGACTTAAACTAATAATCAACTTGAATTCCAATCTTAAAGCTAAACATGCTAGTTTTCGGATTTAGGGTTCCAATAGCCAATACACTAATCCAACTACATAATATACTTCTCATGCTTGCTAATAACAATAGCTACAACAATAAGTAAACTTAATTGCTAAAACGATGAAATTTATACCTTTCCAAGCCCTTAAAATTTCCAAGAATCAAAGTCGCGCCTTAGCAATTCTTAGCTCCTTTCCTTAAGTTCCAATCCGCTCCAAGCACTCCTTAGAGGCCTATGAAGAACCCATCTTCAAGTTCCAACTTCAAAGTTGAAGAACTCCCTTAGTTTCCGCCTTGCGACTAACGTAAAAATGCGTTTTTTCCGAATTCTTTCTATTGAGATAACCTTACAATACCCTTGGGGACATTGGGTTAAAGTCTTGTGGCTAATGGATCAAAACTATAAAAATTTTGTGTGGGAATTACATGAAAGCCGAGAGCTTCTCTCCTCTCTCTAAGGGTTCTAATTTTTTCTAAGTGTAGAAAATGCCAAGTCTTGCACTAACTATGCATATATAACACATTGGAGGGTTTAGATGTCCACAAATGTGAGGTTAGGATGGGTTTCACTTGGATCAAGCCTAGGTGGACAAGTTGACTTGTCAACAATATCAAGCTTAGAAGACTTATCATCTACATAGGTCAAATGACCATAACACCCTTGCAATATTTCGTCCAACATCATGGAGGGGTGCCACGTGTCGCCCTCTCATTCGTCCATAAAATTCCGTAACCTCGTGGGCCCACAAAATGTAAAATTCCTCGGGTGGGCCCCACGTGACCAAATCCTTAAAAATAAATTTCCATAAATATAATAAGTTCCATACTTTACAAATATTCTCTTTTGAGAATCCAATTCTTAACAACGAACATTTTTCCTTTCCGACGTTCGGAATATTTTCCGTCGGAAAAACAATTCTTCCTTTCGTATCAATTTCCAAGTCTTGTTTCCTTTCGTACATTCTCTTTTACATGTCCTGGACTTACGGGGTGTAACATTCTTCCCCCCTTAGAAACATTCGTCCCCGAATGTTCTTAGTCGGTTGCTAAGATATACAAATTCCGGCATAATCTCTATACTATGCCTATCAATCAAAACTGCACAAGACCAACGATGCCACACATGGCCACCACAACATACGTGAACATAATAATGGACCTTCCGTCTGTGGTCCCTTCTCACAAAACTCGAAGGTTCTTGCGCTTTCCCAAACACGGATCCTGAGGTTCCTTTCCTTACTTGTCATACTTTCTCGTACTTTCAACCTCATCTAGTACACGTACAAAATCTCAAATTTTGTTTCTCTTCTCCAATCCTTGGAGTTACTACCCAAACTTGGCCATATAGTTACTTACATTCCCGTTAAGGCTCCTCTCGGTCCTTACGACCTAGTTCCAGTGGAACGCGTCCACAAACTCGTACAACGATTAACTAAACTTGGGCCTGGCATCCCCAGGACCCTACCACATAACGGGACCATTTCTAACTGACATCACCCCATTCCAAACTATCGGTGACCGAAATGAGTCCATAACCCGACTCATCGTCACGCGTAACTTCTCATTCTTAGTCGAAATAAATCTCTCTCTTATCTCTAGGTACTTCTTACCCTACCCCTATTCACTAGAGGTTCGCCTCATAAGCCAAAGTATTTCTATGCACAATCTTCCTATCGGTCTTACACTTATACGGGTAATTACAACTTGTGAACTTTATACAACTATAGTCTCGGTTCTATCATTCTTCTCAACATTCTTACTTCTCACTTTACTAATCAAAGTATCCTACCTGCAGGGTACTATCACTTACAATTCTTAGCACCGCTATCTTGGTCAATAACATAATCGCTTCCTCATGACCCTATAGTCTTCTCCTAACCGAAAGCTGGAGGCTCTGCAGTCTTTGGGGCCTCAAACTGTGCGAGAAGAACTTCGCCGTTGCGGAACAACATCCGGTATAACCTGGGCATAAGCCCTATCAACTCTCTGAGTCTGACTAGTAGCTCCTGCTACTCCTTTGCCCTTCTGGGCGGCTGTTGCCCTCCTTGGAGGCATAACTGTAAAACAGAATACGTCAGAGAGGAATTATCTTACTAACACAGCTCTATGGCACGATCTTAGAGTGAGAAGAATAGAAACCAACTCCTAAATGTCCTGTAGCCTCCTGTTTATGGGTGTGGCGCGCAACACACCGATAATCAATGTTATACCCCGTATTTCCAGAGTATGTACGTAAGGGAATACGTACAAAAAGTTTAGCCTTAAAGTTTAGGCTTGGACGATTTTTTGGGCACAACTCACTAAAAGAATCGTTTTCCGACGAAACGTTTCCACGCTTTCGTAGAGTAAATTCGGCTATGCCATTTCTTATTTTTGCGGATTTTTCAGAGGCGAAACATTTTGGACCAACGGGAGGCGACACTTGGCACCCTCCAATTTGTGGACTTGAAATCGTCCATTTGGACGATTTGAAGAAAGATTACGTTTTGGTGCCTTGTTCAAAGTCAAGGAGTTGGTAGGATATTTGTGTATAGTTAATCCTCACCCTACACTTGCCTTGCACTTGTCTAAATCTTAGCCATTGGTTGGCCACTTCTTGACCTATAAATACCCCCCTTAAGATGAAGAGTTCTTCATCCACAAAGCTTTCCAAGTCTTGAAAATCCTCTCCTCTCCCTTTGTAGCTCTTTTCGTCCAACACTCCTCCCCCTCCCCTTGGGAAGGCCTCGTAGAATACCCCTAGCCTAGCCAAAAATCTACCCCCCTCCCTTGGTAGAAAAGTTACCTTCTTGTATCGTTATAATGCCCAAAATACCCTAGCCCAAATACCTTAGTACTTTGTAGAAGTTGTGAAGAACTTCTAAGGTTCTTGGAGCATACAACTTAGGAGCAAAACCTTGCTCAGGCGCGACTTTTTCTAGGATATTATTGGGCTTACCGAGGTAATAATCCTAACCCTCTTTTGAATTAGGGAATACTTACTGTTATAGTATAAGAATAAGTATAAATACTTAGAAGTATATCACAGAATAAAATTGAAGAGTTAATCACTTAGAAGGGTTTAAAAGAAGAATAATCAAACTGTACTTACATAGAATTTGTTTTCTGATGAACTTATATAGCTCACCGGTAGGAAGTGCTGCCCGACTTCAGTAGAATTATGAACCCCTGTCTAGAATGACCTTGAGTAGTCTTTAATAGATATCTGTGACTATTATAGGTGACTCTGCTTGTGCGACATATTGACTTGGCGGTGGTTTTATTTGAAAGGTATGTGATTCTTCCTAAAGCATGATATTTTACAATATAACTACGGCAATGCCTCACGCTTTGCACGAATAATACTTACGGCAATGCCTCACGGCTTAAGCCTGAATAATAAAGAACTGGAAACATTTCAAAGGACTACTGAGTCATATTAACAGAAGAGAACTAATTGGTTTTTAAAACAGAAGCTTAAGAGTTATACTAGCTTTATGGGAAGTAAGTATAACCACTTAAGATTTATAAAAGAAACAAGTGTGCCTATGTGTTTATAACAGACTTATATTGTGAAAGAATAAAAAGATGGTTTGATACGTAGACATGATATGATGCTATGTGTGTTAGTATCTTGTAACGTTTGTATAGGTGAGTATCCTTGTTATGCTTATATTGTTTAAAGATAAGTTGTTATGTTAGTATACTATCACTCACCTCTTGAGATGATACCGGGGGTTAAGCTGCCCTCCGATGCGGGGTAGACTCAGCGATGCAGGACCGTGATTCGAGAATACCTCATGCGGGTCCGAGGGCCTATGCGGAGCTACGAGAGTTCGTGTTAGTATGCGGGGTTATACCTCATGCGATGCAGTGTGGCCCATGCGGACGAGTCGGGGCGATGCAGAGTAGCTACCCTCGATGCGGGGTTATACCTCATGCGGGCCCGTGAGTGGCCTATGCGGACTCAGAGTCCGAGATTAGGCTTGCGAGAATGAGGATGAGGCGAGTGGCCTGTTCGATCATTCGCGGCCTAGACAAGACTCATTCTGATTACTATTGTTGCTCTGGTTGGTGATGTGGCACTATGTGCGGTTTCCTTGGTTGTTTCATACATATTTGTAATGGCCGTTTTAAAAATGATATGTTTCATTTAAGTACTTTCTGATTTCGCATACTTAGTACTGTTGTCTTGACCTCCTTGAGGCTGCGTTCATCTGCGGTAAGAGGCGGCAGTGCTAGATCCGCATTCTTAGGATCTCTACATTGGTGTCGGGAGCTCCATCTCTTCCGAGGCTCTACTTTTGGTATGATCTCCTGTTGTAGATAGTTTTGTGCGATCGGGGTATGGCGGGGCCTGTCCGCCATAGTTGTATATTTCCTTAGAAGTGCATGTCGGGTTATGCGATTGTCGGATGTAGCTTCGAACTATGATTATATATATATCTTGCGAAAAGCGGTGTTTTCTCACATAAAGCGTGTCTTATTTTATAAAGCTGTTTCATGTCTTGTTTTATATTTCCGCTGATTTCTCGATGTATGACTACTTGGGTGCCCGGTAAGGCACGATCACGGAGCCGGGCAGTCGTGACAAAAGTGGTATCGAGCGATTAATCCTCGGAAAGTGTCTGACCGTATCTAGTAAGTCTTGATTATCGGTGTGTTGTGCACCAATAATCGTGAGGCTATAGGATATTTAGGATTGGTTTCCATTCTTCTCATTCGAGATCGTCTTTGTAGAGGCATGTTATAGGTTGGACCCTCTAACGTATTCCTTTCTATGCTGATTATGCCTCGTAAAGCAGCCGGGCCCGGAAGGGCAAGCGTAGGAGGCGCTAGCGAGACACCCAGTCACGAGGCTCGAGCCCGATCTATACGAGAGGCGGCGAGTTCTATGGCGCGCCGCCAAAGCCAGACCACAGTACCACACCTCGCCTTGCGGCACAGGCGGAGGTTAAGCCTGAGAGATGGCCCGACTTTTGGCTAAAGTTGTGGCCGTCGAGAGAGAGATTGGATGCGGCGGTTCGGCTCGGCTCGATCGCACCGTGGTACACCCGAGGCGAAGAGTTTGAGGCTACGAGACTTCTTGAGTTGTAGCGCCCGAGTTTTATGGGTGGCGGGAGGATGATCCGCGAGTTCATCCGTCGGCAGAGGATTTTGAGAGTGATCGGGCGTCGGAGACCGAGTGCGTGATCTTTGGTTCACATAGGCTGCGTGATACCGCGATCGATTGGTTTGATTCATGGGAGTTATCGGGAAACCACCCAGCTACTTGGGATGAGTTCTCGGAGGCTTTCCTCACTCACTTTTTGCCTCGCGGATGAGGAGGCGCGGTGATAGATTTTCTTCTTTGGCGAGAGAGGGCGCCTTGTCGAAGTACAATGTCGAGTTTGATTCTTTGGCTCGATATGTCCCGGCATTGTAGCGAATATGGAGGATAGGGTGCACCGCTATGTCAGGGCTGAAGCGACTATATGGCGAGTCATGTGCGGGGTTTCTCTCGGTAGGGTATGGACATTACCGCATGCGAGCTCACGCCCTTGGATGCGAGGCGCGAGGTCGGCGAGTGGGCGAGCACGGCGAGAAGAAGGCGGGGCGGGAGGGTCTTACGGTGGTTATCGTGGTGGCGGCCTCGGCGGCGATCTAGGTCGCACCACGGCCGGCTGAGCACTCTGCACCGTCCTCGGCCGGCCCGAGTTTTCGAGCGGGCGAGGCAGGGCTTGAGGCGTCGAGTAGCGAGTGCGGCGATCGGGACCACCCCCGGTGTGGCGTCGGTAGATCCCATTACGGGAAGTGTGGTACTACTTATGGATCTTGTTACGATTGTGGCGGGAGTCACTGCGGCTTGTCGGCCGGCGTGGCGGTGGTAGGGCCCAGCCTTCAGTTACGTGGCGCTTCATCATCTCCTACGATTACTCGCCGGAGGCGAGGTGCTCATGGGTCGGCCAGTCGCGGCGGTCGTGGCTCGAGTCGATTCTAGCGGTCCTCGAAACGCATTTATGCTTTGTCGGTAAGCGGGATCGGAGAGCCTCACGATGTCGTCACGGTACCTTATCGGTTCGGTTTGATGTTTATGCCTTGATAGATCCGGGTTCTACTGCATCCTATATATCTCCACTTGTTGCGATAGGATAGGGATAGAGCACGAGTCCATAGACCCTTTCGAGGTGGCTACGCCGATGGGTGATTCGGTGGTAGCTCGGCGGGTATATAGAGCTTGTCTGTGACCATTTACTGATCGTCGGACCACTAGCCGACTTGATAGAGTTGGAGATGATTGACCGACGTGATCATGGGGATGGATTGGCTAGCCTCTTGCTACGCCAATGTAGGCAGAGAGAAAGTAGTGCAGTTCAGTTTCTGAGGCCGGTTGTTGAGTGGGAGGAGCAGTATCGCCGAGGTAGGTTTATTTCCTACCTCAAGGCTAGGAAGATGGTGCGAGAAGGGTATATCTACCATCTAGTTCGGTGTTTGATCCGAGGCTGCGGTACCAGATTTTGACGTTCCGTAGTCGTGAGTTCCCAGGCGTGTTTCGGATGACCTCGGGTATCCCTCACGAGAGGAGATTGAGTTTTGTATTGACATATTGCGGATACTCGGCCTATTTCCATTCCGCCATACGAATGGCACTGCCCGAGTTGAGAGAAGTGAAGGATCGGCAGGGATTTGCTAGAGAAGGGCTTATTAGGCCAGTGTTTCTCCCCAGAAGCGCCGGTATTGTTCGTGAAGAAGAAGGGCGGGGCCATTGCGCATGTGTGTTGATTACTGACGGTGAACAAGGTGACCATTAAACGAATACCCCTCCCGAGATTGATGATTTGTTCGACCGATTGCGAGTGCGAGATGTTTCTCAAGATTGATCTGCGATCGGGCTATCATCAGTGCGAGTCGAGAGGTGGATGTCCCTAGGGTGCATTCGGACGATGCGGGCATTATGAGTTCGTGGTCATGTCTTTTGGTGACCAATGCTCGGCGGTATTCATGGATTTGATGAACCGAGTGTTCAAACCATTTTGGACACATTTGTGATAGTGTTCATTGATGATATCTTGGTTTATTCTCGCTCGAGCGGGAAGCATGCGGAGCATTTGAGGCTGTCTTGTGATTCTCGAGACCAGCGATTATGCGCCAAGTTTTCCAAATGTGAGTTTTGGTTAACTTGATGGCGTTTCTTGGGCATATTGCCGGGTGATGGCATTCGAGTTGATCTGGCGAATCGGCGATCGAGGACTTGGCGAGACCTACTACTCGACGAGGTTCGCGATTTTACGGGCCTTGCGAGTTATTATCGGCGGTTCGTGGAGAAGTTTGCTTCTATCTACGCACCATTGACTAGGTGACTCGGAAAGCGGCCAAGTTTGATGGTGATGCTTGTGGCGGGGTTTCGATTCTTGAAAAGAGAGGCGGCGACCGCCCCGTTCTTACTCTTCCGCAGGTCGGATGGTTATGTCGTGTATTGTGATGCGTCGGGCATCGGGTTGGGATGTGTATTGATGCGGCATGGCGGGGTTATAGCATATGCATCCCGGCGGTGAAGAAACACGAGGAACTACCCCCATGATTTGGAGTTGGCGTAGTGATTCACGCTTTGAAGATCTGGAGGCACTATTTGTATGGGGTTCACGTGGATATTTATACTGAGACCACAAGAGCCTCCGGTATATCTTCACAGAGGAGGCTGAACTTCGGCGAGAGCGGTGGTTAGAGTTGCTTAAGGATTACGATGTTGATATCCTATACCACGGGAAGGCGATGTTGTGGCGTATGCTCTGAGTCGTAGGTCGATGGGAGCCTATCGGATGTGCGACTAGAGAGGAGGACATGGTTCGTGATTTGCATCGATTAGCGAGCCTTGGTGTCCGGTTGATTGATTACGATAGCGGTGGGGTTAGAGTTCGTGAGGTTGCCGAGTCTTCCATCGTCGAGGAGGTGAAGAGGCAACGATTCGAGGATCCGGCTTTGATTCGATATCGTGATACTGACTCTTCGTGAGGGCAAGGGTCGCTTTTGAGGTAGCACGATGGGGTGCTAAGGTTTGAGGCGGTATGTGTTCCGGATGTTTGAGGACTTGGCGAGTTCTTGGGAAGCACCACGGTAGCGTTACTCTATCCATCGAAGTCGACCAAGATGTATCACGACCTTAGATCTGTATTGGTGGGATGGCTTGAAGAGGGGCGTTGCGAGTTCGTAGCTCGGTGCGTGTTGTCGGCGGTGAAGGTAGAGCACGAGGCACGGTGGTTTTATTCTGACGATAGAGATCCCGACACGGAAGTGGGAGGTAATCAACATGGACTTCATCACGGATTACCTCGCTCGGAGGAGACATGATTCTATATGGGTTATCGTCGACGGTGGCGAAATCAGCCCACTTTCTTCCGTCGGGCGACTTTTTGGTGAGGATTATGCGGACTTTACATCCGAGAGATCGTCGGTGCATGAGTCCCTACTTGATCATATCGCAGCGAGAGCCCGGTTACGGCTAACCGGAGGTCCTTCGAGGGGTTTAGGGGCGCGAGTGAGCACAGTCGCATTCCATCCACGAGCAGACGGACAGCGAGCGCACTATCCAGACTCTTGAGGATATGCTGCGAGCCTGCGTTATTGACTTTAGTGGTAGTTGGGAGGATCATTTGCCTCTAGTTGAGTTCGCATATAATAATAGCTACCACTCCAGTATTCAGATGGCGCCTTATGAGGCCTTGTATGGGAGGAAGTGCAGATCGCCTATAGGTTGGTTCGATGTGGGCGAGGGCGGCTAGTGGGACGGTTGGTACAGCACGATGGATAAGGTGAAGCTTATCGAGATCGGCTATTGACTCGAGTCGGCAAGTCGTATGCAGATCATCGTCGTCGGCATCTTGAGTTCGAGGTTCATGATTGGGTTTTCTAAAGGTGTCACCCATGAAGGGTGTGATGAGATTCGGGAAGAAGGGAAGCTCGGCCCAAGTACATTGGGCGTTTGATTGTCGCGAGGTAGGCAAGGTTGCCTACGAGTTGAATCTGCCGTCCGTCGGAAGCGGTCATCCGGTGTTTCACGTATCTATCTTTGAGAGATGTATCGGGGATCCATCTAGGTGCACCCGATTGGCGATGTCCAGTGGCCAGGGCTATCGTATGAGAGATTCCCATAGCGATAGTCGATCGTCGAGTTAGGCGTCTGCGGACGAAGGGCGTGGCTTCGTCAAAGTCTTGTGGCGGAGCGAGCTCGGGAGGAGATGACATGGGAAGCCGGGAGGACATGAGGCGGAAGTATCCTCACCTATTTCCCACACCTCGGGTAATTCACTTTCCTACTTGTAAATTTTCGTTATCGTTTTACCTAAGTGTTGCTCTGTGGCCGTGTGTGGCATTTACAACTGTTTAAGCTTCTTCGATAACTGTCTTGGGAAGGAACATTCGGGACGAATGTTTCTAAGGAGGGGAGAATGTTATACCCCGTATTTCCAGAGTATGTACGTAAGGGAATACGTACAAAAAGTTTAGCCTTAAAGTTTAGGCTTGGACGATTTTTGGGCACAACTCACTAAAAGAATCGTTTTTCACGAAGCGTTTCCACGACTTCGTAGAGTAAATTCCGGCTATGCCATTTCTTATTTTGCGGATTTTTCCGAGAGGCGAAACATTTTGGACCAACGGGAGGCGACATGGCACCTCCGATTTGTGGACTTGAAATCGTCCATTTGGACGATTTGAAGAAGATTGGCACGTTTTTGGTGCCTTGTTCAAAGTCAAGGAGTTGGTAGGATATTTGTGTATAGTTAATCCTCACCCTACACTTGCCTTGCACTTGTCTAAATCTTAGCCATTGGTTGGCCACTTCTTGACCTATAAATACCCCCCTTAAGATGAAGAGTTCTTCATCCACAAAGCTTTCCAAGTCTTGAAAATCCTCTCCTCTCCCTTTGTAGCTCTTTTCGTCCAACACTCCTCCCCTCCCTTGTGAAGGCCTCGTAGAATACCCCTAGCCTAGCCAAAAATCTACCCCCTCCTTGGTAGAAAAGTTACCTTCTTGTATCGTTATAATGCCCAAAATACCTAGCCCAAATACCTTAGTACTTTGTAGAAGTTGTGAAGAACTTCTAAGGTTCTTGGAGCATCTGACTTAGGAGCAAAACCTTGCTCAGTAGCGACTTTTCTAGGATATTATTGGGCTTACAGAGGTAATAATCCTAACCCTCTTTTGAATTAGGGAATACTTACTGTTATAGTATAAGAATAAGTATAAATACTTAGAAGTATATCACAGAATAAAATTGAAGAGTTAATCACTTAGAAGGGTTTAAAAGAAGAATAATCAAACTGTACTTACATGGATTGTTTTCACGATGAACTTATATAGCTCACGGGTAGGAAGTCTGCCCGACTTCTAGTAGAATTATGAACCCCACATGCTAGAATGACCTTGAGTAGTCTTTAATAGATATCTGTGACTATTATAGGTGACTCTGCTGTGACATATTGACTTGGCGGTGGTTTTATTTGAAGGTATGTGATTCTTCCTAAAGCATGATATTTTACAATATAACTACGTGATGCCTCACGGCTTAAGCCTGAATAATACTTACGGCAATGCCTCACGGCTTAAGCCTGAATAATAAAGAACTGAAAACATTTCAAAGGACTACTGAGTCATATTAACAGAAGAGAACTAATTGGTTTTTAAAACAGAAGCTTAAGAGTTATACTAGCTTTATGGGAAGTAAGTATAACCACTTAAGATTTATAAAAGAAACAAGTGTGCCTATGTGTTTATAACAGACTTATATTGTGAAAAGAATAATAAAGATGGTTTGATAAGTAGACATGATATGATGCTATGTGTGTTAGTATCTTGTAACGTTTGTATAGGTGAGTATCCTTGTTATGCTTATATTGTTTAAAGATAAGTTGTTATGTTAGTATACTATCACTCACCTCTTGAGATGATACCGGGGGTTAAGCTGCCCTCCGATGCGGGGTAGACTCAGGCGGTCTGGGACCATGATTCGAGAATACCTCATGCGGGTCCAGGGGGCCTATGCGGAGCTACGAGAGTTCCAGGTTAGTATGCGGGGTTATACCTCATGCGGTCTGTGTGGCCATGCGGACAGCGAGTCCAGGACGATGCCGAGGAGTAGCTACCCTCGATGCGGGGTTATACCTCATGCGGGCCCATGTGAGTGGCCTATGCGGACTCGGGAGTCGAGATTAGGCTTGCAGAATGAGGATGAGGCGAGTGGCCTGTTTCGATCATTCGCGGCCTAGACAAGACTCATTCTGATTACCTATTGTTGCTCTTGTTTGTGATGTGGCACTATGTGCGGTTTCCTTGGTTGTTTCATACATATTTGTAAACTGGTTTTAAAAATGATATGTTTCATTTAAGTACTTTACAGTTTCGCATACTTAGTACCTGTTGTACTGACCTCCTTCGGGGGGCTGCGTTCATGCCGCAGGTAAGGGCAAGCAGGTGCTAGATCCGCATTCTTAGGATCTCTACATTGGTGTCGGGAGCTCCATCTCTTCCGGAGGCTCTACTTTTGGTATGATCTCCCTGTTGTAGATAGTTTTTATGCGATCGGGGTATGGCGGGGCCACTGTCGCCATAGTTGTATATTTCCTTAGAAGTGCAGTAGTCGGGTTATGCGATTGTCGGATGTAGCTTCTTGAACTATGATTATATATATATGCCGAAAGCGGTGTTTTCTCACATAAAGCGTGTCTTATTTTATAAAGCTGTTTCATGTCTTGTTTTATATTTCCGCTGATTTCTCGATGTATGACTACTTGGGTGCCGGTGAGCACGATCCGCGAACCGAGCAGTCGTGACAATCAAGACTCTACTAGACACGGTCGTAGACATTCAGAGGCGATCGCTCGATACTCTGTCATGCCCGAACCGGGCGTGGATCGTGCCCTACTGGGCACCTTCTACCTTAACAACTAAGTACATTGCGGAAATTAATAACTCATTTTTTTAAAACCAGCGTGCGTGTAAGGCAAAGCCGACTAGGCCGCCATATAATATACATAAACAAAAGACACTACCTGCATACGAGTCCAATCCACATATGAATCTGCACCTCTGGAGTTAAAGCCCGAACCACGACGGACAAGGCCCCGGTACCCAAAGCGTACAAAGCACATCTTGAAGGACATATACCAAAGATAAACCCGGAATAGAGAGCTATCCAAAACTACGGCGGTCCTACACTGCCGATCACCTGCGTACCTAAACCTGCGGCATGACGCGGCCCCGAAGGAGTCGATGCGAAGAATGTACCAAGTATGTGAGCGATGAAATCGTAATGAAATCATAACATCTAAACAAAGCGGGAGACATGTATGACAGCCAACCTACGATTACCAATACATAGCGGTCATATCAAGTCGTGGACGCAGCCTCAAAGTCACTACTCAAATATAACTATGGGTCTCACGCCCATAATATCAATCATGCGTGGAATCTTTCCTCACCGTGATCCATGATATAACATAACACCAATAGGCATACATGAACACCAAGTCCCACTGTTCTAAAAGCATCTGGGCAGTAGGCAAACGAACAGGTGGTATAACGTCTTGGGGTTTACCCCTCATTTATACTCTGACCCTGAAGGAGGTGGTAAAGCAGGGGGTATAACGTCTTGGGGCTTGCCCCTCATTTATACTCTTAGCCTATCTCAACCGGCCGTCAAACAACACATAAAGCAGGTGGTATAGCGTCTTGGGGGTTTACCCATCACTTACACTCTTACCCTGGAGAAGGTGGTACAGCGTCTTGGGGGTTTACCCCTCACTTACACTCTTACCCTGGAGAAGGTGGTACAGCGTCTTGGGGGTTTACCCCTCACTTATACTCTTACCCTATCTCGACCGACCATCAAACAAGACATAAGCACTACCATGTCTTCTATAAAAATCCGAATTTAACCCAGTACTACAAGTAACAAGCATACGTGGAATCCCACATCACCGTCATGCGTCGGTAACTTACAACAAGACAAGGCCGTTCAACCGAGAGTCGCGACAATAAAACATAATACTTGCACTCAAAGGCTATTACCAGCACATATAGGCAAGTTCTCAATTAACCAAGCCAAAGTACTTATCAAGGCACACATAGAATAAATTCTCATTTAACAAGCCAAAGTACTTATCCGGGCACAAATAGAATAAATTCTCATTTAACAAGCCAAAGTACTTATCCGGGCACAAATAGACAAATTCTCAATTTATCAAGCCAAAGTACTAATCAAGGCATACATAGAATAATTCTCTTTTAACAAGTCAAAGTACTTATCAAGGCACACTTAGACAAATTCTCAATTTATCAAGCCAAAGTACTAATCAAGGCATACATAGAATAATTCTCTTTTAACAAGTCAAAGTACTTATCAAGGCACACTTAGACAAATTCTCAATTTATCAAGCCAAAGTACTACGTACGTACATTCT
Source organism: Przewalskia tangutica (assembly GCA_029844215.1). NCBI lineage: Eukaryota > Viridiplantae > Streptophyta > Magnoliopsida > Solanales > Solanaceae > Przewalskia > Przewalskia tangutica. Next base: position 80,288,140 of record CM056734.1, read on the forward strand.
TTTATAAAAGACTCCTTTCTATGTAAAGCCCCAAGATACTAACACCCGTAGTATCAAGGCGTGTCTATTTTTCAAAGTAAGTTACTACACTTTTAGAAAACTCCTTTCAAAGCTTGAAATCAAGTAACTCCAAATTTTCACAATCTAGGCAACTTATGCCGATTAATCAAAATAGACAACTTCCTAACCTTCCATAAAGCCGTTATAACCAACTTCCCATAAAGCCGTTATAACCCTTTATGGTTTTAGACGTATCCATTCCTTCAATAACCAAGAGACTTATACTATTAAAACCAAGTATCACATACTTACAAATCAAGTTCTTAACTTTCAAAATACTTCATGTCTCTTAATAGTTAGAAAACAAGTTTTCTTCTACTTTTTTAACCTCAAGTAACTTCACCCTTAGCACAAGTTACTTCTCTTAAATCATGTCATTTCTCCTCTTTTAAATCAAATAAGTAAATCACTCCTTTGACTCCCCTAAAGTCATTATAATGACCTTTAGGTTTTAGAACTAAAGCACTAGCCAAAAGATTTGGAAACCACTTCCTTTTTAAGACTACATGTACTTTAAGTAAAAATACCTTCACTTTTAAGAATCCAAACTTCATCAAGAAAATGGATTCTACAACTTACAATCTAAACATCAAAGTACAATCAAGGAAGTACATAGAACAAATTCTATTTTAGGCAATCCAAATACAACCAAGGAATGGATCATTTAAGGAGTAGAACCTACTTTCTTTATCTTAAGGAATCATGCTAGAAGAGGAGATAGTTCACATACCTTTTCGGCTAATTCCTCAAGCTAAGCCGAATACGCCGTACGTAGAAGTTTAAACCTATAATGGTCACAACAAGACTATCAATCTTCTAGTCTCTAACGTAGAATAATACTAAGTATTTGGTCTCTAATTCTACGGAAAATCGGGCAGCACTTCCTTTGTTTCTACTCACTTTGCCATCTTTTTCAAGGCCGAATACAATAACCAACAAGCCACATTTAAGGCTCCAAACAACAACCAAACAAAGGGGATTACACGCCTTACAATACGTGTAAAATTCCGCCCCACAATTCATACCAAAATAGTATAATACTTCACTAGCCATTCTCGGCCAACATATAACCAATAACACTACGTCTTTTCCAATCCTTTTCAAATTTCAATTTCTTAGGTCAACATGTTATATAGTTATAAACCACTTCAACAACTATAATTTCCTTCTTTATTCAACATGCGACGACTTAAACTAATAATCAACTTGAATTCCAATCTTAAAGCTAAACATGCTAGTTTTCGGATTTAGGGTTCCAATAGCCAATACACTAATCCAACTACATAATATACTTCTCATGCTTGCTAATAACAATAGCTACAACAATAAGTAAACTTAATTGCTAAAACGACGAAATTTATACCTTTCCAAGCCCTTAAAATTTCCAAGAATCAAAGTCGCGCCTTAGCAATTCTTAGCTCCTTTCCTTAAGTTCCAATCCGCTCCAAGCACTCCTTAGAGGCCTATGAAGAACCCATCTTCAAGTTCCAACTTCAAAGTTGAAGAACTCCCTTAGTTTCCGCCTTGCGACTAACGTAAAAATGCGTTTTTTCCGAATTCTTTCTATTGAGATAACCTTACAATACCCTTGGGGACATTGGGTTAAAGTCTTGTGGCTAATGGATCAAAACTATAAAAAATTTGTGTGGGAATTACATGAAAGCCGAGAGCTTCTCTCCTCTCTCTAAGGGTTCTAATTTTTTCTAAGTGTAGAAAATGCCAAGTCTTGCACTAACTATGCATATATAACACATTGGAGGTTTAGATGTCCACAAATGTGAGGTTAGGATGGGTTTCACTTGGATCGAGCCTAGGTGGACAAGTTGACTTGTCACAATATCAAGCTTAGAAGACTTATCATCTACATAGGTCAAATGACCATAACACCCTTGCAATATTTCGTCCAACATCATGGAGGGTGCACGTGTCGCCTCTCATTCGTCCATAAAATTCCGTAACCTCGTGGGCCCCACAAAATGTAAAATTCTCATGGGCCCACGTGACCAAATCCTTAAAAATAAATTTCCATAAATATAATAAGTTCCATACTTTACAAATATTCTCTTTTGAGAATCCAATTCTTAACAACGAACATTTTTCCTTTCCGACGTTCGGAACATTTTCCGTCGGAAAAACAATTCTTCCTTTCGTATCAATTTCCAAGTCTTGTTTCCTTTCGTACATTCTCTTTTACATGTCCTGGACTTACGGGGTGTAACAGGGCCCACCCGAGGAATTTTACATTTTTGTGGGGCCCACGAGGGTTACGGAATTTTATGGACGAATGAGAGGGCGACACGTGGCACCCCCACATATGGCCTTGGACGAAAATTTGTAAGGGTAAAATGGTCATTGACCATCTTGGAAGATAAGTCTTCAAGCTTGAGATTGTTGACCAAGGTCAACTTGTCCACTTGGCTTTTCATTAATTGCTCTTCATCCTAGCCCACAAGTGTAATAATCTAAGCCCTTCTTGGTGTTATATAAGCATACTACTAGTGCAAGACTAGTCTTCAACACTTAGAAAAATCACAACACTTTGTTCTTCACAAGATAAGCTCTCGGGTTTGAGGTCTTTTGCACAAGAAAAATTTGTAGTTTTGATCCTTTGTTCACAAGACTTAAACCCAAGGTCCCTAAGGGTATTGTAAGGATATCTCAATAGAAAGATTGCGGAAAAGTGGCGTTTTCGTATTAGTCGCAAGGCGGAAACTTAAGGAGTTCTTCAACTTTGAAGTTGGAACTTGAAGATGGGTTCTTCATAGGCTTCTAAGGAGTGCTTGGAGCGGATTGGAACATAAGGAAAGGAGCTAAGAATTTGCTAAGGAGCGACTTTGAATCTTGGAAATTTTAAGGGCTTATAAAGGTATAATCTTGTCGTTTTAGTAATTAAGATTACTTATCATTGTAGTTGTGGATATTAGCAAGCATGAGATGTTTAGTATGAAGTTTGATAAGTATATTGGCTATTGGAACCCTAATCCGAAAACTAGCATGTTTAGCCTTAAGATTACAATTCAAGTCGATTATTAGTTTAAGTCGTTGCATGTTGTATATAGAAGGAAATTGTAGTTGTTGAAGTTGTTTATGACTATATAACATGTTAGACCTTAGAACTTGGAATTGGACAAGGATTGGAAAAGACTTTGAATTGTTGGTTATGTAGTTGGCCGAGAATGGCTTTAAATATGGAACTACTTTGTATGAATTGTGGGGCGGAATTTTACACGTATTGTAAGGCGTGTAATCCCCTTTGTTTGGTTGTTGTTTTGAGCCTTAAATGTGGCGTGTTGGTTATTGTATTCGGCCTTGAAAAAGGTGGCAAAGTGAGTAGAAACAAAGGAAGTGCTGCCCGATTTTCCGTAGAATTAGAGACCGTATACTTAGTATTATTCTACGTTAGAGACTAGAAATTGATAGTCATGTTGTGACCATTATAGGTTGACACTTCTACGTGCGGCGTATTCGGCTTAGCTTGTGGATTTAGCCGAAAAGGTATGTGAACTATCTCCTCTTCTAGCATGATTCCTTAAGATAAAGAAAGTATGTCCTACTCATTAACTGATCCATTCCTTGGTTGTATTTGGATTGCCTAAAATAGAATTTGTTCTATGTACTTCCTTGATTGTACTTTGATGTTTAAATTGTAAGTTGTATAATCTATTGCCTTAGTGGAGTTGGATTCTTAAAAGTGAAAGTATTTTACTTCAAGTACATAGAGTCTTGAAAAGGAAGTGGTTTCCAAATCTTTTGGCTAGTGCCTTAGTTCCAAAACCTAAGGGTCGTTATAATGACTTTAGGGGAGTAAAGGAGTGATTTACTTAATTGTTTTAAGAGAGGAGAAATGACATGATTTAAGAGAAGTAACTTGTTTTAAAGGTGTGAGTTACTTGAGGTTTAAAAGTAGAAGAAACTTGTTTTCTAAATATTAAGAGACTTGAAGTATTTGGAAAGTTGAAAACTTGATTTGTAAGTATTGATACTTGGTTTTAAAAGTATAAGTCTCTTGGATATAAAAGGAATGAATATGTCTAAAACCATAAAGGGTTATAACGGCTTTATGGGAAGTTGGTTATAACGGCTTTATGAAAGGTTAAGAAGGTTGTCTATTTTGATTAATGGGCATGAGTTTCCTAGATTGTGAAAATTTGAAGTTACTTGATTTCAAGCTTTGAAATGAGTTTTCTAAAAGTGTAGTAACTTACTTTGAAAAATAGACATACATTGATACTACGGGTGTTAGTATCTTGGGGTTTTACATAAAAAGGAGTCTTTGGAAAAGAATGTACGTACGTAGTACTTTGGCTTGTTTAATTGAGAATTATTCTATGTATGCCTTGATAAGTACTTTGGCTTGTTTAATTGAGAATTATTCTATGTATGCCTTGATAAGTACTTTGGCTTGTTTAATTGAGAATTGCCAATGTGTGCTGGTGATAGCATTTGAGTACAAGTATTATGTTTTATTACGTCTGCGACTCTACCGAGGGTCGGTTGCCTTATCGTAAGTTTACTTGACGCATCGACGGTGAGGTGGGATTCCACGTATGCTTCCATTATTTGTGTTACCTCACGGTCATGCTTATACGATGGGATTCCGGCACGCGACCACGGATACTCGCGACACGCTTATACGATGTGGGATTCCGGCACGTGACCGCGAGCGGTTTGATTCGGATTTGTTTGTATTACCCCATGGTCATGCTTATACGATGTGGGATTCCGGCACGCGACCACGAGGATACTCGCTGGACATGCTTATACAATGGGATTCCGGCACGTGACCGAGAGCGGGTTTGATTCGGATTTGTTTGTATTACCCCACGGTCATGCTTATACGATGGGATTCCGGCATGCGACCACGAGGATACTCGCTGGACATGCTTATACGATGTGGGATTCCGGCACGTGACCGTGAGCGGGTTTGATTCCTGATTTGTTTGTATTACCCCCACGGTCATGCTTATACGATGTGGGATTCGGCATGCGACCACGAGGATACTCCTGGATATGCTTATTGGTGTTATATTATATCATGGATCGCCGCAGAGGAAGGATTCCACGCATGATTGATATTACGGGCGTGAGACCCATAGTTATATTTGAGTAGTGACTTTGAGGCACGCGTCACGACTTGATATGATCGCTTATGTATTGTGATCGTAGGTTGGCTATCATACATGTCTCCTGGTTTGTTTAGATCGTTATGATTTCATTACGCATTTCATCGCTTCACATACTTGGTACATTCTTCGACCGACTCCTTCGGGCCGTTACACGCCGCAGTTTAGGTATGCAGCTTGGTGATCCAGTGTAGGACCTGCTCGAGTTTTGGATAGCTCCTCTGCTCGTGAGTTTATCTTTTGGTATAGTTCCTTCAAGATGTGCTTTGTACGGTTATGGGTACGGCGGGGCCTTGTCCCGTCATATTTCAGTAAAACTCTTAGAGGTCTGTATTCATATGTGGGATTGGACTCATGTACAGTGTAGTGTCTTTTGAGTATGTATATTACATGGCAGCCTTGTCGGCTTTGCCCTTGCACGTATGTTGGTTTAAAAAAAAAAGAGCTGTTATTTAAATTCCGCAGTTTACTTGTGTTGTTAAGGTAGGAGGGTGCCCAGGTAGGGCACCAGTCACGGGCCCGGGGTTCGGGGCGTGACAATTGTTGAGCCTTAAATGTGGCATGTTTGGTTATTGAATTCGGGCCTTGAAAAAGGTGGAAAAGTACGTAGAAACAAAGGAAGTGTTGTCCGATTTTTCGTAGAATTTGGTGACTTTACACTTAGAATATTCTACGTTTGAAGTTGGAAGTTAATAGACGTATTATGGTCATTATAGGTTGACATACTACGTACGGCATATTGGACTTAGCAAGTGGATTGAACCGAAGAGGTATGTGGAACTTTCCTATCTCTTGAGCATGAGTAGTTGTAAATATATAGTACGGTAGACGTACGAGATTTTGATGAATTTAGTTTCATTTGATATCCTTGACCTGTTTTTAGAATGCCCAAGTTGGTTGAGTTAGGGAATTAACTCGCTTGTTTTAAAGATTAAGGATATCTTAGTTTCTAAAGTTAAGAGACTTGAAAGTATATGATACTTGGTCCTTGAAAGTATAAGTCTCTTGGTTATAAAAAAAAATGTAAGTGTCTAAAGCATATAGTTAGTATAACGGCTTTATGGGAAGTTGGTTATAATAACTTTATGGAAAGTTAAAAGAATGGTTTTCTCTAGTGATGTAAATAAAGATAAAATGACTTGAAAGGAAGAAAGGCAAATTGATTTGAAGGCATCAATTGCTTAAAGTTTTAAAGTAAAAAGTCACTTGATTTAGAAACCTATAAATGTATTTCTAAAAGGTATTGTGACTTGTCTTGAAAAGTAGATATGGCTTGATACTACGATTATTAGTATCTTGGAGTTTTATATGAAAAAGATTCATTTTAAAAGAATAGAAGTACGTAGTACTTTGGGTTAAATTCCCGGATCTTTTATGATACGATAGTGCCTTAAGTTAAAAGAAATGAGAGTGTATGATAATTAAGTCAAATGAGAAGTTAAGGGGTTTCTTAACTTGTTTATGTTATTTATAGTAGCCGGTTGTGCTTGTGATATAATGTTCATTACGGTGTCATTCCCCGGGCTTGTGGCATTTGCATATTCTGTGGATTTGCTACCCATGATGCGAGGAATACCTCATGCGAGTCCGTAGGGCTCATGAGGGTGAAATAGTCCTATGCGGGGCAGACCAGTCCTATGCGAGGAAGTTACCTCATGCGGATCCATACGGCCTATGCGGGTGAAATAGTCCCAGGAGTAGGATTGCGTGATAATACTACGGGCGGGTGGTCCTAGGTTAATCACAGGCTTCCTATTTTAAGAACCGGAAATGTATATTTTACTCTCATTGTTAGTAAGGCACAATATACTGTTAATTTGATTATCATACATGTCTCCAGCTTTATTTTAGACTTATGATGTAAATTGCAGTATTTTCCAGTTTTACATACTTGGTACATATTGTGTACTGACCCCCTTTCCTCGGGGGGCTGCGTTCATGCCGCAGGTAGGGGTAAGCAGGTGGTGGATCCTCATTCTTAGGATCACTGATCAGGTGTCAGAAGCTCTATTTCTCCGGAGGCTTGTCTTTTGGTACGGTTTTTCCCTGATGTTGTAGATTTATGTACATTCAGGGGTATGGCGGGGCCTTGTCCCGTCACAGTTGTTATTCTTAGAGGTCTGTAGTCATATCTTGTGGATTGGATTGTAAGAACAAAGATGTAACTATTTTTATTTTGGGTTATGTATATTTCCCGGAAGGTGGCCTTATCGGCTAGCCTGTTGATATTTATTGTCTAAGTATTTTATGAATTTTGTATGTTCCACTGCTATTCTCTGATGTATACCTGTAAGGGGTGCCTAGGTAGGGCACCAGTCGCGGGCCCGGGGTCGGGTCGTGACAATAATTGGGCTGGTATAAACAAACAACCTAAAATATCTGTACTTAGATTGTAATAAAATGAATTTAGGGACAATCCTAAGCATGGGAAGAGGACTAGAGGACTAAAGACACGGACTAGAGGACTAGTGATAATCCTGTCACCTTTCCGACATAAGATCCATCTTTGGCAGGATAGTATTGGACACTCCGTCATACAAAGACTACGGGCAACTGGAGTGGGCTAAAAGAATTTCCAAATTTTGAATGATCTGAAAGCCAAAAGACTGGCAGAAAAGAGATTGAATACTCAGTAATACGAAGCCTACGGGCGACCGAAGTAGGTTTAAAGGCCAAAAGAAAGACATAAAAGAAATAGGGCATTCAGTCGGCTAAGGCAACTGGTGTGGGCCAGAGTATCTAGATCACATATGATCCGGTTATTTTCTAACCACATGCAAGAGGTTTTTCATGTGAAGCAACGCTACCTTCAAAGTAGAAGAAGTTTGAAGAGGCTATCCTCAAAAGGACTTAAGGGAATGAGATCATTTTTTAAAATAAGTGATACATGTCCAAACTTGGTTTCAAGGATGTTATTTGGCATCATGGCTTGCGTTCTGCCTCATGTTCCACAAGTCGATAATAACCAAAAGTGTTACATTAAAACTATAGCCAAGTGGATGATATATTTGTAATCCGTGCATCTGTGCCTTCATAGATTAAGACACGTTAAATAGAAAGACATTCAAAGCTAACAAAGTTGATATTGTTGCCTTCTGTCGACATAAACCCTCAAATTCATATGAGGTAGACGAATAGGCAAAATCCCTTTCCATTTCATCAAAAGGAATAGCGAAAGAAGAATCATTCCTCTACAACTTTGTAACACCTACATGGGTGAATTAAAATTCATAGAAATAGAGGGGGAGAATGTGATGCATCATTCATTAAATGATTGCTCCTTGCTCACCTCAGTCTAACAGTGTTAGCCAAGTGCAGATCCATACGCCCAAGATATGTGGGGCAAAGTGATCCTTACCGCAAATGTGAATCTCAATAGAACTAGACTACTAGGAAATGTTAACTATCAATCAATACCAAGATTGGTAAAGTTGGAATCGTTGCCGTCTATCAACATAAAACCCTCAACGTAAGTGTGAGGTGGGCGTAGAGGCAAGAACTCTCCAAAAGTCTCCTTTGATCCGTCGAAAGGGAAACCACTCCTCTAGAACTCACATAGATCAATAGATGTGATTTAGAACTAGGGGGAACAAGCTCTTCGTGACTTTCTTAGATAATGGCATAAGGTTTTGCCACTTTACTTACTTAAAGTAAAGATAAAGCTTCTGAAGCATCTAAGTGTCACAAAGCAGAGGTTGAGAACCAATAATGCCAATGGGTCCATAGACAAGTACTAATCTAAGACATCCATATGTATGTTCATAATTATCACCGCTTTGCGGGATCTTGAAATACATCTAATGAATGTCAAGATAGCCTTCCCAAATGATAATTTGGAAGAAGACATATATATAGACCAATTAGAGGATGGTTCCAGAACAAGAGACAAAGTTTGTCGACTTGTCAAATCGTGGTACGAACTGAAACAAGCCCTAAACAATGGCACGAGAAATTTGATAGTATTCTACTATCGGGAAAAGGTCACTATTAATGGGTGTAACAAGTGTGTTTACATGAAAGGAATTACGTCAAGACATGTTTCTATGTAAACGACTTGTCGATCACTAAAAAGCGTTGATTTCTGAAATACACGCTAAAGTTCGGGATACACGATATGAGATATCTAACTGTACTAGAGGAGTACAACAATACAAACTAGATATCTGATAGCAGAAATATCAAGAAGTAATTGAATGACTTCATGGTCGCGTAGAAGATGTTCCATGTTGGGAAAAATCTGTATCTTCTATAATGATCTACTGTGATAGTCAGTCGGCTCTAGGAAGAGCATGAAGTTCTATGTATAACGACAAGTCTCGTCATATTCGACGGAGACACGAGTTCGTTAGGCAGTTGATCACCTCGAGAATTATTTCAATTGATTACGTGAAATCTAAGGAAAATATCGTCGATCCCTTGACGAAGGGAATGACCAAAGATCAAATGTATTGCCTGTCTAGGGGAATCGGCTTAAAACCTAATCAATAAGAATCGATATAGTGGACACCCAACCTTACGGACTGGAGATCCCATGGATAAGGTTCAATGGGAAAACTAAACTGTAAAGGTTCAGTTGAGCTCTTCGGTGGAAGCAAGAGCACTTCGGATAATGTTTTATTCTTAAGAAACATAATCCAAGGTCATTCCCGTGATAGACAAAAAGTGTTACATGTAGAGGGGTAGAGGATAAGTTTTCAAATCTTTAATGATCCTCAATATTTTGAGGTTAGATTGGGGAAACTTTTAATGGTTCCTAACGCTTGCGCAGTGGGGTATTACAGGATACCTAGTTAGAGACCACCTATTTAAGTACGAGGATAGGACGCCTCAAATGAACGTACTTAAGAATCCAAGTGTGTCCACGGCCCACGACGGACAAAACATACAAGAAAGATAGAGTAGGAAAGGTGTTGTGTTGATACCATTGTCTTGGCATATACTAAATACTGACGGTTCAAGACATCACGTTCACCGCGCAGTAAATATGTCCTATGGTATTCTACTATGGAAGGTTCAAAGCTACGGCTACCTCTCTATATGCAACATCAATCCGTCAGTTGATTGCTAGAAAGGAACCAGTTACGTGCACCAAAATCACTTCCAAGAGGGGGTTGTTGGAAATATTTATTAAACGTGAAATAAAGTTAATCCTATTTAATTATGACTCGAACAATTGGGGCGCCGCACGTGGGAAACCTTGTTTCCACACACGTGCACACGTAATGCCAAGAATTATATTTCCTTAATGGAAGAGATATTGGTACAAATATGAATTGTTTGAGACGTAAGGTAATAGACGGTTATTGGCCAAATGACGTTGATTTCACATTGGTAAATGAAGGAAGAAGTGTACAATGTGTTTAAAGATGAAATGAGTCATGAATCGCCGCGGCCCGATAGGACCGTGTTCAATTGCTCACGCAAGTGTACGTATCATTCACAAGTAATATAGTCTGGTAAGACCGAATATCGTCCTCAGAGACTGGTTATCAAGTACCGATTATCTAAGCTTTAGTTTCTATTTGATGAACGTTAATTTGTTTGTATTTTTATCTAATAACTAAGACTAAGTAATTGCAGAAAATAAACTAATTATGATAATACTTTGGTTTAAATCAGTTATGAAGGAATTAGGGCTTCCAATATCCTCAATTATCCACTATTTTCAATCCTTAATGCAACTAGAATAACTTCTTCTTCTACGTTAAGATAGCGGTTAACTAGACTGTCTTATATTTCGGTTAGGATAAATAATCACTCAACCCCAGTGCAGAACCCTTCTATATTTCTATGATAGGGTTTACCACATAGGAGGATTAAGAACAATAACCTATAATGCTACACAAGTATCGGGGTACTTTCGTCCGCGATTTTAACCTATGTCTATTCAATTACAGCATATCCAAATCTCTCCTCTCGATTCTTGATTCGAAATCATATATATTATGATAATTAGTGATCCGTTAACTATCAAACATTCATACCAATTATTGAATAAATTTTAATCAAGTGGAGAAGAAACCAACTAATACATTAATTCATGAAACGAGGTTCAAACGATTCAAAAGAAGAGCCCTAATTAAGTAATTAGCTCCTAAACATTGTCATGTCAATAACTAATACAAACCAACATAAACTGAAATAAATAAAAGGAAAGAAAAAGAAACATGAACCAAAGTTGTCTCCAATCTTGTGTTGTTGCCTCCTTTCTTGCCTTCCCAAAGTAGAATGTGGAATTATGTACAAGATGTCTCCCTTAGGTCAGGGTTTTAGGGATTATATACTACAAAAATCGTGTGCCTTGGACCCTTCTGCCCCTGGCCAATTTCGCCTCGGATCTGGAAAAACGCGCCTCGGCACTGCGGTCCTGCAGAATTGCACCACGGTGCAAAAGTACTGCAGCCTCTCTGAATATTAGGCACCACGGTCCTGCTTTACGGCACTGCGGTACCAGCGGCTTCCCATTCTGGATTTTCTGTCTTTTCGTTATTTTCTCGTCCGAACTTCGTCTGATTTCTCCTATGCTTCCCGGGACTTCTTAGGCTTCATTTCTTAGCCTTTTATTGTGCAATTTCATCTCAAATGAGCTCATTTCATCTTCTTTTTGACATTTCTCCATTTATGACTGTTGTGACTCAAAAGAAAGAAAAATGATTATAATATTATACTAAACACAAACAAAATGAGTAAAATACTAACTAAAAATGACCCGAAAAGTGTATATAAAATATACCTAACAAACTCCCAAACTTAAACTTTAATCGCCCTCGAGTAAAGCAAAAATAAAAACGAAAACGAAACAAACGAAGCCTCTATGAAATGGATCAAGTAGTTATAACAATGCTTCTTCAAAATCATGGATGAAATATGGGATAATATGTTAGAACATATATAGCATGAATAATCAGCAATCTAGAATTTTAAGTTAGATATTTCGCAAATTCACTTAGATCATGGTCAATGGAAATACAAACACCTAACCTATGCATATCAATTTTATTCCATCTTTCCAAAAATGCTATAGACCTGTTTACTTGTTATTCTCCACTAATCATAGGCATACACATTAAAGATCATCAGGATTTTCAAGGGTTGTAATGTAGACTTAGGCAGAGGTAGGTAAAAATAGGCATTTAGGCTCAATTACGTACCATAAACTTTTTTCATTCAACTCATTTTCCTTCTTTTCGATTTTCTTTTTAATCTCATACCTATTTTTCTCCTCTTTTATTTTGAGAGAATGAGATACATTATAAATGACAGGCACCTCAAACTTAGGCTTTTGCATATTCTTCATTGGGGTGCATCAAATTTTTCAATTCTCTTTTTGTTTCTGTTTCAACACTTTTCATCCCACTAAGTTTCAATTATCACTTAGGACACAAATGGGGAATCATAGGGTGTCAAACAAAGATCTTATTTTAGGCTCAAAGGGGCTGACTAGTGATATAATTCATGTCAGGGTAGGTAATGAATGGTCAGAAGGGTTATCAAAGAAACACGTGAATCATCTCCCTAAATATGTACATCTTAACTATTTCGCCTCAAATAACAAGCAAACAGATTTTCTGAACAATTTTATCTTTTTTTTTAATAACTAAAACACATAGGCTAAGCACAAATATCCCAAAGAATTAGATGTCATGAATTTTTGGCATATCTAACTTAAGCACACAGATTGTCACTTTTAATTCTATTACATTATACCACTATATCCACTCAATATCTTTAGCAACTACAACATGCTTGATCCATAAAAAAATTTATGACTCAAAGACACATGGAACAACACAAAGACAAATCAAAAAGACTCAAAAACAGACACTCAAAACAAACTAAGATCCCCCCAAACTGAAACGACACATTGTCCCTTATGTATGAAGACTAAAAATAAGGGACAACTTACTGACACAACACAGCGATCATAACGGAGGTCTGGGATGAGATTCTGGAAATTACACATCTTTTGGGCTCTCTGAAGTTTCAGCACTTTTGATTCTTTCCCTCTTAGGGTCAGTCCCTAGTCCACCTTCCATCAAAACATAAGACAAAATCCAAGACCCTGAGACTGTTCAAGATAAAATAAAACAAATTAAAACAAAAATTAAAATAACATAATTAAAAACATTAGGTTGCCTCCCAACAAGCGTTGTCTTTAACGTCTTTTAGCCGGACGCAATTAACCTTTACTAGTGCCCATTGGATCCTTCTGCGAACTGTTTGCAATCCGAACAGTTATTGTTGTAGGTCTCACTTTTCCTACAACACGTTTTTCAAACAAGGGTCTCATATCTAAGATTATCCCTCAATTACACAATGCAGACTTGTTTTCTAGGCTCTCTATAATGTAGGGATCAGTAAAACTCCCTACATCTCTCAACTTTTGGGGATTCCCTTCAGAGTATGGACTTTATTTTTGAGGGTCAGCAATGACATTTGGTGTTGTTTTTTCTGCAATAGGGTGGTCCTCAGTGACCTCTTCTTTCTCTACACCAACTATCTCTCCAAATTCCTCAACAACTTGTTGTGGTTCAGGTTCCACCATCTACTCACCACTCCTCGTAACTGGGTCACTCGGTGGACTTTCTTGAGGTGTAATAGTTACCATGTCCATCAGTTGCCCGATTTGTGGTTCCAAATTCAGAAATGGCCTACATGAGTCCCCAAGTTCTGCAAAGAGGATCTTACTTCCACCATGAACTGAGTTTGGGCGTTTGTGAGTTCCAACAATGATTCTCTCAATTCATCTCGCTCCTCTGATGGGGCCTGACTGTGGTCACGAAATTGCCCTCGGCGAGTCTCTGGGATCAAGAGGCTGAGTAAAACTTCCTGCAGCTCATTTAGATCTTCCTGTGGAACTTGTGGGTTAAATTGTTATTGATGATACTGATGTTGTGGAGAGTAGTCGTAGTACTGCTGCCCCTAATAGTAGTAGTAGTAGTCCATGTGTTTTTTTCTATAAACGAACTTTACCTACAAAATAAGAAAAACAACAAAAACTGATAAAAAGATGCTCGCTGAACTTGTTCTTGGAGCAACCAAATTAGAAATAAAATAACATGACATAATATATATAAAAACCAAATTAGAAATAAGAATTGATAATTCGATATTGAAAGTACGCCAGTCCCCGGCAACGACGCTAAAAACTTGTTAGGGCCGTGTTCAATTGCTCACACAAGTGTACGTATCATTCACAAGTAATATAGTCTGGTAAGACCGAATATCGTCCTCAGAGACTGGTTATCAAGTACCGATTATCTAAGCTTTAGTTTCTATTTGATGAACGTTAATTTGTTTGTATTTTTATCTAATAACTAAGACTGAGTAATTGCAGAAAATAAACTAATTATGATAATACTTTGGTTTAAATCAGTTATGAAAGAATTAGGGCTTCCAATATCCTCAACTATCCACTATTTTCACTCCTTAATGCAACTAGAATGACTTCTTCTTCTACGTTAAGATAGCGGTTAACTAGACTGTCTTATATTTCGGTTAGGATAAATAATCACTCAACCCCAGTGCAGAACCCTTCTATATTTCTATGATAGGGTTTACCACATAGGAGGATTAAGAACAATAACCTATAATGCTACACAAGTATCGGGGTACTTTCGTCCGCGATTTTAACCTATGTCTATTCAATTACAGCATATCCAAATCTCTCCTCTCGATTCTTGATTCAAAATCATATATATTATGATAATTAGTGATCCGTTAACTATCAAACATTCATACCAATTATTGAATAAATTTTAATCAAGTGGAGAAGAAACCAACTAATACATTAATTCATGAAACGAGGTTCAAGCGATTCAAAAGAAGAGCCCTAATTAAGTAATTAGCTCATAAACATTGCCATGTCAATAACTAATACAAACCAACATAAACTGAAATAAATAAAAGGAAAGAAAAAGAAACTTGAACCAAAGTTGTCTCCAATCTTGTGTTGTTGCCTCCTTTCTTGCCTTCCCAAAGTAGAATGTGGAATTATGTACAAGATGTCTCCCTTAGGTTAGGGTTTTAGGGATTATATACTACAAAAATCGTGTTCCTTGGACCCTTCTGCCCCTGGCCAATTTCGCCTCGGATCTGGAAAAACGCGCCTCGGCACTGCGGTCCTGCAGAATTGCACCACGGTGCAAAAATCGCGACCTCTCAATATTAGGCACCACGGTCTGCTTTCACGACCATTGCGGTACAGCGCTTCCCATTCTGGATTTTCTGTCTTTTCGTTATTTTCTCGTCCGAACTTCGTCTGATTTCTCCTATGCTTCCCGGGACTTCTTAGGCTTCATTTCTTAGCCTTTTATTGTGCAATTTCATCTCAAATGAGCTCATTTCATCTTCTTTTTGACATTTCTCCATTTATGACTGTTGTGACTCAAAAGAAAGAAAAATGATTATAATATTATACTAAACACAAACAAAATGAGTAAAATACTAACTAAAAATGACCCAAAAAGTGTATATAAAATATACCTAACAAACTCCCAAACTTAAACTTTAATCGCCCTCGAGTAAAGCAAAAATAAAAACGAAAACGAAACAAACGAAGCCTCTATGAAATGGATCAAGTAGTTATAACAATGCTTCTTCAAAATCATGGATGAAATATGGGATAATATGTTAGAACATATATAGCATGAATAATCAGCAATCTAGAATTTTAAGTTAGATATTTCGCAAATTCACTTAGATCATGGTCAATGGAAATACAAACACCTAACCTATGCATATCAATTTTATTCCATCTTTCCAAAAATGTTATAGACCTGTTTACTTGTTATTCTCCACTAATCATAGGCATACACATTAAAGATCATCAGGATTTTCAAGGGTTGTAATGTAGACTTAGGTAGAGGTAGGTAAAAATAGGCATTTAGGCTCAATTACGTACCATAAACTTTTTTCATTCAACTCATTTTCCTTCTTTTCGATTTCCTTTTTAATCTCATACCTATTTTTCTCCTCTTTTATTTTGAGAGAATGAGATACATTATAAATGACAAGCACCTCAAACTTAGGCTTTTGCATATTCTTCATTGGGGTGCATCAAATTTTTCAATTCACTTTTTGTTTCTGTTTCAACACTTTTCATCCCACTAAGTTTCAATTATCACTTATGACACAAATGGAGAATCATAGGGTGTCAAACAAAGATCTTATTTTAGGCTCAAATGGGCTGACTAGTGATATAATTCATGTCAGGGTAGGTAATGAATGGTCAGAAGGGTTATCAAAGAAACACATGAATCATCTCCCTAAATATGTACATCTTAACTATTTCGCCTCAAATAACAAGCAAACAGATTTTCTGGACAATTTTTATCTTTTTTTTCATAACTGAAACACATAGGCTAAGCACAAATATCCCAAAGAATTAGATATCATTAATTTTTGGCATATCTAACTTAAGCACACAGATTGTCACTTTTAATTCTATTACATTATACCACTTTATCCACTCAATATCTTTAGCAACAACAACATGCTTGATCCTTAAAAAAATTTATGACTCAAAGACACATGAAACAACACAAAGACAAATCAAAAAGACTCAAAAACAGACACTCAAAACAAACTAAGATCCCCCCAAACTGAAACGACACATTGTCCCTTATGTATGAAGACTAAAAATTAAGGACAACTTACTGACACAACACAGCGATCATAACGGAGGTCTGGGATGAGATTCTGGAAATTACACATCTTTTGGGCTCTCTGAAGTTTCAGCACTTTTGATTCTTTCCCTCTTAGGGTCAGTCCCTAGTCCACCTTCCATCAAAACATAAGACAAAATCCAAGACCCTGAGACTGTTCAAGATAAAATAAAACAAATTAAAACAAAAATTAAAATAACATAATTAAAAATATTAGGTTGCCTTCCAACAAGCGTTGTCTTTAACGTCTTTTAGCCGGACGCAGTTAACCTTTACTAGTGCCCATTGGATCCTTCTGCGAACTGTTTGCAATCCGAACAGTTATTGTTGTAGGTCTCACTTTTCCTACAACACGTTTTTCAAACAAGGGCCTCATATCTAAGATTATCCCTCAATTACACAATGCAGACTTGTTTTCTAGGCTCTCTATAATGTAGGGATCAGTAAAACTCTCTACATCTCTCAACTTTTGGGGGTTCCCTTCAGAGTATGGACTTTATTTTTGAGGGTCAGCAATGACATTTGGTGTTGTTTTTTCTGCAATAGGGTGGTCCTCAGTGACCTCTTTTTTCTCTACAACAACTATCTCTCCAAATTCCTCAACAACTTGTTGTTGTTTAGGTTCCACCATATACTCACCACTCCTCGTAACTGGGTCACTCGATGGACTTTCTTGAGGTGTAATAGTTACCATGTCCATCAGTTTCCCGATTTGTGGTTCCAAATTCAGAAATGGCCCACTTGAGTCTCCAAGTTCTGCAAAGAGGATCTTACTTCCACCATGAACTGAGTTTGGGCGTTTGTGAGTTCCAACAATGATTCTCTCAATTCATCTCGCTCCTCTGATGGGGCCTGACTCTGTGGCTGCTGAAATTTCCCTTGAAGAGTCTGGGACTGGGTGAGGCTGAGTAAAACTTCCTGCAGCTCATTTCGATCTTCCTGTGGAACCTGTGGGTTAAATTGTTGTTGATGATACTGATGTTGTGGAGAGTAGTCGTAGTACTGCTGCCCCTGATAGTAGTAGTAGTAGTCCATGTGTTTTTTTTATAAACGAACTTTACCTACAAAATAAGAAAAACAACAAAAACTGATAAAAAAATGCTCGCAGAACTTGTTCTTGGAGCAACCAAATTAGAAATAAAATAAAATGACATAATATATATACAAACCAAATTAGAAATAAGAATTGATAATTCGATATTGAAAGTACGCCAGTCCCCGGCAACGGCGCTAAAAACTTGTTAGGACCGTGTTCAATTGCTCACGCAAGTGTACGTATCATTCACAAGTAATATAGTCTGGTAAGACCGAATATCGTCCTCAGAAACTGGTTATCAAGTACCGATTATCTAAGCTTTAGTTTCTATTTGATGAACGTTAATTTGTTTGTATTTTTATCTAATAACTAAGACTAAGTAATTGCAGAAAATAAACTAATTATTATAATACTTTGGTTTAAATCAGTTATGAAGGAATTAGGGCTTCCAATATCCTCAACTATCCACTATTTTCAATCCTTAATGCAACTAGAATGACTTCTTCTTCTACGTTAAGATAGCGGTTAACTAGATTGTCTTATATTTCGGTTAGGATAAATAATAACTCAACCCCAGTGCAGAACCCTTCTATATTTCTATGATAGGGTTTACCACATAGGAGGATTAAGAACAATAACCTATAATGCTACACAAGTATCGGGGTACTTTCGTCCGCGATTTTAACCTATGTCTATTCAATTACAGCATATCCAAATCTCTCCTCTCGATTCTTGATTCGAAATCATATATATTATGATAATTAGTGATCCGTTAACTATCAAACATTCATACCAATTATTGAATAAATTTTAATCAAGTGGAGAAGAAACCAACTAATGCATTAATTCATGAAACGAGGTTCAAGCGATTCAAAAGAAGAGCCCTAATTAAGTAATTAGCTCCTAAACATTGGCATGTCAATAACTAATACAAACCAACATAAACTGAAATAAATAAAAGGAAAGAAAAAGAAACTTGAACCAAAGTTGTCTCCAATCTTGTGTTGTTGCCTCCTTTCTTGCCTTCCCAAAGTAGAATGTGGAATTATGTACAAGATGTCTCCCTTAGGTCAGGGTTTTAGGGATTATATACTACAAAAATCGTGTGCCTTGGACCCTTCTGCCCCTGGCCAATTTCGCCTCGGATATGGAAAAACGCGCCTCGGCACTGCGGTCCTGCAGAATTGCACCGCGGTGCCAAAAGTACTGCAGCCTCTCTGAATATTAGGCACCACGGTCCTGCTTTACGGCACTGCGGTACCAGTGGCTTCCCATTCTGGATTTTCTGTCTTTTCGTTATTTTCTCGTCCAGACTTCGACTGATTTCTCCTATGCTTCCCGGGACTTCTTAGGCTTCATTTCTTAGCCTTTTATTGTGCAATTTCATCTCAAATGAGCTCATTTCATCTTCTTTTTGACATTTCTCCATTTATGAATGTTGTGACTCAAAAGAAAGAAAAATGATTATAATACTATACTAAACACAAACAAAATGAGTAAAATACTAACTAAAAATGACCCAAAAAGTGTATATAAAATATACCTAACAAACTCCCAAACTTAAACTTTAATCGCCCTCGAGTAAAGCAAAAATAAAAATGAAAACGAAACAAACGAAGCCTCTATGAAATGGATCAAGTAGTTATAACAATGCTTCTTCAAAATCATGGATGAAATATGGGATAATATGTTAGAACATATATATCATGAATAATCAGCAATCTAAAATTTTAAGTTAGATATTTCGCAAATTCACTTAGATCATGGTCAATGGAAATACAAACACCTAACCTATGCATATCAATTTCATTCCATCTTTCCCAAAATGCTATAGACCTGTTTACTTGTTATTCTCCACTAATCATAGGCATACACATTAAAGATCATCAGGATTTTCAAGGGTTGTAATGTAGACTTAGGCAGAGGTAGGTAAAAATAGGCATTTAGGCTCAATTACGTACCATAAACTTTTTTCATTCAACTCATTTTCCTTCTTTTCGATTTCCTTTTTAATCTCATACCTATTTTTCCCCTCTTTTATTTTGAGAGAATGAGATACATTATAAATGATAGGCACCTCAAACTTAGGCTTTTGCATATTCTTCATTGGGGTGCATCAAAGTTTTCAATTCTCTTTTTGTTTCTGTTTCAACACTTTTCATCCCACTAAGTTTCAATTATCACTTAGGACACAAATGGGGAATCATAGGGTGTCAAACAAAGATCATATTTTAGGCTCAAAGGGGCTGACTAGTGATATAATTCATGTCAGGGTAGGTAATGAATGGTCAGAAGGGTTATCAAAGAAACATATGAATCATCTCCCTAAATATGTACATCTTAACTATTTCGCCTCAAATAACAAGCAAACAGATTTTCTGGACAATTTTTATCTTTTTTTTTCATAACTGAAACACATAGGCTAAGCACAAATATCTCAAAGAATTAGATGTCATGAATTTTTGGCATATCTAACTTAAGCACACAGATTGTCACTTTTAATTCTATTACATTATACCACTTTATCCACTCAATATCTTTAGCAACTACAACATGCTTAATCCATAAAGAAAATTATGACTCAAAGACACATGGAACAACACAAAGACAAATTAAAAAGACTCAAAAACAGACACTCAAAACAAACTAAGATCCCCCCAAACTGAAACGACACATTGTCCCTTATGTATGAAGACTAAAAATAAGGGACAACTTACTGACACAACACAGCGATCATAACGGAGGTCTGGGATGAGATTC
The DNA here is from genome assembly GCA_029844215.1 of Przewalskia tangutica. Classification (NCBI taxonomy): domain Eukaryota; kingdom Viridiplantae; phylum Streptophyta; class Magnoliopsida; order Solanales; family Solanaceae; genus Przewalskia; species Przewalskia tangutica. The sequence goes on from CM056734.1 coordinate 80,308,785, forward strand.
TGGAAATTACACATCTTTTGGGCTCTCTGAAGTTTCAGCACTTTTGATTCTTTCCCTCTTAGGGTCAGTCCCTAGTCCATCTTCCATCAAAACATAAGACAAAATCCAAGACCCTGAGACTGTTCAAGATAAAATAAAACAAATTAAAACAAAAATTAAAATAACATAATTAAAAACATTAGATTGCCTCCCAACAAGCGTTGTCTTTAACGTCTTTTAGCCGGACGCTGTTAACCTTTACTAGTGCCCATTGGATCCTTCTGCGAACTGTTTGCAATCCGAACAGTTATTGTTGTAGGTCTCACTTTTCCTACAACACTTTTTTCAAACAAGGGCCTCATATCTAAGAGTATCCCTCAATTACACAATGCAGACTTGTTTTCTAGGCTCTCTATAATGTAGGGATCAGTAAAACTCCCTACATCTCTCAACTTTTGGGGGTTCCCTTCAGAGTATGGACTTTATTTTTGAGGGTCAGCAATGACATTTGGTGTTGTTTTTTCTGCAATAGGGTGGTCCTCAGTGACCTCTTTTTTCTCTACACCAACTATCTCTCCAAATTCCTCAACAACTTGTTGTAGTTCAGGTTCCACCATCTACTCACCACTCCTCGTAACTGGGTCACTCGGTGGACTTTCTTGAGGTGTAATAGTTACCATGTCCATCAGTTGCCCGATTTGTGGTTCCAAATTCAGAAATGGCTCACATGAGTCTCCAAGTTCTGCAAAGAGGATCTTACTTCCACCATGAACTGAGTTTGGGCGTTTGTGAGTTCCAACAATGATTCTCTCAATTCATCTCGCTCCTCTGATGGGGCCTGACTCTGTGGCTGCTGAAATTGCCCTTGAGGAGTCTGGGACTGGGTGAGGCTGAGTAAAACTTTCTGCAGCTCATTTCGATCTTCCTGTGGAACCTGTGGGTTAAATTGTTGTTGATGATACTGATGTTGTGGAGAGTAGTCGTAGTACTGCTGCCCCTGATAGTAGTAGTAGTAGTAGTCCATGATTTTTTTTTTATAAACGAACTTTACCTACAAAATAAGAAAAACAACAAAAACTGATAAAAAGATGCTCGCAGAACTTGTTCTTGGAGCAACCAAATTAGAAATAAAATAACATGACATAATATATACACAAACCCAATTAGAAATAAGAATTGATAATTCGATATTGAAAGTACGCCAGTCCCCGGCAACGGCGCTAAAAACTTGTTAGGACCGTGTTCAATTGCTCACGCAAGTGTACGTATCATTCACAAGTAATATAGTCTGGTAAGACCGAATATCGTCCTCAGAGACTGGTTATCAAGTACCGATTATCTAAGCTTTAGTTTCTATTTGATGAACGTTAATTTGTTTGTATTTTTATCTAATAACTAAGACTAAGTAATTTCAGAAAATAAACTAATTATGATAATACTTTGGTTTAAATCAGTTATGAAGGAATTAAGGCTTCCAATATCCTCAATTATCCACTATTTTCAATCCTTAATGCAACTAGAATGACTTCTTCTTCTACGTTAAGATAGCGGTTAACTAGATTGTCTTATATTTCGGTTAGGATAAATAATAACTCAACCCCAGTGCAGAACCCTTCTATATTTCTATGATAGGGTTTACCACATAGGAGGATTAAGAACAATAACCTATAATGCTACACAAGTATCGGGGTACTTTCGTCCGCGATTTTAACCTATGTCTATTCAATTACAGCATATCCAAATCTCTCCTCTCGATTCTTGATTCGAAATCATATATATTATGATAATTAATTATCCGTTAACTATCAAACATTCATACCAATTATTGACTAAATTTTAATCAAGTGGAGAAGAAACCAACTAATGCATTAATTCATGAAACGAGGTTCAATCGATTCAAAAGAAGAGCCCTAATTAAGTAATTAGCTCCTGATAGTAGTAGTATTAGTCCATGTGTTTTTTTTTTTTATAAACGAATTTTACCTACAAAATAAGAAAAACAACAAAAACTGATAAAAAGATGTTTGCTGAACTTGTTCTTGGAGAAACCAAATTAGAAATAAAATAACATGACATAATATATATACAAACCAAATTAGAAATAAGAATTGATAATTCGATATTGAAAGTACGCCAGTCCCCGGCAACGGCGCTAAAAACTTGTTAGGACCGTGTTTAATTGCTCACGCAAGTGTACGTATCATTCACAAGTAATATAGTCTGGTAAGACCGAATATCGTCCTCAGAGACTGGTTATCAAGTACCGATTATCTAAGCTTTAGTTTCTATTTGATGAACGTTAATTTGTTTGTATTTTTATCTAATAACTAAGACTAAGTAATTACAGAAAATAAACTAATTATGATAATACTTTGGTTTAAATCAGTTATGAAGGAATTAGGGCTTCCAATATCCTCAACCATCCACTATTTTCAATCCTTAATGCAACTAGAAGGACTTCTTCTTCTACGTTAAGATAGCGGTTAACTAGACTGTCTTATATTCCGGTTAGGATATATAATCACTCAACCCCAGTGCAGAACTCTTCTATATTTCTATGATAGGATTTACAACATAGGAGGATTAAGAACAATAACCTATAATTCTACACAAGTATCGGGGTACTTTCGTCCGCGATTTTAACCTATGTCTATTCAATTACAGCATTTCTAAATCTCTCCTCTCGGTTCTTGATTCGAAATCATATAGATATTATAATTAGTGATCAGTTAACTATAGGTGGCTACTGAAATTGCCCTTGAGGAGTCTGGGACTGGGTGAGGCTGAGTAAAACTTCCTGCAGCTCATTTCGATCTTCATGTGGAACCTGTAGGTTAAATTGTTGTTGATGATACTGATGTTGTGGAGAGTAGTCGTAGTACTGCTGCCCCTGATAGTAGTAGTATTAGTCCATGTGTTTTTTTTTTTTATAAACGAATTTTACCTACAAAATAAGAAAAACAACAAAAACTGATAAAAAGATGTTTGCTGAACTTGTTCTTGGAGAAACCAAATTAGAAATAAAATAACATGACATAATATATATACAAACCAAATTAGAAATAAGAATTGATAATTCGATATTGAAAGTACGCCAGTCCCCGGCAACGGCGCTAAAAACTTGTTAGGACCGTGTTTAATTGCTCACGCAAGTGTACGTATCATTCACAAGTAATATAGTCTGGTAAGACCGAATATCGTCCTCAGAGACTGGTTATCAAGTACCGATTATCTAAGCTTTAGTTTCTATTTGATGAACGTTAATTTGTTTGTATTTTTATCTAATAACTAAGACTAAGTAATTACAGAAAATAAACTAATTATGATAATACTTTGGTTTAAATCAGTTATGAAGGAATTAAGGCTTACAATATCCTCAGCTATCCACTATTTTCTATCCTTAATGCAACTAGAATGACGCGGTTAACTAGACTGTCTTATATTCCGGTTAGGATATATAATCACTCAACCCCAGTGCATAAACCTTCTATATTTCTATGATAGGTTTTACCACATAGGAGGATTAAGAACAGTAACCTATAATGCTACATAAATATCGGGGTACTTTCGTCCACGATTTTAACCTATGTCTATTTAATTACAGCATATCTAAATCTCTCTTTTCGGTTCTTGATTCGAAATCATATAGATATTATAATTAGTGATCAGTTAACTATAGGTGGCTACTGAAATTGCCCTTGAGGAGTCTGGGACTGGGTGAGGCTGAGTAAAACTTCCTGCAGCTCATTTCGATCTTCATGTGGAACCTGTAGGTTAAATTGTTGTTGATGATACTGATGTTGTGGAGAGTAGTCGTAGTACTGCTGCCCCTGATAGTAGTAGTATTAGTCCATGTGTTTCTTTTTTTATAAACGAATTTTACCTACAAAATAAGAAAAACAACAAAAACTGATAAAAAGATGTTTGCTGAACTTGTTCTTGGAGAAACCAAATTAGAAATAAAATAACATGACATAATATATATACAAACCAAATTAGAAATAAGAATTGATAATTCGATATTGAAAAATGATCCGACAGGCGCTAAAAACTTGTTAGGACCGTGTTTAATTGCTCACGCAAGTGTACGTATCATTCACAAGTAATATAGTCTGGTAAGACCGAATATCGTCCTCAGAGACTGGTTATCAAGTACCGATTATCTAAGCTTTAGTTTCTATTTGATGAACGTTAATTTGTTTGTATTTTTATCTAATAACTAAGACTAAGTAATTACAGAAAATAAACTAATTATGATAATACTTTGGTTTAAATCAGTTATGAAGGAATTAGGGCTTCCAATATCCTCAACCATCCACTATTTTCAATCCTTAATTCAACTAGAATGACTACTTCTACGTTAAGATAGCGGTTAACTAGACTGTCTTATATTCCGGTTAGGATATATAATCACTCAACCCCAGTGCAGAACTCTTCTATATTTCTATGATAGGATTTACAACATAGGAGGATTAAGAACAATAACCTATAATTCTACACAAGTATCGGGGTACTTTCGTCCGCGATTTTAACCTATGTCTATTCAATTACAGCATTTCTAAATCTCTCCTCTCGGTTCTTGATTCGAAATCATATAGATATTATAATTAGTGATCAGTTAACTATCAAACATTCATACCAATTATTGAATAAATCTTAACCAAGTGAAGAAGAAACCAACTAATGTATTTATTCATGAAACGAGGTTTAAGCAATTCAAAAGGAAAGCTCTAATTAAGTAATTAGCTTCTAAACATTGTCATGTCAAGAACTAATACAAACCAACATAAACTGAAATAAATAAAATGAAAGAAAAAGAAACTTGAACCAAAGTTGCCTCCAATCTTGTGTTGTTGTCTCCTTTCTTGCCTCCCCAAAGTAGAATGTGGAATTATGTACAAGATGTCTCCCTTAGGTCAGGGTTTTAGGGATTATATACTGCAAAAATCGTGTGTCTTGGACCCTTCTGCCCCTGGCCAATTTCGCCTCGGATCTGGAAAAACGCGTCTCGACACCGCGGTCCTGCAGAATGGCACCGCGGTGCCGAAAGTACTGCAGCCTCTCTGAATATTAGGCACCCCGGTCCTGCTTTACGGCACTGTGGTGTCGGTGGCTTCCCATTCTGTATTTTCTATTTTTTCGTTATTTTCTCGCCCGGTCTTCGTCTGATTTCTCCTATGCTTTCCGGGACTTCTTAGGCTTCATTTCTTGGCCTTTTATTGTGCAATTCCATCTCAAATGAGTTCATTTCATCTTCTTTTTGACATTTCTCCATTTATGACCGCTGTGACTCAAAAGAAAGAAAAACGATCATAATACTATACTAAACACAAATAAAATGAGTAAAATACTAACTAAAAATGACCCAAAAAATGTATATAAAATATGCCTAACAGCGGCGGCAACTCTCTGAAGTTGTGGCGCTGTGGTGCCTCCCTGCAGGGCCGCAGCACTGGTAGTCCATAGGCTGCGACGGGTGACGAAAATACATGACTCTTGGGCTGGTTTTGAGACATTAAACCTCCATTACATCCCCAATGAATTCAGCCATTATTTGGCTGAATTAACACTCCATAATCAAGGTCATTACATGGTCATTCAAGGCCATTACATGAGCAATTGGAAAGTCATCTTCTCAACACTATAAAATGAAGTCTTTGGCTCATTTGCAAAAGACTACACACTTAACACATTCTCTAGACAATTTCCTGAAATTGTTCTTCCTGTTTAGCAATCAAACACTCTAAGATCTTTCTTCCTATAGCGAACTCTTGAGTCTTCTTTGCTCATTAGTTTGGTTGTTGTTTTATCTTGGGAGATAAGTTGTCATTACTCTGTTGAAAGGAATATACGGGGCAATATTATCTTAAAGAAAGATTGATCATCAATCGACTCAGCGAGACAAGTTTCCTTGTTACCGTTCCTTGTTATTACCCATATATTCCAACAGTATTATCTAGACGTCCTGGAGATGATAGACCCGGTCCCTCATCGCTATCACCAAGGTAAACCGCGGGATGTGTTTCATTAGCCAGGGTCTGAGAGCGTACAACTTATCATTGACACAAGGTTCAACCCCCTGCCGGGGATCGATCCCACACAGCGCATCTTAGCGCCCATCCTTTGCCACTGAAATATGCCCCGTGAAATAATTCTCTGAGAGGGGACTCGAACACGGAACCCCTCCCAGCATACCCTTAGTGAAATGGCCACTGGGCCAAACACTTTTGAGTTACTGTGGATGTTATTTGTTTTGCGGGAGATTGAATCTTTTGAGCTTCTAGACACTTCTCAAGTACATACTTGTTTCTCCTTTCATTAAGTCTTCCATTTTGTCCATCTACTTGTCAATTCGAACATCTCGAATGGGTGCATACTTGATCAAGTCTTTGATTATTTGTATCAAGTTTGTTAGTTACTCCTCCACAAATTAAGCATTGATTATCGTTGCTTTCATGACCATTGTGGATGATGGAGAATGGCATGGATGGTCATATAGATGATCCTGAACTGATTCACGTCATACAGTGTAAGTGAAGATGATTTTTCACTTAAAAGTATCATCATCTTTCTTCATGGAGGAGTTTTTGGATCCAAAGAGTTTAAATAGAGTTAAAGTTTCCATAATCATTTCAGCAACACTGCTTCCTCCATCCGATGAGTTGGTAGTGAAGATCTGAAGACATGAGTTAGTACAGACCCATATGGAAAGCTTCTTGGGATGCCCTTGTAACTGGTTCAAGGCTTTCAAAGGTTACACTTTCGCATCAGCAAAGAACTTGAAATTAGCAGGTTTGGAGGAAGTTGATTTGGAGTTAGTCTTCTTTGAAGCCATTTTGATGTTCTTGAACGATGGATAAGAGAACTGAGCTGGCCTAAAAAAAGCTTGGGCGTTCTACGTGTTGATGGCTGAAAATATGAGATGACAGGTAGAGATTGTCCTAGTGATGTGCCAAAGATTATAGATAATAAATCTTCATGTCAAGGAATTAATTAAATAAGAAAAAAATGTAACATTTATAGAATTTTAATTACTTCAATACATTGTATATATATTTTCTCATATTCTTCTTTTTCAGATATAAATTCAAGGGTTTTTGAGCTTGATATTGATTTTGATGTATTTTAATCTAAGGGCTTGAATCTTGATCTTAAATTTTGATTTTAATGTTCAGATATTTAGAACACTTCAATATTTATAGCTTGTAGAGAAATTTATGACGTTTGATCCATGAGCTCCCTCTTACTTATGTTTAAATTCTAGAGTTTTTTCTGAATTATTAGGACCTTTATTAATAATTGTAGGAGTGAGTAGTTGTGCTAAGGACAAACTTATTTTCGACCAATCAGATTGAAGTGAAGTGATCATATTTAATTGGCCAGAACATGTTACTTCACATTTTCATTAGGTTTTGTTTTGACTAGTCATGTTATGTTTTTTTGGCATGCGGCACGATCCTATTGACTTTTTTATTTGACTTGATGTGTTACGTCATTTGACACGTAAAACCAGACTAAGTATCTAGAATAAGATGATATCTTAGGCTTAATAAAGTGGCTCGTCATTCGTAGCCCATTTAAATGGGATAGCTTAATGCATTTGGACTTTCTTGTAAGAATTATTTAGAAATGGTAAAACTTCCTTAATCTTTATTCATCCAAATGGTAACAATATATACACTAAGTAACAATTAATAGGAAGATTAAGTCTTCCCTAAAATCCTCCTCCCTATCCCATAATATATTCCTATATTAATACTACTCTATTAATACATAATACTATTTACCATATACATAAGATTCTACATAATTATATTATTAATTGTAATTAATAATAAATATTCTAACACTCATGATCGAAGCGGAGGAGGCGAATCTTTGAGCGTCGAAATTCTTCAAATAAGATCAGCGGAAGCCCTTTTGTGAAGATATCTGCAATCTGATGTCGCGTCGGGACATGTAACACTCGCACCTGTCCGCGAGCCACCTTTTCACGGACAAAATGAATATCTAACTCAATATGCTTAGTGCGTTGATGATGGATTGGATTTCCAGAGAGATAAATCGCACTAATGTTATCACAGTATACCATAGTGGCTGTCGGAATAGGACAATGAAGCTCAAGTAAAAGATTCCGAATCCAGGCGTAGTCGAGACCTGACATTGGCTACCGCATGTTTCGGGCCTTTGGAATGTGATACGGTGGGTTGCCTTTTGGAGGACCATGATATTAAATTATCACCGAGGAAGACGCAATAGCCGGAGGTGGAGCGTGCAGTGTCTGGACATCTGCCCGATCTGCGTACGTAGGTGACAAGCTTGGTCATGGAAGAAGGGTACAGATGCAATCCATAATTCAGAGTGCCCTGAATATATCGTACAATGCGTTTGAGTGCATGCATATGTTCTTCCATTGGATTGTGCATGAACAAACACACTTGTTGTACTGCATATGTAATATCTGGCCTGGTGAATGTGAGATATTGCAAAGCTCCTGCCAAGCTGCGATACAATGTCGGATTGGCAAAAGGACTACTGGATATGGCACTCAATTTTGACTTGGTATCTACTGGAGTTGCAGAAGGTTTGCAAGATGACATTCCAGCCCGTTCTACGATCTCTGATGCATACTTCTTCTGGGAAAGAAATAAACCACCTGCATGACGTGTCACCGCAATTCCTAGAAAGTAGTGAAGTGGACCAAGGTCCTTCATAGCAAATTCGGAACTCAGCTGGGTCATGATATTCTTGCGAAGAGAGTCTGAAGAGGCTGTTAGGATAATATCATCTACATATAAGAGAATATAAGCAGTATGATTACCCTGTTGATAAATAAATAGTGAATTATCCGAACGGCTGTTTGAGAAACCCATGTTGAACACAAAATCTGCAAACCGCTATAGACAAGTCCGGGAGCTTGTTTGAGGCCATATAATGATTTTTAAGTAAACACACATGATTGGGATATCGAGAATCTGTACCCCAATGGTTGGTGCATGTATCTGATCTCTCAGTGTCCATGTATGAAGGCATTCTTGACATCCAATTGATGAAGTAACCATCCTTTTGAGAGGCTAGGCGAGAACAATTCGATGGTTCTTTGGTTTAACCACTGGGCTGAATGTCTCGCCGCAATCTAATCCCACCTGTTGAGTCTTGCCATCACCTACAAGTCGGGTCTTATGCCGCTCAAAAGAACCATCAGATTTTTCTTTATGGCTAAAAATCCACATAGAACGAATTATATTAGCATTAGATGGACGAGGTACTAATTCCCATGTCCTATTTTTAATTAGAGCATGATATTCATCATCCATGGCCATTTTCCAATTAGGATCTTTTAGAGCAGACACAGGGTTACAAGGCAAAGGTGATTTCGAGACTTGAGTGTGTAGACTGTATTTGGCATTGGGTTTTGTAATTCCATGTTGACTACGGGTGACTGGCCGGTTAAGTGGGCCAGTGGACTGGACGCCACTGGCCGGGAGTGAGACAGTGGGCTGAACGCCACTGCCCAGATTATTGTTATTTTCTCCACTGGTTGCACTGGGCTGGACGAGTAGTTTGTGTGTAGTTGGGCCTGGATTTGGAGGTTGGCCCAACTGAAGGGGCAGCTGGTGTGAGGTATGGGGTTCTCGTGCACTGGGCCTTGGAAGTGATGGCCCAGTTCGCTGGACTGTATTTTCCAGTGGCTGGACCATCGGTCCTTGGTCCAGTGGGTCCAGCTGCGTTTGTCCAGTATTTTTTGTGAGTCCCGGGCTGTGGAAAAAATGAGTTAGATACGGGAGCCTATCATCATCCAAAAAATCATAAGTATTTGTCCCTGTGTCATGTATCTTGGCAAAGGGAAATTGTGACTCATCAAAAATTACATGACGACATATAATCATACGTTTTGAAGAAATGTCATAACACATGTAACTACGGTGATTCGTAGGATATCCCAAGAAGACACATGGAGTAGACCGGGGTTGAAGTTTTGTGATTGTGGTGGATGGAAATAGAGGGTAGCAAAGACAATCAAATACTCTCAAATGATGATATGAGGGCTCTCGTAAGTAAAGTATTTTTAGTGGAGCTTGGTAAGACATGTTTTTATGGGGAAGGATATTCAACATGTAGGTTGTCATTTGAAGCGCATGATGCCAAAAAATGGGGGGTATAGAAGCATGAGCAAGGGATGTTCTCACAATATTGTTTATGGTTCTAATTTTGCGTTCCGCCTTCCCATTCTGTGAAGAGGTGTGAGGACAGGATAAACGAAATTGTAAACCATTTGTTTTGAAAAAATCCCAAAACTGATTATTGTCAAATTCTCTCCCATTGTCACATTGAATACTTTTAATCTCCCGTTCAAACTGAGTTCGGATAAATGCTCTAAAGTTTAGGAAAGTGGAAAACAGTTGTGATTTTTTCGACAAAGGGAATGTCCACAAATAATTAGAGTAGTCATTAAGAAACAGTAAATAGTATCTATGACCTGAGGAACTCAAAACAGGTGATGTCCAAATATCACAATGTAAAATATCAAACGGCATAGTAGTGCATGAAGTAGAAGAAGCAAATGGCAACCTAACATGTTTACCAAGGGCACAAGCATGACACTTATTCAAAACATGAGTTTGAGTACATGAAATAAAATTGTTTTGTTTAAGAGAGGCCAAAATGGACTCCCACGGATGTCCCAATCGTTCATGCCATAGTGATGGAGCCAAGGCTACAAAAGTGGAAGGCACTTTAGACTGTGGATTTGGTAAACTTATTGGATAGAGCTCCCCCTTGCTATCACATCTCATGAGAAGCTTCCCCGTCTAAAAGTCATGTACGGAAAAACCAAATGGGTCAAATTTAACAGAAACCCAATTATCACTAGTAAACTTCCTAACAGAAACCAAATTTTTTATTAATTTGGGAGCATGCAGGACATTATTTAAAACCAGTGGTGGTGACAGTGTGTTTGACCCATAACCTTTAATTGGAATTGCATGGCCATTTCCGACAATAATACCATTTTCTTTGCTCAAATTAAAATAGGGTGAGAGTGTACCTTGGGACGCCGTCATATGTGACGTTTCCCCGGAGTCCATATACCAATTAGAATCCGGTGGATTGAGTCCAAGAGTGTGCATAGCCTGCTCAATATCCGTAGGATGGGTCGTGGTTGAATGGGCCTCCTGCCATTGGGCCGGAGGAGGCCCAAAAACGCTGCTGAAACATTTCCAGTAATGGGCTGTGCTCTTTGAAACATTTTCAATGGCCCGGGCTCTTTGGGCCTCTGCTGGCGTGATGTTGCCCTCTCTGCTGGAAATGGTTGTGCTGCCACTGGCCATTGGGCCTGTTGGTTTGCTGCCCATTCCGTCTGGTCTTCTTTGCCGATTCTGCATTGCTTGCCACCGGGCCTTCGCTTTGCCGCTTCGATGGCTCAGTGGTTCGCCGATAACCGCCGGAGTTGGTGCTACCGCCATAGCCACCGTCGGAGTTGGTGTTGCCGCCATTTCCGCCGCCACCGGAATTCCGGTGACCTCCACCTTTATTATTTCCGCAATTTTCACCCTTCTTATTATTATTACCACGTCCTTTTTTACTCTTATTTTGTGAAGAATAGTCAAAATAATTACCTTCACTTGAATACGTGGCAACCATGGCGGAATTTGTAGTCGTTGAAACCTTCTTAATTGTTATACCCCGTAGTTCCAGGGTATGTATGCGAGGACGTACGTACGAGAATACGACAGAAAGATTGGAAAGGAAGAAAGAGGCGATTTTTCCACGGAAAAGTTTCCGGTTTTTGTGAAGGAAAAAGGTTCGTTAATGGGAATTGGATTCCCAGATTTGGTATTCGGACTTCCTGGAATATTAGAGAATTATGGAATTTTATTTTCGGAAATGGTCACGTGGGGCCCACGGAGAAATTTACTGATTTTGTGGGGCCCACTTTGTTTTGAGATTTTGGCCATTGTGGATATTTTCTAAGATGTTTTATTTTGGGCCAATAGGAGGGTGACACGTGTCACCCCGCCTAGGTGGCTTCGCCGAATGGCATTTGTGCACAACACTGCTAGAGTCGTTTTTCGACTAAACGCTTTACATAACTGCGAGGAAAATTCCGGCTATGTCTTTTCTTATTTTTGCGGATTTTTCCGAGAGACTAACATTTTGGACCAACGAGAGGCGGCACTGGCACCTCTCATTGGTGGGCAAGGTGGCGACTTGGACGACTTTGGGGTGTCAGTGGTAGATATTTTTGGTAGATATTTGTGAGGTTTTAAGGAGTAGGGTCTAGGGGCACTTGGGTGAATCTTGGCCTTACACTTGCTATACACTTGGCTAGATCTTGGCCATTGGTTGGCCTTGGCTTGGCTATAAATACCCTTCTCCTTTGATGAACTTCTTCATCCTAAATATTTCTAAGTGTTAAAATCCCTCCTCTCCCCTCTTGTTGACTCTCGTCCAAGAGCCCTCTCCCCTTTGAAAGGCCCTTGGCGAGAGCCCTCTCCACTCCTAGTAGTGTGGCCGTGGGTACCCCACTGCTAGTTGCTTTAGATAATACCCCTTTGTGGTGTAGAAATACTCTCTAAAGTATTGTTATAATGCCCAAATTACCTTAGCCGTATACCTTGTTGTATTCTAAGGTTATACCTATCTGAAAAGCCAGAAATACTATTATACTTCCGTCACCACAAAACCAAACCTAGGAAAATCTCCATAGTCAATTGGAGTATTGTGTAAGTTGGTTAGAACTTCTAAGGGTGGTTTAAATGGGTTGGGCGCTCGGAGTTGGAGCTAAACGATTGCCGGGATCGACTTTATACTTGGATAATTATGGGCTTATCGAGGTAAATATCTTGTCCTCTATTGTAATTGGAAATTACATGATTGTTAGACTATAGTTGAAGTATACTATATGTAGAATCGAACGTTGTTGTCGTGATGTCTTTTGACTTAAGCTGAATAATAAGAAACCTTTTGAAAGAAGAATCGAATCGTAATTACATAGGGTTGTATTCAGATGAGACTTGTGTAGTAGTACCGTGGAGTAGAATTGTACCGTTAGGGTTAGACGATAACCCCGTTGGCTTGGTAGCGGCCTCGATAGAGGAGGAGATTTACGCCGTTGCGGGGAGGTCTGCGAATTTCGGTAGAATGTTCTACGATGAGATCTAAATGTTAATGTCGCCTTGTGGCCTTATAGGTTGAAGTACTACGTGTGGCGCGATCTACTTGGCTTAGGAGTAGCCGACGGTTGGATGTACTTGAGCGTTTGCTATTAGTCGATACTCGCCGCGAGGTATGTGAACCTCTTCCTATCTCTTCTAGTATGATATGTGTGAACTATGTAGTACGGTAGACGTACATATGCTAAACGTATTTGATTGGTTTAAAACATAAAGTGTTATAACAGCTTTATGGGAAGTTGGTTATAACAGCTTTATGTTGGTAAGAAAATACTTGTGGTCTTTAAAGGTAATCGATTTGAACTATAAGCGGCTTGTTATGTGTTAATAAAGGACTTGAAGTATTTCAAAAGATTTTGAATCATTTTGAAAGAAGAAGTAATACTTGGTTTTGAAAAACTTAAGAGTTATACTAGCTTTATGGGAAGTTAGGTATAACGGCTTAAGAATGTTTCTTGATTTCGAAATCGAATGTGTATCGACCAACCAACTGCGGCGTTAATAAAGGAAATGTTTTGACTAATTAAGTATTATTAAAACCAGTAGAAACTTCCATCCGCATGAAGCTAAGATGAGACAAAATGATATTTCTAGATCACTACTTGTAATAAGATTGTTATAAACAAGAATATCCTACTCATATAAGACTTATGTTTCTCCGATTGTTTAAAAGAGAATTATATTCTTAAATGAATAAGGCTATGAACACTAAACCTTTCTAAAATAAGAAACGTGAACATTTGAAATTAGGCAAACTTGGACGCTTGGAAAATAATGTTGTTACTTGATTTTACAAAGGTAAGTGTTTTGGTTTATTTAAAAAGACAGTACTCTATTTTATACTACGTATTGTGTGACTTATGTAAAGCAACGGATCTTTTAAAAGATTTAATGTATGAAGTACTTTGGGGTAGATACGAACTTGTTAGCTTAAAGTACCTTGTGTGTATAACTTGATTGTGTTGGTTTGTGATAGCCTTGTAATACTTTCTTGTTGATTGATAAGTAAACATGCTAGGATGCTACGTGTGTTAGTATCTTGTGATGTTGCGTAAAGGGTTTTCCTTTGTTGTGCTTATGTTTCTTAATGATAAGCTCTTGATTTAGTATATTACATCACTCATCTCTTGTGATGATTCCGTGGGTTAAGCTGCCATCCGATGAGGGGTAGACTCAGCCGCGTCGATGGACCTATGATTCGAGAATACCTCACGCAGTCCCGAGGGCCTATGCGGAGCTACGAGTTCGTGTTAGCGTCGTCCTTTACGGGCATGCGTCCATGTGGCCACGCGGACTGAAGTCGGGGCGATCTTGGGAGTAGCTACCCTCGACGCGGAATACCTCATGCGGCCGATGAGATTGGCCTATGCGGAGTCGCGGAAAGTTCGTGGCTAGACGCGCATTAGATACTGCGGGCAAGTGGCGGCTTTGATCATGTGATGGTCAGACAGATCTTATGATACGCTTCATGACCTTGATGATGCGTAGGTGTTAGTAGTCGGCTATGCCTTCGCATTTACCATGCGGTTTCATTATGGTACAGTGGGACTCGTGTTCATGTGTGTTCCTTGGTGCTTTTATATCATAAATCGCCAGCGGTGAGGAAGGTATTCCACGCATGATTGATATTGTGGCGTGAGACCCATTGTTATATTTTAGTGACTTGAGGCGTGAGTCCTCGACTTGATATGATCGCTTGTTTATCGTGAACTGTAGTTTTGTTATCATACATGTCTCTGCTTTATATAGAGCTATGATTTCATTTACTGATATTTTCGTTCACATACTCACTGTTATCGACCTCCTTGGCCGCGTTCATGCCGCAGTAAAGGTACACGATCGTTGATCCTCGCTCTTAGTGGTCACGATTCGCTGGGAAAGCTCCGTTTCTCGGAGGCTTGTCTTCGTATAGTCCCTGTTGTTGTAGGTGCTACATTCGGGGTATGACGGCCCCGTCCGTCGTTGTTGTCATATCATTCGTAAGTGCAGTAATCTTGCTGTGGCGGGGTTTGTAAAAGGATTAAACTGCTCATGTTGAAAAAGTTGTTATTTACATATATGCCGAAAGGCAAGTTTTTCTCAGTTATTGTTTCATATTTCATAATATGTCTTGTATCGCTTTATGTTCCACGACTCTGATGTTGTATCACTAGGGTGCCCGGGGTAAGGCACCAGTCACGGGCCCGGAATCGGGTTGTGACAAAAGTGGTATCAGAGCAGTTAATCCTCGGAAAGTGTCTACATACCGTGTCCAGTAGAGTCTTGATTATCGGTGTGTTGTGCACCACACCAATAATCAGGAGGCTATAGGATATTTAGGATTGGTTTCTATTCTTATCACTCTGAGATCGTGCCTTAGAGCTGTGTTGTAAGTTGGACCCTCTGACGAAATTCATTCCCTTATCGTTATGCCTCCGCGTAGGGCAACCCGGGCCCAGGAGGGCAAGGCAACGGCGGAGCCGCGAGTTGAGTTCAGAGGGTCATGAGGCACAGCCCAATCATTACCTAGGTAGTGCTTCATTCGGGATTTCGCGACGCCACTAGCCCCGCAGAGTTTAGCACGGCGACGGCAGCTCCATCTGCGCCCATGATATTTGAACCTTCGCCCACGCATCGAACAGTGAATATAGATCGCAAAGAGGCGACCGTTACTAGCTATGGATTTGGCTACCAGAGATTATACCGATGTACCACGAGCCTTGATGACTACCTAAGAGAGGTCAAAAGAGTAATTCTTCATTGTTGAGCATGGCCTGTACGGGCTTATGTACAGCAGCCAAAAACGTAGATCGACGGGTTAACCAAGGACAGCAGGCAGGCCAGAGCAGCAAGGTCCTTCTGAACTTTCAAGGCGAGTATACCTTAAGTGCTATGTTCGATAGCAGTGTGTTAGTTGTGATTAGAAATCACGTGGGTTAACCGAGTAAGATTTTGGGGATGAAGGTGTGAGCCTTAGAGTGTTATACGTAGAGACCTTAGAGGTAAAGCCATCTCGAGTAAAAGACGATATTATGTTTGACCTTATAGGAGTGCATAGTGCACGTGAGCTATGTTCGTGGGATAAGTCCCCGAGTAGTGTGGAAGGAAAGAGGTAGTTGAGCTAAGAAGACCGCTAGGTTTTCGTAACGTGTTTAGTGAGATTGTTCCTTCGGAGATAGTATTTGCGCTTGCCGGCCTGGGTTGAGGCCACGCCATGGGTCAACCCACGCATGTTTGGCGGGTCCGTTGTGGTGGTCCCGCCGTGGTAGGTCACGAGGTGTTAGGCTCAAGTTTAGTTAACTAGCGCACGAGTTCGTGGATGCGTTCGACCGGTGGTCGGTCGATGGGGCAGCCCATCGTGTTCTTCTGGCCGACCGCTCACTCGGCAGGTTGATTTATCGTAAAGGTTGTAAGGCTGCACGGGGTGCCTACCTTCACCTTATGGCGCATAAATGGAGCCTGTTACGCCGTTTTGTTTCCGGAAGTTTTACCAGCAGGTTAAGGACTCGTGAGTCTCGACCGCATTCGCCTCGGCCGCTGTGGATTTCGTGGTAGTTGTGTGGATTGTTGTCTCCGTGGAGGAAGTGTTTAAGCTACCATTTCGGTGTTCTGATATCGCCTTACGAAGCCTTGTAAGCGGCGGAAGTGTAAGTCACGGCCGATTGGTTCGATGCAAGCGCGTTCGCATACTGGTTCAGCTTGTTCCACAGACCGTGGTTAGGTGTGACGAGTTTTGGAAACAGTATGAACTTAGCCCGAGTTACTTTGGGCCTTTTGAGTTCATGTGAAGAAGGCCAGTCATTGCCTATATGTTAGCAATTGTCGTCCGACTTAGAGGCAAGACGTCCGGCCTTTCGTATTGTTATGTTCGGGCCGAGCGTATAAAGAGGCCGAGCTCTACCACGGAATGCACCAACCGTGGCTCTCCGTATGGCACATCCCGAGAAGGGTCGTAGGCACGCCTCGTGGATCGCAGCACCGGCACCATTTGTTGGGTCGCCGAGCAAGGCTCGCGACAAAGTGACAAAAGTGGTATCGCGACTGTTAAGTATATTTTTAACCCCGGAAGAGGTATTTGTGGTGATGTTAGAGGTGTTTCCTCGTAGACTTGGATATAAGTATGTTGCGCAGTATTTCGTGCCGTGTATGGCAGATTGTTTCGTAAGTATAGTAGTGAAGACTATACTTGGCGACGCTTGTTTTGAGACTTAGAAGGAACATTCGGACGAATGTTTCTCTGGGAAGAATGTTATACCCCGTAGTTCCTGGGTATGTATGCGAGGACGTACGTACGAGAATACGACAGAAAGATTAGAAAGGAAGAAAGAGGCGATTTTTCCACGGAAAAGTTTCCGTTTTGTGAAGGAAAAAGGTTCGTTAACGGGAATTGGATTCCGATTTGGTATTCGACTTCCCGGAATATTAGAGAATTATGGAATTTTATTTTCGAATGGTCACGCTGGGCCCACTGAGAAATTTACGGTTTTGGGGCCCACTTTGTTTTCGAGATTTTGGCCATCAGGATATTTTCTAAGATGTTTTATTTTGGGCAATAGGAGGGTGACACGTGTCACCCCGCCTAGTGGCTCGGGCCGAATGGCATTTGTGCACAACACCCTGCTAGAGTCGTTTTCGACTAAACGCTTTACATAACTTGCGAGGGAAAATTCCGGCTATGTCTTTTCTTATTTTTATGATTTTTCCGAGAGACGAACATTTTGGACCAACGAGAGGGCGCACTTGGCACCTCTCATCAGCGGGCAAGGGGTGGCACTGACGACTTTGGTGTCAGTGGTAGATATTTTTGGTAGATATTTGTAGGGTTTTAAGGAGTAGGGTCTGGGGGCACTTGGGTGAATCTTGGCCTTACACTTGCTATACACTTGGCTAGATCTTGGCCATTGGTTGGCCTTGGCTTGTGCTATAAATACCCTCTCCTTTGATGAACTTCTTCATCCTAAATATTTCCTAAGTGTTAAAATCCTCCTCTCCCTCTTGTTGACTCTCGCCCAAGAGCCCCTCTCCCTTTGAAAGGCCCCCTTGGCCGAGAGCCCTCCCCTCCTAGTGTGGCCGGGTACCCCTGCACTAGTTGCTTCGTATAATACCCCCTCAGTGGTGTAGAAATACTCTCTAAAGTATTGTTATAATGCCCAAATTACCTTAGCAGATACCTTGTTGTATTCTAAGGTTATACCTATACGAAAAGCCCGTAAATACTATTATACTTCCGTCACCACAAAACCGAAACCCTAGGAAAATCTCCATAGTCATTGGAGTATTGTGTGGTTGGTTAGAACTTCTAGGGTGGTTTAGAGCGGGTTGAGCGCCTGAGTCGAGCTAAACGATTGCCCAGATCGACTTTATACTTGGATAATTATGGGCTTATCGAGGTAAATATCTTGTCCTCTATTGTAATTGGAAATTACATTGTTAGACTATAGTGAAGTATACTATATGTAGAATCAACGTTGTTGTCGGCAATGTCTTTTGACTTAAGCCCAATAATAAGAAACCTTTTCAAAAGAAGAATCGAATCAGAATTACATGAGGTCAGACATTACAGAGACTTGTGTAAGAGTACCGCGAGTAGAATTGTACCGCTAGGTTAGACGATAACCCCCTCGTTGGCTTGGCAGCCTACCGATAGAGAGAGATTTACGCCGCTGCATGTGGGGAGGTCGCGAATTTTCTGTGAGAATGTTCTACGATGAGATCTAAATGTTAATAAGCGCCTTGTGGCCTTATAGGTCAAGTACTACGCAGGCGCGATCTACTGGCTTAAGGAGTAGCCGACTTGGATGTACTTGAGCGCTTTTGCTATTAGTCGATACTGCCGCGAGGTATGTGAACCTCTTCCTATCTCTTCTAGCATGATACGTGTGAACTATGTAGTACGGTGAGACGCATACGTGCTAAACGTATTTGATTGGTTTAAAACATAAAGTGTTATAACGGCTTTATGGGAAGTTGGTTATAACAGCTTTATGTTGGTAAGAAAATACTTGTGGTCTTTAAAAGGTAACTGGTTTGAACTATAACTGGCTTGTTATGTGTTAATAAAGAACTTGAAGTATTTCAAAAGATTTTTGAATCATTTTGAAAGAAGAAGTAATACTTGGTTTTTGAAAAACTTAAGAGTTATACTAGCTTTATGGGAAGTTAGGTATAACGCTTAAGAATGTTTTATCGATTTCGAAATCGAACGTATCGACCAACCATCGCAATTAATAAAAGGAAATGTTTTGACTAATTAAGTATTATTAAAACCAAGAGAAACTTCCATCCGCATGTAAGCTAAGATGAGACAAAATGATATTTCCTAGATCACTACGTAATAAGATTGTTATAAACAAGAATATCCTACTCACATATAAGACTTATGTTTCTCCGATTGTTTAAAAGAGAATTATATTCTTAAATGAATAAGGCTATGAACCACTAAACCTTTCTAAAATAAGAAACGTGAACATTTGAAATTAGGCAAACTGGACGCTTGGAAAATAATGTTGTTACTTGATTTTACAAAGGTAAGTGTTTTGGTTTATTTAAAAGACAGTCACTCTATTTTATACTACGTATCAGGTGACTTATGTGAAAGCAACGGATCTTTTAAAAGATTTAATGTATGAAGTAATTTTTGTGGTAGATACCCGAACTTGTTAGCTTAAAGTACCTTGTGTGTATAACTTGATTGTGTTGGTTTGTGATAGCCTTGTAATACTTTCTTGTTGATTGATAAGTAAACATGCTAGATGCTACGTGTGTTAGTATCTTGTGATGTCGTAAAGCGGGTTTTCCTTTGTTGTGCTTATGTTGCTTAACGATAAGTCGCTGTGTTAGTATTTTACATCACTCATCTCTTGAGATGATTCCGGTTAAGCCGCCTCCACGCGGGTAGACTCAGCGGGTCGATGGACCTATGATTCGAGAATACCTCACGCAGTCCTGCGGCCTACGCGAGCTACGAGTTCCGGTGTTAGCGTCGCCTTTACGGGCACGCGTCCATGCGGGCCATGCGATCGCGAAGTCCGTGACGACGCCGGAGTAGCTACCTCGACGCGGAATACCTCACGCGCCGATGAGATTGGCCTACGCGGAGTCGCGAAAGTTCCTGTGGCTAGACGCGCACATTAGATATCGCGCAAGTGGCCGCCTTTGATCATGCGTGACGGCAGACAGATCTTATGATACGCTTCATGACCTTGATGGTACCGCTGGTGTTAGTAGTCGGCTATGCCTTC